>JASEVX010000003.1:54713495-54751315 GCA_031761405.1 Serripes groenlandicus
TATAGCTCGTCTGTTTTTCGAAGAAAGAAAGTCGGGCTATTGGGATACCCTTGGCCACAAAACTTTAACCTTACCTCATAACTCAAAAACTGTTCAACATTTTCAAATGAAACAAAACGCACGTGTTTACAAAGTCACATAACAATGGCTTTAATAATTAGTCAGTAATGACCCCTTTTCGACTTTGAAAAAAAAACAAAAAAAAAAACACGAGTGTTGGCGTTCGCTCCTTGGCGCTCTTGTTCAAATCATTGTTACGAAAGAAGAATGTTGAATATAAACAGCAGCTTTGACTATGTTTGAAATGAGACATTGGTTTAATTAAAGCATTACTAATTCAATTACTCAACATTGTAAAAATGCATCATATTTGCCCTTTGTATTTTTCTATTCTCGAAATTTATCGTTCAAATGCGTTTCGTTTTCTGAAGCAATGACTGAAATGAGATATATGATTTGATATATACATGTAACTGAATGACTGACTGACTATACCTGGAGGTATGCAGGTGCTCTTTACATTGATTGATTGTTTTGTGATTAACGTCACTTTCAACACAATTTCAGTTATATCACGACGTTTCCTGGGTAAGTTACCAGTACTACTGGTCCATTTATCCTGACACCAGCCAGTTAGTTGTAATGCTAACTCCTCAACCCTGAGCGCCAAGGAGGGCTGCCATTACTACCATGTGTTAAGTCTTTGGTATGACCCGGCCGGGGATCGAACCCACGACCTGCCGCACTCGAGGCGGTCGTGCTCTTTGCATATGTTCAGGCGTAAAGCTGTTTACTTTACTAGTTGTTCTCTTTGAACATTGAATGTGAGCGATTTGTAAGGCTACCAGATCGTTCATATAACTGTTGGAACTAAGCACAGGCGTCCTTATTTTCATTTGAGAATTAAGGTATTATTATAATGTTATTAATTAGGTGATTTCATATTGGCCGAGTTATTTGTCCGAGGTATGCAGTATTGGCCTGAGCCCGAATCACCTAATTAATAAGTATTTTATTAATCAACTTTTTTATAAATACATGAGTCTTTAGTTATAATCTTAAATAAACAATTAATGGTTAATATGGCGGAAAATATAAGTTAAAATCGGTTACTTTGTCAATTCAATGCCTTGATCTTTAAAAAAGACGGCTACCTAATTCATTTTTGTGTTCCACCATTCTCGTATAAGGCGAGTTTCGACAGCCAATGAAAATGGTCCATTCCTCAGATTTCGTATTTGGCGAGTTTTGTAGCCAATGAAAACGGCAGAAATTCATATTGGCCGACTTGGTCCATATTAGGCGAGTTTTAGCAAATATTGTCTTCTTTTGTTCTGTATTAGCTCTACGGTTGTTCTAGTATCGCGTCAAATACGCAATAGTTAATTAATAATACACTATATGAACCATAAAGACGCTATTTATAGTACACGATAGTAATACGAAATAATTACGGTCGTTATTATAATAGTTTATGGACAATATAAAGAGACTATTTGTAGTATCTTAACGAGGTATTGAGTGGTGTTTTTTTTCTGAAATGAAAACTCGGACGCCTGTGGACTAACAACCACCTAACGCGTTGTGTTTATCTATTCCCACTTGCAGACGTATTTTGAAGAATCAGCAACGGATGACTTTTGAAAACATTGTGTGTGGCAAAAGAAGAAATATCAATTTCTCCTTTGCATAATGTTTTTTCTACTTCTAAAATGTCGTCAATATTACTATTATTTATAGATATTTTCCATATTTTTGCCCAAACGTCATCAAAATCCTCTGCTGTAGATTTGTTGTATGTTTGAAAGAGTTAAGTTAATCTAGAGAATCGGGCGAAAATCAGTTTTCTCTCTATACGGCTTATACGGCCTCCAAAATACACCAATGCTTGAATTGTGGCCTTATTAGATCAGCTAGCTTCTCCCTGATTGTTTTAATGCATTCTATACGAATGAAAATTCAGTAATATACACCCAATGATTGCTCTATAACCGCCTACGACTTTTATATACTATGAAACGTATACCCAATATAACCTATACGTCCCGACGGTTGATGTAATGTAAAGTTTGGCACACACAAAACGGTTGTTCTCAGAGGCGTATCTCCCTTTAGGTGCCTACACATTGTTTTTCAAAATGCCCTAAAAGGCAGCTGCGGCGATAGACATCTGCGTAATGTATCGACCAGATCAGCCTGCGCTGTCCGCGCAGACTGATCCGGCCGACACATTACGTGTTAGGGGGATAGATGTATAGAGTAGTTATTCCTGAAACAGAAAATCCACTGGAGGCGAAAAGTGTCTATCCGGGTAGGCCTGTGTGGCATGCTTAGGCTGATCCGGGTAGATACTTTACGCAGAGTCCACAATGTTGATTTTCTCACGAGACAGCCTACACATTGATTATTGCAAAGCTACGCCCCTGGTTCTGGTACCGTTTTGGACAAACGAAAATTCAGGAGTAGACACCAAAATATTCCACTTTATTCCACTGTGAACGCCCAAAACATGACCGCACCAAACGGAAAACAATTAAATCTATCCAAGTTTAATGTTAAAGGAATATTTCTGGAAAAAGAGCATTACAGTAAATTTCCTTCTCCATGATATTTTTAAATTTCCGTTCATTTGTGATGTTTTTATATTTTACAAAAATGCCATACACAATCATGGATAAGATTTCTTCCATGGTTTGATGCCATCGACGCAAGAAAAAACATACCACTCAATGATGACAGGAATATTAATTTTGAGAACATAAGCGCCGGAATGGCGTCGTGTTATTTTTTTGTGTATTTTACAAATGGACGGATCTAATGAAAACCGACATTACTTTCAATTTGAAGTGAAAAACATGAAACTCGTAATGTTACTAAATTCGTTTATGTCCATTAAAAACTCGCATCACTTCCTCTCTGGCATTTTCTGACATTTTGTTGCACAATAATAGCACAAAACCGATACTTTGATCAATTTACCTGATGGCGGCACGACGGCGGAATAGGCGCCCCGCCAACCGAAAATGGACTCCGTGCATATTCGCAGTTTTGCAAGAACATTCCGAGGGCTTGGCGTGAAACGGTTGTAACTAAAATTGGTATCTGTTTACCATGGTTAATCACCTCGCTATAAAGTCTTTATAAGCCGTAAAATCCCTTTTCTTGGAAAACATTGGAAATTTAGGTGCCATTACTGGTTCTGAGCAATGGCACATAATTTTGTATTGTTTACAAACGGGTCAAAATTGCCCCTAAAACAGGGTTTTCAAAATAGGTCTTTAGTTACAACCGTTTCACGCCAAGCCCTCGATGCACTGTCCGCCTATTACCTCCCTCGTACACATTTTCATTCACTGATTTTTCTCTTTTCTTTCCCTCATTTCAAACCCACGTGTCTGTGTTATTTTGTATATATGTATTTATGTTTTTCAATGACTATGTATTTTGTATACGTCAAAATAAACGATCTGTTCTGTTCACCTTCCTTCGGATGTAACTTCTGATGAAATTCTAGAAGTGTAGCTACACCAGTTGTTATCTATATCCACCTTTAAGGGATATTAAAACACAGCTGTAATGCGACCAAAACCGCTTCATAAATAAAACACTCATGTCTCTATATAGTAGATAGTTAGCTAGTACCACAAACATATAACACATTTATTGGTTCTCTCTTCTAGAGACCCTTAAAGTCGGTCTTCGTTTCTGTCCGTTTGTTTGTATGTTTGTTTGTTTGTTTGTTTGTGGCAAGCGTAGCGCCAAAACTATTCTACGGATTTCGACCAAACTTGGTAGGGATGAAGGGTCTATGCTCTAGTTGTTCCTTTTGTAGTATGGTCGCCATAGAAACCACCGTTGCTATGGAAACGGGCGAAAGACGCTTTTCCTGCGAAAACTATCTCCTCCCACAGTTTTTCGAATTTAGAAACCACTTGGTGTGCGTTGTGTAGCCCATCAGTTGCTACATCGAATGATCGTCCCGATTTTTGATCCGTCTCTTCGTTTTCTTAATATTTGAGTTGCCGTAAGGGGTACCATTTCCGCGGAAAACACAGACACGTCAAAACTAAATATATCGACACAAAAAGAAATGGTTTCCTATTACCTGATCGCTGATTGGCTAAAAATCCGGACAAGACCAAATATCGACCAACCAGAGAGCACTTCACATAGCCATTACAACTTCCGTTTCCCGTACTTTTACACGAGGAGAAGAAATATTCAAGTGAATTTGACGCTGTTCTCGCGACAACTCGATAGCTTGTTTCATTATTCGTGCGGTGTCGTGAGAGTAGAGACAAGAGAGAACCATCGTCGCAGTATGCTTGTTCTAACCCTTTCACTGCTTAAAGGCTTTTGCAAACAATGGCGTAACACCTTGGTTAATATTTGTGTACCACCTCACCTATTTCAAAACCATTACAGATATTGATTTGAAACTTACTATACTTGTTCACAAACATTACCTCAATCAACACACACGAGTATAGAACTCTGTAAAGGTTTTTGTAAGAATTATAGCCCTTTTTCGACTTACACTTTTGGTTCAGTGGTATGTTCACTTTTTGACTAAATAATTTCAAACTTTGCTGTAGTGTTCAGGGGTATCAACTACTCCAGTAAGATAACTCTTTACTACATATCGAGGGCTTTGCGTGAAACGGTTGTAACTAAAAACCTATTTTGAAAACCCTGGTTTAGGGGCAATTTTGACCCCTTTGTAAACAATGCAAATTTAGGTGCCATTGCTCAGAACGAGCAATGGCACCTAAATTTCCATTGTTTACCAAGAAAAAAAGATTTAACGTTTATAAAGACATTATGGCGAGGTGATTAACATTGGTAACACAATACCAATTTTAGTAACAACCGTTTCACGTCAAGCCCTCGGTATGTGGCTGCTTCTGGCTCTTGTTTACACTTTGACAAAAACAGAGATTTTTGTTTTGCCTTTTACTGCAATAACTTTTGTTTTATTGGCAACCACTTAAAAAAAGTCAAGCGCGATGTCTTGCGTAACATCATCACTTATTATTCTTAACGTTTTCTGCATTTTGTAATAATTAAACAAAAGTCCTTCTTGCATTACGTCGCGTGGTATGACGTCACAGACAGTATAAGACACAAGAAAATGGTTATATGATTATACAACAATGACGAATTATGAAACAAATAGTATGACATAACCTATGAGCCGTTCCACAAGAAAACTAACAGTGTGGACTCTGCGTAAAGTATCGACCCGGATCAGCTTAAGCATGCCGCGCAGGCTAACCCGGATAGACACTTTTCGCCTCCTGTGGATTTTCTGTTTCATGAATCACTACTCTATACATCTTTCCCCCTAAGACGGAATGTGTCGGCCGGATTAGTCTGCGCGGACAGCGCAGGCTGATCTGGTCGATACATTACGCAGATGATATGAGCCGTTCCACAAGAAAACTAACAGTGTGGACTCTGCGTAAAGTATCGACCCGGATCAGCTTAAGCATGTCGCGCAGGCTAATCTGGGCAAACACTTTTTCGCCTACTTTTGATTTTCTGTTTTAGGAATCATAACTCTATACCTTTATTAGATCACCTAGAGCCAAAGGCTCAAGGTGAGCTATTCTGATCACGTTTTGTCCGTCGTCTGTCGTCCGTCGTCCGACTTCCGTCGTTAACTTTGAGCTTTAAACATCATCTCCTCCTGAACCGCAAGAACAATTTCCACCAAACATCACAGGAATGTTCCTTTGGTGGTACTCTTTCAATAGTGTTCAAAGATTTAAATTCAATTGAGAACTTTGGTTGCTGCGTCATCAGAAAGGGGACAAAATGTCCAAACTTTAAAAATCTTCTCCTCCGAATCTGCCTGTCAGATTCAAATATAATTTGGTAGAAATGTTCCTTGGGTGACCCTCTATAGAAATTGTTCAAGCCATACTGATTGGTCGAAAAACATGGCAGTCAGGCGGCATCAGAAAAGGGGCAAAATGACAAAATCTGAAAATTCCATTTTTATGAAAGTGCTTGTCTGATTTTAAGAAAATATAATACGAATCTTACTTTAATGATCCTCTTTTTAATTTTGTTTAAGCCGTTTTGATTGGTTATACAATCATAGCAACCAGGCGTCATCACAAAAGGGGTAAATTGAACTTTTAGCTACAAATGACAACGAACTCCTACCATTCCAATAGACCAATTTCCACAAAACATCACAGGAATGTTCCTTTGGTGGTCCTCTTTCAAAATTGTTCAAAGATTTAAATTCCATTGAGAACTTTGGTTGCTGCGGCATCAGAAAGTGAGAAAAATATCCAAATTTTAAAATCCTTTTCCTCCATAATCTGCTTGTCCGATTCCAAGATAATTTGGTAGAAATGTTCCTTAAATGACCCTCTAAGAAAACTGTTGATATTGATTTCGTTAAAAAACAGGGCAGCAAGGCAGCATCAGGAAAGGTGCAAAATGACAAAAACTTTATAATTCCATTCTTATTAAAGTTCTTGTTAGATTTCAACATGTAAATGGCATTTACTGATAAACTGTTTCTTGAGAAGTGTCCACTCCTTGCAGTTTCATTTGCACTCCTTGATCAAATTTTCCCAGATATTTGCAGTTAAATATTTGCTACTAATTTACTATCAATTAGGTGATCGATTTAGGGCCATCTTGGCCTTCTTGATAGATCTCGGTAGATACATTACGCCGAGTCCACAATGTTTGTTTTCTCGTGGAACGGCTCATACATTCAATGGTAGTATTAATCAAGTCAAGTCAATTCAATATACGTATTGATAATAAAGGCCTCCGGTCCAAAATAGTTTGTTATACATTCATAATACATGTTGTGTCCCCTATTGTGTTATATGAATATTCGGATTTATATAAAGAACAAGTTATACAAAAATACAAATATTCTTTAGAGACGTCTCGGAATCGGACCTCATAAATAAATAATGTTCCCCTTTATACCAACTTAAAAGAAATGGATGCGTGGATGAGTCGGTGGATAACAAATATTTAACCTCATGCAATGTAATTTTCGTTTTTTCTCGTTTAAATGAATGATTGGGTGAGTCTGTGGATAAAAGAATGTAAGCTAATGCTGTGACTTGTGTTTTTCTCGAGGCCCTCTGCAAGTATGTATATGTATATTACAGAGGACTAGATAAGGGGAGTAAACTTGTCTCTCTCATAACTCAGCCAAACCCTATGTTGTGGGTACTCAACAGAATCGTCTCACTGAGACGATTCTTTTGAGTACCCACAACATAGGGATTGAGTGCCAAATAAGGATTTTAGAGCATGAAAAACGCCCCGTATCTAGAGCTCTGTATATACACGCGAACATGCACATACAGTTATGTACATGTATTCAGATAACACATACCCACACTTAGGGTGCAATGTTTAACTGTACACCCTTGTTGAAACGAATGTCAAGGAAAGACGATAACATGTTTATGTAATAAATATGTTCATAGCAAAATTGCTCAATATGAGCTCATCATTCCTCCGTTTGCCATAATGCTTTCAAATGTCGCCTGCTACAAACGCGTCGTCAAAAGGCGTATACAGGCGAGAAACGATTAAACAAGTTTATATAACTAGACAGGAGATGCAACAAGACCCCTATTTGTCTGGAGCGTTCGAAGAATACCCTTTTTGCATGCAGCTAATATCCACGGCTGTTAAATCATTTGGAAACCCCAAAAGCATGTTTTCTGTGAAATCTTAAACCATAATCCACTAACTATTTAAATATTTATGCTTTAATAACATCGAGCTAGGTTTCAGACTGCACACGAGACGTTCCACGAGAAAACCAACATTGTGAACTCTGCGTACATTATCGACCCTGATTGGCTTAAGCATGCCGCGCAGGCTAACCCGGAGATACACTTTTCGCCTCCAGTGGGTTTTCTGTTTCAGGAATCATTAATATATAGCTATATCCCCCTGATACTGTATGTGTCGGCCCAGATTAGCCTGCGCGGACTGCATGCCAATCTGGGTCGATACATTACGCAGAGTCCATAATGTTAGTTTTCTCGTGGAACGGCTCCTATACCAGAGTAATATCACTTTATATGCTTTTTCGAGTTTCCATTTTCAAGAAGGCAGTGTTTCAGATTACTTTTTATGTCACGAGTGTGGCATTTGTGCATCATAAAACACCATGAGTATTTGTTGTCAAATGCTGGGGTCTTTATAAAACGCATCTGTGTACGGTCTTACTCAGGTGATTCTGTGCACACGTGGAGTCTCACTACATTCTTCACTGTCCATCAGTATAGTATATACAGTTGAACCTGTGTAAAAAGACCACCCTTACGAAGACACGAATCTGGTCTTTGTTCACAGATGGTCTTTATTTGTAGGATAATTTTTTATCAGAAAAAGAGTCATTGAGTAACTCTAAAGTTTGGTTGTTTTAGACAATGAATTGCTATATCAATGTGGTCTTTAGCATAGGTTTGCCTGTATATCTAAATATATCTTCTGAAATAAATACTAGATGTGTCGCCCTCTAACTACATTACAAGGTGCTGAACTCCAGAAAATAAATACTATAGTCAAAGTTTTAAAACTGTTCAAAAGCTGTCTTGGAATATTAAAATTTTAATTTTGGGTTAAAAATCTAAATTGATCATGTATGCTTCATTTTTACTGGGTAGACATATAATATCTATTTTTTTTTAGTTCAGCACCTTTAATTGGCGTTTTATGCCATTTTCAACAGTATTTCAGTTATATCATGGTGTTTCCAGGGTACATTACCAGAACTTCTAGTGATGAAACCAGTTCATCAATAATGCAATCCACCCAAACCTGGGTGACAAGGTGGGAAGCAACAAAACGACGACTGTAGGCTTCCGAGATTCTTTGATCACCTGATAAAGAAGAGGAAAACTCCTAAGCATCGTGC
Organism: Serripes groenlandicus; assembly: GCA_031761405.1. Lineage (NCBI taxonomy): Eukaryota > Metazoa > Mollusca > Bivalvia > Cardiida > Cardiidae > Serripes > Serripes groenlandicus. The sequence continues at coordinate 54,722,413 of JASEVX010000003.1, forward strand.
AGGGAGGCGCAGATTGATCTGGATCTTCGCTGTTCTTAAACTCATGAAAGCAGTTTTGACTTCTGAGGTGTCCTCTATCATAAAAACAGAAAACAGCCCCCGGGATTGCTAATTTTATACCATCGTTTCTAACGAATTGTCCCTTCGAAACCACAAAAAGGTCACTTTAAGCAGAACGTTGTTGATCCCAATTTGCAAAAAGCTTTCTGTTCACGTCAACTACAGAGAAACAGCAGCGGTTTGACAAGCAGAAGATTCAGCGTTTTGACATTCAATCATTGAGTGTAATTAGCCTCACTCTTTAACCAGACGATATCATCCATTGTTCGTCTGCTACTTCATTTGAGTCACGCCAAAATGGGGACGAAGTTCGTGTCATAGTATATTACGAATGATAAAAGCCCTGGTGGCGAGCCTACGTGCATTTGTGTAGTCTCAGCAAAGTCTTAACTGCCCGCATCAATGCAACGGAGTAGTTATGGATTCAACTGCCAATACAACGGAGTAGGCATGGATTCAACTGCCAAAACAACGGAGTAGGTATGGATTCAACTGCAAAAACAACGGAATAGGTATGGATTCAACTGCCAAAACAACGGAGTAGGTATGTATTCAACTGCCAAAACAACGGAGTAGGTATGGATTCAACTGCCAAAACAACGGAGTATGTATGGATTCAACTGCCAAAACAACGGAGTAGGTATGTATTCAACTGCCAAAACAACGGAGTAGGTATGGATTCAACTGCCAAAACAACGGAGTAGGTATGGATTCAACTGCCAAAGCAACGGAGTAGGTTTGGATTCAACTGCCAAAACAACGGAGTAGGTACGGATTCAACTGCCAAAACAACGGAGTAGGTTTGGATTCAACTGCCAAATCAACGGAGTAGGTATGGATTCAACTGCCAAAACAACGGAGTAGGTTTGGATTCAACTGCCAAAAGGTTGGAAGTGTAGCCTAACTACATTGTTCTTAGAACTGTTATATATGTGTTGCGTAATACAAAATATGCTATGAAGGAAATATGTTATTGTGAATTATTCTTAAATACAAATCGTAAAAAATAAAACGTTACGCTTATTTCGAATTAAAGTTTTGAAAAAAAATCAGCACCGTCATGCGAAATGCGAGACTGATACATTCTCTTTTTACACATATGAGCCGTCCCACGAGAAAACCAACATCATGGCATCTGCGTAATGTATCGACCAGATCAGCCTGCGCTGTGCGCGCAGACTGATCTGGCCGACACATTCCGTTTTAGGGGGAGGGGGGGGGGATAGATGTATAGAGTAGTGATTCCTGAAACAGAAAAATCCATAGGAGGCGAAAAGTGTATGGCCGGATTAGCCTGCGCGGCATGCTTATGCTGATCTGGGTTGACATTTTACGCAGATACCACAATATTGGTTTTCTCGCGAGAAGGCTCATGTATTACATGCAAGGGTTTGAAAGTGAAACTCGCGGGGCTGCCATTCCAACGGTTTGTCAGAAGTTACGTCCATGCGTCTTCGAAATTCAGTTTTATCAGATGTAAACCTATCAGAGTGTACGAACCCTTCCGTGGGTAAAGGTTTAATTCTCATGTTCTGAACAGTATAGGTTCAGATCAGCTCGTACAATGACCCCCGTCTTATCTACATGTAGGTCCGTCTAATTCGTTTGATGGAGGAAATCGTTAATGAAAGACAATTGTGTGTTTTTTTTGCAGACTAAGAATGCTTTCTTAAAGGTCTTTTCGTTGACAACGATATCTGGCCATGTTATGATGATATTTAAAACGAATGCCTGTAAATACTATTTTATGACAACCTCGGTGGTGTAGTGGTAGCGCGTTTGCCTCGGGTACGGGAGGTCCCCGGTTCGATCCCCGGCCAGGTCATACCAAATGCTTTAACAATGGGAGTAATAGCTGCACTCCTCCGTGATCAACGTTGCAGAGTTAGCATTACGACTGACTGGCTGGTGTCAGGATAACTCGACCAGTAGAACTGGAAACTTACTCAGGAAACGCCGTGATTTAACTGAAACATTGTTGAAAACGGCGTAAAACACCAAACAATCATCCGAGCAAGCTTGTATAAAGCGTAATTCAGAGGACTATATAAGGAGGAGTAATGTGGTCTTTTCCCACCAATATCTTTCTTATGACTCAACTAAACCCATTGTTGTGGGTACTCAAAAGAGTCGTCTCAATGAGACGATCCTTTTGAGTACCCACAACATAGGGTTTAATGGTCAAATAAGGACTTTAGAACAAGAAATACGCATCTTGTGTAGAGCTCTGGCGTAAACATGTGACCAGCGCACTCGATAGATCTACACTGCTTCTAATGCCAACGTGTACATTTTCCGACGGACTGGTTCATTTAAAAAGACGTTCTCCTTATCGCCTGACGCGGTTCAACAGTGCGAGCGCTCCTTCGTTTACTCTCTCTTAACACACGGCTTGTAATAATTGACTGTTAAGCTCTAAAGAGCTTAAGCTTCCCGGAGAAATTAATGAGCTTTCGTCAGAAGAGGTATGGGATTTCGCCCAGCGTCCCTAGAACCAATTAAGGCCTTTTGAACATCACTGTAAACATCAGATGCCTCGTTCCCACTAGGGAGATATCGTATTGTTATCATTCAATACGCTTGTATACGTGGAAACGCGAGGAGCCTGTTACCTCATAACATGTCACTTTGTTTTCCAAGCGGCTTTGAATTATGATGGCTTTTGGAAACGTAGACATAGACTTGTAAACATTGTGATAACAGGAAATGTATATGAGGAAACGTGAGGGACCTATAACCTATTGTTTCAATTTTCTTTTAAGGCTTTGAATTATGATGATTTTTGGAAACGTCTTGGAAAAGGAAATACTATGCATTTCTACGTTTCGTTATCGTGATGATTTATTTGACTGAAATTTTGACTAGCGTTTTTGTGCGTTTTTTGAACTATTTTTCTACAAATGGTTTCTATGTGAAAATAATGATTTATAAAGTATCAGTGTATTGGTATAGACCAATTTTTTTTTTTTTTTTTATCTTTTGTGATTAATTCCTCAGCATGAAACTGTAACATTAACAATAAATGTATAAATAAACAGTTCTGAACAGGTTCTTGCACAATTTATTGCTTTCAACTACATACTCTGGGAAGATTCTGAATACAAATTCCATGCATCTTTCAATTTGGATTATTTAGTACCATCTCACCAGGTTGTAGAGAAAACTCAGGAAGTTGAAATAATGGGTGTATAGAACGGATCCACTGGGAATCCGCTGTAGTCGAGTGGTTAGCGTCGGGGATTTCGAAACCGGGTGTCCCGGGTTCGATCCCCAGTCGCGGCACCTCGGTCATGGTGGAGTGCCCTTGGGCAAGGCACATTTTCTAGCCTAGTACTGGTTTGTTTACCCAGGGATCATGAATAAGTGAACTGTCGCCGTGATATAACTGAAATAATGTTGAAAGCGGCGTTAAACCGCAATAAATAAATAAATAAATAAGAACGGATCCGACTGTTACCATCACGTGAATGTTCGTATCGTAGTCACCTTAGTCTAGCTAGTTTATATTTGATATACATGTCGGACACTCGTTACCAGGGCATCATTGCACTTGCAAAGTACTTGAATCTGGCATTTGACCAAAGAAAAAAACTAACATTAAGCAACGAAACTGTACATATCGTCTTATATGTATTTAGTAAATTGATCTTATATAGCACGTTGTCCATCTAGTAAAGTGATTTGTTCAAGACATTCCACCAACAAGCATCATACTTTTGTAATGTTAGCTATTATCATTTTCACAACTACATTCATGTTCTTTGGTATATTTATAGTTTATTTGGGGCCGGAGGCCTTGTTTTACTGAATAAACTATTTGTGTTGTTTGTTGCATATAGCCCCGGTAGCTCCGTCGGTAGCGACGCGGACTGTCAATCCAGGGGTTGTGAGTTCGAATCCCGGCTCGGCCAACTTTCTTTCCGACGATTGACAAAAGTCAATGCGACATGCGTCATTCGCCTTCCACCAATGGGCGAAGTCTATGTGGAAAAGCAGCCCAGTTGCTTGGGAAGATTGTTGTGTGGAGTACTGGTGTGAGAAAACCAGGAAATGCATGAGTAGGTGAACTGGCCGCCGTGATATAACTGAGAAATTGTTAAAAACGGAGTTAAACCCTCAATCAATCAATTGTTGTATATGAGTGTTTTAATTCGAGCTTACTATCAGTTGGTGGATGTGACAATGTTGTAATGATTGATTGATTTGTGACTTACTGAGACGATTTTTTTAGTAACCACAACATAGGGTTCGGTTGAGTAATATGATACATATTGTTGGGAAAAGTTATCTAGTCCTCTGGTGTTAAAATACCTTTATGTTGCCACATTCAACATATCTGCAGCAGACGACCTTTACAAGAAATAGGAACAACTATAGGAAATGTATACAAATGAAAGTATAAGTATTGCATATATTTGAAAACATTGTGACAAAATCAAAACTTGGTTATTATGAACAATTTCTTCTTTGGCCAAAATGTTTTCAAGAGTCGTATGGTGTATATGCGTTGTAGTACATATGAAAGGATTAAAAGGCTACATGTACTTTTACAGATTTATATTTGAATCTTGAAAATGCATGTTGCATTTTTTGGTTTTCAAACAACATTATTCCCTAAATAATTTAAATCCGTGTATACATTCCATACTTTTTTCCACAATAGCCTATCTTTCCTATGTGAAATGTCAGAATAACACTAACCAAGATTTTGTCAAATTTGTATTCGTTTCTTCCTTGTATACATACTAAATAATCAATAAAGAATTTAAGGCATTTCATTTCAACATGAAAATAATTGTGTTTTATAACCTCTCTTAGGTACGACAATCATTGATAAAACGATCTCATAATGTTAGAGTTATGTCCCTTACATTATAATATATTCATATTTGTCAGGCGGATACGTAGTTCTCTGACTAACAAATAACACAATTAAACTGTTCCACATTGTACTTCCAATTTGATAATTGTTTTATTTAATATTAAACCTGTATGTAAAAATCTTAATTATTTCATTTTCCTTAATACTAAATAGTAAGCGTGAACTTGATAACAAATTGCAGGTTCAGACTTTATTATTACCTCGATTAGGTATCGAATAGTATTTACATATACAATCAGTTCATAGGCTGGTAAGCTTTGTTAACTGGTGTTTTACGCCGCTTGCAACATTATTTCAATCATATCACGGCGTGTCATTGGTAAATTACCAGTACTACTAATATTATTAATTCTGACACCGAGGAATCAAGGCAACCGTGAGCACCAAGGAGGGAAGCCATTACTTCCATATTTAAATTATTTGGTATGACCTGACCGGTATGACCCGACCGGTATGACCTGACCGGTATGACCCGACCGGTATGACCCGACCGGTATGACCCGACCGGTATGACCCGACCGGTATGACCCGACCGGTATGACCCGACCGGTATGACCCGACCGGTTTGACCCGACCGGTATGACCCGACCGGTATGACCTGACTGGTATGACCCGACCGGTTTGACCCGACCGGTATGACCTGACCGGTATGACCTGACCGGTATGACCCGACCGGTGATCGAACCCTGGTCTCGTACTCCCGAGGCGATCGCTCTCAGCACTGCACTGTCTTCGCTGGTGAACATGTGCATTCGCGAAATCTGGCATGAAAGGCCGACATCTCTATCTCCCCATACATATACGGTAGCGAAGGCTGAGACCATCTAATGTATCAGGCATCATGCTTTCTCCGCCACTCTGTACGGTAGCGAAGGCTGAGACCATCTAATGTATCAGGCATCATGCTTTCTCCGCCACTCTGTACGGTAGCGAAGGCTGAGACCATCTAATGTATCAGGCATCATGCTTTCTCCGCCACTCTGTACGGTAGCGAAGGCTGAGACCATCTAATGTATCAGGCATCATGCTTTCTCCGCCACTCTGTACGGTAGCGAAGGCTGAGACCATCTAATGTATCAGGCATCATGCTTTCTCCGCCACTCTGTACGGTAGCGAAGGCTGAGACCATCTAATGTATCAGGCATCATGCTTTCTCCGCCACTCTGTACGGTAGCGAAGGCTGAGACCATCTAATGTATCAGGCATCATGCTTTCTCCGCCACTCTGTACGGTAGCGAAGGCTGAGACCATCTAATGTATCAGGCATCATGCTTTCTCCGCCACTCTGTACGGTAGCGAAGGCTGAGACCATCTAATGTATCAGGCATCATGCTTTCTCCGCCACTCTGTACGGTAGCGAAGGCTGAGACCATCTAATGTATCAGGCATCATGCTTTCTCCGCCACTCTGTACGGTAGCGAAGGCTGAGACCATCTAATGTATCAGGCATCATGCTTTCTCCGCCACTCTGTACGGTAGCGAAGGCTGAGACCATCTAATGTATCAGGCATCATGCTTTCTCCGCCACTCTGTACGGTAGCGAAGGCTGAGACCATCTAATGTATCAGGCATCATGCTTTCTCCGCCACTCTGTACGGTAGCGAAGGCTGAGACCATCTAATGTATCAGGCATCATGCTTTCTCCGCCACTCTGTACGGTAGCGAAGGCTGAGACCATCTAATGTATCAGGCATCATGCTTTCTCCGCCACTCTGTACGGTAGCGAAGGCTGAGACCATCTAATGTATCAGGCATCATGCTTTCTCCGCCACTCTGTACGGTAGCGAAGGCTGAGACCATCTAATGTATCAGGCATCATGCTTTCTCCGCCACTCTGTACGGTAGCGAAGGCTGAGACCATCTAATGTATCAGGCATCATGCTTTCTCCGCCACTCTGTACGGTAGCGAAGGCTGAGACCATCTAATGTATCAGGCATCATGCTTTCTCCGCCACTCTGTACGGTAGCGAAGGCTGAGACCATCTAATGTATCAGGCATCATGCTTTCTCCGCCACTCTGTACGGTAGCGAAGGCTGAGACCATCTAATGTATCAGGCATCATGCTTTCTCCGCCACTCTGTACGGTAGCGAAGGCTGAGACCATCTAATGTATCAGGCATCATGCTTTCTCCGCCACTCTGTACGGTAGCGAAGGCTGAGACCATCTAATGTATCAGGCATCATGCTTTCTCCGCCACTCTGTACGGTAGCGAAGGCTGAGACCATCTAATGTATCAGGCATCATGCTTTCTCCGCCACTCTGTACGGTAGCGAAGGCTGAGACCATCTAATGTATCAGGCATCATGCTTTCTCCGCCACTCTGTACGGTAGCGAAGGCTGAGACCATCTAATGTATCAGGCATCATGCTTTCTCCGCCACTCTGTACGGTAGCGAAGGCTGAGACCATCTAATGTATCAGGCATCATGCTTTCTCCGCCACTCTGTACGGTAGCGAAGGCTGAGACCATCTAATGTATCAGGCATCATGCTTTCTCCGCCACTCTGTACGGTAGCGAAGGCTGAGACCATCTAATGTATCAGGCATCATGCTTTCTCCGCCACTCTGTACGGTAGCGAAGGCTGAGACCATCTAATGTATCAGGCATCATGCTTTCTCCGCCACTCTGTACGGTAGCGAAGGCTGAGACCATCTAATGTATCAGGCATCATGCTTTCTCCGCCACTCTGTACGGTAGCGAAGGCTGAGACCATCTAATGTATCAGGCATCATGCTTTCTCCGCCACTCTGTACGGTAGCGAAGGCTGAGACCATCTAATGTATCAGGCATCATGCTTTCTCCGCCACTCTGTACGGTAGCGAAGGCTGAGACCATCTAATGTATCAGGCATCATGCTTTCTCCGCCACTCTGTACGGTAGCGAAGGCTGAGACCATCTAATGTATCAGGCATCATGCTTTCTCCGCCACTCTGTACGGTAGCGAAGGCTGAGACCATCTAATGTATCAGGCATCATGCTTTCTCCGCCACTCTGTACGGTAGCGAAGGCTGAGACCATCTAATGTATCAGGCATCATGCTTTCTCCGCCACTCTGTACGGTAGCGAAGGCTGAGACCATCTAATGTATCAGGCATCATGCTTTCTCCGCCACTCTGTACGGTAGCGAAGGCTGAGACCATCTAATGTATCAGGCATCATGCTTTCTCCGCCACTCTGTACGGTAGCGAAGGCTGAGACCATCTAATGTATCAGGCATCATGCTTTCTCCGCCACTCTGTACGGTAGCGAAGGCTGAGACCATCTAATGTATCAGGCATCATGCTTTCTCCGCCACTCTGTACGGTAGCGAAGGCTGAGACCATCTAATGTATCAGGCATCATGCTTTCTCCGCCACTCTGTACGGTAGCGAAGGCTGAGACCATCTAATGTATCAGGCATCATGCTTTCTCCGCCACTCTGTACGGTAGCGAAGGCTGAGACCATCTAATGTATCAGGCATCATGCTTTCTCCGCCACTCTGTACGGTAGCGAAGGCTGAGACCATCTAATGTATCAGGCATCATGCTTTCTCCGCCACTCTGTACGGTAGCGAAGGCTGAGACCATCTAATGTATCAGGCATCATGCTTTCTCCGCCACTCTGTACGGTAGCGAAGGCTGAGACCATCTAATGTATCAGGCATCATGCTTTCTCCGCCACTCTGTACGGTAGCGAAGGCTGAGACCATCTAATGTATCAGGCATCATGCTTTCTCCGCCACTCTGTACGGTAGCGAAGGCTGAGACCATCTAATGTATCAGGCATCATGCTTTCTCCGCCACTCTGTACGGTAGCGAAGGCTGAGACCATCTAATGTATCAGGCATCATGCTTTCTCCGCCACTCTGTACGGTAGCGAAGGCTGAGACCATCTAATGTATCAGGCATCATGCTTTCTCCGCCACTCTGTACGGTAGCGAAGGCTGAGACCATCTAATGTATCAGGCATCATGCTTTCTCCGCCACTCTGTACGGTAGCGAAGGCTGAGACCATCTAATGTATCAGGCATCATGCTTTCTCCGCCACTCTGTACGGTAGCGAAGGCTGAGACCATCTAATGTATCAGGCATCATGCTTTCTCCGCCACTCTGTACGGTAGCGAAGGCTGAGACCATCTAATGTATCAGGCATCATGCTTTCTCCGCCACTCTGTACGGTAGCGAAGGCTGAGACCATCTAATGTATCAGGCATCATGCTTTCTCCGCCACTCTGTACGGTAGCGAAGGCTGAGACCATCTAATGTATCAGGCATCATGCTTTCTCCGCCACTCTGTACGGTAGCGAAGGCTGAGACCATCTAATGTATCAGGCATCATGCTTTCTCCGCCACTCTGTACGGTAGCGAAGGCTGAGACCATCTAATGTATCAGGCATCATGCTTTCTCCGCCACTCTGTACGGTAGCGAAGGCTGAGACCATCTAATGTATCAGGCATCATGCTTTCTCCGCCACTCTGTACGGTAGCGAAGGCTGAGACCATCTAATGTATCAGGCATCATGCTTTCTCCGCCACTCTGAGCGCCAAGGAGGGTAGCCATTGCTTCCATCTTTAAATTATTTGGTATGAACCGAACGGGGATCGAACCCGCGTCTCGTACTCCCGAGGCGAAAACTCTAACCACTGCACTGTCGTCGCTGGTGAACATGTGAATTCGCGAAATCTAGCCTATCTATCTCTCCATAACACATACGGTAGCGAAGGCTGAAATATCTGAAGAAAAATAAAACACGATAGTTGTAGTCTACCATTAATTGTGTGTCAACGCGGGGATGCAGCAAGGCCTGTTTTCGACTGTCGCAACTCTAGCATTATACGTGACTAACAGACACTGACATTTTAGATCTTTAAAAACGACTTCGCAAAACAAGGAAATTTGTTTGCAAGCTTACTCAAAATGTTTGGAACTATATCCAGTGAGTATACGTTCATTCATAGATTACGGCATCACTCCCACTCCCCAATGTTGTCTATGTAATTGTTCAAATTTGCGGTCAAATCCACTTCACCAGAGATTTGTGTGATAAATGACAAACAGTTAAGAACCTGTTCGGCCGCGGGATAACAGGCTGATCTTTGTACAGTAAATTGGTTAAAAAATATCCTTTTTTCCCTCGACGTGACCCCATCTTAATAGCCCAACTAATACAGGGATTTTTCGAGGCGCCTTCCAAATAACTGCACCATCAAGTGGTTAGAGCAAGTAAACCTGCAGTTTTCATCAACCCTTATTTCGATCCAGTTCGTTAAATTGGTTAACGCTTCACTCATAAACAAATCAGCAGCAGATGGCATAAAAAACATTGTGGCTAAAGGAGAAATTGCTCACATCGTCTGCTGCAGAAGCGGCATCGTGTTTCAACAACAATCCTTATTTCGATCTAATTCGTATGGTTAACTCTTTTTACTAATAAACAAATTCGCAGCGGATGACTTTCAAAATGTATCAAAACATTGTGTCTAAAGGAGAAATTGCTTCTATCGTCTGCTGCAGATTCGTCGAAATGTATCAGCATGTGAACAACTATTGACTCTTATGCTAAGTTTTGAATATAAACCACCCCCAAAACGGTAGGTTTATCAGAATGTAATTAGTTAGTCCACAGTTATTTCTCAATAATCCACCGAAAAGTATGAAATCAAATAACTTTTTGTTTTACTTCTTTCTTTCTTTTTCTTTCTTTTTCTATCATTTTCTTTCTTTTCTACTTTTCTTCATTTTCTCTTCTTCTCTTTTTTCACGTTTACTTTTTTCCCCTTTTTCCTTCTTCTCTTTTCCTTTTTTTTTCTTTGTCTTTTTCCCTTTTTTTTCCTTCTTTTTTCTTCTTTTATTTTTCATTGAAGAGAGTTGAAATTATTATCTCTGTTTATTATATACCTAGTTAACACAGTTAGTTCTCAATTTTCTACCGAAAAGAATGTCATAACATAATCTTTTTATTCTTCTTCTTTTCTAATTCCTGTTTCTCTTCTTCTCTTTTTTTTCCCCTTTCTTCTTTTCCCGTTTTCTCTTTTTTTTTTCCTTTTTCGTTTTTTTCTCTTCTCTTCTTTTCTTTTTTTTTTCATTGAACATAGGTGAAACCATTATCTCTCTCTTCTTTATACACAGTGTTCGCTTCCAATTGCCGCAAAACATAAAACACGTTATGAAGAAGCTCGTGACTTATCTAATCCATGAACTCCATCCACTATAGGTACATACTGCATGTGACGCCTTTAAAATCATTCTTGCTCGTTTTGAACAATGTCTCCTTTTCCGACTTTCATTGGTATATGGTAAATGATATTTCCTATTTTCTAGATATTGCACATTCAGTGTTTTGCGTTTTAATAAATGTGTCCTTTTCTGGCATTATTTTCATTGGTATTTGAAAATTATACTTCCGATTTTCTAGATATTGCAATTTTAGTGTGTTGCGTTTTAAACACTGTCTCCTTTTCCGACATTGCTCGGCACGTCTGGACAAACACTATTTATATTTGCTGTAAAACGTCATTTCGAAATCAAACACATGTACCTTGTGTGTAACAGGAGAGACTGAAAACGAGTTCCATTTTATTAGCAAATTTGCAAATAGCATTAGCAAATGTAGTTTCTATTATGACACCGAGTGTTCTCGACAAGCAATATATCACCCGTCCACATATGTTTAAATTCACCAACCTGTTTTCATCAACTACGTCGAAAACAATGAATTAAGTAGCTAAGTATATATCTTTAGCAACAAAACGTAGAAATAATTATATGTAACTATTATTCTATACATGTTCACTATGCATATAATCATAGTTATATCCGAAACTGTTCTTTAACTAAACTTACTCTATGTAAGACTGGGTATAAAAAGAAAATCTTACTAAATGTTTATGTAAACGTGTTTGCTGTGCTTTAATTCATTTATAAATATGTTTTGTATAACAAGATACATATATGTTGCTGTATAAGTTAATAACATATATTATTTTCTATTCATAATTATATTTTAAAGTAGCTTACCTTGGAAACGTTTGAAGGGCTTCATGCGGAATATTTGTTTCATGATGTAGTTACAACCATTTTCCGTGAAGCCACCGATTATAATGTTTTATTTACAATTTGGGAAATTCAAAGGCTTATTTCCTACAGAGTTGAAAGCACTGTTAATTTTTTTTTGAACTTCTTCGCTCTCTTACCCTCTAAATTTTCAAAAATTGGCTGCTTAAAAATTTCATCCGTATCAGATAACAGGTTTACCCTGACCCACATATAGACGCTCTCTGACGCCTCTGCAGCAGACGACTTTTGAAAACACTGACAAAAGGCGAAATTGCTAAAAACAAACAATTTCTCCTTGTGCCAACCTTTTTTTACAATTTTTCTAGTAATAATATTTTCATTTATAGAGAATTTTCACGTTTTTGACTGAATATATTACAAGTCGTCTGCTGCAGATTTGCTGACGTTTGGGGAAAAAAAGATTAAGGATGAAATATACACGAATATCAGTCAGAAGAAAATCGCAGACTCGTAAAAATGAGATTTGTCACGAGCTAATGATAATATGACTTTTATACCTCCAATTTGAAGGGTCTGAAGTGCGCATGTCTGACAACAATGAATTGTGGGTAATGGTACTATTCGTTTGGCAGTTTTTGTATGGCGCCAAGCAACACATTTAACAAGTTTTCATATTTACCAAAGGTCTGGTTAGTTTCACTCGGGGATTCATTATCGCCCGCCCGTCACTAATAATAGAATTAAACAAAATAAACTGTTCCAAGAACTCTGTGAACCCCTCGGTAAGTTCTTATTTTTGCTGGAAAAAGAAAGAAGAATGTTTCGCAGCGGTTATATTTCGGGTGATAGATGTATAAACCCCTATTTCAACCACATATAACATACCTACAGGAGACGACTTTGAAATTCTCTCGGCCATATTTCTTTCAAAAGAATCCCTATAAATGGAATTATTATTATTGAAAAGTGTTGACCATGCCCAAAACATGTCTTTAAAAGACTTTGTAGCTGCGTCAAAATGCGGAAAGGCTTTATTAAAAACAAATTACAAGATTGGTAATAACAACTGTTAAAAAAGGAAATTGGGGCAATAGAAAAGAAGTATGAACATTAATATAAAAATGGGTATTTCACTTTTTCTTTTTACACAATGTTTTCCAATCACGTCTGGTGCAGTCGCCTCTTAACTTGACCTGTTACTGGTCAATGATTAAACATACTTAAAGGGATTGCATCCCGACATAAAGATGCTTATTCCCATCCCCCCTCCCCCCCACAGCTTCATCCCGCCTTGTAAGACAACACAATCTGTATCACACAACTTTGAAATTATCTGGGCAAAATATGGAAATATTAATTAATAAAAAAGTAAAATTATTGAAGAAAAGGGTTTAAAGCAGTTTAGTAAAAGAAGGAAGCTATTTTGCCTTTTGTCACTGTGTTTTGAAAAGTTGTCTGCTGCGCATGCATCAACATGTACTTCGATTAATAAATAATATGCATTTATTTGCAAAACACGGTGTTTCAATCTAGGAATTTGTCATTATTTCGTTAATATAAATAATGTTTAAATATATATCTTTATCTAGGTCACTGTCACCCAAAAATACTTTACTCATATATTAATATTCTGGCAATAAAAGTTAGAAATGCAGTCCCCATGCGCTGTAAGCCTTAATGGAAGACAGTGGTGCAGTGGTACGGCTTCGACCTCTCGCACCAACTGTGTTCAAATCCCGCGATAAGCAACGTCTGCTTTTGGAAAGTTTTAGTAAGCCATCCAGGTAGCAGATTTCGAACTTGACTTTTATTAGCTGAGAGCTTGTTTCGCAATCGATTGTAAAAATTAACCCTTTCCCACATACAACAAATCTGCAGAAGACGACAAATTGAAGATCAAAGTTGAAAACATAGTGGCCAAAGGGGAAATTGCTCATCATGAGCAATTTCACCTTTGGCCACCATGTTTTCAAAAGTCGTCTGTTGCTATTGCGTCAAAATATGTCTGCATGTGGGAAAGGGTTAACAGAAGCGTAAATGACGATACTACAGATGGAATGTTTATTTTATTGACGTGACCAATTGAGAAAAAGTGACCTCCGGCCCGCAGGTTCGCCTTATAATCGTACACAAGCGTCTAGGAGGCGTATGTAGAACTGTTATGACCAAAGTCCTACGTTAGAGTAATGCATTGCGATCATTATTGCCTTTTATTTCCAAACTGGGATCATACCAAGGACTATAAACATGGTAGTCATAGTTGTCCCCCTTGACGCTGAGGATTGTGGTACTAGCAGTTGTCAGGATGAATTGACCAGTAGTACTGGTTACTTACCCAGGAAACACCGTGATATAACTAAAGAATTGTTGAAAACGGCGTAAAATACCAATCAATTTACGAAACTGCCAACGGTTTGGTTTTCGTATGACATTACCCAAGCAGGAATGCTATTCATATTCTGTTATGTAAATAGACACCCCGTGTAAACCATTGACCTTTGACCCCTCATTGATTAATTAACGATATTTTAATTAGCATTGTTTTAATCTACGATATCGTACAATTGTATTGTTTGAGGTGTTAAATGGTCTATTTTTTACGAGCGCGATACAGGGACAATAGCATAATGGTATGAAATTGCTTGTCAATGGGATTTTTAATTGATTTGTACATAGAGTCAATATCTTAATGGTCCTCCTTTTAAGGGAAGGTTTCTTATTGAACTTTGGAGTATTTTGGACGTTAATTGTATAAAGCTCCAAGCAAAGCCTATATATCGTATATATTGTGACACGATTTGAGTAACACGTTAATCTGTAAAACCTTCGATCAGTCTTCAAATTTCCGACAGACAGACACGGTAAGGGTTTGTACTGTTTGTACCAACTAAATTAGCTATGAGGCCATTGTCAAATACTTCACACCGTTCGTCTTTTGTCTATGTGTCTTATGATAATAGAAACAAATGTGTGATTAATTAATTGGTATGATGATGATTTATGACGTTGTTTACCCTCGCGCTCGGCAATAATGCCATTTGGCGAGCAAATTGATTGGTATTAGTCGCGCTTTATGTTATATACAGTCCAACCTGTGTTTAACTCTTTCAGCGCCACAGGCAATATTGAGGTTTTTGCAAACAATACTGATTCAGGTGAGTCAGCTCGTAACGAACTGTCTCACCTAAAATCAGCATTGTTTGCCTTTTAGTTATCAAAAAATAGTCCCAACTTTTTTTACATAATAAATGGAGACGCCCGATTTTGAACATGGAAGAGTCTACTCTAAACAATTCGGCGCTGAAAGAGTTAAAGACCACCCAAGGGAAGAGGAACAGTCCGGTCTTTGACCACCGGTGGTCTTTAATTACATGGTCATTTAATCAGAAAATGAGTTATTTGGATATTAAAAGTGTGGTTGCTATAGACAGGGAATTGCTATACAGAGGTGGTCTATAGCACAGGTTTGACTGTATATCGAATCATGTTTTTCGCCAAATGACGTTTCTTTTGCCTTCCATAGCAAGCATTAAGCACACTATTTTTTCTGATGCGGACTGTTCGATCCACACGAGTTGGGAGAATAACCCTTTCTCACATAGAAAAGCTTTCTGATGCGGACTGTTCGATCCACACGAGTTGGGAGAATAACCCGTTCTCACACGAGTTGGGAGAATAACCCTTTCTCACATAGAAAAACCTTCTGATGCATCAGCAGCAGACGACTTGTGAAAACATCGTGGCAAAAAGCAGAAATTGCTCATAATGAGTAATTTCTTGTTTTTGCCACAATGTTTTAAACTCTATTCAATACTTTTTCTTTCATTTATAAAGAGTTTTAATAATTTAACCAATATTATTTCAAAGTCGCCTACTGTCGACTTGTTATATGTGTGAAAGGGCTTACATGAGGCAGCCCCACTTTTATTAATCGTTGGAAAATAGTAGTTTGAATAGAGAATCGAACATTGCGATCATTTATCGACAGCCACCATTGTTACTGATTTAGCCCTTTCAGCGCCGAATTTCCCAAAGTATACTCTTTCATGTTCAAAATCGGGCCACTCCATTTGTCATGTAATAAAAGGTTTGGAATATTTTGATTGCTGAAAGTCAAAGAATGCTGTTTTCAGGTGAGAGAGCTCGTTATGAACTGACTCACCTGAATCTGTATTGTTTGCATAAACCTCAATATTGCCATTGGCGCTGAAAGAGTTAAAATACAGAGGACATAGTGTGTCATGTCTACAAAAATTAAGCAGTTTAGAGTGTCGTGGCCCGGTGGTCTAGTGCTTAACACACTAGACTGTCAATCCAGAGGTCCGGGATCTAGGTTTTTCTGAGATGCTTTTAAGTGTCTGCAAGTTCCAACTCAACTAGAGCTCAAGCACTGGTCCTTTTCAGGTAAATGTGCTTCAACTAGAGGTCAAACACTGGTCCTTTCCAGTTAAAGATCCAATGGGTCTTTTCGTAAAGAGCTAATGTGTCGCACCCGGACTCCCTTGTATCTAACGCTGTCTCTCGAATTTATCTGCACCTGTCAGATGCTTATTCATGATATAATATACACAACCAACTTGGCATATTGAAGCTAAACAGCATATGCTCAATCAGAGCAATTGGTCTCATAATTACATTACATTACATAACATTACAATGTTCTCATGTAGAACACCATATATCATTGAAAAGAGTTACCTCCTAGCTTTAAAACAATCCAAAGAAAATGTGGGGTCATGCATTATGCAAGAAAGAGCTCACCAGGCGAAAAAGGTAACCGTCATTTTGGACCAAATCGGGCCCGGACAAAAACCGGTGTTTAGCATTCTCTACTTTCACTTTCAAACAAGGTCAAAATACTAATAGTGATCAAATCAATCATTTCCAGTGCATCCTATACACATTCACAATGCATTTAAACTCAATGTCATATATTCAATACATTCTGGTGATGGTATACACTGGTTTCTACGCAAACAGATCAGCAAGTCAGCGGATGTATTTAGCGTAATTTGACCTTTATAAATCAATTTTATAACATGTAAACTTATGCATTGTACAACTCATTGCGTGATTCGCATGTAACTGTTCGATTGATCTTGAGATACATGTCTATATACTTTGATTTTAAATTTGATGGCGATTTGATCCGAGCTGCAATGTTTGCAACTAGATACACACGATTTCCTTATAGGTCACATTACAACAACTAAATTACTTCTATGTTTCCATGTAAATCAACCAGTTTCAAACCTTAATTGTCATATTTTACGCGTGTCCAAGGGTAGAACACCACATATCAATGAAAAGAGATACTTCTTACCTTTAAAATAATCCAAAGAAAAGGGGAAGGATCATGCATTATGCAAGAAAACACTCGCCCCATGAAGATGATGACCGTTCTTTTCAACACAATCGAGCTAAGATAAAACTGGTTGTCCACATACTCTACTTTCACTTGCACACAAGGTCAACATCCATAAAATGATCAAATAAACAGTTCCAGTGCATCCTATTATATTAACAAAGACTTTACAGCCATTGCCACTTATGCAATGCAGTCCAGGGAAAATGTACAATAATTTCTAAGCAAACGAATTTTTTTTAAGGGACTACTTAGATCAGCCTGACCAACGGTTGTAGTTGGCGTAATTTGACCTATAGGATTCTAATTGAACTTTCTCTCATTTAAATTTACGAATTTCATATTGTATAAAGTTGTTGTATTTAACGTGGAAAAATAAATAAGAATAGATACAATAAGTTGTAACACTCATTGTCAATGTAGTGAATACCACTTTTTGTTAGTAAATGAAGGTAATTTTGTTGATGATATTCCTTGATATTGGACATTCAGTAGGCATACCTGATATCGAGGGCTTCACGTGAAACGGTTGTAACTGAAATTGGTATTTTTTTTACCAAGGTTAATCACCTCGCCATAAAGTCTTTATAAGCGTTAAATCATGTTTTCTTGGTAAACAATGGAAATTTATGTGCCATTGCTCGTTCTGATCAATGGCATCTAAATTTGCATTGTTTACAAAGGGGTCAAAATTGCCCCTAAACCAGGGTTTTCAAAATAGGTTTTTAGTTACAACCGTTTCACGCAAAGCCCTCGATATGCTCATGTTGATTATGCTTTAAAAGGGAAAGTGCCCTAACAATATCACCCAGATGAGCTGTTTCATGAGAAAACCAACATTATGGACTCTGCGTAATGTATCGAACTACATCAGCTTGCGCAAACCGCGCAGGCTAATCAGGGCCGACACATTCCGTCCCATCGGGAAAGAGGTATAGAGTAATGATTCCTGAAACAGAAAATACACAGGAGGCGAAAAGTGTCTGTCCGCATTAGTCTGAGCGGCATGCATAGGCTGATCCGGGTCGATACTTTACGCGAGTTCACAATGTTGTTTTCTCGCGGAGCGGCTCAAATATGTTTTACCCAATGCCTCTCTTTCGATAGGGGATGGCCACCACGCGACAGTGGGGGCATATTTTACATAACTCTATAACAATCTTGGGTGGGGCAATAAGGCGTTGTCAGTTTGAAAGAAACTGCGGACTCGTATTTCTTTCTCTTTCGAAATGACAAACAAACATTTTCATGAACCATAACTGCCGTAGGGGGTATTCACGCCCGCACGAAGTATTCGAGGTTTTACATATTATATCACTTTCATTTCATATTATTAAGCTAGTATTTAATAACTCTATAGGCGAGAAATTTCAATTCATTAAGAACGATTGTTCTAGAAATTAAGCGTATAAAATGTCACCAATGGTTTAACAAAAACAATAAGTGAATTAAACGGGCAGTCAGTGTGAAGTGTAATGAGTTTTCGCGGAGGTCTTAATTGATATTTGACTATCAACTGGCTGAAACGGACCTCTTGATTTTGGAAGCAATCATTTAAACAAAAGACAAATCACAGATAACGTCAAAACATAATACACGGAGCCGATGTGGGTGGCCGGTGAACGGGTCTAATTGCAGTTTTTCAACCACTAACGTAATTTTCGTAAATGGATCACGTGACCTCGAAGTCAACGAAAAGACCAATCAGGGTTGCCCTTTCTTGCGCACAAGGTGCCAGGATTGTGACTTATCTGTCGTATTGTGAATGATTTACGTCAATTTTAGAGACTATCCGATTGTTTGTCATTCAATAGAAGCACGCTAATTGACTTCAAATCGAACTCATATCTACTAATACCATTGTTTAAATCATTTACTGAAAAGAATGACAGTATTTTTCGCACAAAAGGTATGTCTTCTATTCTTTCCCCTGTCTTAAATTCGGTAATATGACTCGCGTACCCGGCTAACCTTAATGACCCCGGTAACATAATCGGCAATAATCAGTGTTTATCGATCGTTCTCGTGAGACCCGATTGTTCAAACGTGTTACAAGGACAGTACATAAAACGGGTTGCGTATAAGGAATGCGCGCACTTTGTACCCGGACCGAAACACTATAGGAAGAGATAGGCCTATTCGAGACAGCCACTCGGAAGAACACACAGCTAAAAACTCATTAAGCATTCTGAATGCGATTTTTCTACCGCATTTAAGATCGACGATTACTTGACGCCTTGGTCAACAAAAACAGAGAAGCCCCACACCCGTTACGTTTAACGGACACTGAAAATATGGCAAAAAATAGAGAAGTAAACAAATCGTGTTGAGAGTTGTTCTAATATGAAATTCACATAGGCCAGGGTGGATTCCCTTGGGCAACATAATCACAATCACAATTGTATTGTATTACAAGGTCACCGGCCTATATACATACATAAAAACTACATAAACAAACTAACATCATGTGTTGTTGTGGTTTGAAACTCACTTGATTTCAGTTGTTCGCTTCTTCGAGGCATACTATAATTATAAACATAGAATTATTTCTTATTATTGCCCAATTAGTACTTTCCATTAGTATGCATTTAAATTTGGATGCATGTACAGTTTTCTGAAGGCGCAATTCCTTACACAGAGGACATACCACAACAAAGTGAAATTCAAATTCAACAACATTATTACAGAACAGACAGTATCCAGAGCTCTAGATAAGGGACGTTTTTCATGTTTTAAAATCCTTATTTGACACTCAAACCCTATGTTGTGGGTACTCAAAAGAATCGTCTCAGTGAGACGATTCTTTTGAGTACCAACAACATAGGGTTTTGTTGAGTTATAAGAGAGATACTGTGGGAAAAAGACAAGTTTACTCCCCTTAGCTAGTCCTATGCGGTATCAAACGTTTCTTTCAATTCCTAACTGACGTCCCTGGTCTACCAAAAGATCGTGCACATATCCCAATCTAGTCGTAGTCGGACATCTCATCGAATCCAATCACGTGACTTACTAGTATGCTTTTATCGATTAATTTCCTTCAGAAAATCACACGAGGTACTATAGGTGCTAATGTATGTCGTATAACAAAAAAACAAAAAAAAGAAATTAAATGCCCCATGCTGTTAATAAGAGTACTTATGCACCAGAAAACAAAGTAGTACAGTCATGACTCTACATGTGTTCTTTAAACAGTGCTCTCACCTCACGTCTATACCTATAATTGTGTGTATATATGTCAATATGTACCATGCCATTTTCCACTGTATGTTATCATATTTGTATTATTTGACTATGAGCTATACTGCTTTATGTCTAAATAAAGTTTATGTTATGTTATGAGATGTTTCCATCGCCGTAATAAAGCTGTTGATATAAGCGAAAACAATTATAATTGTGCATAGCATAGAACAACAAGGTTCGAACCACACGCATTCGTAACACTTTCAGCGCTAAAGGCAATATTGAGGTTTTTGCAAACAATACAGATTCAAGTGAATCAGCTCGTAACGATCTGTCTCACCTGAAATCAGCATTGTTTGCCCTTTAGTTATAAAAATATTCCCAGACTCCTATTACAAGAAAAATGGAGACGCTTGATTTTTGAACATGGAGGTCTACTTTAAACAATATGCTATTATTGCCATTTAAAAAAAAAAATTGAGAGAGAGTTTGATCATTTCACTATTATATCATTGTATTACCGTTATACCATACCGATGAATGAACTGTTTATAACATACTATTATGAGAATGGATTAGCAATTGTAAATTATATTTGTTAGAGTTATTGCAATTATCAGGGTATATAACTTGCCATTTAACAACGAATCATTACTTCAGATATTTCACGTATATTTATTATTTGTTCAATTTAGGTGACTTATAGGTCCACTGGGCCGGGTGCTTGTATTCTGTACATAATTACTTGTTTGTAACATATTGTATGCATATGTCACTATAATAAAATATTTACTTACTTTTCTTACTTACAACATACCTCCAGCAGTCGACATTGAGAAAATCTTGGCAAAACCATGCATTTGTTTTGGAAAACAAAACAAATAAAGTCGAAAATATTGTGGCAAAATTAGAAATTACTTAATATGACCAATTTTTCCTTTTGCCACAATGCCTTCAAAAGTCTTCTGTTGCAAAGTCGTCAAAAAAATGCATCTTCGTGTAGGAAAGGGTTAATTACAGCGAAGATATTAAGAAGAAGAAACCACTGGCATTTATAAGTCTTAATGGGAATATTGTTCTAGAGAATTAAAACGGCATTCAGCCACAATCAATCAATCAATCAATCTACATCATTTCCATAAGGCTTAGGAACCGATGAATTCTCATCGAATGTTATTTGTGGCAATATCTTTAACTCAATTAACGACAGTTTGCTATGAAAAATATAACCATTGATACCGGGCCCCAAGTTAAAATGACGAGACTTACAGCGACGGTCTAAATTGTGGTTGCCTGCATAATCAGCACACAGTGAACATAATGCATGAATTCAATGAACACCACTTACTTTACCCGTGAGTATATTTGAGCCGTCCTGCAAGAAAATCAACATTATGGCATCTGCGTAATGTATCGACCAGATCAGCCTGCGCTATCCGCGCAGACTGATCCGGGCCTACACATTCCGTCTCAGGGGTATAGAGATATAGAGTAATGATTCATGAAACAGAAAATCCACAGGAGGTGAAAAGTGTCTATCCGGGTAAGCCTGCGCGGCATGCTTAGGCTGATCCGGGTCGATATTTTACGCAGATGCCATAATGTTGATTTTCCTGCGGGACGGCTCAAATATACTCACGGGTAAAGTAAGTGGTGTTCATTGAATTCATGCATTATGTCCACAATGTTGGTGTTCTCGCGAAACGGCTCAGTTGGTGTGCACTTCTCACTGCATACCGGTGAGCAAAGTTTACTTACTCACTATTTGAAGTAATGTGCGGCTATCTCTTACTAAAACAGAATATGCATAATCTGCCATGGCCTCTTTTTTCAATGAAACAGAAAAATGCATAATGTCATTAAAAGGAGATATTGGTGTCTCGCACATATTTGCTTGTAGTCTTGTAAAAATGGTAGTAACGGCTGCCCTCAATGGCGCTCAGGGTTGCGGGGGGTAAGCATTACGACTGACTGGATAAATGGACCATAACTACCGGTAATTAACCGAGGAAACGCCGTGATATGACTGTCAAATTGTTAAAAGCAGCGTAAAACACACACACCATAAGAAATCAACATATTCGCTTTGCACACTACATGTAATTAATGGTTCACAATTCCAGGTAATTAACTGATGATCTATCGGGACTTGACGATGCATTTTGTTTAAAAGCCTTGTTTAAATAACCATGTTGACTTTGAAGCGATGTTAAGGTTCCCATTTAGCAGCGCGCATAGCAGGAGAACGTTATCGTATTCACAGCTGCTGATGTGAATGATAAATTGATTGAATTGGGTTTAACGCCGTTTTCAACATTTTTTTCAGTCACGGCGGCCAGTTCACATACGCATGCGATTCCTGGCTTTCTCACACCAATACTCCACACACCATTTTCCACAAGCAACTGGCTGCTTTTACACATATACTGTTAGCCTATTGATGGAAGACGAAAAATGCTTGTCACAGTGACATTTCTCAAACATCGGAAAGTGTGTTGGCCGAGCTTGGGTTCGAATCCACAACCCCTGTATTGACAGCCCGCGTCGCTATCGACTGAGCCATCGGGGCTCGGCTAATGTTAAAGCACACACACAGGTAACGTTACAATATGAAAGAGTAATCATCAAGCGGGTCTCTGCAAAAACTAACATTAACGTTATTAGTACACGTATGGAAAAAATATACTTGTTTGCATGCTAAGGATCCAAATGGATACTGCTTCAAATAAGTTTCTTGAAACAAAATTTGTCGAATAGTGCAAAACCAGATCGGACTGTACTGATGCGTTTGCTGAACTGGATCTACACTGCTTGCAAATGCCTGACGGTTAGTGTTCACAGGACGCCGTCCTAACGACAACTAACACTTTTGTACTTTCAACTTATACTGCATTTGTTAAGAATGCAACTTTGATTATGTATAAGAATCTTGAACAAGCTTGCTTGGGATGATGTAAATGCATTTGATTTTTTTTTTGCTGTATTCCTTGAATTCTTTAAAGTGACAATCTGCGCCAGGAATTACTGGAACTGTTACACACTTTGTGAAGAATGCAACTTTGATTATGTGAAAGAACCTTGAACAAGCTTGCTTGAGATGATATAAATGCACTTGAGTTTCTTTTTTGCCGTATTCCATGAATTCTTCAGGGTGACAAATCAATCTGTACTTGATGCGCTATTTATTTGTGCTAGCTTTTGTATATTTTCAGTTCATTACAAGACAGTCAGGAGAATGTCATTACAGAGCTCACACTCGATGGCGTAAAACTCTAAAACTGTAATGAGAAAAGAAGCCACTGACAGCCATATCGAGGGCTTGGCGTGAAACGGTTGTAACTAAAATTGGTATTTTTTTTACCAAGGTTAATCACTTCGCCATAAAGTCTTTATAAGCGTTAAATCATTTTTCTTGGTAAACAATGGAAATTTAAGGTGCCATTGCTCGTTCTGGGCAATGGCACCTAAATTTGCATTGTTTACAAAAGGGTCAAAATTGCCCCTAAACCAGGGTTTTCAAAATAGGTTTTTAGTTACAACTGTTTCACTCGATATGATTTAGGGTAAATATACAATATTAAACAACCTAAAGGGATATATAATCCCACGCCCGTTGAGCATTTCGAATGGACATGTGCAATCGCGTTTTCAGAGACAAACACCCAACCATTAATAACCTAACAAACAACCCTATGAGTGACCTAAGTTCCGGTCTTGGTTGTTCAGCCCAGTCACACAAAAAGCCTCTCTATATCAATTTCAATTGAATTCAATTCATTTATCAGAGAACTAAATAACGGGAGTAAACTTGTCTTTTTCCCACGATATCTCTCTTATAACTCAACCATACCCTATGTTGTTGGTACTCAACATAATCGTCTCACTGAGACGATTCTTTTGAGTACCCACAACATAGGGTTTGAATGTCAAATAAGGATTTTAGAACATGAAAAACGACCCTTCTGATATTATTCAGTAATAAGTACATACTACTTCTTGCAATAACATTAATGCAATGGAAAGACAAAACAAAAATCATGAAATTAATCGTTGTTACCCTGGCACTATTGATAAGCACTCACCATAGTCTTCATGCGAGACAGTTTTATCTATATTACGTAACAAGATATAGTAACAGCCGTTTTCATGAAATGCATAATTTTGCCAATACTTCCACCTCCTACGGTATGTAGAAAGTGCATTGCAAGTATGATGCATATATTTGTTCATATTAAATGACTACATATATATATAACTTTTAGTATCACTAAATGTATATGAACGTAAATGTATATATTACTATGATATTAAAGACCATATAACCCTTTGTTTATAGTTAATGTGTTTATACATGTGTCCATATTTAACGAATGCATATTGTTGGTAACAGTAAATGAATAGGATATTAAATACATTTGTTAATGAAGACTCAGGTCCGAATTTTATAAGTAATACATCTGCATATTAAGTAAAAACGCAAACTTTTTTCTCATGCATATATATCGAAATTATTTCCATTACTTGTTGTTAAGTTTGTATTTTTATTTTTTTATAACAGCCTATATTTCCTTTTCTATATGATTCTCTTAAACACCAGTTCAACCAGGGACAATATATATTGTCCCTGGTTCGACTGATCAATCAACGAAATAGTTAAACGCCTCATCCTCCTCTTACACAATACTAGCGAAGTTCAAATCATAGTAGTCTATCCCCCAAAACAACTGATTTTTTTCCTTTTTAAATGATCATGAAAGTATGTCTTTATTTGTTTGTATTACAATATGCATATATGTGTATACGTAAATTAAATATATCTATGTCTATGTCATATCTGTACTGTGAAGTCGCTACAGGAAAGCCAACGTTGTGACTTGTGAAAGAGAGTTTATAAATATCGAACTACATTTTCTAGTAGAAACACGAGCGTTCGCATGAATCTTCTTATATATCCTGTGTCTTTTTTGAAAATTTGAGTACGCGGATGTATAAGCTCATCTGAATCTGCGCTGTTCGCAAATGTGGCAAAAAGAAAATACATGTAGGAAAGCTGAGGAATAATAGTCTGATGTTAATACCCCTGTAGCAAAGCTGTAGATTTTGCTTAAGAAAGCAGATAAGCTCTTTATTGTGGGGGACCAAAGGAATGGTATGAGCGAGACGGTTCGTTTTAGAACCCACACCATATGGTTGGTTTTATGGTCAAAATCACGAGTTAATGATGTAAACATCAGAGGGTAATGATATAGAGATCTGTGTATCTTGGTCATTCACTGTTTACATTTATATAAGATCGAAACAAACGTTTTCTCTGTCCGGACATGACAGTAACATCAGATGTCCAGATAACGAGGGGTTTACAACTCTTGTCCCACAATATATATCTTATTATCCAACCAAACCCTATGTTGTGGGTACCCAAAATAATCGTCTCATTGAGACGATTCTTTTGAGTACCCACAACATAGGGTTAGCGGATAAAATAAGAATGTTAGAACAAGCAAAACGTTCCTTATCTAGAGCTGTGACATGTTTTGGGCTCTTATCGTAAGTATGTATACTAGGACAACACCCTTTTTTGACTGAAGCGACTCGAATAAAAAGCCCAAACACGAAATGAGTTATGGGTTTCTACTGATCGAATGACAATGGTAATACGGTCAAACAGGTTTCAGGTTTAATCCTTCAACAGGGATATATAATGCAATCGGTGCGTATGACTGCGTAGCTGATTGTTCGATGAGAAATGGGTTTTGTCACCCAAGACAGGAATCGCCACACACATTCATTGTTTGCTTGTTTGTTTAGAGCTTTACCCCGTTTTAATGTTGTGAGTTCTGGGTGTCTTACCAATACAAGGAGCAACTGACGAGGGACTGGACTGGAAATTATCCTTCGTTTTTTTTAACCTATCCGGGATGCACATTGTATGTATCTCAATGCAAAAGCTAATCGTGTGTGTACGCAGCACAAGTACACAGATGGTTAGGATAGTCCATTGTGGTGTAACCTTGTTGTTCTTTAGAAGATACCAGTATGCCTTTCCTTACTTTATACTATTAATAATGTATTTATCTATATAGGTGTTTGAGGGATTTTAATAGAAATATCATGACGTCACCTTGGCTGTGCACTTAGTTTAACATGTATTATGCATTTGAATGCATCCAATATGTTGGAGCACGACAAGACAATAACATTTTATAATTACATTTTCTATCAAAAAGCTGTAAGTACTTTTTGTTGTTTGGGGGATCAACTTAAAAATAAGAACGATCTCCTCAAAATGGAAACATTCATTTATTATAATCATTATTACAATAGTTCATAAACTGCACATACGTATATATATATATATGACCCGTTTCACAAGAAAGCCAAGAGTATGGACTATGCGTAATGTTTCCACCCAGATCATCCTGCGAGGTCCGCGCATGCTAATCCTTGCCGACACATTTCTCCATCGGCGGATATAGGTATAGAGTAATGATTCCTGATACAGACAATCCACAGGAGGCGAAACGTGTCTGTCCAGGTTAGCCTGCGCGGCATGCTATGGCTGATCCGGGTCGATACTTTACGCATAGTCCACACTGTTGATTTTCTTCTGGAACGGATCATATATATACACTATAAACAACACTCCAACATTTCCAATAGAGTTCACGGTGTTAAGGGGGGTAGATTTTGAACCAAGGACATGCAATCAAACAATTAGGCCCACACCTGACGCGAGAGATCGCCTTGCTTTATTACCCCCTAATTTTATCTTTTAGAAGAATGAACGAGGTCAGTGCGGTGAAATAGACAGCACAATTACCTCAAATTGTAGACCCTTCCTTTATGACCGAAATTCAAAGTCATGACCTTATACGACAGGTATAGGTTAACGGGTCTATATTGTCAATGTTTACCCAAATTAGTTGTAAGCGTTTACTTGATATGACACTTTTACAATTTAAAGGTGCTGAACTCCAGATTGATATCAACATTTTGAAAAAGGTTGAAAGATCTGCAAAGATAGCTCATAGTGACAACAAAGTAAGAAATAAGTAGTTCAAAACTATCTTGGCAGTAGTCAATTGAAAGTCATGAAAATGTACTCAATTTGGCTTACTGGGTATGTCTACCAAGTAAAAATGAAGCATAAACGATCAATAGTTAGATATTTATGGTACTGGTACGTGAAAGTAATACTCTTATTTTATCCCAGAATTATGATTCTAATATTTTAAGACAACTCTTGAACAGTTTTATAACTTTGAATATAATTCATATTTTCTGGAGTTCAGCACCTTTAAACACCCGGAGTAAAAAGCGAACATGTGGGTTTTAACACAATATTCAACAGCATTCCTGTACTATCACATAATTTACACGTATTAATGATCTATAAACTTAGAAATTCCACTCAAGGCAAGACGATTTGAGCCGTCCCGCGAGAAAACCAACATTGTGTACTCTGCGTAAAGTATCGACCCGGATCAGCCTAATCATACCGTGCAGCTTACCTGGATATACACTTTTCGCCCCCCTGAGACGGAATGTGTCCTGCCCGGATTAGCCTGCGCGGACTGTGCAGGCTTATCTTAGTCGATACATTACACAGAGGCCATAATGTTGGATTTTTCTCGCGAGACGGCTCATTTGTTTACTTGTTCAAACTACAAAGTTGTTTTGGTGCTTACTTGTCGTAAATGCATACGGGTTCTTTCTTTCATGTATGCGTCGTTATTGGTTTGTTGAAAGATTTGCATGACTGAAGACAGCACGATTATGGATGTACACGTATGGACAGAACAAATACACATTTAGAAACTCTAGCTACAAGATAAATGACAAATTAGTTGGCACTTGTATTTCAAACATCAAAACCGGAAGTTATTGTTGCTAGGTTGACAGTGCACCGGAAATGACCGTTGACATGCGACATTTGTTTCTGAACTTTACGGATATCTGATAAACATTTACTTGCGTAATATGCAAATGAACATACGTTGCCGGATGTTGGTATTTCAGTTGACTGCGCATGTCAGCAATTACGCTATTATTAAAAGTTCATTACATCACCCTGCACGTGCCTTCAGCAATTAACTCTTTTCTCGATCAAACTTATAGCATTGACAAATACAAACCATTACAAATCGAGCAAATATTGTGGGAAATCAGAACAGGCAAAATTGCTACAGCAATAAAATGTGCTCCGCCGCTAAAAGACTTCCACACAATAAAACACTTATATCATTATAATGTTATATAATAATACATTTTCATTGATCTCCTTTTCCTCAGATATTCAATGATGGCTGATCTGATAATATTTTAAAGCGTTCACCAGACATGTTTGCTTAGAGTCGTCTGCTTTGAACATATATGATGGAAAAAAAAGAAGAGAAACAATCTAAATATGTTTCGGT
>JASEVX010000003.1:54751515-54867827 GCA_031761405.1 Serripes groenlandicus
GACGAAAATGCTATTGACATTAACAAGGCAGATGGTTGATAATTCGGCATTATAAATATTTGTTGCACGCGCTTCACTGGTCATTTTGTGGTCACTCTTTCTCCCTGGGCATATGGTGAAACTATGACATTAATGGGGAAATCTACTGGTCAATCGAGAAATGATATCGCTAATCAGCAACCCTGTTCATTTTAAACACGTTCAAAATTGCATCGTTTTATTGCTGATACGAAAGGGGCCGTCTGGCACTTCACGTTTTGCCATTGTAGTCACAGAAGGCTACCAGAAGTGTCTGACAAATATTATCCGTTTGAACTAGATTTAGTCGATGCTCAGGACACATTCTTCTTTTTTTTAATTTACAGTTGTCATA
The DNA here is from genome assembly GCA_031761405.1 of Serripes groenlandicus. Lineage (NCBI taxonomy): Eukaryota > Metazoa > Mollusca > Bivalvia > Cardiida > Cardiidae > Serripes > Serripes groenlandicus. The sequence goes on from JASEVX010000003.1 coordinate 54,751,889, forward strand.
TATATTAAACACTTTCACTGCCGAATTTTACATAGTCGACTCTTTTTTTCGTCTAACAGGGAATTTGTTTAGAATTAATATCTAAGTGGCAAAACACCGCATATTTCAGGAGAGGCTTCTCGTTACGAGCTGTCTCACCTGAATCTGCGTTGTTTGCAAAAGCCTTTAATTGTCTCTGGCAGCGAAGGATTTAATGGTTTGTTTTTAAGAATTAAGAATACGAGAGGCATATTTCTCAATCTGTCAGTGGTATGGGGTACATTGTTATCAAAATGGCATAAGTAGATCCATAAAGCAATTTTCAATAAGTTTATTATATGCATATTTTCTCCTAATTCAGAAGACAGAATAAGTTGTATATATTTGATAGTGTTCAATCTTATTTTTGTTTTATTTATCTTTTTTTTTTCTTTCTTTTTTCTCCGTCTATCTTAAATGATGTCGAGTCCCGGTAGCTCAGGCGGTAACGACGCGGGCTGTCAATCCAGGGGTTGTGAGTTCGAATTCCGGCACGGCCAACTTTCTTTTCGACGATTGACAAAGGTCAATGCGACATGCGTCATTCGTCTTCCACCAATGGGCTAAGTCTATGTGGAAAAGCAGCCAGATGCTTGGGAAGATTGTTGTGTGAAGTACTGGTGTGAGAAAACCAGGAAATGCATGAGTAGGTGAACTGGCCGCCGTGATATAACTGAGAAATTGTTAAAAACGGCGTTAACCCTTTCCCTCATATAGACGCTTTCTGACGCCTCTGCAGCAGACGGCCTTTTGAAAACATAGTGACAAAAGAAGAAATTGCACAAAACGTGCAATTTCTCCTTTTGCCACAATGTTTTCTACTGTTTGTCATAGGTTATCCGTTCAATTATGGAGATTTTCTATGTTTTGACAAAATACGTTCAAAGTCGTCTGCTGCAGAATTGTCGTATGAGGGAAAGGGTTAAACCCCAATCAATCAATCTTAACTAATACTATAAGTCAATAAATAGGGAATAGTATGTTGCAGTACCGATACAGATTTTAGCATTGTTCTACGAGGGGCGTGGACAATTGATGTCTCGTAGAGCTACTGCAACACAATTTTCATTTAAATACATACCTTGTATATCTGTTAAGCCTTTCCCTCATATAGACGCTTTCTGACGCCTCTGCAGCAGACGGCTTTTTGAAAACATAGTGACAACAGAAGAAATTGCACAAAACGTGCAATTTCTCCTTTTGCTACACTATTTTCCACTTTTTGTCATAGGTTATCCATTCAACCAACCAACCAACCAACCAACCAACCAACCAACCAACCAACCAACCAACCAACCAACCAACCAACCAACCAAAAAATACATACAATCATTGACTGGTGATTAATCATTCTACTTCTAACTATTGCATATTGGTTCATTTATAGTCACCATCTGAACTAATAACGTGAATAGAGCGTCCACCTCGAGTGAGGGAGGTCGCGGGTTCGATCCCCGGCCGGGTCATACCAAATATTGGCTGCCCTCCTTGGCGCCCAGGGTTGCGTGGTTTGTATTTCGACTAACTGGCTGGTGTCAGGATAAATGGACCAGTAGAACTGGTAACTTACCCAAGAAACGCCGTGATATTACTAAAAAAGTGTTGAAAGCGGCGTTAAACACCATACAATCGATCAATTATAAAGCGTACAAGAAAATGGAACGAAACGAACATGCAATGTAATCAACACGATTAGAGATTTAAGATGAGAAAACAAAACAATAATGACAGCAGCCTGCACCAATTTCCCGTTATATCTACGCCATGGTATAGTTAATAAACCCCGGGATTTGTGACGACCCTGGTTCGATTCTGGTCGCGCTGGTCATGACATTGTTTCGGGCTAATGTCAAAGCATATACCCGTACTGATTAGTCCCCCATACGGAACACCTCGAAAGGCTACACATGTCGGGTACCGAAATCGGCCGAGGAGTGCCTAATAGTTGGACCCCATGAAATCATCGATGCATGAACTGACGCAGTGACATAACCGATAAACCGTTCAAAACGACGTAAAATTCCAATAAATAAGATCATTCATTTATACCATATGGAGAAATGGTTTTATAAAGGAAATGTGGCGACAGATTTCACATGGAATGTCAACCCCAAGAGATACAAGTGCACACAAGGGCGTTCCCTAACCGACATAAACACGTCCGGCATAGAGGGCGCCACTAGACTTGTCTCCATCTTTGAATTAGGGGTATGTTTAGGGGGCTAACTTACAAAATAGGGGTTCTAATTCTCACGCGAATGGTTTTACATCCCTGAACCATGTAAACGTAGGGGTCAAAGGGGACACAGGGAATGTCCTTTGGGGTCAAAGAGTATTAGAGGTCAGAGGTTGCTTGAGTGCTTTGAGTACATATAAACAATATAATGTACCGCGCTATAGGAAAACAGTCTTTACCTGCGTAAACCGTGATCAGCCCGCGGTTCAGTCCAGTTTGATCGGATATTCCAATGACTTACTATTAAAAGTATCATTGAACACTGTAGAGTATTCGATTTGATTTGGGTTGGCATAACATGACTCGTCGGAAAGCAGCACGAGCTGTATGCTCATGTGTTCGAATGCCAAATTGGGGACATTTCATATGACTTAGCCTATACAATTTTCACTTTCAGTAATGGTTCAACCTTCGCGAGTGCTGTGTGATTTACTGGTTGACCACGGGACAGAGGAACTGCGAGTAGCTGAAGGATTGTTAATTTTAGACTTAGCTTGTTTTCCTTTTCTTTTCTTTTCCGAAACAATTATAGTTAAACTTTATCTTAACCCTTTCCCTCATACCACGAATCTGCAGCAGACAACTTTGAAAACATTTACGAACTCCCTTTAAATGGTAGTACAATAATTGAATAGTGTTGAAAACAAGGTGACAAAAGGAGAAATTGCTCGATTTGAGCAATTTCTTCTTTTGTCACCATGTTTTCAAAAAGCCGACTGCTGCAGAGGCGTCAGAAAGCGTCTATGTGCGGGAAAGGGATAACGCGACCACGAAGGGGTCAACGGTGAGTCAAAATAGGGCTGCTGAACACAGGTGGCTGCTTAATACCAGTCAAATAAAGAAAGTATAAAACAGGGTACGATTTACACGTTTAGACGGGTTTGGTCGTATAATGTTATGCTTTATTTTAATTGTCTTATAAGTATTCAATGTGACCAATTGTTGACCAAGGTCCCTTTCAAATCACGGATCTAACTGAAAAAATAACGAATGTAACCATCCGTTAGAGTTGGCCTTTATTTTACATGTATAATCAAGTCAACAAAATTCCAATTTAACTTTAGTTTAGTTTAAATGTAATTCAGTTTATATCGATTGCGAAACAAGCTTTCATCTTATATTATTGCATAAAATCTATGTTTTACGCCCGCTTAAGGGATACAGAAACATTGCAAAAGCCGGGCGTAAACGGCGAGAAAACGTGTATAAACAAAGCGATTCTCGCGCGTACGTGCCGTTTCAGACCGGTTAGATTTTTGTCCCCCGCTTTCGCGAAAGCGCGGGGACTATTATTTCTCATTCGTCAGTCCGTCAGTCCGTCAGTCCGTCACGCTGTCACACTTTCGTTTCCGGGCTATTTCTCTGCAACCGCTTTTTCGAATTTGATGAAACTTCATAGGAAGGATCACCACCAAGTGTAGATGCGCATATCGTGTTTGCGTTCCGGTTGGATTATTTTACACGGAGTTATGGCCCTTTACCCCTATGTATGACTAAATTCATTTCCGGGCTATTTCTCTGCAACCGCTTTTTGGAATTTGATGAAACTTCATAGGAAGGATCACCACCAAGTGTAGATGCGCATATCGTGTTTGCGTTCCGGTTGGATTATTTTGCACGGAGTTATGGCCCTTTACCCCACCATCAGGCTATGTATGACTAAATTCATTTCCGGGCTATTTCTCTGCAACCGCTTTTTGGAATTTTATGAAACTTCATAGGAAGGATCACCACCAAGTGTAGATGCGCATATCGTGTTTGCGTTCCGGTTGGATTATTTTTCACGGAGTTATGGCCCTTTACTCCACCATCAGGCTATGTATGACTAAATTCATTTCCGGGCTATTTCTCTGCAACCGCTTTTTGGAATTTTATGAAACTTCATAGGAAGGATCACCACCAAGTGTAGATGCGCATATCGTGTTTGCGTTCCGGTTGGATGATTTTTCACGGAGTTATGGCCCTTTACTCCACCATCAGGCTATGTATGACTAAATTCATTTCCGGGCTATTTCTCTGCAACCGCTTTTTGGAATTTTATGAAACTTCATAGGAAGGATCACCACCAAGTGTAGATGCGCATATCGTGTTTGCGTTCCGGTTGGATGATTTTTCACGGAGTTATGGCCCTTTACCCCACCATCCGGCTATGTATGACTAAATTCATTTTTCCGGGCTATTTCTCTGCAACCGCTTTTTGGAATTTTATGAAACTTCATAGGAAGGATCACCACCAAGTGTAGATGCGCATATCGTGTTTGCGTTCCGGTTGGATTATTTTTCACGGAGTTATGGCCCTTTACTCCACCATCAGGCTATGTATGACTAAATTCATTTCCGGGCTATTTCTCTGCAACCGCTTTTTGGAATTTTATGAAACTTCATAGGAAGGATCACCACCAAGTGTAGATGCGCATATCGTGTTTGCGTTCCGGTTGGATGATTTTTCACGGAGTTATGGCCCTTTACCCCACCATCCGGCTATGTATGACTAAATTCATTTTTCCGGGCTATTTCTCTGCAACCGCTTTTTGGAATTTGATGAAACTTTATAGGAAGGATCACCACCAAGTGTAGATGCGCATATCGTGTTTGCGTTCCGGTTGGATGATTTTTCACGGAGTTTTACCCCACCATCCGGCTATGTATGACTTAATTCATTTCCGGGCTATCTCTCTGCAACCGCTTTTTGGATGATTTAATTTTCCATATAATTTAATGAGGTCAATCTGTTTAGACTTCACAAATACAACTGACATATTACTATAAACAATAAAGCCTTCTCTAGACAGAAAAGACAGTTACAATATGCCAGGAAGCGTTGCAACCCAACCAATAAAACCCCCAAAGCGGGGGACCATAATTCTCTGAATTTGCTTGTTTACATATGCATTACCCGGGCACCGTTAGTAAACAAAACATGGACGCTGCATCTCCCCTAGAATAGGAGCAATTTGTTGGGTTAACAATAACATCAGCTTCTTTAACTCGATAATCGGTAACATGCACTAGATTCACAGTTAAAGAGCATTAAATAATCCAAAACCATTTATTTAATTCGACCCGTGTCGAGTCAGCGATGGCAACCTTGATGAAGGCCCGGTTCGTGGATATGTAAAACATTACTTGTTTACTTTATGACGTCACATGTGTTTATGACGTCACATGCGTTATCGGGTCATGTTCATCGGCGGTTATCGTACAACTGAACGTTACAGCGGACTATATGTTGGATGTTTGCTCTTATTTTATGCAATAATAGCGAAAATACACATTTTCTCGGGCGTGAACATCTGCGGACGCCCTTAAAATGTGTTTATGCCCTCGTGCTTCGCACTCGGGCATAAACACATTTTGCGGGCGTCCGCAGATGTTCACGCCCTCGAAAATGTGTATTATCCCTATATTAATCACACTCAATGTCTACTTCCCGTGGACTTATCCAGTACTTGAGCCGTGTGTGATTCGAACCCGGGACATGTGGTACTAGAAACCGACGCTCTACAACTGTCGTATTATTAGATTATTTGACAACATATATATACCATAACATTGATTGCGAATCAAGACTAATTTTTCATCAAGTCAGATTAACAGATTAACAGCCAAATGCTGCAAACGTTAGTGAGATTAGAGGCGGCAATATTTCAAAGAAACTAATGCATGCTCTGGTACGGCAACGTCCCTTAAAGCGAAGACTGATTTTGATAATATCTAATTCGAAAGCCCTACAAGGTCGGTTTTCCTATGACGGGGTGTTTAAAACCGTTTCACAAGACAGTAAATAGACCAATCGTTTATGTGTAGCTTTTAAGATCTGAAAAAGTTAAATACTCACATCTTTTCAACGACATTTCTCACAAAAACTTAAGAAATCTCACACTCAACTTCCCATTTATTGACTTTATTTTATTGCAAACTTTAATTGCTAACATCAATTCAGTTTGACAGAATGTAAAGAAGAAACTATGTATTTTCTTGTAACCTTTGGCCACATGCAAACATGTGCCGCAGACGACTTAAAATACATCTACGCAAAAACAAGGAACTTCTTTACAAACGAAAGTATTATTTTTGGATGGAGTAGAAAACACATCCGGCAATTGGAGAAATTGCTAATCATGAGCAATTTCTCCTTTCGCCACAATGTTTTTCAAAAGTCATCTGCTTCAGAGGCGTCAACAATGCGACTACATGAGGTAAAGGTTTAACCCTTATCCTGAGATATCCGATCTTATAGAACATTTACGTATGGTTGGCTTTCAACTACAATTATAAACAATATAGACACGGATCAGCCAGCATATTCGTTCTTGTCTCATCTTGATATATATTGTTTACTACTTATCAATTTACAATTGAAGTAATTGATTGATTTAACCCTTTCCTACCTGCAGACGCATTTTGACGCAATAGCAGCAGACGTATTTTGAAAACATTATGGCCAAAGGTGAAATTGCTCCTGATGAGCAATTTCACCTTTGACCACAATGATTTCAACTTTGTTAAACAATTAAGCTATTTCTTTGTCGAGATGTTTCAGGTTTTTGTCGTCTACTGCAGATGTGTTGTATGTGGGAAAGAGTTAATACCGTTTTCAACCGTAATCCTGCTATATCAGGGCAGTCAGTTCACTTAACGTGTGTTTCCTGAAACTGGTTGATTTATATGGAATAAAGAAGGAATGTATTTGTTGTATTGTAGCCATCAGGGTTAATTGCAATTCATACACAATGCATTTGCCTAAAGATGCTAGCATTCGACAGGTTATTCGTTTTTATTTAGAAGAGATATATTGATGATAAACGAAGAACTACAATAAGGGTACAGGTTTATGACTATCAATGATTTTAAATGCTAAGTATCGGGTTAACCGTCGTAAATGTTCATCCGAATGTATGGTGAGTTCTGTATGCATTAGGACAACTTCAAATAAGTCACTTTCTTTTTTCAATTATATTCTTTCATCACATATTTATTTCATTCATTCTTAAACAAGTATTCATGCAAATAATGCATTTGAAAAAAAAAAAAATATCTTTGTATATTTCAATTAATACAAGAGGATACAAAAATGACTCGACGAACATGAAAAGAACTGTTGTTTGCCTGTTTAAAAAGAGTATTTTAAATTATCATAACGTTAAACCAGAGCTCAATACCCGCAGAAGAATATAAGTTCGAACAAATACAGATTGGTTGATTAGAGTTAAACACCTTTATCAACGGCATTTTAGTTAGGTCACCTGTCCCTACGAACTACCTTCTGAATACCTACGGACTACCTATGGACTACCTCGGTTTGTTTCTGCCTACAGCACGGGACCTAGAGAGTAGACGGTAAAAGTTTCAGAGCTCTCAGACATCGGCGCCTTAGGTAGGGCATCGATACGGATAGGAAGGAAAGGTCATAGTTTTCCGAGTGGGATCAGAAATTCTGCATATTTCGGGTCTTTCTATTCCCGACCTGCCTAGACGTGCATAGAAGTCAAAATAATCAACGGAACGTTCCCCGGTTTGTTTCTACCGACAGCACGGGACATAGAGAGTAGACGGTAAACGTTTCAGAGCTCTCAGAGATCGGCGCCTTAGGTACGGCATCGATACGGATAGTTTTCCGAGTGGGCTCAGAAATTCTGCATCGATACACGGACTTTCTACGGACTACCTACGGACTACCTACGGACTACCTACGGACTACCTACGGACTACCTACGGACTACCTACGGACTACCTACGGACTACCTACGGACTACCTACGGACTACCTACGAACTACCTACGGACTACCTACGGACTACCTACGGACTACCTACGGACTTCCTACGGACTACCTACGGACTACCTACGGACTACCTACGGACTACCTACGGACTATCTACGGACTACCTACGGACTACATCCGACTTTTTTGTACATTGTTGTAAGACATAAGTTACATGAGCTAATGTCGATCAATGGAAAGAATAATGTTCAAGCCGGGATTCAGTCTCACGATCCCTGATCGGCAAATAACTATAAACAGAGCACTCTAGTCTATATCGTGCACATATCCTACATGTGAATTGCGTCACGCTAAATCAAGTATTGCTGCGAGCCTGGTCTTGCATCATGAAAAGGGGGTACAATGGCGGAATATAGATGCTTTTCAATATCACAATTGTTTTCATATGAGGCTACACCTGCGGCTCATGGAAAGTGAATACGCCCATGAGCCTAGACATATACGCCGTTCGTATTTGCAACAAACCCGACCTTCATGAAGTAGTACTTAAACTGACGGCTTCGTGAACAAGGGACCAACCTCCAAAACTGTAAAAGTTGATTCAGGTCTCAGAATGTGTGCTCTAGTATCTGATTGGTCAGAAGCAAGATCTCTCTCTACACAGACCAATCAGAAGTCATATTAGGATCACAGAGTTCATTTCTGATAACTTAGATCAGTTTCAGAGTTTTATGGTTTCGTGGTCAGACTTCGATGTCCGGTCAGGTCACACTTTAACCCTTTACCTCATACGACAATTCTGCAGCAGACGACTTTGAACATACATTGTCAAAACATAGAATTTGTTTTAAATTAAACGGACAACCTATGTCTAAAAATGGAAAACATTGCGGCAAAAGGAGAAATTGCTCGTTTTGAGCAATTTCTTCTTTTGTCACAATGTTTTCAAAAAGCCGTCTGATGCAAAGGCGTCAGAAATCGTATTTATGAGGGAAAGGGGTGTATAATGGTAGTTAAGGCTTTCATACTTAAAGTTCGATGCAAGCGGCGTGATATAACTGAACAACTGTTGAACGTGGCGTGAAACAAACAATCAATCAATCAATTGTGTTTCAGATATGTGGGGATAACCGATTCGTAGTATTGGTAGTCAATGTCGATGCAAACGTCGCGATATGCTGTAGTATTGTTGAAATCGACGAAACACACAATTGTAGGATTTTAAAGAGGTGCTACATGACGCATCGGTAATTTATAGATTTCTTTATTCCACCAAAAAGCTATCAATGACGCAGCAGTTCACGTCTCATGTTTTATGGTGTTTTTATGGCTTCTCCCATCGCTTTCTGGCGTCGTGTTAAAGTAGGACGAGGGGGACCTTGTGATCCCCTAAATATAACCTATCGTGTGATTTGGCCAATTTCGATAATTTACCTGACTTGAAATTGTCAGGTTCGTTTTGGCACTGAGAACATTTTGGTAAAATAGTGTATGTACAATAAGAAAGAAAATCGAAATGTGGCTTTGATTTATTGAGAAAGCAGAAAGCCCTCACTTTGTGAAAGTTTATCTTTTCCATCGATATCGACAACATAGTTTTTTGTGGGTTTTCTACAGAAATCGTCTCTATCAGGCAAAGGGATGAGCTCTTTTGAATTTAAATATCAAAAGAGAAAAGTTAAAATTCTAAAAAAAAAAAGACGCGACATTTCTTGAACCAACGTTGCTTTACGCAATGTGTCTGATATGCAAGTTCAAAGACGCGACATTTCTTGAACCAACGCTGCTGTACAAAGTGTGTCTAATATGCAAGTTCTAAGACGCGATATTTCTTGAACCAACGCTGCTGTACACAGTGTGTCTGATATGCAAGTTCTAAGACGCGACATTTCTTGAACCAACGCTGCTGTACACAGTGTGTCTAATATGCAAGTTCTAAGACGCGACATTTCTTGAACCAACGCTGCTGTACACAGTGTGTCTGATATGCAAGTTCTAAGACGCGACATTTCTTGAACCAACGCTGCTGTACACAGTGTGTCTGATATGCAAGTTCTAAGACGCGACATTTCTTGAACCAACGTTGCTTTACGCAGTGTGTCTGATATGCAAGTTCTAAGACGCGATATTTCTTGAACCAACGCTGCTGTACACAGTGTGTCTGATATGCAAGTTCTAAGACGCGACATTTCTTGAACCAACGCTGCTGTACACAGTGTGTCTGATATGCAAGTTCTAAGACGCGACATTTCTTGAACCAACGTTGCTTTACGCAGTGTGTCTGATATGCAAGTTCTAAGACGCGACATTTCTTGAACCAACGCTGCTGTACTCAGTGTGTCTGATATGCAAGTTCTAAGACGCGACATTTCTTGAACCAACGCTGCTGTACACAGTGTGTCTGATATGCAAGTTCTAAGATGCGACATTTCTTGAACCAACGCTGCTGTACACAGTGTGTCTGATATGCAAGTTCTAAGACGCGACATTTCTTGAACCAACGCTGCTGTACACAGTGTGTCTGATATGCAAGTTCTAAGACGCGACATTTCTTGAACCAACGCTGCTGTACACAGTGTGTCTGATATGCAAGTTTTTAAAACTAATCAGATTCAGGAACTAATCAGGATGGGTCGTTCTGTCTCGTTATTAACAGGCACACACTTGTAGACGCATTCTGACGCTTTCTACAGCAGACGACTTTTGAAAAACAATGTGGCAAATGAAGAAATTGCTCAAAACGAGCAATTTCTCCTTTTGCCACAATGTTTTCAACTCCTTTCAATGATTAATATCTTATTTATAAACATTTTCCCATATTTTTGCCAAGATGAGTTCAAAGTCGTCTATCGCAGAGTGGTTGTATGTGGCAAAGGGTTAAATTCAACTTGGACATAGAGTAAGACACGCGAAGCATCACGTGAATAAGAAAATAATATACCTAATCTAATAAGTATATAGCCGTCTGCTTTGATGTCATATGAGGACAGACTGGGAATTGCTCGTACTCCTTTTTCGACATTGTTTTAAAATGTCGTATATACCAGGGAAAGGGTTTACCCTTTCCCACATACAACAAATCTGCAGCAGACGACTGTTAACATATTTTGTCAAAAAAACTGGAACTCTCTATAATTGGATGGATAACCTATGATTAATAGTGGTTATTATTGTGATAAATGGAGAAATTGCTCGTTTTGAGCAATTTCTCCTTTTCTCACTATGTTTTCAAAAAGCCGCCTGCTGCAGAGGCGTCAGAAAGCGTCTATATGAGGGAAATTGTTAATACAGTATTGTCTCGTGAGTCAAACAATGAACAATTGCCCCCAGTAAGCACGGGCAAAATGATTGTCCTTCTTTCATGATATATCTGAAAAAATGTTGAAAGGAATATTAAAGTCCGAAACAAACAATTAAATTTATTGCAACCCCCTGTCTAGAAAGAACACGCATGGAAATAAAATCTATTTCTCTGGCTGAACCCAGTTCCGCCATAAAACCCCAATAAAGCATTTGTACCCGTCAGTTAAGGCATAAACTCGCTACAGATTTGTTGAATTTTCATTGGCCACAATTAGTATTAAACGAGCGTAGTTAACAAAAGTAATGAAGAGATGTTTATGCCTTACATGATATCTTAATACCCACCCTTGCTATGTACTGGGTTGTTAATGGTCGTAAACACCGCCCTAAAAATCCCACCGTACTTGTAATAACCTTAAGCCCATTGTGTGGTAATTGTAATGGGTTCGGGTTCGGCCCCTAACATGTCAGTGCAAAATTTCAAAACACAATGAGACGATGTTAACATGATACCCTTTATTTTATACAATACCGGAACACGCGCCATCCACCTCCATCTTTGAAGAGTTCGGCTGCTGAAATCGGATGCTTGGATAGACGCGTGTTTGTGGCGGATTTTTATCGTGGTATCGTTTGGCGCTCTTCTGTGTCCGTATTTCCCTTTCATTATTGGCACCGACATACCAGTGTGTGATGGTAAGTGCTCTGACCGCAGAGGTTTCGAGTTCGAATCCCGGTTAGCCTTTACTAAGTAATATGATGATTGATAGAAGCCATTGCAGCGTGTCGGCATTATAGTAATTGTTATGCCACATAGTTCGATTGTTGCGCAATTTCTCTGTTTTTCGCAATGTTTTCAAAAGGTATCTGCTGCAGAGGCGTCCGAAAGCGTCTATATGTGGGAAACGGTTAAATAATATGTCTGTCAATCTGGCAAAGAGGTGCATTCTGCTTTGAAGGTTATACTGTCCCGCGAGGACATTGCATTCAACCTTCCGTGGCGCGGCGCTGTGGTCATGATGGAATGCTCTTGGGCAGGACACATTTCCTAACCTAGTTCTAGTTTGTTTATCCAGAGATCATATATAGGTGAACTGTCGCCGTGATATAACCGTAATAATGTTGTAAAAACGGCGTAAAACACCAAGAAAACAAACAAACAAAGCATTCAACCTGGGTATATGGGTCCCTTTGTTATGATCTGAATGCCATTACAGTGCACTTTAATATAAAGAAAATTTAAAGGAAGGTATATTGTAATTTGTAAGGTACTGGAAGGCAAAATGCTTGAGTGATTTATTGGTGTTATATCGTCGCTTTCAACAATGTTTCAGTTATATCACGGCGTTTCCTGGGTTACCAGTACTACTGATTAATGTATCCTATCACCAGTCAGTCAGTCGTAATACTAACCCAACGACCCTGAGCGCCAACGAGGGAGGCGCCGTTACTACCATTTATTAACCCTTTCCCCTCATACGACAATTATGCAGCAGACGACTTTGAACATATTTTGTCCCATGACTAAAAGTGGAAAACATTGTGGCAAAAGGAGAAATTGCACGTTCTGTGCAATTTCTTCTTTTGTCACTATGTTTTCAAAAAGCCGTCCTTTAACCCTTTCCCTCATACGACAATTCTGCAGCAGACGACTTTGAGCATATTTTGTAAACAAATGGAAAAACTAAATGGATACCCTATGACAGTGGAAAACATTGTGGCAAAAGGAGAAATTGCTCGTTTTGAGCAATTTCTTCTTGTGTCACTATGTTTTTAAAAAGCCGTCTGCTGCAGAGGCGTCAGAAAGCGTCTATATGAGGGAAAGGGTTTAAAGTCTTTGGTATGACCAGCACGGCAACATAAACTGTTTTGACTAAGTTCATGTGATGTCTTTTACTATGGGCGACATCACAGACTTATTTGATAGTATGTTCACGTACGTCAAACTACAGTCAAACCTGTGCTAAAGACCACCTTTGTACTCGTGTAGCAATTCCCTGTCTATAACAACCACACTTTTAATTTCCCAATAACTCATTTTCTGCGTAAATGACCCTGCAATTTAAGACCACCTGTGAACAAAGACCAGACTGTTCTCTTCCCATTGGTGGTCTTTAAACCGACCTTAGACAGTACACGGAATTGCCAGTTAATTAGCTCATGTGAATATATACTTGGATATTCTATATTCAGTGCAATAAACAATATTAATGGAATCATAGAAAAGAAGGCCCCCCCTACCTTTTGGTTCAGCGGTGATCAAAGTCAGCCCTGTGTCATCGGGAAGTCTGACCAGGGGATTTATTGGTGTTTTGGAATCCTTCGAAGAATGGCTATGACGTACAACAAAAACTGAAGTTGATAGAAATTTGTTCTTTATTTTAAAAACAAAACTTAAGGTGGGTTTTCTTGCGACTATTATCCGTTATGGTAGTTTTCCTGAGTGAGACAGAGTATTTATTACCCGTTTTCTGACCATTGCTACCTCTTAAGGAGACAGGGGGGATATAAAGAAAATGTTTTAACGACAAGTAAATGGTGAGACAAAAATACATCTCTCTAGACATTTTGATTTTTCCCACCCACCACACCAGGCTAAAATACTACAATACCTATTCGTAACTATGTATATTCAACTAGTCGAGTACTTGAATTCGCAAATAAATGTTATCATGAATTTACATATTTAGATATCATCAACTACATTAACTATTTATTTTTGAATATAACATAAAGTTTTTACTATTATATGTATTTAACAGTTTGAACTGAAATATGATAACATAGTGCTACGATTTAATGGAACACACTTCTTTTGCCTGCAGCTTTTATTCTTTCAGGATATAGCAATTTGGCAGCAGTCTGAAATAATGTCATAAATAGTCTTTAATATAGGAGGAGCCGCCTCCGGCAAAAAGGGGTCTCGTTGCAGCGCTCTTTGAACCACATACATGGGCAAAATAATGAACACAGTAGGTTCATATTTCTAGATTTCCGACAAAAGTTACATCTATAAATATCCCTATTCAGAACAGACAGTTGATTGATTGATTGATGGATTGTCTGTTGCTTTTCGCCCCTTTTTTAGTTGAATCACGGCGTTTCCTGGGTTAGTTACCAGAACTACTTGTCCAGTTATTCTGACACCATCCCGTCAGTCTATGCGTATGTACGGACCCGTTTGATTGATAATTTGGGGTTTAATGCCGTTTTCAACTTTTTTCAGTCATATCACGGCCGCCAGTTCACCTACCCATGCAGTTCCTGGCTTTCACAAACCAGTACTCCACACAACATTCTTTCGATGCAACTGGCTGCTTTTCCACATAGACTCTTAGTCCATTGGCGGAAGACGAATGACGCTGGTCGCTTTCACTTTTATCAAACGTCAGAAAGAAAGTTGGTCGAGCTAGGGTTCGAACTCACAACCCATGGATTGAGAGTCCCGCGTCGCTACCGACTGAGCTACCGGGGCTCGCTACGGACTCGTCTGAGCATTTTAAAAGAATTAAACCTTTCCCTCATACAGACGCTTTCTGACGCCTCTGCAGCAGACGGCTTTTTGAAAACATAGTGACAAAAGAAGAAATTGCTCAGAACGAGCAATTTCTCCTTTTGTCACAATGTTTTCCACTATTAGCCATAGGTTATCCATTCAATCAGAGAGATATTCTATTTTTCATACAAAATATATTTAAAGTCGTCTACTGCAGAATTGTCGTATGAGAAAACGGGTTAAGGCCCTTTTTCGCCCGGTGTGGCTCGCATATCTACCAATAGTATAGAAGTGATAAAAGCTTGTTTCAGAACTATTACTTGCCGTCCCATGAGGGCTGTGTATATACCGTTTTATCTCATAAAGTTAAGATGCTAAGTATTTCTTTACGCCGTTTCCTCGCCCAAATGTTTCACCGTTAAGTTGAAATTAGTGACATATATAACAGACATTGGTAAGCACGTCGATAAACGCTCTCTTGAAAGTCGTAAAAAATGTCGTAAATAATGGAGTTTTACATTTCTGTTGTTATGGTTTTACCCCGTTTTCAACAATAGTACAACCAACCAGGCCCCAATTCCAACAACGGTACTTAGTGCTAAGTAATACTTAAATACTTAACAGGGTATTTCATTATTTTTATTTTTCTAATAAGGATGTCTTAGTATTCTTGGTCAATGATTATTAATATCACAATAGTCCTATGTTAACATAGAAATTAGTGATTATTGAATATGTAATAATGAGCCATTGTTAATATATATGGGATGCACTGGAACTGTTTGCTATTGATAATGGATGGTATTTTGACATTGTCTGATACCAAGTATAAAGTATTATGTAGAATACCAGTTTTGGTCCAACCAGATTGTTTGATAAACGGCGCGATTTTGTTCAATGGTATTGGGAATTATATCTGTAAAAATGTCGAACGTATGTTACTTTTGAGGCTTTCAATTGTATTGGTCACATGGAAATAAAGAAAACTCCTTCACTTATGTATGTTTATTACGTCTTAGAGTTTTGTTTGTTTTTTATATAAACTTTTTTACCAGAAAACATGTTATCGATCTGTTTTCATATACTCTTCTTTTTACCAATGACGTAAACAGAATCAACTACATAATGGTGTTTACCAACCTAACTTAGCGCTAAGTAATACTGTAAAACTTGAAAGCATATTTCATCATTTTTTGTTTCCCTAATAAAAATGCCAAAGGAGTTAATTTCTTAACACATATTGTTGGTCAGCAAGGTAACTATTGATGTCAACTTAGTCATTTACTTAAATACATTCCGCCATTCATTTTTTACAAAATATTAGGTCACAAAAGTGATGAAATATGCTTTAAGTATTTAAAAAAGTATTACTTAGCGCTAAGTAAGGTTGGTGGAATTGCAGACATCGAGAGAGATAAATATAAGTTTATAGGTTGTTTCGCATTCGATATAAAATAAATAAGTTTAAACTAAACTAAAACTAAATGCGTTACGTTTCAAGTTCGCACAGCGCCACTCATCAAAAACATAAATATTTCCAGAACATTTTTCTTTACTGTTAACTGCTACTTTACTAAATAGAGTTCAATTATGTGACTGTTAAAACAGTTACCATGGTTACGATATATGACTTCTAAGGCGATGAGTCTTTGATTGTTTAATACCCCAATACCACCTGTTAAGTTAAGCAACCCTTTCCAACATATAGATGCTTTCTGATACCTCTGCCGCACATCATTTTTGAAAACATTGTGACAAATTGAGGAATTGCTCATAATGTGTTTTCCTTTCGCCACAATGTTTTCAACATAATTCGGTGATTACTTATATTTTCGTCGATAAAGATATTCCATATGCCCTTTGCCTATATGTTTTCAAATGGGTCTGTTGCAGATTTGTTGTATGCGGGAAAGGTTAAACAATAACCACAAATCGTCTTATCGAGTATCAAATGGTGTAAGAAGATCCATAAAATGGAGAAAACGCACGACAAATTATTTGTCCCTAAACTTAAGACCAAGGATTCATTCAGAAAAACTTAAAAAGTTGTAGTTTAAGTGTTGACCGCCTCGGTGGTGTAGTGATAGAGCGTACGCCTCGAGTGTGAAAGGTCGCGGGTTCGATCTCCGGCTGGGTTATACCAAAGACTTTAAACATGGTAGTAATGGCTGCCCTCCTTGGCACTCAGGGTTGCGGGGTTTTCTCGTAATTACGACTCTGACTGACTGGAGTCAGTATAAATGGATCAGTAACTCACCCAGGACACGCCGTGATTTAACTGATCAATTATTGAAAGCGTCGTAAAATACCAAACAATCAATTAATCAATTAACTGGTGGGTTCGCCACCGTTCGCTAACGTGACAGATACATGAACGCACGGCAAGTTGTAAACCTTTTCCAAGTTGGTGCATCTGCAGCAGACGACTAATGACATAACAAGTAATGTCTCTTTTTGTTAATTTTCAATAATCTTACTTACATTTATATATTTTCAAAATGGTCTGCTGCAATTGTTTCTATGCGAGAACTGGTAACTTGCCCAAGGAACGCCGTGATATAACAGACAAATTGTTTCTAACTTACCCAAGGAACGGACAAATTGTTTCTAACTTATCCAAGGAACACCGTGATATAACAGACAAATTGTTTCTAACTTACCCAAGGAACGGACAAATTGTTTCTAACTTATCAAAGGAACGCCGTGATATAACAGACAAATTGTTTCTAACTTATCCAAGGAACGCCGTGATATAACAGACAAACTGTTTCTAACTTATCCAAGGAACGCCGTTATATAACAGACAAATTGTTTCTAACTTATACAAGGAACGCCGTGATATAACAGACAAATTGTTTCTAACTTACCCAAGGAACGCCGTGATATAACAGACAAATTGTTTCTAACTTATACAAGGAACGCCGTGATATAACAGACAAATTGTTTCTAACTTATACAAGGAACGCCGTGATATTACAGACAAATTGTTTCTAACTTATACAAGGAACGCCGTGATATAACAGACAAATTGTTTCTAACTTACCCAAGGAACACCGTGATATAACAGACAGATTGTTTCTAACTTATCCAAGGAACGCCGTGATATAACAGACAAATTGTTTCAAACTTATCCAAGGAACGACGTGATATAACAGACAAATTGTTTCTAACTTATCCAAGGAACGCCGTGATATAACAGACAAATTGTTTCTAACTTATACAAGGAACGCCGTGATATAACAGACAAATTGTTTCTAACTTACCCAAGGAACACCGTGATATAACAGACAGATTGTTTCTAACTTATCCAAGGAACGCCGTGATATAACAGACAGATTGTTTCTAACTTATCCAAGGAACGCCGTGATATAACAGACAGATTGTTTCTAACTTATCCAAGGAACGCCGTGATATAACAGACAAATTGTTTCAAACTTATCCAAGGAACGACGTGATATAACAGACAAATTGTTTCTAACTTATCCAAGGAACGCCGTGATATAACAGACAAATTGTTTCTAACTTATACAAGGAACGCCGTGATATAACAGACAGATTGTTTCTAACTTATCCAAGGAACGCCGTGATATAACAGACAAATTGTTTCAAACTTATCCAAGGAACGCCGTGATATAACAGACAAATTGTTTCTAACTTACCCAAGGAACACCGTGATATAACAGACAGATTGTTTCTAACTTATCCAAGGAACGCCGTGATATAACAGACAGATTGTTTCTAACTTATCCAAGGAACGCCGTGATATAACAGACAAATTGTTTCTAACTTATACAAGGAACGCCGTGATATAACAGACAGATTGTTTCTAACTTATCCAAGGAACGCCGTGATATAACAGACAGATTGTTTCTAACTTATCCAAGGAACGCCGTGATATAACAGACAAATTGTTTCTAACTTATCCAAGGAACGCCGTGATATAACAGACAGATTGTTTCTAACTTATCCAAGGAACGCCGTGATATAAGAACAGATTGTTTCTAACTTATCCAAGGAACGACGTGATATAACAGACAAATTGTTTCTAACTTATACAAGGAACGCCGTGATATAACAGACAGATTGTTTCTAACTTATCCAAGGAACGCCGTGATATAACAGACAGATTGTTTCTAACTAATACAAGGAACGCCGTGATATAACAGACAAATTGTTTTTAACTTATACAAGGAACGCCGTGATATAACAGACATATTGTTTCTAACTTATACAAGGAACGCCGTGATATAACAGACAGATTGTTTCTAACGTATCCAAGGAACGTCGTGATATAACAGACAAATTGTTTCTAACTTATACAAGGAACGCCGTGATATAACAGACAGATTGTTTCTAACTTATACAAGGAACGCCGTGATATAACAGACAGATTGTTTCTAACTTATCCACGGAACGCCGTCATATAACAGACAAATTGTTGAACGTGTCGTTTAACACTAAAAGCAAACAAACAAATCAGCGTCCTTGTATTGGACCGCCCCGGTGGTGTAGTGGTAGAGCGTGCGCCTCGGATGTGGACGAGCGCGGGTTCGATCCCCGACCGAGTCATACCAAATGTTTTAATGAAATGGTAGTTATGCCTGCCCTCCTTGGCGCTAAGGGTTGCAGGGTTAGCATAATGACTGACGGGCTGGTGTAAGGGGTAAACGGACCAGTAGTACTTGGGTAACTTACCCAGGAAATGCCGTGATATAACTGAAGAAAATGTTGAAAGCGGCGTAAAAAACCAAACAATCTATTGTTGTAGTAATTTATAGAGTTAAGGAAAAACGCCAACGCACGCGTGATGTCGTGTTATGTGAACAACCCTGTAAGCGATTTAAACACAAATCGTGTTTTTTGTTCAGCTTTTTTATGTTATTGTTTCATATTGCAAAGTCATTAATATCTATATCATCGGAGAACTGCTCAATAAAGATGAATAAAGTATCAATGTCTATTAACCTATCCTGTTGAATTACTTTTTCCCAATGTTCGCTCGCTGTCGTGAACGTTAATTAACCCTTTCCCTCATACGACAATTCTGAAGCAGACGACTTTTAACATGTTTTTATCAAAAAATCGGAAAATCTCTATAATTGAATGGATAACCTATGACTAAAAATGAAAAACATTGTGTCAAAAGGAGAAATTGCTCGTTTTGAGCAATTTCTTCTTTTGGTCACTATGTTTTCAAAAAACCCTCTGCTGCAGAGGCGTCAGAAAGCGTTTATATGAGGTAAAGGGTTAAATTAAAACGGTATAAAGATATTGTTTCATATTACAAAGCCATTACTATCGAATACTTATAATCTCCGAAGATAACCTGACAATACAATTTAAAATAGTTAAAGTAATTTCCCCATATGTTTGCTCTCTTGCTTGTAAGTAATTTGTGGAAGACAGTTGTGCAGAGGTAGAGCGTAGCCCTCTCGTACCAAAGGCCCCGGGTTCGAGTCCCGTGATGAGCGGGGTTTGAGTTCGGGATTTCCCACACTGGTTAAGTCACCAGGAAGCAGACATCGAGCGTGAAAGCTTGTTTCGCAATCGATGTAAAATAAATAAGTTTAAATGATTTAAGTCATTTGTTTTAACAATTGTGTTCTGTGCTGTTTTTAACAGTAGTTTAGTTATATCACGTTTCGTGGGTAATTGTGTTCTATGCTGTTTTTAACAGTATTTAAGTTATATCACGTCGTTTCGTGGGTAATTGTGTTCTGTGCTGTTTTTAACAGTATTTAAGTTATATCACGTCGTTTCGTGGGTAATTGTGTTTTATCACATAAATACGATTTTTATAACTGGGACTTTACTATCTCATTCCGTCTGCTGGGGTTGTTCAGGTTAATTTTGGTTGAGAATTTGATGTATTTACCTAGGAATATAACATGAAATACTCTAGTATTCCTGATTATCGTTCCGCTGATAATACATTTTATTCGAAAGGATTTTTGGAAATTACGACGCCTAGGCTCACTTGCACATTTATCGTATATATGTTATATTTTGTCAACTGTTTATTTTATTATCATTTAAATAATTTGAATGTTTGAGTATATATGTTATCATTGGACTCATTTATCTTAATTTGTTTTTGAGTCGGAATCGAAAAGTTGCCTTTACTCCATTCGATTTACAATATTTAGGAATTACCAATGAACTTTACGCGCGATCAAGTATGTTGAAAGCGTAGAAATACATTTTAGTTATTAATCATGTAATTCATATATTTTAACATAAAATTTCTTTCGAGTTATTCCTTTTGGGTGAGTGATGTCGAATCAAATCCATTTTCGGCTTCATATGTCAACAAGTTACCGCATTTTGATTTTTAGACAGGAACTATTGGCGGTACAAGATGACCAACATGGAAATTAGCTGGCAACAGTCATTTCATTTTTAACAAAATATTCCACAAATCATCCACTTTCATTGACATTATGTACGATCTGAAACCACCAATACATCTATATGAAGTCGAGATGATGTTCAGAAACGGAGAGCTGATGTAGAAAGACAGATGTGAAGTAATTCAATGCCGATATCGTAAAACGCCTGTCTAGATTCCAGTCTCAAAATGATGCGTCGTTTCGAAAATTAGCTACTATAGCAATTGGCTCTAACGAGCCCCTTGCTAAAAAAGAAAGTTTTAATTTCGTGTTTTACAATTGATCCTTACTAGGACTATTTCATGATGTATGCTCTAGAATCTAAATATGCTTAAACTATCTAGTGTATTTTGTGTTTTGTTTTAAATATATTACTTTATTAGCCACGTGCATAGATATGTGCAGCTCGTGGCCATTCTCCCTCATACCTTACAGTAAATGTGTTATTATAAATTAACATAGAAATATTAGTATTTAAGTCGTGTCATGGCGGCCAGTTCATCTTACTTGCATTTCTTGGCTTCACCGAATTAGTGCTCCTAACAACAGTCTTCCCCGATAACTGGACGCCTTTCCCGATAACTGGACGTCTTCCCCGATAACTGGACGTCTTCCCCGATAACTGGACGCCTTCCCCGATAACTGGACGTCTTCCCCGATAACTGGACGCCTTCCCCGATAACTGGACGCCTTCCCCGATAACTGGACGCCTTCTTCGATAACTGGACGCCTTTATCGATAACCGAACGCCTTCCCCGATAACTGGATGCCTTCCCCGATGACCGGCCGCCTTCCCCAATAACCGGAAGCCTTCCCCGATAACTGGACGCATTCCCCGATAACTGGACGCCTTCCCCAATAACTGGACACCTTCCCGATAACTGGACGCTTTCCTCGATAACTTGACGCCTTCCCACGTTAACTATTTAGTGCATTGTTGGAATAGGAGTAATACTAGTCGCATTAACATTCGTCAATTATCGCCGAAATGAAAATCTGTAAATGAGAGTATATTTTTAAATATAACTTTGTTTTGTAGGTCTTCCAAAGGGAAGAAAGTCAGTAAAAAAAACACTTTATATCATTAAAGAGTATTTATGATATAAAGTTTTTAAATATAGTTGAATACATTGTGGAAAAGGTTAAATTTCACATGGACCATTGTTGTCCCCATTTGCTACGGTATTGTCAAATGTCGACTGCTGCAGATGCGTCTGCATGTATCAACTGATAATGATAAATTATATATATATATGTTTACGTATTAACACTTTCCCACATAAAGACGCACTTTGACACATCCGCTAAAAGGGGGACGTTTAAAAATATCGCGGCAAAGTATAAATTGAGCCGTGTGAGCTAGTTCTCATTTCATCGCACTATTTTCAAATCAATTCAATAATTATAGTTACAATAAAGATATTTGTCATATACTCTTGCTTTGATGTTTTTAAAGTCGTCTACTGCAGATAATTTGATTATGGGAAAGGGTTAACCCTTTCCCTCATTCGACAATTCTGCAGCAGACGACTGAACATATTTTGTCAAAAAATAGAAAATCTCTATAAGTGAATGGATAAACCTATGACTAAAAGTGTAAAAAAACATTGTGGCAAAAGGAGAAACTACTCGTTTTGAGCAATTTCTTCTTTTGTCACTATGTTTTCAAAAAAGCTGTCTGCTGCAGAGGTGTCAGAAAGCGTCTATATGAGGGAAAGGGTTAACAGTAAAACGAGTCGCCATCACTGACATACTTTGGCAGGTTTTTGGTTCACTGAAATTGAATGGATTTAATGGACGAAGGGTGCCAGTAAGACAGAATAGTTGCGAGGACAATATTTCAAGAATTTCACTTTCCAAGGTTGTGGTTGAGATAATAATATACTATCAAAGGCAACCTACCATAAGCCTATATTTTACCAAATATGGTAATCTGCACCGTTTAAGTCACTTGCACTCACACACTAGGTGCCGCTTTCATTCAATAGTTACGCTCCCCAGCTTCTGCTATATATTTATACCCTAATACGATGAAACGTCGTAGGAAAAGGAGCGTGGGCAACATATATGTAGATGAATACATAGTCAGCGTGTGGTTTTTTTTAAAAATTGTTTGATAAATTATGAAATTAGAAACAGCATGTTGTCACAGTGCTCTGAAATCTTTTAGGGAAAATGAAAAAGTATTCGCTGTGAGCAATTTCCACTTTTTATACGATTTTTCATTGAAATCCGTCGACAACAAAATATTGTATTTCTTCTTTTCCCACAATGTGTTCAGCAATTTGTCGGAATAATGATTCGAATTCGTTTGTTTCATGCAAATTGTTAATTTGTTTGCATGTTTGTATGGTGTTTTTGCATCGCTTCCAACACTTGTTCAATTATATCACGGCGTTTCCTGGACAACTTACCAGAACGACTGGTCCATTCATCCTGACATTAGTGGACCAGGCGTAATGCTCAATCCCCACAAGCCCGAGCGCTAAGGAGGGTAAATTATGACCTGACCACGGATCGTACCCGCGACATTGCGCACCCATTGCACTTAATGTGTTTTGCCCGTCTTATTACAATACAATATATACAATACATTGTATTTGTACATAAAGGCCAACGGCCCATCATACGATATATACATACATGCATGAATAATTATACTTAGTAAGTCATAGTATATAAAGTTGTAGGAATATATATTAAATATTAAATATTTAAGATATTTAGTTATAATAATAATAATAAAGACTTTATTTATAGAGGCTGCACAGTTAGGCATGCCCAGTCTTCTGTTGCGTTTTGCTCACAGTTAACTAAATAATTACTGTTGTTTGCTATTTTCAGACTCTTTCATTTTCATGACTGCTGCAATAAGGACTGCAATTTTCATCGGTAGTGCTCATTAATGAATGAAAGCTATCATAATTAGACCTTCCAAGATACCAAAAATACAAAAAAAGTTTTCGTACATCAGAATATTAAAAACAGTAGCGCAGGACTCTCTTTTCCTATGCCAATGAAGGTCCCATATCAACAGATACCAAAAGTTAATGACCCAGAAGTCCGTTCCTTTGAAAATTGATAAAGTACGGTATCGAGAGCCCGGTAACACCCGGTAAGATGGCTTCACTTGTCCAACCATATGCTGTTATTTTGACAGGATGGCTAGGTGCATCTTTTATTAACCTTGCCGTCCCCTGATCAGGTACGGTGACTCGTGTTTTATCCCGTCCTTCAATTAGATAGAAATATATCAAGTTTCATTTGTTATTATAATCGCATTTATACGAAAGCAAAATGTAACTCCTCACAATCTTTGGTGTGGGTTTTTTTTCACACTGAATTAAATTTCTCAAACAAAAAAAGACTATATGTTATCTATATTTGTTTGTTGTCGTTTGAATATATGTAATTTAATTTATGAAATTGTGTCACGTGGTAATTAATACCATTTATGGCAAAAACATGCATGATGGCGACAATATAAATTTCAACGCCAAAACGGAAGATGGCCTAAACAATATTGATATAATTTCAATTAACACTCCCGATACATGCGTTGCGTGTTGGACACATATCAAATTAATCCCCAAAAAGTCCTAGAGCCATATCAGCTCTCGGGTCAGATACTTTAGCCTTGTCGATTTAAGAATTGGATCAAAGCAAGTATTTAACCAAGCAATTATACAATATCGAGGGCTTGGCGTGAAACGGTTGTAACTAAAAACCTATTTTGGAAACCCTGATTTAGGGGGCAATTTTGAACCCTTTGTAAACTATGCCAATTCAGGTGCCATTGCTCAGAACGAGCAATGGCACCTAAATTTCCATTGTTTACCAAGAAAAAAAGATTTAATGCTTATAAAGACTTTATTGCGAGGTGATTAACCTTGGTAAAAAAATACCAATTTTAGTTACAACCGTTTCACGCCAAGCCCTCGATATGTTGTGTTACAAAGGTCAGTTTCAGTGGCTATAAGTTTAGATAAAGCTTATACGTATGTTTGATGGGCCAGTGTGTGTTGCAGTATTAGTATTATAGGTGTTTCCTGGGCAATTAATTCAACGACAGAAGTGGAATGAATCGTCGGATGATAATGATTCGGTCCGCCATAATCTCGGTTCCTCGAAACAGTGAGATCTGAATCTTGGTTCGAACGGCCAGACATTTGATTGATTGATTGTTTGGTGTTTGGTCAAATTTTCAATTATATCACTGCGTTTCCTGTATAAGTTACCAGTACTACTGGTTCATTTATCCTGACACCAGCCAGTCAGTCGAAATGCTAACCCCGCAACCCTGAGCGCCAAGGAGGACAGCCATTAATCCATTTTTCAAATATTTGGTTAGATCCGGCCTGTGATCGAACCCGCGACCTCCCGCATCCTAGGAAGTCCGGACAAGAAGTACAAGAAAGCAGATACAAATATCGAAATCTTACACCATAGACAGGCCAGTACTGGAGGTCTGACTTTTAACTCTTTCACTGCCGAATTTCACAAAGTCGACTCTTCCATGTTGAAAATTGGACCACTCCATGTCTCGTCCAACAAGAAATTTGGTAAAATGTTATGTCTAAGTGTCAAACAATGCAGATTTCAGGAGAAACAGCTCGTTACGAGCTTTCTCACCTGAATTTGCATTGTTTGAAAAATCCTGTAATTGCCTTTGGCAGCGAAAGGATTAAGGAGAAATAATCACGACTTAAATGACAGAAAGAATGGTTTTCTTCTCCTCATTAATTTAGTTTCGGTGGCTACGGTTTGGGCTGAAGGAAAGTTCTTTATTACCGTTTTAGCGAGTGAGTAATTTAGAAAGAAATAAAAAGAGACCATTATTACGGCGCTAGCTCATTCACAATTTATGACTATATCAACGAACTTGCGAAAGTCGATAATTTTACAAGTTGCCATGTTTATGCGGGTATAATGGATTCTCGAAGAGTCTCGTGAGATTTGGTAAGTTGTCACGTGGTACAAAATGGCCGAGAATTATGGAGAAATAAATGCCACTTCTTCTAAATAAAGAGTTGAGTGATTATTCGACATATGGGCCTTAATGATCCACTGTGTAAGTGATAGTTCGCGAATTAGCCCATTACAGAATATGCGATTTCTGATAGAATCTTTCAAATTTTAACAATCATAAAGGAAATAAAAAATAATATAATTGTTACAACCACTTTAGACCATTGAGTTACAAAAATGGTTGATATTTCTTTTCATATATGGTTTCTAAAGTCGCAATGATGCAATCGAATAGGAAGGGTGGACCACATAAGGAAAAGGATAGCTACACCTAAAAGTCGGAAACAGATGTAATAACTCTATCAAACCCTATACTGGCAAAGTTGTGTGCCGTAAAAACCGAAAGGGGCCTTGGAGATATAATGACAAACAACTGGTTACGTATTCATTCGGAAACGGAACAAAACACAAGCTTGTAGATTTTAAAGGTGCTGAACTCCAGCTTTGAGATAGAATAGTCAAAGTTTTAAAACTGTTCAAAAGTTGTCTTTAAATATTAGAATCATAATTCTGAAATAAAATTAGAGACATCATTTCACTATACAGTACAATAAAAATCTAAATATTGATCGATTATGCTTCATTTTTTCTTAGTAGACATATCTAGTGAGCCAAATTGTGTACATTTTCATTGACTTTTCAACATTTATTGCCAAAATAGTTTTGAACTATTTATAACTTACTTTATTGTCACTATTAGCAATATGTGCAGAAGTTTCAACATTTCAAAATTGTGATCTCTATCTGGAGTTTAGCGCCTTTAACACATATCAAGGGCTTGGCGTGAAACGGTTGTAACTGAAATTGGTAATTTTTTTACCAAGGTTAATCACCTCGCCATAAAGTCTTTATAAGCGTTAAATCATTTTTCTTGGTAAACAATGGAAATTTAGTTCTGAGCAATGGCACCTAAATTTGCATTGTTTACAAAGGGGTCAAAATTGCCCCTAAACCAGGGTTTTTAAAATAGGTTTCTAGTTACAACCGTTTCACGCCAAGCCCTCGATATGTTTAATCATCATAAAAAGACACGACATAGTACAATGCTATGGCGTGCGCTCGGTGTTGCTCCCTACGTTTGTAACATCAAAATCAACAAAAAGAAATGTGTTTCATTGTAAGGCCGCAATGCTTTCATGTACATACATTTCGACAAACTGCATTATCTGGAATATTGAAATAATTGATTATAAAAAGATTTGAAAAATCAGAAAGGAAAGTGAACAATAATTGTCAGTAGACAGTTAAGATCTTCAAGTGGGGACAAATTCAAAACCTAAAACCAAAATGATTTCTATTTGCTAAATGCAGTATCTCTCGCCAGCGCCTAGGCAACAACAGGGTATCAACATCAATGTCAAATTACGCCAAATACATCCGCGGTCATGCTGATCTAGCGCGAAATAGTCCCTAAAAAACCTAGAAACATACAAATGAGTGTATAACTACACTAGAATGCATTGAATATACATTGAATAGATCCGTTTTCATCATTTAGTAAAAAATACCATTCCTTGACAAGTGTAAGTATTTATTCCCGAATTTCGTACAGTAAAGAAAATCCAGCCAGATTATCTTTCTGATAGGCCGATTATAATATGGCGTCAAATTTGCACAAATTTGTTATTCATATTTTATGATAACGATCGCGGCCTAGCAGACGGATTCTTCGACCGGCTTTACGTATCATAAGTAATTAATCTTGGGGCTTTTTATTGTCTTTTTATCTTTTTTGAC
Source organism: Serripes groenlandicus (assembly GCA_031761405.1). Lineage (NCBI taxonomy): Eukaryota > Metazoa > Mollusca > Bivalvia > Cardiida > Cardiidae > Serripes > Serripes groenlandicus. The sequence continues at coordinate 54,779,820 of JASEVX010000003.1, forward strand.
GACGTTAACTCTTATGATGATGGGCCGAGTCACTGGTAAACTCTTCCTGTATGGGCAGGGGACCAGATAAGGGGAGTACACTTGTGTATCCCCCACAATATTTCTCTTATAACTCAACCAAACCATAACTCCGAGACGATTCTTTTGAGTACCCACAACATAGGGTTTGAGTGTCAAATAAGGATTTTAGAGCATAACAAAAACGTCCCTTATCTAGAGCTCTGATTTATATGCAACTGATTGTTAAATCCGTTCATAACGTCGTTTTCAACAGTATTTCAGTTATATCACTGCGACAGGACACCTTGTTATGATACCTGTAGAGGCTTAAAATCTCTGTAAACCAAATATACAGTGTCTTCGTCAAAGACATCTACAGTACTCATCCGTCTATGTGCCAGAAATAACCTCCCATTTACTAATTCACTTCATAGTAATGATTGACGAAGGTTACAATAGTCGTTGGCGTTCACCAGATCTCTAAAGAAAACAAAACAGAACATAATTGTATTAATTTGATCTCAATTACAGATCATCAACATACAAACATATTAACTTAACATACGTGAACAATACAAAAGGTACATATTTATTGCTTCAATACTTAAAGTGAGGGTGAACGTACACATGTATGTTTTTTGGGGGGATTATGACGAATTCAACAATATTTTGGTTATACAACGACAATCGTTCACGTATACATTCCGTTCAGACGTCAAATGACAGTATACTGCTTTTTTCAAATTAAAAGAATAATGAGCAATTGGGTAAAACAGGAATGTTATAACATGCAATTACATTAAATGAATGTGTCTGTTCCGCGCCTTTCTTTGAAAGAAAAGAGATGTTTTTACAGATGGCATGTCAAATACAACAAATAATACTTCGTTAAAAAAGAATATTCGTAAAGAAGTATCCAAAATCCCCTGGGTGACATGGAGTGGTTTGTTTGGTCAAAGCAAGCGTCTGAACTTATCAAAACAAGGATCAACTCAATGTGCGAGTTACAACTTTTTTAAAAGTGTTTTCTTTACACTATAAATAGGCCATCATGTGTTATGTTTTATATGACACTTAGCACGAAGAAATGATGTCTTCTTCCCGGGGACTTAAAAAGACGCTCGTTGCTTTGGCGTTGACGAAGCTACCACAAAGGCAGAACCCGCTCACCAGGAGGTTCGAACATGGTAACCTACGAGTCCAACACTATATCACAGTACCAGTGTCTTCCAGGCTATTTTTGTCGACTACTGATGAATTTTACATTTAGGTAAGGAGAAAATAACAACCTCTAACTATTGACATAAAATGGCAGAAAGTATCCTTTACCACAAAGGCCAACTCATACGTGATTTTTCTAACTCGGTAGTGTAGTGGTCAAACGTCCGCCTTGGGTGCGGGAGGTCGCGGGTTCGACCCCCGTTAATAATGGTAGTAATGAATGCCCTCATTGGCGCTCGTGGTTGCGGGGTTAGCATTACGACTGACTGGCTGGTGTCAGGATAAATGGCCCAGTAGTACTCGTTACTTACCCACGATATACTTACCGTGATATAACTGGAAAAGTGTTGAAATCGACGTAAAACACCAATCAATCAATCAATCAATTAATCTAATTTCCAGATATTTTGTTTAAATGCTCCTCTATCCCTTTTGTGACAAGTGACTTACGAATCCTCTAACCATTATATATTTGACGGGCATTGTAAATTGTAAATGACTTGAATGGCTGAACCATCTCATGATAGTCTTTGTATATAGCAACGAAGAAGCTGGTGCTTTATGATATGTCAAAGATTTATTTATTTATTGGGATTTTACGCCACTTTCAACAATATTCAGTTATATCACGGCGACAGTTCACTTATGCATGATCCCTGGGTAAACAAACCAGTACTAGGCTAGAAAATGTGCCTTGCCCAAGGGCACTCCACCATGACCGTAGTGCCGCGACTAGGGATCGAACCCGGGACACCCGGTTTCGAAATCCCCGACGCTAACCATTCGACCACAGCGGATTCCCGATATGTCAAAGAAGATTTTCGTTTAATAATTGCGATGTTGCGCCGTATTCAACATTAGTTCAGTTATATGACGGCGACAGTTCACTTATGCATGATCCCTTGGTTAACCAAGCAGTACTAGGCTTTAGGAAATGTGCCTTGCCCAAGGGCACTCCACCATGATCGTCTTGCCGCGACTGGGGATCGAACCCGGGACGCTCGGTTTTAAATCCCCGACGCTAACAACTCGACTACGACGGATTCTTATCAAAGAACAGAACAGTGTTGGGCGATTTATGCCCGAGTCTTAATTGAGCAACATCATGAGTATGCAGGGGCGTAGCTCCCTTTAGGCACGGTAGGCACGTGCCTACACATTTTTTTCTAAAAAATGCCCCAAAATGCAGCTGCGGCGATACACATGTGCGTAATGTATCGACCAGATCAGCCTGCGCTGTCCGCGCAGACTGATCCGGCCGACACATTCCGTCTAAGGGGGGATAGATCGAGTAGTGATTCCTGAAACAGAAAACCCACAGGAGGCGACAAGTGTACATTACGGGTACGCCTGTGTGGCAAGCTTAGGCTGATCCGGGTCGACACTTTACGCCACAGTCCACAATGTTGATTTTCTCACGAGACGGCCTACACATTGATTATTGCCAAGCTACGCCCCTGGTATGCAGGGGTATTGCTATATGTCCATGGAATCCGCAGTGGTCAAGTAGTTAGTGCCTGGGAGCTAAGAGAATTCCATCCAGCTCAATGAAGTTATAAGGGAGAAACCTTGGGCAAGGCGCATGTCTTAGCCAAATGTGGGTTAGTCACCCACAGGCCATCGATAAATGAACCGTCGACAAGGTATAAAATAAATAATTGACCGATATTCAAATTAAACTTGTATCTCATGTTCGTCATCCACTTATACATTGAAGACATTTCTATCTGAAGCCATACTACACGATGACGGACAGTGAACGCTTTAGTGATGCTGTGTGTTTGCATGGGCCTGTCTGAGTCTCTACCATTTCCATAGTATCATTTCCCCCACTTGTAAACACATTATGACGCGTCTACAGCAGACGACTTTTGAATATATTGTGGCAAAAGGGGAAATTGCTCATGATGAGCAATTATTCCCATTTGCCAGAACGTTTTCGATAATTAAGCTTTCTTTTATATAATATTTTCACATTTTTTGTTCATTAGACTTCTGTTGCAAATGTATTGTAAAGTTGGAAAGAGTTATCATCCGGACCAACGGTTGCTTATTTATCTGACTGACCTTACATATATAATAGAGGTATATTCTCCACATTCATAGGGTCAAACCGCCTCGTTGTTATAGTGGTAGAGCGTCAGTCGTCTTGGGTGCGGGAGGTCGCGGGTTCGATCCTCCCCGGGTCATACCAAAGAATTTATAAATGGTAGTAATGTCTGCCCTCCTTGGAGCTCCGGGTTGCGGGGTTAGCATTACGACTGACTGGCTGCTGTCTGGATAAAATGTCCAGTAGTACTGGTAACTTAAGAATGAAAAGCCGTGATATAACTGAAAAACTGTTAAAACACCAAACAATCAAACCTCATATAGATAGCATAGAGGTATACTCACATAGAGAACTAGATAATGAGGAGTAAATAGGTCTTTCTTATATGATATCTCTCTAAGCACTCATTCAAACCTTCGTTGTGGGTATTCAAAAGAATCGTCTCACTGAGACGATTCTTTTGAGTACCCACAACATAGGTTTTGGAGGTCAAATAAGGATTTTAGAACATGAAAAACGCTACTTGTCTAGCGCTCTGCAGTCACCACACCCAGAGAGTCGGGTAACCCGGGTTCACCGAGGAGATATAATATATGATATCTCTCTTAGAACTCAATAAAATCTATGATGTGTGTGCTCAAAAAAATCGTTTCACTGATACGATTCTTTTGAGTACCCACAACATAGGTTTTGGAGGTCAAATAAGGATTTTAGAGCATGAAAAACGCTACTTGTCTAGCGCTCTGCAGTCACCACACCCAGAGAGTCGGGTAACCCGCCGGGTTCACCGAGGAGATATAATATATGATATCTCTCTTAGAACTCATTAAAATCTATGGTGTGTGTGCTCAAAAGAATCGTTTCACTGATACGATTCTTTTGAGTACCCACAACATAGGTTTTGGAGGTCAAATAAGGATTTTAGAGCATGAAACACGCTCCTTCAGTCACCACACCCAGAGAGTCGGATAACCCGGGTTCACGAGGAGATATGATATATGATATCTCTCTAAGAACTCATTAAACCCTATGTTGTTGGTGCTCAAAAGAATCGTCTCACTGAGACGATTCTTTTGAGTACCCACAACATAGGTTTTGGAAGTCAAATAAGGATTCTAGAACATGCAAAACTCCCCTTGTCTAGAGCTCTGCAGTCACTACATCCAGAGAGTCGGGTAACCCGGGTTCACCGAGGAGATATAATATATGATATCTCTCTTAGAACTCATTAAACCCTATATTGTTGGTGCTCAAAAGAATCGTCTCACTGAGACGATTCTTTTGAGTACCCACAACATAGGTTTTGGAGGTCAAATAAGGATATTAGAACATGCAAAACTCCCCGTGTCTAGAGCTATGCAGTCACTACATCCAGAGAGTCGTATTACCCGGGTTCACCGAGGTGATGTTCGGAGATGTTTGGCGCCTTTTCACCTTACGCGATACAACTATCTTGTCATTGAACAAGTTCTCTTTCGAAGTAGAAAGAATCGTGTTAAATGATCTACAATTAGAATGATAAATAATTTAGCTAATGAAGATCAATTGTCGGGGTGGTCGGGCCGACAAAATCAACAAAATAAAAACAGGTTTGTCTCGACATTTATCTAATAAATACACGATTTCCCTTTGAAACGATGATACCCCGCTTCTCGGTGGTCATGACAAATGGCTGTCAGTAAATTGCCTAAGCCACAGAATGCCTTTGTGCATGCTTACATAAATTACACGTTCAAAAGTTGTTTCGTTTGAGTTCAACCCTTTCTTTGATTGAAGTTTAAATACTTTAGATTTGTCAGTAGTTGGAGAATTTTGGAAAACATTATGGGGAAAAAGAAGAAAATTTGCTTATTAAATGGGGTTTTAAATGGCCACACTGTTTTCTACTTTGACGGAATATTATGATTCCAATTTTACAGGTGTTTCCATTATATTCTTCATGTACGTGAAGTACCAAGTTTTTGAAGATATTAAGTACTGTATATTAACCCTATCCAACATACAACAAATCTGCGGTAGACGACCTTGAAATTATCTAGGCAAAACAATGGGAAATCCCTCCAAAAGAATCTGATAAAATTGAAATCAGTGTGTAAAAATGCATTTTGAGCAATTTCTCTTTTTGTCACAAGGTTTTCAAAAGCGGTTGTTACAGATGCGTCACATATGCGTCTACAAGTTTGAAAGGGTAAAGTAGTAATTATTTTTAAGCAACGAAAACATGTCACATGTCGCAAGTAAAGGGATTTCATTGCTTTTCCCATTTTGGCATAATGTTAAACCTTTCCCACAAATAGACGCCTTTTGACGCCTCTGCAGCAGACGACTTTTGAAATTCTTGTGACAAAAGTAGAAATTGCTCGTTTTGAGCAATTTCTCCTTTTGCCACAATGTTTTCAATTCTGTATACACCGATCAGCATTTCTTATTTAGATAATATTCATATTTATGCTTAGATATGTACAACGTCGTCTGCTGCAAATTTGTTGTATGTGGGAAAGGGTTAAGGTAAATAGGACTGCAGCCTCTTACATATCGCCGAAATAGACATCATTTACCCTTCTAAATATAGACCGAAGACGAAGCTGAGGTGAATATGCGTATGTTTACACTGACTTGCATAATTGTGCATGCGCAATAAAAATCACATTTCCCCTAAAGTTGACGATGTTTAAACAGAACATGTATCTTCATGCTGGGTGTATTATATAGCACGTACTTAAAATAAATTTCGAATTACACTTTTAGATGTTTGCGTGTGATCGTATTCGTACTTAAATATATATATATCGTGTGTACAGTGCAGGTACGGTCGAGAATGTTCGTATGCTAAGACTTTTTCATTTTCGCATGTATGCGCCTTTATTGGCATTTTTTGAATGCCTCGATGCGTTTGAAGTAGAAATAGATATAAATTGTCAACTTCGAGAGTAGGTAAAGAAAGTATCAAAGAAAATCGTCCTTATTTGCATCGCTTATTACATTGATGACGGACTATTTTCGACTTATCGTTGTCAAGTTCCTACACCGGAAGGTAGACAAATTGCCCCGCGCATACGCGAGGTCAAGCAGTTCCTTTCGCTAATGATGGCAACTACCTAGTGGATTTAAACACTAAATATTGATAAGACTGCAATTTAAAATGATTAAAATCTAATCGTTAACTACTTACTGTAAGGATTACTTCTTTTTAACCGTTTACCGGATATGATACTCTATAGTCGTCTGCTTTTGAAACCATTGCAGTAAAGACGTGTAACATCTTGAAAACTAAAAGCATGAACGAGCCAATCCACGATAAAACCAACATTATGGACACTGCGTAATGTATCGATCCAGATCAGCCGGCGCAGTCCGCGCAGGCTAATCCCAGCCGACATATTCCGTCTGAGGGGGAAAGGGGTATAGAGTAATGATTCCTGAAACAGAAAATCCACAGGAGGCGAAAAACGTCTGTCCGGATAAGCCTGCGCGGCATGCTTAGGCCGATACGGGTCGATACTTTATGCAGACACCACACTGTTGGTGTTCTCGTGGAACGGCCCAAAGTTGGTTGGGGTTTAACGCCATTTTCAACATTTTATCGGTCATATCACGGCGGCCAGTTCACCTACTCATATATTTCCTGGTTTATCTCACACTAGTAATCCGCACAGCATACTTTCCAAGCAACTGGCTGCTTTTCCACATAGATTGTTAGCCCCATTGGTGAAAGAAGAATGACGCTTGTCGCAGTGGCTTTTGTCAATCGGCAGAAAGAATGCTGGCCTGGATTGAGAGCCCGCGTCGCTAGCGGTGCTCGGCTGATACAGAGTTAAAAACGTTGTCTGGAAATATAGGAATTGTTGGTGTCCAGTATGTTCTCCTTTTCCAATAATGTATTGAAAAGTCGTCGAGTGCAAAGGCGTCAATTGTAAGTAGGAACAGGATGGATCCTTGACATAAAACGTGAACTTTTATTTTTAAATTACCCACTTGACTATGCATAATTTCATTTGTACATCCTCAAAATTCTCTAAAAATGAATGAACAATTATTCAATAAAGTTGAAAACTGTGTGACAGAGCGAGCAATTTCAAAGTATAATTGCTGCAAACTTGTAGTATGTTGAAATGGTTTAACCCTTTCCCTCATACGACAATTCTGCAGCAGACGACTTTGAACATATTTTGTCAAATAATGGAAAATCTCCATAATTGAATGGATAACCTATGACTAAAAGTGGAAAACATTGTGACAAAAGGAGAAATTGCACGTTTTGTGCAATTTCTTCTTTTGTTACTATGTTTTCAAAAGTCGTCTGCTGCAGATGCGCCATAATGCGTCTACAAGTGGGAAAGGGTTAATTAATAAACAAATACACTTATGACGATATCATTTGCATAAATGAAGCAGGATAAGGGTTTAGAGTCAACATATAATCGCCGAGCCCCGATAACTGTGTAGGTAACGATGAAGTTTATTCATCCGGGGGTCGTGAGTTCGATCCCCGGCTAACTCATTCGTTCTGTCTGCGTCTATAAATTGGAAAGGGTTTAAATTAAACAAATGCTGACTATACTTTCTTGATAATCGAATACAATACAGTTTGTTTATTTTACTTTGGGTTTTATGCCGTTTTCAACATTATTACAGCTACATCACGACGAGAGTTCACTTAATCATGATTAACACACCAGTACCAGTCTAGGTGATGAGACGTGCCGCTAATGGGGATCAAACCTTGGACGTCTGGTTCCGAATCCCCGACGCACACCACTCGACCACGTCAGATTCCTCTTGCTAAAACAAAGATCAAAATATAACGAAAAAAGGAAGGATTACTGTTTAACATAGACTTAATCATCTAGCGATTTGTTTGAATTTGTTAAGAATGAATGAATGAATGTATATTGTTTTATGGCGCATCGACAGCTAAGGTCATTTAGCGTGCAATTAAATTTAATTATCCATGATCCCTTGGTAAACAAACCAGTACTAGGCTAGAAAATGTGCCTTGCCCAAGGGCACTCCACCATGACCGTAGTGCCGCGACTGGGGATCGAACCCGGGACACCCGGTTTCGAAATCCCCGACGCTAACCACTCGACCACAGCGGATTCCTGAATTTGTTAAGAAATGAGCCGTCCCACGAGAAAACCAACATTGTGAACTCTTCGTAAAGTATCGACTCGGATCAGCCTAAGCATGCCGCACAGGCTAAACCGGACAGAGACTTTTCGCCTCATGTGGATTTCCTGTTTCAGGAATCATTACTCTATCCCCCTGAGACGAAATGTGTCGGCCCGGATTAGCCTGCGCGGACTGCGCAGGCTAATCTGTGTCGATACATTACGCAGAATTCATAATGTTGGTTTTCTCGTGGAACGGCTCAAAAGTAGATTTATTAATTCTACATCTGTGTTTTTTTGTCACAAGACCACTTATGCCTGGAAAGAAAATTGCCTCGATGCATGTTAAGGTATTAAGTGAAACATGCAATCGACGCCATTAAGGAAATAGATATTTCAAGAGGGAATTAAAGATATTAAAACACAGACAACCACAAATACTTCGTCTGACCTCTTGTGTTAAGAGTTTCATCTCTTAAGTTAGCATCTTTTAAATAATAAGGTAAGAACCCTCGCTTCGAGATCTAAAGATATATCTACTTACACTTTTGCAAATAAGTAAGATCAATATTGAAATTAAATGTAAAATTAAAAGAACAACAGGATTTTATTTTTCAATACCAATACATGCATAATGTAGTACACGTAAGACAGAAAAGACCGAAACATACATGTTTATCTCAAAAGGTCAAATGACGCCAAATACATCCGCGGTCATGCTAAATAGTCCCTAAAAAAACCTTTGTTTGCGTAGAAATGAGTGTATACCATTACCAGAATGCATTGAATATATGATATTGTGTTTAAATTCATTGTAGATGTGTATAGAATGCACTGGAAATGATCGATTTGATCACTTTTAGTATTTTGACCTTGCTTGAAAGTTAAAGTAGAGAATGCTAAATCACCGGTTTTGTCCGGGCCTGATTTGGTCCAAAATGACGGTAACCATTTTCGCCTGGTGAATTTTTCCTTGAATAATGCACACATATATATGTGTATTTATATGTCTCTGGTTCGATCTGGAGTTTGGTCGTAAGTTTCAGAACAGATACTTTTAAACAATGGTACAGTAGTCCTTCTATTTTGGGTCACACTTTGCTAACAACTAATATGTTTAACCTAATCCTTCATACAGACGCATTTTGACCTATCTGTATCAGTTGACTTTTGAAATCATTGTGACAAAAGAACACATTGCTCATGATGAGCAATTTATCCTTGTACCACATTATTTTCAACTCTATTCAATTATCCTACTTTCATTTACAGGGGATTTTCCTATTTTTGCCTAGATGTTGAAAAGTCGTTTGCTGCAGATTTGTTGTATGTCGGGAAGGGTTAAATTAAAATTCGATGTCAGCATTAGTTGTAAGAAATATTTATATTGTAACATACTTTCCAAGCAACTGGCTGCTTTTCCACATAGACTATTAGCCCATTGGTGGAAGACGAATGACGCTTATCACAATGACATCGGAAATTAATGTTGACTGAGCTGGGATTCGAACTCACAACCCATGGATTGACAACCCGAGTCGCTACCGACTAAGCTACCTGGGCTCGGTTTTTGTAGAGAGGAGAACGACGTGCAAAATTAACCTGTATTAGGTTAGTCGTTCATGTGACACTTGACCATAAATCACACTTTAAAGACGCAATTTCACAATAAACAGCTAGCTTCGTATAATCAGTTCGATCCCCGGTTGGGTACTCTAAAGATGATACGTATGGCTGCCTTCCTTGGCGCTCAGGTTTGCGGAGTTTGAATTACGACTCACTGGCTGGTGTCAGGATAAATGGACCAGTAGAACTGATAACTTACACAGTAAACACCGTGATATAACTGATAACTTACACAGTAAACGCCGTGATATAACTGATAACTTACACAGTAAACGCCGTGATATAACTGATAACTTACACAGTAAACGCGGTGATATAACTGATAACGTACACAGTAAACGCCGTGATATAACTGAAAACATGTTGAAAGCGGTGTAAACACTAGACAAGCAAGCAAGAATAACCTAGATTAGGTTAGGCGTGCATGTGATGACTTTAACATAAATTTCAAAAGACACAATTTTACAATATATAGCTAGCTTCAAATATATCATTGGGGTCGGTCCCTGGCCAGGTCATATCAAATAATGCAAAAAATGGTAGTAATGGCTGCCCTTCTTTTGGCAGGTGTGCAGGTGTGCGGGGTTTGAATTACGACTTACTGGCTGGTGTCAGGATAAAAGGAGCAGTAGTACTGGTAACTTACCCAGTAAACGACGTGATATAACTGATGAAAATGTTGAAAGCCGCGTAAAAGACCAAGCAATCAATCAAACAATCATAAAATATCTTCATATTGAAGCTTAATGTTTCTCAAGTATAATCTCATAAACAACCATAGTCTATATACGTTTAGCTTAACGTTTTATTTATTCCGAAATCATGACACAATTTCTCATAACCCTTTTTCCACTTGCAGGCGCATTTTTTTTTATCGCATCTGCAGAAGAAGACGACCTTTGAAAACAAGGTGACAAAAGAAGAAATTGCTCATTGCTCAATGTTTTCAACTCTATGCAATCCCAATAATTTTATTTATAGTAGTAGTAGTTTTATTTGAATTACTTTAAAGTCATCTGCTTCAGATGTGTTGTATATGGAAAAGGGTTAACCGGGCTATCGAAGACGAGGCTTATCAGCAAAGCGCCATGAGGACTTATAAGAGGTACATGACATGCATATATCACATACACTTCTTGATTATGTACCGTAAAATTAATCCCTTTTCGCCTATTAGTAAACGGGTTCATAAATCAGACGGCATTCCTGTAGAGCTGTAACTCAAAGGTCATTAGCAGACGGTATTTCCTGTAGAATGGTGGAACGACGGCGTTTGTATCGTCTGGTACTTTTATTATCATTTTTATATACCACATTTATATAGCACTTTTATCATAACATACATACGTTCAAAAGTGCTTAACAAACAAATATATGTATACGTATAAACAATCGATTAAAAAGCATCAGTAGGTAATAAATATTACAAGTGATTTAAAGCAACACTAAAGCTGTACGGACGGTGGTATATCTACAGAATGCTACAACTGTTTTCGCCTGTGTGAGAACGTAGACTCAGTTCGAACGAATGCTTTTAGCGTCGAATTTCCTAAAGAAGACTCTTAAATGTTCAAAATCGGGGGCCTGCATTCTTCATGTAATAACAGTTTTGGATATCTTGATAACTTAACTTAACCCTCATATAGACGCTTTCTGACGCCCCTGCAGGAGACGGCTTTTTGAAAACATAGTGACAAAAGAAGAAATTGCTCAAAACATGCAATTTCTCCTTTTGTCACAATGTTTTCCACTTTAAGTCATAGGTTATCCATTCAATTATGAAGATATTCTATTGTTTGACAAAATATGTTCAAAGTCGTCTCCTGAAGAATTGTCGTATGAGGGAAAGGGTTGGAACCAGCATTTCAGCATTTCAGATATATATATTTATTATTATCTTTATTTAAGTCTCATCTATGTACAAACACACATATAAAACATCTCAATAACTCATACAATGTACATAGCCATTCAATATTAGAATTACAAGAGACTGTAGTTATAAACCTAATTGACACAAAATAAATACATCTATCGCAGATTTTTTTGCATAATATTTAAATAAGCAGTATAGTATATCATTATATACACAGTAAAAGTTGAGAAACCGGCGCCAATCTTGACTCTAGCCCTAAAAATGTGTTAAAATAATGTTTTAAACCGTGAAGTGAAAAATAAATTAAAATATAAGTTGCTATATATATCGAAAAGCAATTTTAAAAAAAAGCTTAACAGATCAGTTATCATCCCAGATCAGATCTAGCATGACCGATTTCTCAACATTATATATACAAAGTTTGTATCACATATATATGTACATACAATGACATTTGTTTATGTTCCATTGTTTCCATATAATATATTTCCATACATTCTGCCAAGGGTCAATTAACCGAACTAGTACTGGAAAAGGGTAATTGAAGTTGAATTTGGGCATTTTAGGATAAAAAATACGTAACATTTTATACAACCTACAATTTAATTTTTTATTAATATGTACATCCTGGTTGATTTTTCTGAATCAATGGTTATCGTGTGAGGATTTAGAACCATCCCGATTTCGATCCCTGCTCGCCGAGGTAATTTTGGGGTGCTCTTTGGCAAGGCATATTTCCGAAACAAGTACTGGCTTGTTTACCAAGGTATCATGAATACGCGTTTGGCAGCCGTGATATTACAGAAATAATGTTGAAGACGTCTTTAAACCCAATAATTCGATGCCGATACACTGTTCATATGCTCGTGAAATCATAATAAAGCGTCATTGGCCTTTTTAGGTAGTATTGCTTTTTTGCGTACAATCACGACCCTTGTGAGTCCACCGCTACAACACACCGAGGGCTTGGCGTGAAACGGTTGTAACTAAAAACCTATTTTTAAAACCCTGGTTTAGGTTCATTTTTGACCCCTTTGTAAACAATGCAAATTTAGGTGCCATTGCTCAGAAGGAGCAATGGCACCTAAATGTTATTGATTACCAAGAAAATGATTTAAAGCTTATAAAGACTTTATGGCGAGGTGATAAACCTTGGTAAAAAACCCACAAATTTTAGTTACAACTGTTTCACGCCAAGCCCTCGATACGCACGGCTTCACCTCCATGTTCCATATATATGTCTGATACACTCAAATGTATCTTTACACACAACTAAACTGGTATTAAACCGAAGGAGCGAGAGGTCGCGGATTCGGTCCTCAAGCGGGTCATACCGAAGACTTTAAACATGATAGTTATGGCTGACATCTTTGACGCTCATAGTTGCGGGGTTATCACTACGACTGATTGGCTGGTGTCAGGATAAACGGACCAGTTGGACTGGTAACTTAGCTAGTAAACGCCGTGTTATTACTGAAAAGTTGTCGAAAGCGGAGTAAAACACTTTCCCTTACAACAACTTTCGTTGGTACCTACTGGTCACCTTGTAAAGTTACAAATACATATTACCTTAGACAGAATAACATTTGTTTTGTAGTGCGATACAAGCAATTAACTCACCTGCAATCTCCCTAGCGAAGCAGTTGCGTAATTGAAGAAATGCTGTGCCGGAACGGAAGTTTAGACAAGAGCGCCACCAAGTGAACTTTCACGTCATCAAACGGCATCCTCGTGTATTTAAGGAATTAACAAACAAACAAGAGTGACAAAAACCAAGGCATTCCGTCTGCTCCAGTTCAAACCGCAACATTATAGAAGATTGCTACAGAGACATGTTTTACATCACAGATGAAGATTTGTGTTTTTTATCAAAGGGTTTTTAATGTCAATTCTCTAATCCCTTTGTGGGTCGGTGCAGGTTTAACATTTACCCGATAACGACGTATTTAGACGCATCTGTAGCAAACGGTATTCGAAAACATTGTGAGACAAGGAGAAATGTCACTAGACGAGCAATTTATCCCTATTCTACAATGGCTTTTAGGTTTGAAAAGTTTTGACTTTCCAGAAGATACTTTATTCATATGTTTTTTTTTTAAGCAGTTACGAGCTGACTCACCTGAATCAGTATTGTTTGCAAAAAGCTTAATATTGCCTTTGGCGCTGAAAGAGTTAATGTTGCATTTTTGAAGACATCTTGAGGAAAGTGTACTATCAGTAAACGACTTCGAAAACATCTAGGCACAAATATGGTAAACCACTAACAATTAAGGTTTAATCATTGGATATAGTTTAAAGCACTGTGGCAAAGGGAGAAATTGCACAATTTGCCAAGTAGGGTTTTCAAACGTCATTTGCTGAAGAGGCATATGGGACATATAAAAATCAATGTTTATAGCACTCTGGGTATGACAATATACGTTCAGGCTTATCTTACCTCCTGACACGACGTCAGGATAAAAGCAACACTTACCAAAAAACATGATAGGGGCATCACTAATTGCCAAAACGTACAATCATTTTTGAACTTTGGCTTAGCTCAGTCGGTAACGATAAGGGCTATCGGTCCCGAGGTCGTCAGTTCGAACCTCGGATAGGTCATTGATTATTTCCGACAAAGGTCAATGTGACTGGCGTCTTTCGTCTTCCATCGGTTGCCTACAAAGTATCTACGTGTGAAGGTAGCCTGTTGCCTTGGAAGAATGTTGTGTGGAGTACTGACGACAGACAGCCATGATATAACTGAAAACTGTTGAAGACGGATTTATTCTTCAAATTAACTAACAGAACTATGGATTCCGGTTTCTCAAAGTGACATTTACGTTGCGCTTTGGCATTGGATCAATATGACCGCGGAGCGTGTTGTGAAACATTGTGTCCATGACTGACGGAAGAATATTACATTTCTAAAAACGAGAAAAAATGTATTTTTAAACGGTATAGATATTTTGTTAAATGTCAGTTGCATGATGCAGTATATATTGTATTTTGAGATATATTTTCGTATGCCAGAAACCATTATCGGGTGCAGTGATATACCTATCCGTTTAAGCAAGGGGGGATTTCACACAAAGGCATATTTGGATAAAAATGTTTATTAAGCATGTTTTCAGTCGCTTTTGTTAATTTTCATGTCGCCGTTCCGTAGGGTGTACGACCGAAAAGGTGTGAAAATGACAAACTATGCAGGCCGATTGGCGGCGGGTCTGATCTAGGGATTTAGTCATTGCTCTTCGACGGGGAAAAAGCTTATACAAAACGCCAAATCATAAGCCCAGAATACTGACGATTAAGACCCGTTTAAGAGATACAGGTCATAGGTGAAATACTTGAAGATTAGTATGTACCGGTGAGAAATGTTTGTTTTAATCGAAGGGCGCCGGGCTTCCTTCCCTTTCTTTATATTCATTTTATAGGATGTAAAAGTTTGTGCAACTTTTCGCGTCGATGCCTTACCACATGCAATCGCTTTTTGACACATCTGCAGCAGGCGACTTGTGAAAACAGTTTGACAAAAAATTAAATTTATCATTATGTTTGTCGCAAAGTTTTGAACTGTTTTTAATAATTATTACGACATTGATAGACGCTTTTATCAAGATTATTTCAAAGTCTGCAGGGTTTTGGTTGTATGTTGGAAAGATTCAAGCTAACGAGTGTTGCTATATCATTGTATATGCATACATACGTTTGTTTGACGTGATTATAGTCATTCTCCTGGGCGCTTCTCGGGTGTTTGATTGATTAGATGGTAAAAGGGATTACTTTGATCACTCTTAACCCTTTCCCACATACAACAAATCTGCAGCAGACGACTTTAAAAACTTAGCGATAAAAACCTGACAAATCTCCATAAAAGATAGTTTTATTGTTAAATAAAGTTGAAAACATTGTGGCCAAAGGAGAAATTGCTCATCATGAGCAATTTCACCTTTGGTCACAATGTTTTAAAAGCCGTCTGCTGCTAATTGCGTCAACATGCGTCTGCAGATGGGAAAGGGTTAATGGCAGCGCAGACTGAACAAGGTTCTCCTCTGATCGCAGAGTCTCGACGACTGGATTTCCTCAGGTTTAGGTCCAAATAATAAATTACCCCTTTCATCTAGTAACAAATATGGAAACTCTCCATAAATGAAAGAACAATTATTGAATAAAGTTGAAAACATTGTGGAAATTTCTCTTTCTGCCACACTGTTTTCAAAATTATCATTGCCAGAGACGTCAGAAACTGTCTATATGTGAGAAAGTGTTAAATAGGTGTTAATTTAGTGCCCTGTATTCTTTCACAATTTCAATCAACGATGTAGATGTAACTCAGTAGGTGGCGCGTAAGTCTCATAATTACCCCATACTATCTATGACTCAGCAATATTGTAAATATTGATCTGTTCCTAATGTATGTGGGAAATGGTTAGGTCTTTTAAGCAGATGGTGAAGGGGTGACTTTGATCACGTTTAATGGCAGCGCGGACTGACCAAAATTCTACTCTGGTCTCGACGATTGGGTTTCCTCTGATCGCAATGTCTCGACGATTGGATTTCCTCTGATCGCAAGGTATCGATGATTGGGTTTCCTCTGATTGCAAGGTCTCGACGATTGGATTTCCTCTGATCGCAAGGTATCGATGATTGAGTTTCCTCTGATCGCAAGGTCTCGACAATTGGGTTTCCTCTGACCGCAAGGTCTCGACGATTGGGTTTCCTCTGATCGCAAGGTCCATGTCTCGATGATTGGGTTTCCTGTGATCGCAAGGTCTCGATGATTGGGTTTCCTCTGATCGCAAGGTCGCGACGATTGAGTTTCCTCTGATCGCAATGTCTCAACGATTGGGTTTCCTCTGATCGCAAGGTCTCGACGATTGGATTTCCTCTGATCAGATCACAAGGTCTCGACGATTGGGTTTTCTCTGATCGCAAGGTCTCGACGATTGGGTTTCCTCTGGTCGCAAGGTCTCGACGATTGGGTCTCCTCTGATCGCAAGGTCTCGACGATTGGGTTTCCTTTGGTCGCAAGGTCTCGAAGATTGGGTTTCCTCTGATCGCAAGGTCTCGACGATTGGGTCTCCTTTGATTGCAAGGTCTCGACGATTGGGTTTCATCTGATCGCAAGGTCTCGACGATTTGGTCTCTTCTGATTGCAAGGTCTCGACGATTGGGTTTCCTCTGATCGCAAGGTCTCGACGATTGGGTCTCCTCTGATCGCAAGGTCTCGACGAGTGGGTTTCCTTTGATCGCAAGGTCTTGCCGATTGGGTTTCCTTTGATTGCAAGGTCTCGACGATTGGGTTTCCTCCGATCGCAAGGTATCGATGATTGGGTTTCCTCTGATCGCAACGTCTCGGCGATTGGGTTTCCTCTGATCGCAAGGTCTCGACGATTGGGTTTCCTCTGATCGCAAGGTATCGACGATTGGGTTTCCTCTGATCGCAAGGTCTCGACGATTGAGTTTGCTCTGGTGACGCCCAAACAATAAGTTCATATGTCCCAACACTTCGTCAACGATGTAGATCTAGGAAGAGGCCTCGGTAACTCAGATACTCAGGCTTAAACACATCGGTTCTAGCAGTCAAAGAATTCAGCATCGTATTGTAACTAAAACAACAACAACTTCGAAAGCGGCGTTAACCCTTTCCCTCATACGACAATTCTGCAGCAGACGATTTTGAACGTATTTTGTCCAAAATAATAGAAAATCTCCATAATTGAATGGATAACCTATGACAAAAAGTGGAAAACATTGTGGCAAAAGGAGAAATTGCACGTTTTGTGCATTTCTTCTTTTGTCACTATGTTTTCAAAAAGCCGTCCTTTTACCCTTTCCCTCATACGGCAATTCTGCAGCAGACGACTTTGAACGTATTTTGTCAAAAAATATAAAAATCTCCATAATTGAATGGATAACCTAAAAATAATGACAAAAAGTGGAAAACATTGTGGCAAAAGGAGAAATTGCGCGTTTTGTGCAATATCTTCTTTTGTCACTATGTTTTCAAAAACCCGTCTGCTGCAGAGGCGTCAGAAAGCGTCTATATGAGGGAAAGGGTTAAACAACACGCGTCCGAGTATTTATTTGAGAAAATTTGGAAGAAACTACACACCACCTAGTTAAGATTCTACAAATAGTATCTCTATATGGTCAATATGCTTATACTACTATTGACGGTATTGTTTCGTATGAGAACATTTGGTTTCTGTAAATAGCCTCAATATATGGTTCTATACAATAATAATTGTGTTTTTTTCCAAAATTAAACAACTTGCCAAGCATTCATACATGACACAGGTTTGATGTCGGAGCAGCTTTGCTTGTATCTATGGTGTTTTACGCCGATTTAATCCTTACTTCAGTTATATCACGGCGTTTCCAGGTTAAAGAATAACCGGTAGTCTTATCCTGAAACCGATGCATCAGCCGTTCAGCTATACCCATATTCACCAAAAGGCCAAGAAAAGAAGCCACTACGCCTACTTGTTAAGTCTTCGTTACAACCCAGTCGTGGACCGAACACTGGGCGATCGCTGAAATGACCACACCGTTGAAACAAAATTAACGTAACGTCCCAATGAATGTAACGTGTATATATAACCAAGCCGATTGTAACAGGATTTCTAAAACAAGAGCTATTACGGGACATTAAAGCTCGACTAGAGTGGTTATTTGTAAATCTTGATAACACTTTTCTACTTGATGACGCATTTTGATGCATCTGCATAAAACGACTTTTGAAAACATTTTGGCAAGAGGATAAATTGCCGCAATGTTTTCAACTATGTTCTGTTATCATGCTCGTCTTTATTGAGATTTTACATATATTTGCTCAATTGTTTTAAAAGTCATCTGCTGCACATTTGATGTATATGGAAATGGGTTAAACGCTGAATTAGGTCGAAGAACTTAACCGCAAAGTGTAAACGTTTTGCTATGACCGCTCAGACGATGGTTTCCACGACAAGTTGACAACATGTTTAAATGTTCTCCCTGTCTACAGTCCCGGCAAGCTGACATATAAAAGGTGCCCGCCCGGGACGAGTTTTAAATATGGGTAATTTGGGATCCGTTTTCCCGGGTTCGATCCCTATTCCCGGCGTCGAAGTGTCCAAGTCTTGGTGCCAATGTTGGCCGAGCTGGGGTTCGGACGTATCACTCATGGATTGACAGCACTGAGCTTACAGGGCTCAGAAAAAAAAATATACCAATGAATAATACAATGTCCAATGTCTCCTGTCTCTGTGAGGTTCACACACTTTCCAGCCCCTAGTTTGATCACGTGTTCAAGATCCCTTACATATCCACAGGACACCGCCTCGGGTGCGTAATGTCGCGGGTTCGATCCCTGATCTTAAAAAAAAATGGTAGTATTAGCTTTCCGGCCTTGGCGCTCGGGATCGTTGGGTTAGCATTACGACTGACTCGCTGGTGTCAGGATAAAGGGTCTAGTAGTACTGGTAAATTACCCAGGAAACGCCGTGATATAACTGAACAATTGTTGAATCCGGCGTTAAGCACCAAACAAACAAATATTCACAGGCAATGATATAATGTAGATCAAACTTTTTACTAAGATATTTACATTTTTGAATAATTCTTACAAAGTTTTCTGTTTCTCCGATTGACATCCACAATCCGACCCCATGTGATTTCAGAATAAATGCAACAGATTAATATTTATAATTAGAAAAACAACAACACATTCTTTTGGCTTACAGACATAGCTATCTGCAATAAGTAAGCAATTACAATGCATATTTTGGCCTTGAAACACACACTTCATTTTTTTCAATGCACTTCTTTGTGCTCTACGACCCGGAAACACTTCCATAGAAGTTTGACACCTAATGCATGGGCTATGTATAACTTAATAGTTCTTATACTAATTCCATTTATTGATAGAGTACTTAGGCCTCCAGCCCGTATACAAACATATTTATAATATACACGTAAACATATAAATTACAAGCATAAAAAAGACCAATGCTAGGGTATCGGTCTATGCTGTGATACTTTTGACATTCTGAACAAGAATTTATGGGCAATGACATTTTGAACCATGAATTATGGGTAACAAGAAGAATCAGCGCCATCTAGGGGATAAAAAGCGTATGAAAATCAGACGAGCGACAAGAGTTCGGAGAGTTTTATTGCTTATCTGAGATATTATCGTCAAATAAAAAATGGTCGTTGTCTCATTTTGCGAACAGTGAAGACTCTAACTAGCCATGGCATTCGCACAGCCTCGCCCGAGTCTTCACTCTTCGCATATACGCTTCGTAGAGGTCAATCAACCTGAGACTTAAGCTAGAGGAGTTGGCCCAATGGGACCCAGACCACGGAGAGAGTTAATATAAAACATCCCGTTTTAACGTACCGTGGTAAATCAAATCGGTATGCAGACGGGTTTTCGTGATAACAAGTAAAACGAGCGAGTCAGTAAGGACATTGCAGTAAATTAACGAAAAGGAAAAGAAAATGAACAAAACGGTACGATTGTTTATGAAATTAAACGGTTGATCTTCATTTCTTTTTTTGTTAACCCTTGCCCTCATATGACATTTCTGCAGCAGACGACTTTGAACGTATTTTGTCAAAACATAGAAAATCTCCATAATTGAATGGATAACCTATTGCACGTTTTGTGCAATTTCTTCTTTTGTCACTATGTTTTCAAAAAGCCGTCTGCTGCAGAGGCGTCAGAAAGCGTATATATGAGGGAAAAGGTAAAACGTGATAGCGTATCCGTATGCATGAAAGAGCCGAAGGAACACCTAATTTGTGAACTTTTCCCGTCTAATACAGAATCATTGCAGAAATAAGAATAACTTATACAAAACAAGATGTGACTTTTCTTAAAATTAATAAGAGTTTAATGCCGTTTTCAATGATATTTTGGTCGCATGTACATGTATATCAAGGCTAGTTTACTTATCTAGGTGGTTCTTGGCTTTCTTGCGGCGGCCCGTTCACTTCACTGTGTGCTTCCTGGCTCTTTCGCATGAGAACTTGACATAGTAGACGACAATGCCCAGACAATAGTCTAGCTGCCATTATTGGAAGATGAATGCCACTAGTCAACGGAGACTTTTGTTACCCCCCGGTTCCTACATACAATAAATATGCAGCAGATCATTTTCAAAACATTAATTCGAAAAAAAAGGAACTCTATAAACGAAAAAAACAAATGAATACAGTTAAAAGCATTGTGGAAAAAGTCGATATTGCTCATGATTAGCAATTGCTCCTTTTGACACAATGTGTTCAAAGGATATCTGCTACAGAGGCATAAAAAAGCGTCTATATGAGGGAAATGATTAATTATCTTGGGGAGAAATGAATGGCCGATGCGGGATTATGGGATTTTTGGTTGATTTTCAATGGGTTTTCAGTTATATCACGGCGACCTGATCCTTAATATTTATTTTATTGCTGGATACTTTGCACCAAGACTGCAACCAACATTTTACCCAGACAACTGGCTACAATCACAGATATACCATCTAGTTTAACATTTATTTATTTTTTAGATCGATTGTGAAACAAACCTTTAGCCTATAGTAATCACGCGCGATGTCTGCTTCCCGGAGACTTAACCAGTGCTTGCCCAAAGGCAGAACCCGCTCATCACGGGATTCGAGACCTTTGGTATGAGAGGCCATAGATAAAGAATTTAGTTGAAAAGGAACGACGCTCGTCGCAATGACTTTTGTCATTGGAACATAATGTACGGCCGAACCGTGGTTCGAACCCACGACTCATGGTATTACAGCCCTCATCGTGTCCGTCTGAACATGTGGACCTCTATGAAGATATCATTCAAAATCAGAGGACTAGATAAGGGGGAGTGAACTGGTCTTTTCCCCACAATATCTCCCTTATTACTCAACTTACCGTATGCTGTGGGTACTAAAAGAATCGTCTCACCGAGAGGATTCTTTTGAGTACCCACAACATAGGGTTTGAATGTCAAATAAAGATTTTGGAACATGAAACAATCGCATTATCTAGAACTATAGATACTGCATTTGCGAAGAATATAGACCAAGATAAACCTGCACATTGATGCAGTCTTATCTTGATCTACATTATTCAATACCCATGTATACATATAAAAAGATGCTCGATAAATGTGAAAGAATCTCATAATTACTTAAGTTTTGAACATATTTTACATCGATTGCGAAACAAGCTTTCAACTCATATAATCACGCTCGATATCTGCTTCAACTCGGGCTGTTAGTCAAAATGTCCAAAGGCAACACCCAGTCATAACGGGATTCGAACCCGAGACATTTAGTACGGGAAACCGACGCTCTACCACTGTCTTCCACATGATTGAAAACCCTTTCCCTCATATAGACACTTTCTGACCCCTATGAAGCAGACGTCTTTTGAAAACATTGTGACAAAAGAAGAAATTGCTCAAAACGAGCAATTTCTCCCTTTGGTCACAATGTTTTCAACCTTATTTAACAATTAAGCTATCTTTTCTTGAGATTTTTTAAGTTTTTTTTCCATTATGTTTTTAAAGTCGTCTGCTGATTTTGTTGCATGTGGGAAATGGTTAAAGATGCAAACGCGATGAAACCAGTTGCAGGTATATAGCGGTAAAAGGCCGGTTAAAGGGAAAACAAAGATGAGAGGGGGGAGGGGGCTTACCAATGTTGATTCGTTAAAGCGCTGGATACAATATTTCAAATAAACCTATAGGAGACGAGCATTTATCGCATTGATGCACATATCATGCATACAACGTTTATTTGTAAAGTTACAGTTAGGTTCACAAACGCTGGTGCCATGTACATTATCATTATAATTTTATTAAGACGTAGATATGTGTTATCTGATGTGAACTCTTTAAATCGTTTTCTTTGAAATGCATTTTTGAAAAGAAAATGATGTAACAACTGGTGAAAATGGGTTAGCAGCTTTGGTGAGAAAAGAAAACATCACGAAAAACATGAACAAAATTAAAATCTGGAAAGTTTGAATTCTAATTATAGATAAATCTTATAGATGAGATATTGCTCATGATGAGAAACAATGTAAGCAAACCCTGTCTGATTCATAGGCGCTAAAAATCAGGGTATCTATTAGGGGAAAAGTTAAACGCAAAGACATGCATACATGTATTTGTTTTGTTTTCTTTGGGGGGTTGTTTTGCTTATTTTTGTCTTTTCTTTTTTCTTCTTCTTTTTCTATCAATTGTATCTACACTATGTTATTTTCAATTTCATTTATATTGTATTCTTGTAATCTTCAATATTGGAGGAAATAAATATTATATTAGATAGATGGACCAGTTGTCCTGGTAACTTCAGAGAGGTTCCAGCGTTTACAGAATACGATACATTTTAGACCCAGTTATTTTCAAATATATAAGACTTTAAATACAACAAATAATACAGCCTCGGATGAGAGTGGTCGCGGGTTCGATCGCCAGCTGGAGGTCATACCAAAATCATGTTCTTTAAAAATTGTAGTAATTACTTAAAATTCTCAAAATCCAAGTCCACCAACATTACTTAGTGATAAATAATACTTAAATACTTAAATACTTAAATACTTAAATTCAATTTCATCATTTTTGTTTCCCTAAAACATAAATGGTGAAATGTGTTCAAGTAAATGACTAAGTTGACTTAAGAAATTACATTTCTGACTTACAATACCTGTCAAGAATGAAATAGTTCGGCACTTTTATTCGGAAATCAAAACTGTTGAAAAAGGTTATGTTTTTTAAGTATTACTTAGCGCTAAGTAGGGTTGATGGAATTGGACGCTGGACTGTAGGGTGAGCATTACGACTGACTCGCTGGTGTCAGGATACATGAACCAGTATTACTAGTAACTTAATACGAAAGAATGTGTGATATAACTGAACAATTGAAGAAAGGGGCGTTAAAAACCATGCCAACAAAAAAACAAAAAAATTAAAAAAATCGATAATCTTCGCCGAAAATCGTCCAACTCTATGCATCACATGGAATCTCGAACCTACTCTAGAAATGTATGGTTTCAAAAAATAACCACGTGATAGAAATTAAAAATTAAAATGAAATGAATTATTTAAACATTATATAAAGCATAAATCACCATAAGAATATTAACATCATTGGTAAAACTTCATAGAATAGAATAGAATTCTCGAACATAACTGTCGTGTCTATAAAAGTGAAGAGAAATTGTGAAGTTTTAGTTTGAATTGCCTCCCTTTAATCTTTTTGTTAGAAACTTGATGAAACCTGTAATTTTCACTTATTTTTATTAATCTTCGTCGGTCCTAATCGGGAACGCATTTGTCTGGACGATCACTGTGTGCTACTCTTTCGTGTTACCTGATCACGTGATGGAATGGACCAATGAGATGATACACAGTCTGAGAACGATGCACTTTCTACGGTAGGTCTCGCTACTTGTTATTGTAACTTGATTTGTACATTGTGAAAAATATAAAAAATAAATAAACAGAAATGACAAAAAGTAATAATAAAAATATTTATAATAAACATAATATTAATAAAAGATGACGCGTGGAATATCCGTATATACATATACATGAAGATATATGATTGTAGTAATTTGTATTAGAAATTAATTAACATGACTTCCTTATTTTGTTCATTTGACTTTATTATGATCGGAATCGATAATTTCAAAGTAGTCTGCTACAGATATATTGTATGTGGGAAAGGGTTAAGAATACATTTCATTGGAAAGAGTTGAAAACATTGTGACAAAAAGGAGACGCTCATTATGAGCAATTTCTTCTTTTTGTCACAATGTTTTCTAAAGTTGTCTGCTGCGGAGGAGTCAGAAAGCCTCTAAATGTGGAAAAGTGATAACTGTATTAATTTAAAAATAATATATGTCAACAAAGTGGATACAAGTCATGAAGGATATAAGCAGCACTCTGTACGAAAACCCGCCATGAATCATATGTAAATAGTGTAGAACTAGAACAACCAATGAATATGCATTGTCCGATCTTGCTCTGCACTGTTCACCAATTTGTCATTGAAGATTTAGATCTAGAGATATATAATAAAATATTGAAGCTCCCTTTCCCTCTCAACCCCCGAGATGCAACCCCCGAGATGCAACCGTATGTTGACGCATCTGCTGCAGACATGTTTTCAAAACATTGTGGTGACACATACTGAACAACTCTTTTGTCACAATGTTTTAGGCTCTGTTAAAATGTAAACATAGAGGCTTTAACAGTATACTTTCAATGTCGTCTTTTGCAAAATTTAATATATGGGAGAGGGGGTTAATTATTTTATCGCAAATATATTGCAGATATTATTGTCCAAATTCTTATTTTTTGTTATAAAAACAATTAAAAAACAAAGAAGTATAGTATTATTCAACTTAATGAAACAGAAAGATATTTTATGTGCAACATATTGTAAACTTTGTTCATTTTGTTCATGTTGTATATGCTTGATGACAAATAACGATTTCCATACGTATCCTATTTATTTTGTAGAGATAATATTTATTATAAATAAATAAATACTTTTCACGTTTATATACATTGTGTGATTCAAGTGATACATTTAAATTAAAACAAATAAAGAAACAGCAAACAATTTCATTTTTTTGGAAAATAAAAAATAAAAGATAAACAGAATTGACATCTGACTGTCAATCTTCAATATATATTAGACATTTCGAAAATAAATGAGAAATGTGAAAGTTCAAAAATAACAAACTTTGAAACGAAAGAACTACCTTTGTTCTATACGTTTACTATGAAGTTTTGCGGCGAACTACGTTTTTATTAATTCTTGAGAAATATGTCTTAAAAATAGACGTAAGGTCATGCTAAGACATCTTTTTTTTAAAAATAACAAAAGACTATGTAGAAAATAAAAAAAATATGAGGACGATAATGCGTTTATTATTCTTTATAAAAATGTCAGGAGACTCGACTTAACAATGATTATTAATATCAAATATATTATTACAAACCTGTAACAAACGACTTAAATGTCAAGGCAAAAATACTAAATGAAGGCATTGTTTTTTAATAGAGATGTAAACATTGTGTTTAAAAGGAGAAATGTTTCAAGGTGAGCAATTTCTACTTTTGTCACACTGTTTTCGAAAATGTGTCTGCAGCCCATGCGTCAACATGGGTCTGCAGTTCGGGAAGGATTTAATGTGCAACTTTCTTTCACATACACTTGCATGTGCAAATAAACATAGACAAAGTCGCGTGAGATTTGACTATTAAATAACCGGCTTTATTTACACTGATTCATTAATTGAGTGATTTATTGGAGTTTAATGCCGTTTTTAACTCTTTCAGCGCCAAAAGATAATTTTGAGGTTTTTGCAAACAATACTGATTCAGGTGAGTCAGCTCGTAACGAGCTGTCTCACCTGAAATCAGCATTGTTTGCCTTTTAGTTATCAAAATAGCCCAAACATTTATTACATGAGAAATGGAGACGCCCTATTTTGAACATGGAAGAGTCTACTTTAAACAATTCGGCGCTGAAAGAGTTAAACGGGATTTCAGTTATATCATGGCGGCCAGTTAACCTAACGTGTGTTATACTGGCTTTCTCTCATCTGTTCTCAACACAACATACTTCCAGAGTAACTGGCTACCTTTCCACATATACTATTTAGCCGATGTGTTGGCATCACTTAGCTCTTTCACTGCCGAATTGTTCAAGCTCGACTCTTCCATGTCGAACATTGGACATGTTTCGTCCAACAGGACATATTGGGAA
Source organism: Serripes groenlandicus (assembly GCA_031761405.1). Taxonomy (NCBI): domain Eukaryota; kingdom Metazoa; phylum Mollusca; class Bivalvia; order Cardiida; family Cardiidae; genus Serripes; species Serripes groenlandicus. Next base: position 54,806,442 of record JASEVX010000003.1, read on the forward strand.
CGTTTAAAGGTGCTGAACTCAAGATTATAGATATTATTGTCAAAGTTTTAAAATTGTTCAAAAGTTGTCTCGAAATATTATTATCATAATTCTGGGATAAAAATAATTCCACTTTTAAGTACAATAAACAACTAAATATCGATCGTTTATATTTCATTTTTTTTTCTGGGTAGCCATACCGAGTAAGCCAAATTGTGTACATTTTCATGACTTGCAATTGATTGTTTTTCAATATTTACTGCCAAAATAGTTTTAACCTATGTATAACTTACTTTGTTGTCACTATTAGCCATATTTGCAGTTTCAACATTTACTGCCAAAATAGTTTTAACCTATGTATAACTTACTTTTTTGTCACTATTATCAATATTTGCAGAAGTTTCAACCTTTACTGCCAAAATAGTTTTAACCTATGTATAACTCTTTTGACTTTTTTGTCACTATTAGCATTTTTTGCAGAAATTTCAACATTTCAAAATGTTGATCTTCATCTGGAATTCAGCACCTTTAATATGTAAGTGGCACACAATGCAGATTGCAGGAGGGACAGCTGCCTCACATGTACCTGCATTGTTTGCTTAACCCTTTCCCTCATATAGACGCTTTCTGACGCCTCTGCAGCAGAAGGCTTTTTGAAAACATAGTGACAAAAGAAGAAATTGCTCAAAACGAGCAATTTCTCCTTGTGACACAATGTTTTCCACTTTTAGTCATAGGTTATCCATTCCATTATAGAGATTTTCTATTTTTTGACAAAATATGTTCAAAGTCGTCTGCTGCAGAATTATCTTATGAGGGAAAGGGTTAAGTCTATAATTGCCTTTGGCAAAGGAAAGAGTTAAAAACAGATGAAAACAGGAAATAAGAAAAAAACTTTAAAACTTTTTGAAAGATTATCTAGTGATTTGATTGTTTTTTGAAGAATATACGAATTACGAGAAAACCAACATTGTGGACTCTCCGTATAGTATCGACCCGGACCAGTCTTAGCATTCAGCCCAGGCTAACCCGGACAAACACTTTTCGCCTCCTATATCCCCCTGAGACGGAATGTGTCGGCTCGGATAAGCCTGCGCGGACTTCGCTGGCCGATCTGTGTTGATACATTACGTAGAGTCCATAACGTTGGTTTTTCTCACGGAACGCCTCAAACAAGAAATGAAGCCAATGCGAAGTATTTTCCTTTTCCCTTTGCAACTCACGACTTTTAATAACATTGAGACAAAATAATTAAATGCTCAAAACGAACATTTTTCTTATTTTACCATATTGTTTTAAACCCTATTCAGTTACTATGTTTTCATAAATAGAGATTTTTCATATCTTGCCGATATATACATTTCAAAGTCGCCCACTGCAGATTATCATTCTAAGTCGGAATCGATTAACACATGGACACATCAATGTTGCTCCTTGATATGTGAAGAGCTGAGAACGCTACTATTCAAACAAATGTAATAATCTGCAAGACAATATGAAGTCTATCTTTTTTACATTTATTTTTATTTTAATCCTTTCCCTCATATAGACGCTTTCTGACGCCTCTGTAGCAGACGGCTTTTTGAAAACATTGTTACAAAAGAAGAAATTGCTCAAAGCGAGCAATTTCTCCTTTTGCTACAATGATTTCCAGTTTTAGTCATGAGTTATCCATTCAATTATTGAGATTTACTATTTTTTGATAAAATATGTTGAAAGTCGTCTGCTTCAGAATTGTCGTATGAGGGAAAAGGGTTAAAACAGTTCAAGTAGTTACTTCGTTATCACGTACAAAAACAGGCAGTGAGTGAGTCAGATTTAAGAAATAAAAAGTAAACGAAAATTTACTTTAATTTCTCTGTGTATCTTTTTGTTAATCTTCTTCGTCTGCATTAGAATTGGAAAACATCAATGTCTGTAAACATATTTATGTCACTGTTGATCGTTCGGTATTACAATTTCAAGTGTCTTAACCGCTTACCTGTTGATAATTGAAGAGCCGTCTGCTTTGAAAATGTCTGATGTTAACCCTTTTCCCACGTACAACAAAATCTGCGGCAGACGACTTCGAAAAAATGTTGACAAAAATATGATTTTTTTTTATCATAAATACGGGTTTTATTATTATAAAGAGTTGAAAACATTGTGGCTGAAGGAGAGATTGCTCGTTTGGAGGAATTTCTTCTTTTGCCACAATGTTTTTTTAAAAGTCGTCTGCTGCGGACGCCTCAAAATGCGTCTACACATGGAAAAGGGTTAAAAAGATAACATCAGCGTAATTGGAAGATTATTTTTTTATATATTGGAAACATTTTGCCGGACTACAGAATGGAGAAATTATTGTGAATACTTTCTCCCCTTTCTACATTTTTTTTTTAAAAGCAGTCTGCTGAATTGACGTCAAATGTCGGCTATATCTGGAATGGGGTTTCATATCTGTCCTTATATGGAAATGTTATGGTCTTCTATGTTAACAAAGTATGTACATACTTCACAAACCGTGTATACTTAAATCAGAATGAACGTATAAATATATACAGGCACAAATGAGAAGTTGATTGTCGGAAGCAATATCTTCTTTTCCAGCAATATTTTGAAAATACATCTATTTAATGGGCATCAAATGGCGTTTGTATTCAAACGTCTAACCCTGTTTTATGCGGAATTGGCATCCGTCTTTGTATGGATACTACATTAATATACTATATCAGGGGCATAGCCCCCTTTAGGCACTGTAGGGACGTGCCTACACACTTTTTCTAAAAACAATGCCCCAGGCGATACACATCTGCGTAATGTATCGACCAGATCAGCCTGCGCTGTCCGCGCAGACTGATCCGGCCGACACATTCCGTCTAAGTGTGTGTGTGTGGGGGGGGGGGGGGGGGGGGGGGGAATAGATAGAGTAGTGATTCCTGAAACAGAAACATCCACAGGAGGCGAAAGGTGTATATCCGGGTACGCCTGTGTGGCATGCTTAGGCTGATCCGGGTCGATACTTTACGCAGAATCCACAATGTTGATTTTCTCACGAGACGGCCTACACATTGATTATTGCCAAGCTACGCCCCTGTATAAAATGACTTGGTTTAATTACACTTTCAGCGATATTTCATTTATGTTGCGTCCACAATGTCCTAAGATGTATGTGTTTCCTATCTTTCTCTCTCCAATACATCACATACGAACTTTTAAAATGCAACTGGCTGCATTTCCACACCAGTTGGTAGTTACATGGTGAAGTAGTAATATCCCAGTCAAGCCAGTGCTAAAGACGACCTCTGTATAGGAATTCTCTGTCAATAGCAAACACAAGAACATGTACTCATTTACTGCATAAATGACCCTGCAATTAAAGACCACCTGTGAACAAAGACCAGATTGGTCTATTCCCGTTAGGTGGTCATTAAACACAGATTGGACTGTATTCATCAATTGACAAGAGACATTTTGATTAACCCCTTTCCTCATATAGACCATTTTAGACGCATCTGCAATAGGCGACTTTTGGAAAAAATTAAGACACATGGAATAATTGCTGATAATGAGTATAATTTCTCTTCTCGCAACAAAGTTATCGTCTATTTTCAATCACTTAATTTTCTTTTCCAGAGATTTTTTATATTATTGCAAATACATGTATGTTTTAAATGTCTTCTGCTGCAGATTTATTGTATGTGGGAAGAGGTTAAAAAAAAACGTCGAATAAAGTTGCATAACAGTCGGAAGTAATCTGAGACTTTCTAGAGATTTCATAACAATATTATCTTCTTATTTAGAGTTGTTTCATCAGAAAAACTACACCTTCTCATTTGATTTGCCTGGCTGAACGCCCTCTTGTGCCTTTTGGTGATTATTGTTTTTACCCAAGTGAGACATGCACCTAAACACATTCGTGAAATAGAACAAAAAAGTTGTACAAAAACGATTTACCATTTTGATATATAAGCCGAATCTGGATTTATTCTAAACTTGTTGTCACCTAAATAGGGCTTCAATTTATGGTACAAGGAGAATATGTTACAAGGGCTACAGTTATAGAGGTGTTATGAAAGTTACACTCTATATCACACGTACATATAGACGGACAGTGCAGGCTATGATGAGATGAGTGTCGATACAGATGCTCGCTTGAGTATTTTCACAATTTGTGATGACGACATGATCCCCTAATTGCTAGACGTGGCTCAAATGGCGTGTTTACTGAAATGGAAAATATCAAATGTCACAATTGACAGCGTTTCTGTTTCTGTCTGATGTTATTGTTGTTTTTTGTTAAGCCATCTTCTTATGAAAGAGGAAGAGGAGGCGTATATATGTGCATGCCATTGGATCATTATTAACCCTTTCCCCTCATATAGACGCTTTCTGACGACTCTGCAGCAGACGGCGTTTTGAAAACATAGTGACAAAAGACGAAATTGCACAAATCGTGCAATTTCTCCTTTTGCCACGATGTTTTCCCACTTTTTGTCATAGGTTATCCATTCAATTATGGAGATTATCTATGTTTTGACAAAATACGTTCAAAGTCGTCTGCTGCAGAATTGTCGTATGAGGGAAAGGGTTAATAATATAAAAAAAAAAAACCACTCTATTCTATCAGTGCACGCAAACCTGGCACCATCAAATAATTGAAACCATTGACATTTCGAAAATTGAAAATGATTTTTAAACAAGTATATACATGTATAATATTGAAAGTGATTGTTTTGGTATTGTACTCCGCTTTCAAAATAAAAAAATCAGTTATATCAGGGCATTTCGTGGGTAAGTTACCAGTTCTACTGGTCCATTTATCCTGACACCAGCCAGTCAGTCAGTCGTAATGCTTACCCCGCAACCCAGAGCGCCAAGGAGGGCAGTCATTACTTCCGTTTCTAAAGTCTTTGGTATGACCCGACCGGGGATCAAACCCACGACCTATCGCATCGAGGCGGACGCTGTACCACTACCGCAACGAGGCGGTCAACAATTATATATGACATACTGTGTCATTTCAATCTGAATATTCATTGGGTTCGTACTTTCAAAAATCCACGACTGCTCAATCTTTTAATGTCATACGCAGAACACAAAGATAGAGTCGATAGAACTTCAGAATATACTGTCGCGCAAAAACAAGCACGTGATGTGTTGCTTGGAAACCGTTTTTACAACTGTCATCGAAGTGGAAGATGAATCGAGACATTAAGCATAAAAGAGTTCCGCCGTAATAAAAAGCGACGTTTATGAATTCCGTTCGTCAACAACAAGTCCTTATTGCAGGCGGCATTCGACGCCTGTCTATGCAGCAGACGATTGTTTTGCTAACTTACGGGTAAAAATGGAATTGCTCATGACAAACACTTTCTCCATTTCCAAGATTAGTTTGTACCAGGACTACATATCCAATGTTCAATCAGTTACAATAAGTCCTGAGATGTATTAAAAGCAGACGACATTTCCTACATAATGTCAGGTAAATCAGCATCATCGTATCTGTGTTGGAACACGTCCACCATGTTCGTAAGGTTATCGTGACGAATTAAAGCCGGGCGTCCTGGGTTCGATCCTCACTTGAGGCGATGATATACAACCAGGATTAATGTAACCGTGTTTTTAACCCCCTTCCCCCTCTTGTAGACGCATTTTGACGCATCTGCAGCAGACGCCGTTTGAAAGCATCGTGGAAAAAGGAAAGAGAAATTGCTCTCAATGAGCATTTTCTCCTTGTGCAACAATGTTTCAAATTTATTTAAACGGTTATACCTTCCTTTAAAGAGATTTTCTACAATCTTTCGTCAGATGTTTTGAAAGTCGTCTGCTGCAGATGTGTTGTATTATTATAAAAAGGGATGCATGAGTGTTTTCACATTCGAGAGTCTAAAATATCAGGTTATTGTTTAACCTCTGTCCCACCTCTGTCCCACAATCACCAAATTTGCAGCAGACGACTTTGGAGATAACTAGGAAAATATACGGACATTTTCTTAATTAATTATTTATTTATTTATTGGGGTTTTACGCCGCTTTCGAAAATATTTCAGTTATATCACGGCGACAGTTCACCTGGGTAAACAAACCAGTACTAGGCTAGAAAATGTGCCTTGCCCATGGGCACTCCATCATGACCGTAGTGCCGCGACTGGGGATCGAACTCGGGACACCCGGTTTTGAAATCCCCGACGCTAACCACTCGACCACAGCGGAAAATATTCTTAATGAAAACGCATTTACAAAAGGTGAAATGGTTCACCTTTCTAAATTTCACCTTTTGCGACAATGATTTTCGAAAGCGCAGATGCGGATTCGTAAACATGTATCGGCGTGATGGAAAGCGAAAGAAATGAGCCGTCCCGCGAGAAAACCAACATTGTGGACTCTGCGTAAAGTATCGATCCGGATCAGCCTAAGCATGCCGCGCAGGCTTACCCGGATATACACTTTTCGCCTCCTGTGGATTTTCTGTCTCAGGAGTCATTACTCTATACCTCTATCCCCCTTAGACGGAATGTGTTGACCCGGATCAGTTTGCGCAGGCTGATCTGGGTCGATACATACCGCAGGGGTCACAATGTTGGTTTTCTCGCGGGACGGCTCAAATGGATATTAAGGATGCAGATGCATGTTGGAGACGGTTAAAATAGAAGCGAGTTTTGAAGAAGATGGGTCTATGAATGAAGCACGTACCGAATGTCATTTAGTCCGTACCGGAAGTAAAAAGATGATTCCTCCACAGACGCTTACTGGGCACCTTTTTCCGACTGCCGCGGTACTTTGCCAGAGATAAAATAAAACCTGCAATTTGAAACTGACAATCACATACATAAACTATGATCATAGTCGCTAAAGGTCTTAAAATTTCCAACTTTATCATTTTCTAGCCATAAAACAGATCCTTTATCCTTTGTTAAGGATCACAAAATTACAGAAACGACTGCAGATTAATGGCGGATTGATTTTGGAATATATGTTGTTATTAGTGTTAGAAAATTGAGGCGACTCGGAGGAAATGGAAGAAATGTGACGCGTGCGCACAGAAAATGGCCTGGTGAGATTGTCTATCGCTTTCCCACCTGCAGCCCTAGTTGCGGCACTACGGTCATGGTGGAGTGCCCTTGGGCAAGGCGCATTTTCTAGCCTTGTACTGGTTTGTTTACCCAGGGATCATGAATAATTAAATTTAATTGCGCGCTAAATGACCTTAGCTGTCGATGCGCCATGAAACAATATACATTCATTCATTCCCACCTGCAGACGAAGTCTGAGGCATCTGAAGCAGACAGCGATGTCTCCTTTTGTCGCAGTGCTTTCAATTGTTTTTCAGTAATTACACTTTCATTTTTAAGATGCTGTTTTCTATTTATTTTACCTATAACTAATCAAATTCGTTTGCTGCAAATGTGTTGTATGTTAGAGGTATGTCAGACATTATAATAAGAAGAACACATATATTCGGATGAAAAGCTAGAGGTGTAGCACAATGTGTTCCACGTCCACAGTCATCTTTGTCACGCCATAAAGGGGGGTTTCCTTGTTGTTGTTGTTGCTGTCTTTTCTCGTACCGCAGCCGAAATAAAACGATCTACGATTGGCGATTTAACCCTTTCCCTTATACGACAATTCTGCAGCAGACGAGTTTGAACATGTTTTGTCAAACAAATAGAAAATCTCTATAATTGAATGGATAACCTATAACTAAAAGTGGAAAACATTGTGTCAAAAGGAAAAATTGCTCGTTTTGAGCAATTTCTTCTTTTGTCACGTTGTTTTCAAAAAGCCGTCTGCTGCAGAGGCGTCAGAAAGCGTCTAAATGAGGGAAAGGGTTACGTTATCATTGTATCTGCGTAAAGACCTTCGTGGACCTGTCGAATTCACACATTCAGTTTCTCATAGGAGACTACTCTTTCCGTATGTTAATTATGCAAAAACTGGAAGTATAGCCCTACTGGAGGGGGGTAACTAACTGGAGTCACGACAAAAGCAGTCTTTGTTGAATCATCATTCCGTCATTGAATATTACGTCGTACAGCCATATAGCACAGTCGGTAAAGAGGAGGGCTTTCAATCAAGAGGTCGTGAGTTCGAATTTCGACTCGACCATTAATTCTTTCCGATGATAAGTATTTGTTTTGTTTTGTTTTATTCGGGTTTTAAGCCGTTTCCAACATTATTTCAGTTATATCACATCAACGGTTCACTGCTAAGTAATTGTGACTAGCGTCACTCGTCGTCTACAAATGGACTTAGACGTATATGTGGGAAGGAAGCCAGGTGACGATGAAGAGTATCTTGTGAATCGTCCGCCTTAATAGAAACGAAATATTTTTTGGAAATGCAATTAAACTCAAACAAGCCAACTCTCTTAACGTGCATGATAGTACAAAACTGTGAAGGTTCACTTTTAGAATTTCGCAAGACGTAACATTAACCCTTTCCCAAATACACCAAATCCACAGCAGACATCTTTAAACGCAACTATGTCCAAAATAGAAGAAAATCGCTATAAATGAAAGTTGAGTTATTGACAATAAGTTGAAAACATGGTGACAAAAAAAGAAATTACTCATCATGAGCAATTTCTTCTTTTGCCTTGTTTTATAAAGTCGTCTGCTGCAGAGGCGTCAGAAAGCGTATACATGTGAAAAGGTTAAATTGTTTATATGTAGATATGCAATTAATGGTTTGGTTCAAATTATGAATACAGGCACTGTTCTCATGATCCGCATAGACCACTGGCCATTTGGGTTATGTTTGTTTACTCTCTACAATTCTGAACACATCTGCAAGACAGCCGGCCAAAACAAGAGACCCCTCTGTACACGGACGTGTAACTTATTATTGAATGTGGGTGAAAAGATTGCGGCAAAAGGAGAAATAGCTCATTATGAGATGTTTCTCCATTTGCCAAAGTGTTTTCTAAAGTCGTCTGCTATGCTGCAGTGGCGTCTGAACGTTTCTGCATCTGGGAAAGGATTAGATAATGTTGCATCATTATTACAGATTGTAGGAAATGAGAACAGACCGAAAATACTTATTTTCGGAAATAATTGATACACTAAGAACTACGCCAAAGGCAATATTGAGCTTTTTGCAAACAATACAGATTCAGGTGAGTCAGCTCGTAACGAGCTGTCTCACCTGAAATCTGCATTGTTTGGCTGTAAGTTATAAAGATATTCCAAAACTCCCATAACATGAAAATAGTTTCGTCCGAGTTTGAACATGGAAGAGTCTACTTTAAACAATTCGGCGCTGAAAGGGTTAAAGGGACTGAACACCATAATGGTCCATATTTTATACTTAATCTAATTAATCCACAATACGTCGATATATATGTAACGGAATGTTGTAGAAGGTCGTACAAGTCTTGTTTGTCATTATTTCATAGGAAATAAGCAGTTAAAAAAACGTCCGCTCCGTGTTTTCCCGTTTAAAAATACCGTGGAATTTCCTCTTGCTCATTTGAATTTGTGGATTCAATTCGGCATTCTCTAACACTATCGACTCATTACATTCATGTATGCGTGAGTGTAAGGATTGACAACTCTGCGAAGGAGATTGTCAATTCGGTTGTAGTGATAACGTGATAAATATACAGCGATAATTCTAGATGTACTGGGTTACTAACCCAGTAGATTTTACAATGCAAAATAACGAAAAATCTCCGCAATATTAATACATAAGTCAGCAAATCTCAATGCCTTACATGCAAAAAGCAATTTTTAACAATTTTCTTTTTTTCTCATATGGGATTCAGTCCCTTTAAACATTGCTAAAGGTCAAATTACGCCAAATACATCTGCGGCCATGAACATATGATATTGAGCTTAAATTCCTTGTAAATATGTATTTAATTCACTATACGTTTGATTTTATCAGTCTTAGTATTTTGACCTTGTTTGAAAGTGAAAGTAGAGTATGTGAAAACCCAGTTTCGTCCCAGCCCCGATTTTGTCCGAAGTGACGGGGTGAATTATTTCTTGCATAATGCATGACCCCCAGCCCAATCTCATTTTCGTTTGATTATTTAAAAGTTTAGATGTAACTCCTTTCAATGATAAAGGGTGTTCTACATGTAACACGCTTAGAAAGGACGACAATTGAGCGTTGGAACTGGTTGATTTTCATGGAAAAAAAGAAATACTTTATTCGGTGACCTAAATAATTGAGCTATTTTCGAACTCTTTTAAACTTACATGTTTGTACAACATTTGATAGAACATGTTACTTCACTGGAAAAAGTAAATCATTGAAAAAGGGGGAATTGCACATTAATAACCATTTGTTTTGCTCGAGTTAAGCAATTTCTCTTTTCCCATCATCATTATCGTTTGAGCATCAAATATACTTAAGCATTTTACATCAACAGTCAAATCTGTGTTTAAAGACCACCCATGGGAAGTGAACAATCTGGTCTTTGTTCACAGGTGGTCTATAACTGCATGGTCATTTATACAGAAAATGAGTATTTGGGGAACTAAAAGTACGGTAGCTATAGATATGGAATTGCTATTCCAATGTTGTCTTTAGTACAGCTTCGACCTTATTTATCTAACCTTATACTTATATATCATACGAATAAACACCAACACCGTGTTTATTAAGGAAGAAGACCTACCAGACATTTTCTTCTGAGTCACATTTCTCTGATGACGTCAGTCCACGATTTAGGGTTTATTTTACGGAGACCTATGCCACATTTCCATTTTGCCGCATTTACATGAGTATGCATATCTCAGAGGTCCCGGAGGCACACATAAAATACCGAATTTTCACATCCTAGATCGGGTTCGCCATAAAAATAAAAACGAAAGCCAATAACCAAGGGTAGTTCGAATGTTTGTCTGAGTGATTTTCTTTATTTTGTGCGAAAAGCTAACATAAAATGCTGAGTATTTGGGCCATAATGGTATTACAAAAGTCCCTCCAGAGACCAGCGCGCCAAAAGCTATTTGCGCCTCGGAGTATGATGGGCATAACGAGAGTGGGAGAGCTCTTATTTTATGCATGGGTAAGAAGGTTATCGCTGTCTGAATGTGAAGTTGCATGCGACCCGGCTATTACATTTTAACAGCATTCGAATTTTCTAAGAGAGACAGCGTCCCAGTGCGCTTTCTCGAATCACAGCGACCCGAAAAATCCGTGATTTTCGCCGTATTTTCGTGCTTTAACATGCTCCCGAGTGAAAATTAGTTAAATAAGGCCATATTTTGTTTGTCATACTGAATAGGAAAATGAATTTGATATTCCCGTAAATATGGCGGTACGAATATTTTCGCTGTTAAAAACCGCGGCTTTCGGAAATGGGGATTTTAACAATGAAATCTGCTACAGATAATCAATCCAACATGTTGGTATACGTGATTCTTAATGTAGCTTAGAAAGAGTATATTACAGAGGTCCAGATAGGGAGGGTATTCAGCTATTTCCCCCACAATGTCTCTCTTATTATCAAAGCAAGTCCTATGTTGTGTGTACTCAAACGAATCGTCTCACTGAGACGATTCGTTTGAGTACCTACAACATAGGGTTATAGGGTCAAATAAGGATTTAAGGACATGCAAAATGCCCCTTGTCTAGAGCTCTGGACTCTAAACATGATTGCTTTGCGACAAAAACGCATACTTTTCGGCAAAAGAATCTTGAAAAGTCTCTATAACTGAACTATTCGGACGAACCTTCTCGCCACCGTATTCACGGTTATCAATTTGTCAAACGGATTTAAAGTGTGTTTATTACAATATGACAGAAGTGTAGCCCTAAACATAGAAAGTGTCCTTATATCCGAAATTGAATTGGTATAAGTTGTAAGAACTTGATGTATAGACGATGCAAAATAAAAATATGTTTAAACCTAATTTGTCAGAATTGTACATTCGAAAGTCAGACATTTTGAAGTAGAGTAAAAAGAAAATGATGATTGAAACCTCGCATTTCATGGACTATTTTATTATTCTCGATACTATATTCTTTCAAATATGTCTACTTAACTCTTTCAGCGCCACAGGCAATGCTGAAATCAGCATTGTTTGCCTTTTAGTTACCAAAAATAGTACAAAACTTTCACAAATTGAGAAATGGACACACCCGATTTTGAACATGGAAACGTCTACTTCAAACAATTCGGCGCTGAAAGAGTTAACCCTTTCCCTCATACGGCAATTCTTCAGCAGACGACTTTGAACGCATTTTGTCAAAACATAGAAAATCTCCATAATTGAATGGATAACCTATGACAAAAAGTGGAAAACATTGTGGCAAAAGGAGAAATTGCATTTTTTGTGCAATTTCTTCTTTTGTCACTATGTTTTCAAAAAGCTGTCTGCTGCAGAGGCGTCGAGACGTAAAAAGCCGGTTGTATGAAAAGAGACCATTCTGAAACTAATTCCAAACCCCTTTTTTACACGACGCATCTGCAGTATTGATTACCCCAATAGTCAATAAGGGAAAGAAAAAGGGGATTTCACGCCAAATATGCGAGTACCCCTATCAATTGTCACTCTTTCCCTTTTACGTGCTGTTATCGTTTAACACGTTAAATGGGAGTCCAATTCAAAATAAACTTTGTCATTAACGCCCCGGTTTCAAGGGAGTTGTAGGATTCATTGTGTCTTTGATTGGTTTGGATTGGTTTGGATATCTCCCCATGCTGTCGTAACTTCACTAGTCAAATGCTTTTCGTTTAAGTGAAAGTTAACAGGACAGAACGGAACAGATATTTAAATTGTTCAACTTAAGCATGAATAGTTCATTATGGTTAAGACAATAAAACAGTTGAGAAATAGTAATTAATTAAGTTTACATTTAGATTTATATGCATATGTATATAAACACACATATAAGCTGTTCCACGAGAAACCCAACATTATGGTCTCTGCGGAATGTATCGATCCAGAGCAGTCAACGCAGGCTTATCCGGGCCGACACATTCCGTTCTAGGGTGATAGAGGTATAGAGTAATGATTCCTGAAACAGAAAATCCACAGGAGGTGAAAAGGGTTTGTCCGGGTAAGCCCGCGCGGCATGCTTAGGCTGATCCGGGTCGATACTTCACGCAGAGTCCACACTGTTGGTGTTCTCGTCGGACGGCTCACATACACACACGAAACTATATATACATATACCCATACACATACCTACATATATATACATATACCCATACACATACCTACATATATATATATGCGAAAATTAACGTCGACTAACGTTAATCAGTGGAAGACAATAGAACATAACAGAACAGAACAGAACACAACTTTTATTTAGACTTAAACAAGATGTTTCTCGTCCATACATGATTACCAGTTATTTTCAGGTCATAATAATAAAAACACAAATATATAAATATATGAACATGTACATACATACATACACATATACATACATTTATACAAACCCCCCCCCCCCCCCCCCCCCACACACACATATATACAAACAAATACTAATACTGATAATTATATTAGTATTGCTCATTATACAACATACATTTATTTACAGAATTTGTAAGTGCAAGAGAGAATAATTAAACAGTTCATGTATATAAGTAGTTTCTTCTTATCACCAGAGCGCATTTAATATAACTGATCAGGTTATAGAGCAGTAGTAGAGCGTCGGCCTCTCGTAACAAAGGTCCCGGCTTCTAATCTCGAGTTAAACGGGATCTGTAGTTGTGAGCTTTCTACACACACGGCGCGAGTACTGGTTTAGGTCTCATGGAATCAGACATCGAGCGTGATTAATATAAGCTGAAAGCTTGTTTCGCATTCGATGTCAACTATATAAGTTTAAATTCATCAAATTACAGCTTCGTCACAGTGATACATATGTGATATATATTGAATACTGTTAGTTAACGTTACAAACCACTGAACGGTTCCCAGCTCTCCATTTGCGAAAAAAGCTTAAACCTAGGGAAAGGAAACGCGTATTTTTTCACATTAAAGTGTGTGTGTTTCTATATTATTTTTCGCCGCTTTTAAACAGTATATCAATTATATCACTGTGTTTCCTGTGTAAATTACCACTACTACAAATCAGCCGTTCCGTGAGAAAACCAACAGTGTGGACTATGCGTAAAGTATCGACCCAGATAAGCCTAAGCATGCCGCGCAGGCTAACCCGGACAGACACTGTTCGCCTCCTGTGCATTTTCTGTTTCAGGAATAATTAGTCTACACCTATATCCCGCTGAGAAGGAATGTGTCGGTCCGGATTAGCCTTCGCGGCTTGCGCAGGCCGATTTGGGGCGATACATTACGCAGAGTCCATAATGTTGGTTTCTCGTGGTACGGCGTAAATACTGCTAGTAAGCTTAATTGGTCGTCAATCGTAATGATCAAACCCGCAACCCTGAGCTCCAAGGAGGGAAGCCGCACCACCACTACTACTACCATTTATAGAGTAATGGATTCGACCCGGCCGGTGATCTCTCGCTCTCTCGGTGAACGTTCTAACAGCTACACTAACAACTGAGACGGTCTCAGAGTGAAGTACATGTACATGTAATTCGCATATTTGCGACCATTGGAGCACCAGATGTGCCTGCGCTTTGCGTAACGTTTCACATGGCTCTGCACCGATATAGAACCACATACTACGCTTCCGACAGACGTAGTAAACTTGCATTGTAAATGTGTTTTACGCCATCTTTTCAACAATATTTCCGTTATATCACGGTTTAAGCTCATTTATTCAAGATCCCTTGGTAGACATATAAGGCATGGAAATGTGCCTTGTGCCCCTTAAAAAACAATTCAGTTATATCTCAGCGTTTCCTGGGTAAGTTAAAAGTACTGCAGGTCCAATTATTCTGCCAACAATAAGTAAGTCGTATCGCTTACCAAAGGAGCTAAAGCGTAAATGAGGGAAAGCCATTGCTTGCATTTTTGAAGTGTTAGAAACGACCCGGCCGGGGATCGAACCCGCGACCTCCCGAACCGAAGCAGTTACTTTACCACTAAACCACCGAAGAGATAGTTTCTGTGTTAATGATGCTTAACCCTTTCCCTCATATAGATGCTTTCTGGCGCCTCTTCTGCAGACGGATTTTTGAAAACATAGTGACAAAAGAAGAAATTGCACAAAACGTGCAATTTCTCCTTTTGCCACAATGTTTTCCACTTTTTTTCATAGGTTATCCATTAAATTATGGAGATTTTCTATGTTTTGACAAAATACGTTCAAAAGTCGTCTGCTGCAGAATTGTCTTATGAGGGAAAGGGTTAAAGTGATGTAGATTAAAATATACACCACTCTTTTCAATTTCATCATTTTTCATTTAAAATGACAAAGAATATCAAGTTTCGTATTTCACAATGGAAATGTGATTTTTGTTGATTTATGTTAGATATTGACAAATGCATAATGTAGAAAGAAAGCCTGCAACATGTACGTCTTACAAATTAAAACAGAATTAATGACGTGCGTGTTTCGTAATGCCGTTATTTATGATATAATGGATGTCCAAGATCACCACGTGTTCGATCAATTATAGTAAATCATACATCCTCCGCGAAATTATACATTAATTTCGGCATTTTGAATTTAATTTAAATTGGCGTATTTCTTTTTGTTCGTTGCTACGTTTCACATAAAACATTATATAGATGGAAGTTGTTGAAGATGAAGTAATGGATGGCAATCCGTCTGACTATTTATTCGTTTAAAAGTAAACTTTAACTTCAAATGATATCCTTCTATTTTACAAAGATATCTCTCTAAATTAGAGAGATGTCGTCACAACGAATACATATTAAAACGGCTTGCAATAATCATGGAAATAATAGGAATAATAGAACTGCTGGTATCTGTTAACCCTTTCCCACATGCAGACGCAGTGTGACGCAGTATAACGCAGTATAACGCAGTGTAACGCAGTGTAACGCAGTATAACGCAGTGTAACGCAGTATAACGCAGTATAACGCAGTATAACGCAAACGCAGTATAACGCAGTATAACGCAGTGTAACGCAGTATAACGCAGTATAACGCAGTGTAACGCAGTATAACGCAGTGTAACGCAGTATAACGCAGTATAACGCAGTATAACGCAGTATAACGCAGTGTAACGCAGTATAACGCAGTATAACGCAGTGTAACGCAGTATAACGCAGTGTAACGCAGTGTAACGCAGTGTAACGCAGTGTAACGCAGTATAACGCAGTGTAACGCAGTATAACGCAGTATAACGCATTGTAATGCAGTGTAACGCAGTATAACGCAGTGTAATGCAGTGTAACGCAGTATAACGCATTGTAATGCAGTGTAACTAGCAGTGTAACGTAGTGCTACTGCGTCTGTTTGACTCAATGGGGTTGAACGCCATTTTCAACAGTTGTTCAGTCATATCACGGCGGCCAGTTCACCTACGCACGTGTTTCTTAGCGTTGTCAAACCATTCAGTACTCCACACAACGGTCATTCCAAGTAACTGGCTGCTTTTCCACATAAACTGTTGGCCAAATGGTTGAGGACGAATGACGCTCGTCACAGTGACTTTTGTCAGACGTCGGAAAGAATGTTTGCAGAGCTGGGGTTCGAACTCACGACCCCTAGATTGACAGACCGCGTCATTACCGACTGAACTACCATGCCTCGGCGATTGGATCATACCAAAAAAGACGCCAAACATACTGGTATAAATAGATATCCTCCTTTGCGCTCAGGGTTGCGGTGATATCAAAACGACTGACCCATCTGTTTAACCATTTCCCTCATATAGACGCTTTCTGACGCCTCTGCAGCAGACGGCTATTTGAAAACATAGTGACAAAAGGAGAAATTGCACAAAACGTGCAATTTCTCCTTTTGCCACAATGTTTTCCACTTTTAGTCATAGGCTATCCATTCAATTATGGAGATTTTCTATGTTTTGACAAAATACGTTCAAAGTCGTCTGCTGCAGAATTGTCGTAATGAGGGAAAGGGTTAATAATCAATAAGCCCGGTAATACTGGTAAATTATCCAGGAAAACGCCGTGATTGAACTGAAGTACTGTTTAAACGGCGTAAAAACGCCATTAAAAAATAAACAATTGATCTCACTCTGTGTTCTTCAAGTGGCTCATTGTTATCCTAAGTTTGACCATACGTATCTTACACATTGACATATATTCGTTAATTATGTTACAGTAGTTTCTACTTTCATATCAATGCGCTACCAACGTTTTGTTATATTGTAATATATTGAAATGGCGTTAAGTTCACACGTAATTTTCAGAACATCCCGTCATAATCTTCACCTAGCAAGAGTTTATCTTTTTCAGCCACGTCCGACCAGAAAGGTCTTATCACAAATTGCGTATATACGTCAACAGGACGTACGTAATGTTTAACCCTTTCCCTCATACGACAATTCTGCAGCAGACGACTTTGAACATATTTTGTCAAAAAAAGGAAAATCTCTATAATTGAATGGATAACCTATGACTAAAAGTGGAAAACATTGTGACAAAAGGAGAAATTGCTGGTTTTGAGCAATTTCTTCTTTTGTCACTATGTTTTCAAAAAGCTTTCTGCTGCAGAGGCGTCAGAAAGCCTCTATATGAGGGAAAGGGTTAACTCTTTCGCTGCCAAAGCTTCTTAAAGGCTTTTTCAAACAGCGTAGATGCAGGTGAGAGAGCTCGTAACGAGCTGTCTCTACTAAAATATGCACTTTTTGGCTCTAAGTCCTTAAATTTTACCAAATTTCCTTCAGTCAGAGATTACGTCTCTTGTTTTATGGAGTTAAATCACACATTAGTTTAGTGACTTTAACAAGGTTGTAATGGCTGACATCGTTTGGCTCTCTAGGTTACGGGGTTAGCATTAAGACTGACTGACTGGTGTCAGGTTAAGTGAATCAGTAGTTCTGGTAACTTACCCAGGAAACGCCGTGATATAACTGACCTTTTAAAAAGCGGCGTAAAACACCAAACAATCAATCAATCAATCCATTACAACTAGGTGACGGAACAGAACTAGGTTAGAACAATTGCCTTGCTCAGTCTTTTCCCCCATGATAACCGATAGAAGAAAATCAATGCAAAAAATAAGGAATATTATATACAGTTGAACATTCTCTGACAAGGGAACTTTTTTGGTAATTATGAGCAATGCCTCCTTTTGACACATTGTTTTAAAAAACACCGTATACTGTAAATATTATTTAAATTGCATCTACGTGTCGGAAAGATTCAACAGGTTCCCCAGTGCCTCCAATTATTACACATTCAGTTATTAACCCGTTTTTGGCTGCCGCGTTATTTTATTTTTTTAACTACTTTACCATATAATTGTGTACATCTGCTACCAAATTATGGTCATTTACAGGATGGTCATCAAAATTGATATATTATCACATATCTGTGTAAATTTCATTGCGTTTCTTTAATTGTCGGCTCGCTTTCATCTCTTCATATGTTATATATGTATTAGCCGTGCCACGAGAAAACCAACATTGTTGACTCTGTATCGACCCGGATCAGCCTAAGCATGCCGCGCAGGCTAACCCGGACAGACACTTTTCGCCTCCTGTGGATGCTCTGTTTCAGGAATCAATACTCTATACCTCTATCCCCCTGAAACAGAATATGTCGGCTCGGATTAGCCTGCGCGGACTGCACAAGCTGATTACGCCAAGTTCCATAATGTTGGTTTTTATTGTGGAACGGCTGATATATATTATGCCTTTGGTGTGTATGGAGATCACTTTTACCCCATTCAGGTCTTTTTTATCACCGCTCTTGACAGACCTATTGTATTGGTGTTCCTATAACAAACTCGTCCGGACGCGCTCGTGTGTTACCCGTGCGTCAATTCCGCTTACGATAGAATTCAAGAACGTCTTTATCAAAATGTTGATAACAAATATATAAGCTTTATTGTTAAGACTAAAGAAACGGAAATTTTCCTGACGACACCTGACCCTTTCCAATCGACACTTCGCGTGTCTGCAGCACAGAAGAACTGAAAACATTATGGGGAAATGCTTTCAACTCAATTCCAAGAATATTACTCCAGATTGTCCAGATGTTGGAAACTTCCCCCATATGGACTCTAAAAATGCCATATTTTGTAAATAGCTAGCAAGACAAGAATAGATAAACAATGAATCATTGAGGACAATTAACGCTTCATAAATGTTTGAGTGACCACTATCGAACGGATCTTAATCGCGTTTACATAATAACAATACGGTTGGCGGATATTTAATGACAATATACGACCGTTTAATGCCCATCCCTCTATAGAAACCTATATTAAGTCACAAATTTAGTGCGGATCGGGCAATTTCGGAACCTTTCGGCACTTACGGAAGGTGTCGTCACGTGACAAACGAGGCGAGTGATAAGTATATTTGGGATCGCGTCGGGAAAGATGGCGAATTTCGATATTCTCCATTACAATATTCCGATTAATCTGATTGTAAAAAAGCTCAATTAACAAACGCTCTGATGTTATTGTACAAGTATGTATATAACCTAAACTATATTTTATACAGAATGTGAAGGCGCTGATGAGTGTGTCCGTCTGCATAGTCTCACCGGATTCCACACCTTTCACGAAAATGACAACAAACAGCTTTTGTCTGCCGCGGTGTACTTATTGACGGCGGCTTTCTTCTCATGAGGGACATTTAACGAGCGCCACAAGGTGGTACCCAATTTAAGGGTATTCTGACATGTTGGTGTCAAATATAGGAAAATTATCTTTATGATTTATGACTACATATGTTAGAAAGTAACATTTAAACAAATGCAATTCCTTTGATTCTGTATTTAGTGAAGAGACGTATACTTATATGTTTCTATCCAGTCACTTCTAACGCTAGGTCACTTTTCTTCACCTTCCAACACCTAATCTCTCTGTTATTTCCACCTAAAAATTTAAAATTCCACCAACTTAGTTTTAGCCAGACAATGCGAAAATAGACAAATTGATTGATTGATTGATTGATTGTTTGGTGTTTTCCGCCGCTTTCAACAATTGTTCAGCTATATCACGGAGTTTTCTGGGTAAGTTACCAGTAAATATATTCAAGATAAATGTAAAAAATTAAAAAGTTATATCACGGCGGCCAGTTCACCTACTCGTGCATTTCCTGGTTTTCTCACACCAGCAATCTTCCCAAGCAACTGGCTGCTTTTCCACATGGACTAAAACTATTTGTGGAAGAC
Organism: Serripes groenlandicus; assembly: GCA_031761405.1. Taxonomy (NCBI): domain Eukaryota; kingdom Metazoa; phylum Mollusca; class Bivalvia; order Cardiida; family Cardiidae; genus Serripes; species Serripes groenlandicus. Next base: position 54,826,562 of record JASEVX010000003.1, read on the forward strand.
GAATGACGCATGTCGCATTGACTTTAAATAGTACTAACGACACAGATAAAATTAACAAATCGGTAACTTCAATGGTTATCATTCTAGATGTCGTGAGATAGAACTACTCATTTTTATCCCACGAGTTGACAAATCAAAACCGCTGTGACTTGATACCCCGTCTTCCTACGATGGACTTTCCAGTCGTCCATTTTGAGAGGTAGTCAGTTAACCCGGAATAATGCTGTGTGAAGTGCAGGCATACCCAAGAATTTTGATCATCAGATAAGATATTATATGTCGATAAGCCTAGCTGCGCTCTGAAGCAATACATTCGTTAATCTCAGTTAGGTTCCGAGATTTACCGATAATTGATCACACGTGGTGAGAAAGCAAAGACACACACGTTATGTGATCTGAACGCCGTGATAAAACTAAGGTACCGCTGAAATTGGCGTTAAACTCCAATCCATCAACATTGTCTCACAGTTCCCTTTCGACCTCGAACATTTTCTAAATGCTGGTTGGCGGACAGGGAAGAGACTTTAACGAACATGTAGAGGCGCACGCTTATTTGGATCGTTGATGGTTTCTATGTTCTGATTTGCGCCTTATGTCACAACGTTTTCGAAAGAAGTCTGCTGCAGAGGCGACGGAAAAGGTCAACAAAGAATTGACCCATTTCAGAATTTTTAATGTCGTCAATAAAAGTGAACGACGTGAAATCATCATGATCAGTTTTTTGTTTACATTTTGATATTAAATTTTTTAGATAGAATGATAAGATCAAATTGTTTTCGACGTGGTATCCATGTTTTTCACATTAGCGTTTCAATTTACTTATTTTCACTCGTTATTCTAATTCGTTAAGTGTGTAATATAACTATATCCGGTATTGACAAAACCCGGCGTTACACCAATAACTAACAAGTATCGTCCATGTATTCACGAAATATTTTATATATTAATGCAAATATGTTTATGAATTAAAACTGTCTTTAAATAAGGCGGCTTTTTTGGCATCTCCGCTTAATTCCAGTTTAAAAACATTTTGGTAAAGGGAGAAGTTGATTAAAATGAGTAATTTACCCCTTTTTCCACAAAGTTTTCATATCTTAATCGAAACTAAACTTCATGTTTTCAGATGTAGCCTGTTGTTTTTCCAAATATCGTTAAAGCGGGTGACCCTTAACCCTTACCCTCATATAGATGCTTCCTGATGCCTCTGCAGCAGACGGCTTTTTGAAAACATAGTGACAAAAGAAGAAATTGCTCAAAACGAGCAATTTCTCCTTTTGCCACAACGTTTTCCACTTTTAGTCATAGGTTATCCATTTAATTATAGAGATTTTCCTTTTTTGGTAAAATATGTTCAAAGTCGTCTGCTGCAGAATTGTCGTATGAGGGAAAGGGTTAAACATACCAAAGCAAATTAAAGGCTTTCTCTTTGCTAGACGCTTCCAGACGCCTCTGCAACAGTCAGTCGACGTCTGAAAATAGTGTTGCAAAAGGAGAAACAACTCATAACATGCAATTTCTCCCTATTGTCACACTGTTTTAAATACTATTCAATAATGATATTTACATTAACACACGTGGGTGTTGTCAAAGTCGCCTTCTGCAGATTTGTTGTACATGGGAACAGGATTAAGGACGTAGTACGAGCTGTTAGTGAGGACAGAGATCTGGACGAGTCTTTATCAAAAAGATACATTTTATAATAAAGTTTAAAAACAGCGTGACAAACTGAGAAATTGCTCAAAATGAGCAATTTCTCATTTTGCCACAATGTTTTTAAAATGTTATCTTCGCTAGAGGCGTCAGAAAGCGTCTGTAAGTGGGAAAGGGTAAAAGGACGCAGTACGACCTGTCAGGAAGGACAGGGGGACTGGGCGAGTTGGTTACTGACAGTAACGAGCGGTATAGATCATAAATAGACAGTTTAGATTAGTGTTTAATGTGTACGAGGACAGCCAACTGTCAACGTTCAATTATTAAGAGGAATTGCCTTTCTCTCTGCTAAAGGTCTTAACCCAAATGCTTAAGTATAAAAAATAAAAGGCATCGATGGTCGTGTTCTATAGCGGTAATTATATTAGTTCAGTTCCGGGCCTGGGTGCGGGAAGTCGCGGGCTCGATCCCCGGCCGTATCATACTAAAGACGTCAACACTGGTAGTAATGGCTGCCCTCCATGGCTCTCTGGATTGCTAGGTTAGCATTATGACTTGAGTGAAATTAACCAGTAGTACTGGTTACTGTCCCAGGAAACGCCGTAATATAACTGAAAAACTGTTGAAAACGGCGTTCAATACAAAATAATGAATCAATCACTCAGTCTCGTGCTACGATATATGACATCCGGGCGTTTTAAAATCAATAATGATTACAATTAATTGCATACAAGTACTAGGGAACGGGAGGAAAAAGGTTCGAATCCCAGTTGCGACAGTGAAGTCCGTTCTGATATAGGCGGTTGATATGCAACCGGCTAGTGTATTAATGGTTCCAAATGCCAATCTACCTAATGCAAAGAGGATATGTTTCAGGAAGTAAGATATACTAACGTATCTCACAAGTCATCGTCGGACCACAGGCGTCCGATTTGTCATTTGAGAAAAAATAGGGAAAAACACACAATACCTCGTTAAGATACTCAAATAGTCGCTCTTTATTGTCCATATGCTATAATAATAATGATAGTAATATCATTTCGGGTAATCCCTCCCGTGGTATTATAAATAGCCTCTCTATACGGTTCATATAGTATAATAATAAGTATTCATATTATATAAAAGTGAGTCTATTTATAGTAACACGGTCTTGTTTGGGATTCCCCGAGTTTTCTCATACGATAACATTACGGTCGTTATTATAATAGCATATGGAGACTATTTGTAGTAGTTTAACTAGTTATTGTGTGGCTTTTTCAAATTTCTCAAAAGAAAACTCGGACGTCTGTAGTCGGACACTACGTGAGTGACTGGTTTCACAATGTACCTGATTGACTTTAATGCATCAGAAGAATTTTGAAAACATTGTGGCAAAGTAAATTGAAATGGTGAACAATTTATTTCCACTTTTGCCACAACACATGACTTAAGTCAGTAATTATATCTTCATTTCTAAAGGGTTTCTATATTTTATATATTTTTCTGTAAAGTCGTGTGATTCAGATTTGTTGTATCTTGGAAAGAAAGTACATGTTATGTGTTTCGTAAACAGACTTGAATTGATTGGAAATCCTGAAAAGGTCACGTAGTCATACATCATTTCGAGGTCTTGGCGTGAAACGGTTGTAACTAAAATTGGTATTTTTTATCAAGGTTTATCACCTCGCTATAAAGTTTTTATAAGTGTTAAATCATTTTTCTTGGTAAACAATGGAAATTTAGGTGCCATTGCTCCTTCTGAGCAATGGCCCCTTAATTTGTATTGTTTACAAAGGGGTCAAAATTGCCCCTAAACCAGGGCTTTCAAAATAGGTTTTTATTTACAACCGTTTCACGCCAAGCCCTCGATTTCAGCTTGATATTTTTACTCTTAAAAACTCACAACTTGGTCGCAGCAGGCAATTTGAACAGAGAAACTATTATATAACAACAAAGTGTAACATTTTAGGAATTCTCAATTGACGTATATAATGCGTTCAGTACAAATGATGCAACTAATTACACTCGGAGTCTCTCTGTTGCATACCATTATTGTAACAGTACAGACAGAACGTCTACATTCCTGACAAACCGCCTTCTGTGCTGGGTAAGCAGTACGAGGTACGAACCGAACAAAACCCGCCAATGGACGAGTTGTAAGCGCTGTGGATATGGAACCGATCGTCCCGGGTTCAATACCAAGTCGCGGCAGTGCAAACGGTTATTTTCGAATGCCCTTGGACAAGGCTAATTTCCTAGCATAGTGCTGGTTTGTTTACCCAGGGATCATGACTAAGTGAACTGTCGCCATGATATAACTGAAATGGTGTTGAAAACGGCGTAAATCCTAAATAAAACAATAAAACATACAAGCCAAACCCGCTTTACGTACAGCATTACAATAACACGTTCGAAAAGCTCGACTTTCAAAATATACTGTTGTTATTGTTCTTCTGAATGTCTGCACAATGCCATGGAAATTTGCAAATGTATATATGTCATGTTTACTAGTGGACATAAAGAAACGTACGGACAAAGCAGTTGTTCAGATGTGTGCCCTTTCGTTTTCTGACCAAAACAATAAATTTGTTATAAGGTGTCCCCTTCAACGATGAATGACGTTTTGATTGCACGGTCGTTTGCCTGACACGCTATTGTTTTGCTAAGGTTGGTTTTAACTTAAATATCACGTCAAAACACAGCCTCGTCAAATCTATAAATGTGACTAACACGTCCCCGAACATTAACTATCCTTTTGATTTTTTTTTTCTTAAACGGTTGTTTCAAAACACGATAACCTTTTTAGAACTAAAGATAAGATGCGTACTTCTGGTACTGTTGACACTTTAACCCTAGGTTATGGTTGTTCAACAAATAAATTCGTTTCGCTGAGATCAATGATTCTTTTGAATACCCATAACATATGGGTTGGTTAGCAAATTAAGCGGATACTGTTGTGAAAAGATAAGTGTTTTCCTTTTGTCTTAGCGTATGCTCTGTCTTTTACTTTAACTCTTTCAGCGCCAGAGGCAATATTGAGGTTTTTAATAACAACACTGATTCAGGCGAGTCAGCATTGTTTGCCTTTCAGTTATCAAAATAGTCCAAAGTGTTATCACATGAGAAATGAAGAACACGGAAGAGTCTACTTTAAACAATTCGGCGCTAAAAGAGTTAACGTAAATGGAGTAGATACCCCTATAGGCCATATAAACGCATTGTTTGGATATAAAAAGCTATCATTGAAGATCCAGACAATCCAGACAGTCTGATCGCGATCTGCTTTGTTTGCCGTCTTACCATATAAAGGCATCCTGGAAGCAATCAGAGAACGGTTCAACCCACAGGATGACGACTGTACAGGTATAAACGTTGATGGCAATCGGTCGAACATATTTTGAACCATGTAAAAAGGACTTGCAATCAAGTTCAGTCTTTCATCGTTCGACTTCCTCGGTGCTGTTTGGGTAGAGGGTTTGATCCCTAGCCGGGTCATACCAAAGACTTAATAAATGGTAGTAATGGATGTAATGTAATCCTTGGCCCTAAGGATTGCGGGGTTAGCATTACGACTAAGTGACTTGTGCCAGATTAAATGGACCAGTAGTACTGGTGATTTACACAAGAAACGCCGTGATATAACTGGAAAAAAAGTTGACAGCGGCGTAAAACACCAAGCAATCAACCTTCAAATTTCCGTATACCAATTCATTGTTTCAAAAAAACATGTCATGTAAAGGTTTTGCGGACTTTGAAGTTGTCAAAGATATGACAAGATAGTGACGAAACTTTGTTTTAGATATGATGGCTTCCTGTTTGGGAAAGAAGCTTTTAACAAGTACCTCATGACAGACAGCTGATATGATGATAAAAGACAGGGACCATTAGTCTCGACATTTGAAGACATAAAAACCACGCCTGCATGTTGCGTTCATTCGATAACAATATATAGGAATGATGATAAAACTTGTCTAAACCCGTTCCCACATATAGTTGTTTTCTGACGCCTCCGCAGTAGGCGGCTTTTGAAGACAATGCTGCAAAAGAAAATATTGGTTAAGATAAGCAATTTCTTCGTTTGTCACCATGTTTTTACCTCTGTTCAATAATTATACTTATAAAGAGTGTTCACACTTTAACCGAGTTATGTTCAAAGTCGTCCGCTGCAGAATCATTGTATTTCGGAAAGAGTTACAGCAATCCCAATTTTATTTTGGGTATCTGCAAACACACAGCAATTCGAAATATATATTCATAACGAATACAAAGACCATATTGAAAACGAAAGATTTGAAAAGAGTTTAGCAATCACCGAGTCATTTTCCTTTTCTTCTCTACTACCTTCCCTATCGGTTCATACTGTCATATGCTCTATAATTCTCTTCCTTTGCTCACATGTGTATACGTGTGATTCATATTATATAATTAACATTAGGAATAATGAACAAATGCGCATTGGCAAGATTATCCTTACTGGTTGCTTCCAAGACATTGGTCAACATAGTCAACATTTAGAATATATTAACAAATACGCATCGGCGAGGTTATTCTTTTATGTTTTTCTGTCAAAAGAACGTTCTGGTGGAATATTGGTTGCTTCCAAGACATTGGTCAACACAGTTAACATTAATAATGTATGAACAAATGCGCATCGGCGACGTTATCCTTGTCTGTTTTCTGTCAATAAAACGTTGTGGTAGATTACTGGTTGCTTCCGAGACATATGTCAACACAGTTAACATTAAGAATATATAGACAAAGCGCATCAGCGAGATTATCCTTGTCTGTTTTCTGTCAATATAACGTTCTGGTAGACTACTGGTTGCTTCCAAGACATTACATTAAGAATGTGTGAACAAATGGGCATCGGCGAGGTTATCCATGTCTATTTTCTGCCAATAGAACGTCCTGGTTGATTACTGGTTGCTTGCTTCCAAGACATTGGTCAACATAGTTATTATTAATGATATAATACCAAATGTGCATGCGCTAAATGTTTTCTGTCAATATAAAGTTCTGGTAAATTACTGGTTGCTTCCAAGACATTGGTCAACATACTTACAGTTAACATTAAGAATATTTGAACAAATGCGTATCGGTGATATTGTCATTGTTAAAAGAACGTTCTGGTAGATTACTGGTTGCTTCCAAATCAATACGATGGCCCATTGTATCCGAAATGTCATAGTGTTACTTGTAACATAATATCACCCTGCGTCCATGCCTTGGATATACCATGGACGGCGTCTATATAACTGAGTAGTTACGTCATTATGTTACTAAGGTGACCCTGCTTGTTTAAAAGTAAGAGAGCTAGAGAGAGAGAGGGAGAGAGAGAGAGAGAGAGAGAGAGAGAGAGAGAGAGAGAGAGAGAGAGAGAGAGAGAGAGAGAGAGAGAGAGAGAGAGGGACGGAGAGTAAGGTAGAGATTGTTGATCGAGCAGGCTGTTCGGAAGGAGGTGGGCTGTGTCTGTGAAGCGGGACGCTTGGAGGAGGTGGGCAGACGAGCACTATGTATAGCAGACATCATTCAGAGAGTAGAGTAGAGCGACGCAGGTTTTTCTTATGTAATGGAAGGGGGTGATACACGCAGAAGATCTGGCGCAATTTTGTAGAAATGTCATTTGTTTGTTTCGTAGACAAATGGCCCAATATACTAAGTAGTAATAAAATGGAAAAAACACACTGCGAACGACGTTTTGGTATATGATGCGTTACTACCACTTTGTGGCACATACTGTATTTGTGTTCAGACCTATTAATATTAAGAATATATCAACAAATAACCAATTACCAAAAGTACACACACAACACTTGAAGAATCAACGCATTAATTTCTCAATTCTTTATACGTACCACGCATGAGAAGAAAATAATATTCAACATCAAATATATTACTGGAGGAAAATGCGTATGGTGGACTTAACATGTATTTCCATGGCTTTCAGGGTTTTGTTTTATACTAAATGTAAGAACAATTGACCTGTCACAACGGACATGTTTGTGATGTTATAAATCTAGCTTTTCGTGCCATGACAATTTATTTTACAAAAGAAACATAAAAAGTAACTAAGTAGTCCTTAATGCATACTTGACATTTGCACCATTTGACAATGGTCAAGTGATGCATCGGTCAGAACAGACCATGCTTATTAATCCTTTCCCACATACAACAAAAATGAACAAGACGACTTTGAAAACATGTTCCCGAAAAACATGTAAACTCTATAAATAAAAGTTCCGTCATTGAAATAAAATTGAAGCCAGTTTGTCAACAAGGGAAATTTCTCATTATGAGCAATTTTATCTTTTGCAATACTTTTGTGTTCAACTGTCGTCTGCAGCAGATGCTGCGTCACAAACCATCTAAATAAGGAAAGGGTTAACCCTCTCCCACATACAACACATCTGTATTAGACGACTTTGTAAACATCTAGTTGAAAACACGGAAAATCACTATGAAGATATAATTACTGAAAAAAATCTCAATAATTGATTGGATAACCCATGACTACAAGTGGAAAACATTGTAGCAAAAGGAGAAATTGCTCGTTTTGAGCAATTTCTCCTTTTGTCACAATGTTTTCTAAAGTCATCTGCTGCACAGGCGTCAGAAAGCGTCTAAACGAGGAAAGGGTTGAGTAAATGTACCTATGTACGGCGCCATGGTCAGTTTAAATGTGTCGAGTTGACACTGAATATTGTCAGAAACTATTCCCCTCTCTGTCGTTAATGTTGACTTTACAGATGTTTTCTTCATGTCGTCCGTAATAACAATTATTACAACACAATACGAAATTAGGCAACATAAATCATAAACGTTTCAACATATGTCTACATGCTTTAAGTATTAGATGAATTCGAGGCAAAAGCAAGTGTCGTTTGAAACGAGAGTCAGTTATGAACCAGAGGCCACTAGTACGGATTAATATAATTAAGCGAACTTTATTTTCATCATTTTCGAAATGAAATAAGAGTTGACTATGAAACCGCATGACCAGATATAAAGTAATTATCAAGAATATATCTTATGCTTAGCATATCTCAAACAAATATACGTTCACTCGTACTGCAGGTGTTCTTCAATGATTTAAATGCACATGCACTTGTGTTGAAAACAGGCCGAAAGTTCCAAAACATTGTGTTTTTTAGTGATGGCATCGATAAATCTCTGATTAACCACCATGCCTCTTAATTCCAACGTCAATGTATGCTACACTTAAATGTGATTAAATTATGATCAAGGGGTGGGTAAAAGCGAAATTTGCAGCATTCATTATAAAATGCACATGTATATAAATTAGATTTACAATCATGGCGATTTTAAAATGTGTCATGAGCCTCAACCATGCTGCCTATCCGCGAGGTTTCTCTTGACCATTTTCTGTCAATTAACGTTCTGGGAGGCTATTGATGGTTTCCAAGACAGTGGTCACATGATGGTCCTCACAGCTGTATTTGAAATATCTTGGTTTGCGTACAGACCATTCCCAACAGAAATTGCTCTTTGGCCCGTAATGATTTTTTTTTCTGATATTTATTAATTTGGGGACAATAGATCATGCGTCTGGTGACCAATCGAGTTCAGTCTATGTTGCTTTTAGAAGCTCCTCTGTGGTTTGTTGTTTAAAATCCAATGTTGTGTTCTTGTTTTTAGCTTTGTTTTTATTCAATCTTGATTAATGTAATATTCGAATATTAGATAGTGAGCTATATATGTCCATGTAACATTGTTGTTGTTTGGTGTACGTGTTTGTGTTTTATGTGATGACAACACTATACATATACTATGTACATTTTAACCTGACAGGGCTCGTACTTTAACAGCGTAAATGACAGGTCCTCATTAGTCAGTAATTGATAAGACAGGCCAATGTAAACAATAGGATGGACACTGATTTGTTTGTAAACCACTAATTGTCTAACCTTCGTCGCCAGAAATGACAGCGCGATCGCTACCATATACTTCAGTGGACAGCTACACGCTTTTACAAGTAAAAACAGGGGCGCCAAGAACATATCGCCTTGACGTCCCCCATAGATCAGCTTTTAAGTGGACAAACCTATTATAAATATAGGAAGAGAACCGTGCTCTAGAAAGAACAACCGTATCATGGTTATGATTAGTTGATTGAATTATTATTTGGTGTTTTACGCCGCTTTCAACCCTTTTTTCAGTTATATCACGGCGTTTCCTGGGTGAATTACCAGTACTACTGGTTCATTTATTCTGACACCAGCATGTCAGTCGTAATGCTAACCCCGCAACCCTGAACGCCAATGAGGGCAGCCATTACTACCATTTGTATAAAGTCTTTGGTATGGCCCGGCCGGGAATTGAACCATCGACCTTCCGCATCCGCGGATAAGAGTAGATAGAGACAAGTCAGGACTTGATCAATCGGTGCGGATGTGCATGTGGATGAGGATCTACACTAGTCACACATGCCCTATGGTTTTGTTTTCTTGGAGCACGACTCTAGGAAACATGTTAAATGTCACGGTGTATCAAGGAAGGTCAGAGTCCGTTTACTTAATACGCTTCGTAATAACAAGAAGTAAGGCATGAACTATTATGTATATTCTGTCCTCACTAATTGCCCTCTGTAATGCTGGACAGCAACGAAGTACTTTCTCTTATTGTCTATTTGCATTGTGTCTATCTAAATATCAACCAAAAATTGGATAGCCAAGCTTTTGATCTTGAAATATAAATAGAATTAAATGACAACTTGCTAAGATTTTTACAAGCGCATTAACGTAAATTAATGATGATGAGATAGAAACAAAATTGACAAATGTCAAAGTGTCCCTCTTTGAACTTTCAATTTAAATTCTTATTTTCGTAAAGTTGTTGCCAAATTGACGTATAAACACCCCTTAACTGATTATGGATTTCATCATGACGTTGGTACTTTAAACAATATATAGGCTCGGCTATTTCTGTTCGAAGTAGTAAGTGATCGGCATTATTCGAGGAATTGTCGGTCGCATCATTGTGCCAACAAAATATGCCGACTCTTAACGATTTAATACGGAAACTACCGATTTCATTAGGGATGTTCTACAGTAAATATGTGTACACAGACTGCAATTAAAGTATACTTGGACCCCCTTCCCTACAATCTGGTCCATTATCGATACGTCTTTTAGACAAAAATACGACAAAGAAAGAAAGTGGTCATAATGAGTTTTTTCTTTTTAGAATAGTGTCTACTCTATCCTTTTTTCAATAATTATAATTTCATTTTTAGAGATTAACAGGTATTTCTTTCCAGATATGTTTGAAATCCGCTGCTGCAGACTGTAGTCTGCGGAATGGGGTAATATGTGGACTACCAATGTGTTGCAGAATTAACACAACGAGTGCCAAGTTATTGTCCGTAAAATGTGTTTAAAACGCAGAGATCTTTCCTGTAAACAAAATGTCATTTATCAATAAGACAGCATACACGTGAATCCACACTATTTCACTGTATACTTCTATAAATTACTAATTTAACATCTGTCATACTTATTAGTATGTCAGTTACGGACATCCCCATTGCAGCTTCAACTTGTCATATAATTTGATAAATATACCCGTTAATAATGTCCGCCATTTTGTAATTGTTTCTCGTGTTCTTGGCGCCCGATGTCCACCACCATCCTGACACAATACGGCTGTCTAGCTCCAAACACGTGTATGTTTATTTTGTATCAAGATATAGATACGTCTGTTTTGAACACAGATATCGTATTTTTAAAATTCACAGACAAAATCGATTAGTTAAAGATGCACATCGATTATATGACAAACGACCATCTTGTTATAAACGACAGGTTTGGCGCCAAAGTCGATATGTGTTACGTAAAACAGATTTTCTATCAATCAAATTAGTAAAAAAAAACGTCAAATCTTGTTAATTTCATACTACCTGTTTGGAGTAAAGGCCGGCCGAAACGATTCTATGGTACAAGACACATTAGTATACATGTATATATCACACTCGGAAGTGTTGTGTGTATTGTTGGCCCTATGATCGGTCTTCGGTCATCCGATGTCGATAGATACCAGTTGCAGGAATTCAGTCGGTTAAAGTTGAAAATGTGGATTCTAACTTGAATGATTATTGTTCCAGAGATTATAATGCGATATACTTACATGAGCGGGTTCTACCTCTGGACGTTTCCACACAAACTGTGCAGTACTGAGTATGTCTCCAGGAAGCAGACATCCAGCGTGATTAGTATAAGCTTAAAGCTTGTCTCTCAATCGATGTATAATAAATAAGTTTAAACTAAACTGAGCTTGACTATTTGATGGCAAGGCTTGATACGATTGTAAAACAACCGAGCCAGTACGATGAAACATTGAGATTAAAACGTGCAAATTATTTACGTGCATTTACCAAGGAAACTATCTCCATTTGACACGTGCAATACTGTTGCGGGTTGTATTAGTTGAAGCAATATATATTTAACTGTTTCCTGCCGAATTTCATAAAGTCAACTATTCCATGTTAACAAAATCGGACCACTCCAATTTTCGTCTAATAGAAAATTTGGTGAAATTCAATCGACTGAATCTGCATTGTTTGCAAAAGCTTTTAATTGCTTTTAGCAGCGAAAGAGTTAATATATTTTACAATAAATACATAAATGTGCGAGTGAAATTGGGATTTAAAACAAAATTTAATGACTAATTCCTATACTTGCAGATGGTGTTACAATCGATATGCATCTTTAACTAATCATGCTATGGTACGCGTTTTCCCAGTCAGAACTTCTATAAATTACTAATTTAATATCCATCATAATTATTGGTATGTCAGTTAAGAACATCCCTTTCGCAGCTTCAACTTGTCATATAATTTGATAAATATACCCATTAATAATGTCCGCCATTTTGTAAGTGTCTCTCGCGATCATGGCGCCCGATGTCCAACACTATCCTGACACTGTTCTGGTTTAGCACCAAACACACGTAACTGTATTGTTTACTATATTTAGATACATCTTTTTTAACTTATATATCACGTTTATTATGTTCGCAGACAGAACTGATTGGATAAAGATGCGTATCAATGATATGACAAACAACCATCTTGTTTGTATCGACAGTTTCTGTCGCTAAAGTTGATACATATTACGTAAAAACAGATTTTCTATAAATCAAACCATTAAAGAAAGATGTCACGAGCTGTTGTTTACTGTTTGGATGGAGTACCGATATAAACGGTTTCAAGTTGAACGATACAAAACACTCAAGAGTAGTTTGGTTGGAAGTGGTATATTTTAAAGCTATGAAATATGTCTAGCTTTGCATGTCTAAAATCGAGGATACTGATAGCAGGGGTGTATTCAATTTGTCCTTAACCCTTTCCCTCGTACAACAAATCTGAAGCAGACGACTTTGAAACCATACTGACAAAAAGCTGAAAAATCTCGATAAAAGACAGCTTAATTGTTAAATAAAGTTGAACAGATTGTGGCCAAAGGAGAAATTGCTCATCATGAGCAATTTCACCTTTGACCACAATGTTGTTAAAAGTCGTCTGATGCAGGTGGGAAAGGGTTAAACATGGAGCACTCGTGCGACTTATAGTCGAATCTACCAATCAAGTTAAAGCTTTACACTAGCACTCACCCGACGCTGGTTGTGTAAGGATATATAAATACACTCCCGTGGCAGAAATCCTATAGTGCCGAGTGCGAGGGTAAACAACGCCAACAAACAACAACAGAAATCCTCTCAGTTCATCATTTCCCAAATATAGACGCTTTCTGACGCCTCTGCAGCAGACGACTTTTTAAATAATTGTTGCAAAAAGGAGAAATTGCTCACGATTTGCAAAAAAGTGATTTCAACTGTATTCAATAAGGATAATATCATTTATAGCAATGTTCTATATTTTGTAATTGATCATTTCAAAGTCGTCCGCTGCATATTTATTGTATGTTGGAAAGGGTCAAGTCTTAAAGCGTTGCTGCCGTCTTCAGTTATTCTATGTTGGAGTCGGTTTAACTACAACTGGGTCGATTTCGGTATGACACTTACATTAGAAAATGTAATTTACCAAGGTAACGGCGTTGTGTACGTGAAACGTTAGTGCAAACGCTGTTAAAACAATCCAGTGGAGGTGGTCCTATGTTTTAATAAGACAGTGTACATGCTATGGTACGCGTTCTACAAATCAGAACTTCTATATACCAATAATTGAACATCCATCATAATTAATATTGTTATGTCATTTACGGACATCCCTATTGCAGCTTCAACTTGTCATATAATTTGATAAATTTACCCGTTAATAAAGTCCGCCATTTTGTAAATGTCTACCTGGTACATGGCGCCCGATGTACAATGCCATTCTGACGCAATGTGACAGCTTATTTCCAAACACATGTAACTGTATTTCCTAGCGAAATATAGATACGTCTTTTTAACGTATGTATCATGTTTATAGTGTTCACAGACATACCTGATTAGTTAAAGATGCATATCGATGATATGACAAACAGCCATCTTGTTTTAACGACAGTTTTTGTCGCCTAAGTCGATATATATTGCGTAAAAACAGATTTTCTATAAATCAAACCATTTTATGAAGACGTGAATACTGTCATCGAATCGGTCAATATTTTATAATAATCAATTTTGATATGTTTATATGAATTCCAGATATTATAAGTTTTATTGTTTTCATTATTAACCCTTTCCCTCATATAGACGCTTTCTGACGCCTCTGCAGCAGACGGCTTTTTGAAAACATAGTGACAAAAGAAGAAATTGCACAAAACGTGCAATTTCTCCTTTTGCCACAATGTTTTCCACTTTTTGTCATAGGTTATCCATTCAATTATGGAGATTTTTATATTTTTTGACAAAATATGTTCAAAGTCGTCTGCTGCAGAATTGTCGTATGAGGGAAAGGGTTAACAAATGAATGCTCTTATGGCACGTTTGTAATGGTTATACCTTATGTTGTACCAATAAACCTTTTAGAATTGAATTAAATTGTTCGAAATATTTCGATGAGTACGTGTTTACTGAATGTTTAATCCCCACTTTCCCACATGCAGAAGCATTTTCAAACAGACTACTTCGGTTAGCCCCGGTGGCTCAGTTGATAGCGACGCCTGGCTGTCAACCAAGGGATGTGAGTTCGAACCCCAGCTCGGCCAACATTATTTCCGACGTTTGACAAATGCTAACGTGACAAGTACCATTCGTCTTACACACAAAGGGCTAACAGTCTATGTGGAAAAGCAGCCAGTTGCTTGGAAAGTCTGTTGTGTGGAGCACTGGTGTGGGACAGCCAGGAAACACATGAGTAGGTAAACTGGCCGACGTGATATGACTGAAAGATTGTTGAAAACGGCGTTAAACACAACCATTCAAAGAGGTTGCTATCGTCATCTACAATGTAAATATACAAAATGACAATTTGAATTTCGATGCATGTATATTAGTTATATATACAATGAAAGTTTATTGTTGCAAATAAATTCTCTTTTACAATAAGATCTATATTATTATTTCGATATGATTGTCATCGTGACGTTTCTTGTTGCATATACATTCAATTTAACAACCTTAATGACTCTGATATAATTTTACATAAATAATTGTACAGTCTACCTACCCTGCGTGCATAAATTTATTACGAACAAATGTTACATCATATATGCAGATTTATATTGACACGAAAGTTTACAATGTACATGCACATCTATGTACCAGACACCATAATTGCTATGTTGCAAATTTGTCCGTCTGGGTTTTATACCCCGAACTTGACATTCGCAGACCGTCGGGTGGATAGGGTGTTAGAACATCAATCCAGCCACAGGTTTTTGACAGGTTTGTGATATTTAAACAAATTTCAGACTTGTTACTGGCGCCGAACAACCAACTGGTCCCCGTCATGTAAAGACGGAAAATCTAAATACATGTACATGTATATATTCGTCGTTATTTTAGTAGGTTAATTGTTTAATGGGGCCACATTTCGAGCTTTATGTTTGTATATACAGCTAGGTATATACTACCATGTGGTAAAATCTGTGTGGACAGGGGCGTAGTTCCCTTTAGGCACTGTAGGCACGTACCTAAACATTTTTTATCAAAATGCCTCAAAATACAGCTGCGGCGATAGACATCTGCGTAATGTATCGACCAGATCAGCCTGCGCTATCCGCGCAGACTGATCCGGGCCGACACATTCCGTCTTAGGGGGATAGATGTATAGAGTAGTGATTCCTGAAACAGAAAATCCACAGGAGGCAAAACGTGTCTATCCGGGTAGGCCTGTGTGGCATGCTTAAGGCTGATCCGGGTCGATACTTTACGCAGAGTCCACAATGTTGATTTTTCTCACGAGACGGACTACACATTGATTATTGCAAAGCTACGCCCCTGGTGGACTTGCCAGAAGTTTCATTGTATGCACGCGCGTTAAAGTGGCCTTATTTGGCCTGACGCGTCGACTCAATACTGTCTGTAATTTCGACCGAGCGAATGATATTGACGGAAACAGTAACCATGACAAAATGATGATTTATATGGGCACCCGAACCGTCTGGACAAAATATTACGTTTAATAGTTTATACATTATGTAATTTACCACGAGGAAACGTTTATTTGTTTTTTACTGCGACTGAACCGAAGTGATATAACAGTATTCATAATTTATGATACTTAGGGGTTTTCAAATATATGTTCGTCGTAAATGGCGTACATCTCTAATCAATCAATCAATTCTTTTTGCAGTCATTATTAATTTTAGGCAATGGAAAAAAATATATATTTGAAGTTATGCAATATTTTATTTGGGACAGCGTCATATCGCAGAATTTATTGCTTGAAGTTTTCAATAACATTGCGATTTTACGTGATCATATTTTCCTTCTCAACATAGTATTCTTCCCATTTACGCTAGTCACAATAACTTATACCAGCTCTTCTTCCCGCAATATCTCCCTTGTTATCCAACGTATCCCTATGATGTGGGTACTCAAAAGAATCGTCTCACTGAGACAATTCTTTTGAGTACCCACAACATAGGGTTTAGGGTCAAATGACGATTTGAGAACATGCAAAACGCCGCTTATCTAGATCTCTGTTATACATGCCTATCACTTGAAAAAGCAATGAGCACATTTTTCTTTTGCCACGATGTGTTCATCCTTATTCAATAACCCTTTCACTTTTAGAAAGTTTCCATATTTGTTCACATATGTAATCATAAACTTCTACAGCGGAATTGTCTTATGTGGGAAAGGGTTAAGAAGAAACAAGTGTGTTAGTTTTTTTGTTAATTTTGATGTTTCCAAAGTCGTCTGCAATAGATTGTTGTTATAATGTACATTAAGTAAAAACACCCATTTCTCCTTTCCTCACATTGTTTGTTCAGACGTCGTATATTACTTCACAATGAGAAAAATGATAAATATAGATATTTCACATAAACTAGCTCTTATGTGGTAAACGTTTTAATTGCGCAGTAAAATGGTCAATATTACTTAATTTGTAATCGAGTATCTAATTAACCTTGATTGGTTTATGACCGAAAGAAAATAGATAATTAAACACGACAAAATCCATAATCGATATTTCGAGGTCATAAAATAATAATTAGCATTTCAACACCAATCTAGGCGTCTCTTACCTCACGCAGCCGAGTTTGGTTG
The DNA here is from genome assembly GCA_031761405.1 of Serripes groenlandicus. NCBI lineage: Eukaryota > Metazoa > Mollusca > Bivalvia > Cardiida > Cardiidae > Serripes > Serripes groenlandicus. Next base: position 54,843,866 of record JASEVX010000003.1, read on the forward strand.
CGGTTGCAGACGATCTTCTCAGACCAGACAATTATGACGTCACACTATGTAATATATGTTTTTGTTCATATGTAATTAACATTAATTTACTACTATTGTCTAGGTCGTGTGATTGGATATCATAACTTATTAACCCTTTACCGTTTAGACAACATCTGCAGCAGACGGCTTTTTGAAAACATATTGACAAAAGAAGAAATTGCTCAAAACGAGCAATTTCTCCTTTTGCCACAATGTTTTTCACTTTTAGTCATAGGTTATCCATTCAATTATAGAGATTTTCAGGTTTTTGTCACCATGTTTTCAAAGTCGTCTGCTGCAGATTTGTTGCAGATGGGAAAGGGTTAACGCGTTAAAGGAGTTTGCGTGCAATGCCGAGCCGAAACTCGAACCTCGGAATTTGACATATCGACCGTTATACTTCGCGGGCCACATAGCGCCTTTTTGAGACATGTTAGTTTAATGTTGTCTATGGCCAAATCACGCATAACGAAATGCATAACAACCTAGTTCATCTACTTCCGCTTTCGATTGGTTCCCCTCTGGAGATTCGCCCCGTTCGCTTGTCGATACAATTTGATGGATTTTTGTTGATATAATGGCTGAATCGTGACATTAACCCAAGAAAATGTGTCAAAATTGCAGGGTTTGTTTACTTTTTTAAAATAAACAAACACTGAAAAGCGGTGTGACACGAGTCATGGATTCGACATGAATATTTCGTATGTAATAGCTAGCACATAATGAATCATAACCTGTTTACAGAACTCTAGATAAGGAGCGTTTTTTCATGCTCTAAAATCCTCATTTGATCTCAAAAACCTATGTTGTGGGTACTCAAAAGAATCGTCTCAATGAAACGATGCTTTTGAGTACCCACAACATATGTTTTGATGAGTGCTTAAAGAGATATCGTGGAAGAAAGAACCTGTTTACTCCTCCGTATCTAGTCCTCTGTAACCATCAATAAATACTTCCCTATATACCTTCTGTAGGTTTTTCAAAAATTGCATTTGTGCATCTTCGAATTTCGTATTGCCCATTTATTAACATTTTTCTACAATGCGGCTAAGCTGGTTTTAAAGAGCCATGGCAAGGTAATGCAAATCTCATTTTAACCGAGAGAAAAAAAATCGTATTTTGTTATAATATCAATAATGTGAAAACGTATTGTGTAAAAAAGTATATAGTCTTTTGTTGGGTGATTTATGAATTTAGGGCTGTATTTGACCTATATTTAAGCCTTTTAGGCTTACAACAAATTAGCAGCAGGCGACTTTGAACGCACAAAGGCGAAAATCAGGAACATATATATACATTTAAAAGCTATTGGTGAATACATGAATAGAGCTAACACATTGTGACACGAGGAGAAATTTCTCCTTTCGCCGTGCAATGTTTTGAAAAGTCATCTGCTATATATGCGTCAAAGAGCATCTGCGTATGGATAAGCTGAGAGCCACGTCCTGTTCCTATTAAAAAATAGAATTTTCTTTTGTTTTGTCTTGCTTAAAAAGTTTACATAAAATAAATGATTGATAAAAGGTCATATGTAAAAAGAAAAACACACTTTATTTTGCGGTTAATCGTCTCCGTTATTTATATTTGTTTACAGTCAAAATAAACACAACCAACAGTTATCTATAATGTCCAACATTAATGCTATTTATTTTTGTGAAGAATTAGCGTCGATAACCATCATAAAACAATTATTTATCATTCATTAAAGAAGTGGACGCATGACCCCGTGCCAGTCTCGACAAACCGGTTATAAATTGCCGATGACACTGTTTTTATCGTTATCGATCTGTCTGCAAGATAAGAAAGAAAATAAACAAAATCAAAACATTTTGACAATGTTCCGATAGTGACAATATTCGAACAAATATTTCACCCAGCCTGTGTCTATTTTTAGACACGTTCATTTGTCCATGGGCATTATGGGTACATATCAATCACGGCGGAAATCTATCAACGTTCTGGCGCTTTCGATCAAAATATCAAAACAGTAATAACTTTTAAGAAAACAAACCAGTGTCGTTCACGCACGGGGACAGTGGCCCGAACAGATTGATGTCCCCCTGTTAACCCTTTCCCACATACAACAATTCTGCAGCAGACGACTTTGAACGTATTTTGGCAAAACATAGAAAATCTCCATAATTGAATGGATAACCTATGACAAAAAGTGGAAAACATTGTGGCAAAAGGAGAAATTGCACGTTCTGTGCAATTTCTTCTTTTGTCACTATGTTTTCAAAAAGCCGTCTGCTGCAGAGGCGTCAGAAAGCGTCTATATGAGGGAAAGGGTTAACCCTTTCCCACATACAACAAATCTGCAGCAGACGACTTTGAAAAGATACCCGAAACAAATTGGAAACTCACTTTAAATGAAAGTACAATAATTGAAAAAGAGTTGAAAACATGGTGACAAAACAGGAGAAATTGCAATTTCTTCTTTTGTCGCCAAGTTTTCAAATAGCCGTCTGCTGCAGAGGCGTCAGAAAGCGTTTAAATGAGGGAAAGGGTTAAATTCTTGTCACTAACTTGTTAAATCGGATGTACGATGGCAACTTTACGACCGCCCGCATGTTCAAAAATCTGCCTCGTCATACTTGTCCGGTGTCTCCGTAAGAAAAACAATGTCGTGTCAATTTGTCTTGCTTGACCTTTTTTTCGATGAGATCGTATTAATCTAACCCAACACGGACATCATTAATAAACGCATTAAAATGTTAGATTTACCAATAAAACAACGACAAATAGATAAACAAAGATTTCAATAGTTATGTTAGTATTTCTCATGACATTTGTCAAATACACAGTTACACCCGCTCAACGATTATCAACAAGGGGGTTATTCAAATAACTGTACATTTTATTCAAAGACGTTTACTTTTTTAAACAACCCTTTGTTACACAAGGGAGTTCGGCGATATGTTTGCAGGTCGATCATAATCTAAACCATAATGCAATCAAATCGTAGTTTTCTATCTTCGAAATGTAATGAATTTTCAATTAATCAATCGTTTAATATTGCCTCGGTGATGTCATTTCAAAGATAAATGTTTACATTGAGCTTAAAACTAAATTCCGATATTTACATATACATCAGCTCTAAATATATGGGCTCACATTCTTTTCCAACTCATGCCAAGAGTAATTTGTCCATTACATTACCATAGTTACTTATATGATTAATCTGATGCAACTCTAAACCAAAATAGTTCAAAACTGACCCAGTTATCAAAAGCCAAACGATTGTAAATGCATGCAGGGTAGTCAAAACCCCAAGAACTATGCCATTGTTTTTGTTTTGTTGGACTATTGGGGATTTCATATTCATGTACATATAAATGCATGTATTCAAAACCCCAAGAAATTTTCCATTCTTTTGGATTATTGGGTTTTTCATATAGCTGGGTAGTCAAAATCCCTAGAACTATGCCATTATGTTTTAGGACTATTGGGGTTTTCACATACATGTACATGAAATGCAGGGTAGTCAAAATCCCTAGAACTATGCCCCATTATTTATTAGGTCTATTTGGGTTTTCACATAAATGTACATGTAAATGCAGGGTAGTGAAAACCCCAAGAACGATGCAATTTCTTTGGATTATTGGGCTTTTCACATAGATGTACATGTAAATGCAGAGTAGTCAAAAACTAAAGAACTATTCCAGTTTTGGACTATAGGGCTTTCACATACATGTACATGTAAATGCAGGGTAGTCAAAACCCTAATGACTCTGCAAATCATTTTGGACTATAGGGGTTTTCATATACATGTACATGTAAATGCAGGGTAGTCAAAACCTCAAGGACTATGCGTTTTGGGGTGGGGGTGGTAAGGTAGAACTATTGGGGTTATGACATGCACCCCTAGTAATCTCCCTATTGTATTTTAGCTGAGAGTAGAGATTATTGATACGGTTTGACCAAATAGAAACTTTTTTTAACTATCAGATGGGTTTGACAAAAAGTAGTGCGACAGGCGTCATTCGTCTTCCGTCAATGGATTATCATCAATATGTGTTGAAATGCAGCCAGCCGCTTTGGAAAACCGTTGTGTGGAGTGCTGGCGTGAGAAAGCAAAGAAACTCATGGGTAGGTGAACTACCCGCTGTGTTATAACTGAATAATCGTTAACAACCGCCTAAAACCCGAAACAACCATTACTATCAAAACGGAATGTATCAAGTTCGGTGGAATGTTTTTGTCTGTATATCCTCTCCGTAGTTCGGTGAACGGCGTGTGTATTATATCATAATCGATCACGATTCCACAATGACACGGTCATCCCGACAAAAGCCTGATTAATCTAACACAGTGCCCGATACATCAACAAGTTTTAATGGACCAAATAAAACATGGCAGATCTTTTAATTCCGGTTCCGGAGGCTTTTTGGTACAGATTTTGACGATTTGGTGGAATTCGGACATTGATGAATTGAGGAGACGGCACTTACCCATACATCCTGTTATCTAAGCGACTTTCAAGGCATATTGAAAAAAAATGAAATATCGTGAATGATAGTTTAATTATCTAATAGATAATAAAACATTGTGTCAAAATTCGAAATTGCTCATTGTGATTATTTTTCTCATTTTGTCACAGTGTTAATATAATTCGTCTGCTGCAGAGGCGTCAGAAAGCGTCTTTATGTGAGAAATGGATTAAACAAGTATTAAACAACAGTTCAGAAAGCGTCTTTATGTGAGAAATGGATTAAACAACAGTTCAGAAAGCTGTTATTATTCACCACTTCTGAACGTTTTGCGAACGATCTACACCACAATTAACATGCACATACATCTCAGTTTACAATGCTGACTACTTATTAATAAACTATTAGCAAATATCATTCTAAAAAACATTCAAGAACTTACAAACAAAGATAAATATTATATAATATAATAAAACGTTAAGCTGGTATTATGGTGACGTTATAAAAGGTTATAATGCAAGTTTCGTTGCAGTAAGAATAGTTCATACAAAATTGCCTTCGAACGCAGCAAATAACGCCCAAATGGCATTATATCAGCTGTGTGTGTGTGAAGGAAATTGTGCGATATAATCAACTCACTGCAATGAAATTTAGAGTAAACCCTAATAAATGCATTTATTCATTTATTAAAATCGTTGGTTAACCATCTAGCTTCCAAACGTAATTAAAGATTTTTTGGAATCAATGCAGATTCAGGTGAGACAGCCGCGTCGTAATCTGCATTGTTTGCATTGTTCGCCAATAAGATTCCAGTTGGACGAACATTTTCAACATTGGAGAGTCTACTTTGTGACATTCAAGAGTGAAAGAGAATGTACTTTTAATAGCATTTGATGGGAAAATATTGGGACTCTTTCTCGTGTGGAACTTTCATTTATGGAGATTGGCCATGTTGCACCGCACATGTTTTCAACGACAGCGTCTAGTGCGGACTTATTGAAAGCCAGGAAACATGTGTTTAGATGAACTGGGCGTCGTGATATGACTGAAAATATGTTGAAAATGGCGTACAATCCCAATCAATCGATCAATACTTTGGAAACGTTAGTAATTTGTCTTCCCTCCTTGGCGCACAGAGTTGTCGTTCGTTGATGTCAGGATGAATTGGCCAGAAATGCTTATTACTTTCAGTATGATATAACTGGAAATTGCTGAAATCGAAAGAAACCCTATACAAACAAACAAACGAACATAGTTTGGATGAGCAAATTGAACGATGTTGTACATTCGTCGAAAGATCCAAGCTTGGCTTTCGTAGATCGCGGATCAGATATTTGTAAATTTCGTCAAATTTAGATTCGTGTTTCATTAACCAGACATGAAAGGAAATGACAAACGATCGCTAATTAATTCGATTTCGTCACTTGACCACTTCAGTAGCCAAGGTGCAATTTTTGAAAACATGTTCTAATTTCCTTCAATAGATCACAGGTATCGGGCGCCCCTTGTGGCGAAATTGACCAGTTAACAATATTGAAGCGTCAAATTAGACATGACAGGCACCCGTCCATTAGCGAGAATAGAGGAGGGGACAATTCACAAAAAGCATTTAATTTAATTTAATCATATTTCGGGCGAAACCCCTTATGTTTTACTGGCTGTTAACGTTTTCCAGTATGTTGTTGTATTTTTGAAATTTCTTCAGTGGAACGAAATTTGAAAACGTTGTGGCAACTGGAGAAATTGCTCATAACGAGCGATTACTCATTGTGTTACAATGTTGTCAATTCTTTTCAAAAATCCAAACTTTCCAAGTTTTCTGCTGCATATTTGTTGCATTTTGGAAAGAGTTGAAATGTGAACCCAAATATGTTGGTACAAAATTGTCCTCGATATATCAAAATATAGTCAAATGCTATTTTTTAGATTTTAAACGAGGCTGGCACCTGTGTCCTCGATGGGGGAATTATATAAGACAACCAAGGCACCAACAAAGGTTGTCTTAAACAATATTAATGGTTAAGAAGAAATATACAGGTATTATCATGTTAACCAATATTTCCGCGAAATGAATGTTTTCTGTATCTGTGCATTATCCTATATATGAGTCGTTCCACGTGAAAACAAACATGATGGCCTATGCGTAACGTATCGACCCATATCAGCCTGCGCAGGCTAATCCGGGCTGACACATTCCGTCTCATGGGGAAAGAGGTATAGGGTTATGATTCCTGAATCATTTTTCCTGAATAAAGTTCTGTTCTGTTTTGTTTATAAACCCTAAATATATCTATAATGTCGGGCCTCTAAAGCCCGGATGGTTAGGACGACGGTTATCAATACAGGGGTCGTGAGTCCAAACCCTGACTCAGACTGTGAAAATACATGTGTTTTGTAAACTATTATTTTAAGTGCATTCTGTGTTGTGTAAATTATTATTATTTCGAACATGCATGTACTTTGCCGTACGTTGCCATTTTCTCTTGATATTTGTGACATTTTAAGACGTGCAGTTAAGCATACCAAATGTGCTAGAGGTTTATAATGATAAATGGATATAAATGAATTCTTATAAGTAATTTGATTTGATTTTTTTTTTGCAATGAAAACATAATAAACTATTACGCAATGTAAGTTGAACTATTAAAGATCAAAATACTAACGTACTTGATTTATATTCAAATCCATCCAGCCAAACACGATTATTAAGATGGATTTTTTTTTTTTTTTTTATCATTTTTAAAGCAGACGATTTTTACCTGTACTCAGATCGCTAATGATAATATGTGTTGACAGTCCAGTAACAAATGGCCGCGGGACTCTCGCACTGGACGAGACTCCAGACTTTCCCGAAATGTAGATGGCGCCACTCTGTGAAAACAACTGGGTGGACGGGGTCAGGAGAAAACAAATCCCTTTTTCCGTAACATGCTAACGGTGAAGACTTGGGCGAGTCAATGCATACACGCAGTCTCGTCACAATTTACTCTGTCCAAACAAACATCAATTGTTACATATATAGCACAATACCAAATGTTCAACACGTGGATACAGTTATTCGGTATATTTGTGACATAATGTAACTACGGAACAGTATCCCTAGATAAAAAACATTGCCGACCATTTTTAATTGCCATGGTAATCGTTTTAACGAAAATCTGTGGCCATGTACGGGTAACGTGGCCGAAACCGGACTTTAATCTGCCAGGTTGTGGAGTTTTCAATTGCCTTTCAGCGCTTTTCGTGTGATATTGGTTCGGCCGATGTTTTCAGACGATAACACTTAGATTTATCGTCTGGTCGATTGCTGCGAGAACATATTTGATTGAAGGCTCGATGGGAGTAGAATGAATGGGAAAATACTCTTAAACATTTTCCCCCACTTGCGGGCGCATATAGACGAATCGGAAACAGACGATTTTTAAAAATCATTGTGGTAAAAGAAGTAATTGTTCATAACGACTTCAACTGCATACACATGTTTTGCACAACTGTTTTTAATGTCGACTGTTGCATATGTATCGTATGTGGGAAAGAGTAAAACGCTTTACCTGATTTGTGTTATAAATAATGAAAAAAAAAAACCCAGAATAAAACAAGAATTTTATTCGACGGTACGTAGGACAACTACGTACTCTTCGAATACAATTCTTGTTTTATTCTGGTTTTGTTCTGTTCCTGATCCGATTTGTTAATTGTCGTCTGCGGAAACACCCATTGGGAAAACATGTAGTTTATTTATCTGAGAAAGACGTAATACTTCTGATTCAGTTTTGAGAACCTTTGAGAATAGGAGAAATTTCTCATTTTCCCACAAGGTTTCAAGAAGACATCTGTTGTACATGACGAAAAAAGTCGTGCTCATCAGGGAAAACGTTTACCTCATGTGTATGCAATATTTTGACTCTTCGAAAACGAAAATAATAAGATAATTGCGAAATTAAGAGAAAAATCAAAGTATGCAGAGTTTGAGACACACTAGAATACCATTTTTGGGGAAAGGAAAGTTAACACTACCAGTTATTCCATCGTTTTTCAACAATATTTTCGAATGTCGTCCGACGTCGTTCGCGGAATCCGTAAAAAGTAGACTGCATCAGGAAAAAGGATTAAATGAAAGCAAAACTTCGTGAGATGACCGTTTCGATCAGATAAGCGAAATCACAATACAAAATAATCACAAGTAATCTCACTTATCACAAGTTACCATCTCGGACGGAACAATAAGCCGCCGGATTACTGCTAATTTCTAATCCAACCTTTTCGACCTCCCAATGCCCCACGCAAACACCCCAGTTTCGTTTGGCGATGTGTTCGTTTTGACCTCCCAATGCCCAACGCAAACACCCTAGTCTCGATTGGCGATGTGTTCGTTTCGACCTCCCAATGCCCCACGCAAACACCCCAGTTTCGTTTGGCGATGTGTTCGTTTCGACCTCCCAATTCCCCACGCAAACACCCCAGTCTCGTTTAGCGATGTGTTCGTTTCGACCTCCCACTGCCCCACGCAAACACCCCAGTCTCGTTTGGCGATGTATTCGTTTCAACCTCCGAATGCCCCACGCAAACACCCCAGTCTCGTTTGGCTATGTGTTCGTTTTGACCTCCCAATGCCCAACGCAAACACTCAAGTCTCGTTTGGCGATGTGTTCATTTTGACCTCCCAATGCCCAACGCAAACACTTAAGTCTCGTTTGGCGATGTGTTCATTTTGACCTCCCAATGCCCAACGCAAACACTCAAGTCTCGTTAGGCGATGTGTTCGTTTTGACCTCCCAATGCCCAACGCAAACACCCCAGTCTCGTTAGGCGATGTATTCGTTTGGACCTCCCAATGCCCCACGCAAACACCCCAGTCTCGTTCGGCGATGTGTTCGTTTCGACCTCCCAATGCCCCACGCAAACACCGCAGTCTCGTATAGCGATGTGTTAGTTTGGACCTCCCAATGCCCCACGCAAACACCCAAGTCTCGTTTAGCGATGTGTTCGTTTCGACCTCCCAATGCCCCACGCAAACACCCCAGTCTCGTTTAGCGATGTGTTCGTTTCGACCTCCCAATGCCCCTACGCAAACACTCAAGTCTCGTTCGGCGATGTGTTCGTTTCGACCTCCCAATGCCCCACGCAAACACCCCAGTCTCGTTTTGCGATGTGTTCGTTTCGACCTCCCAATGCCCCACGCAAACACCCCAGTCTCGTTCGGCGATGTGTTCGTTTCGACTCCCAATGCCCCCGCAAACACCCCAGTCTCGTTTGGTGATGTGTTCGTTTTGAACTTATCTGGAATTGAGTTGGTTTTCCACAGTTTTTCGAATATACTAACCGCCTCGGTGGTGTAGTGGTAGAGCGTCCGACTCGGGTGCGCTAGGTCGTTGGTATGATGCTAAATATGGTAGTAATGGCTGCTTTCCTTGGCGCTCAGAGTTACGATTACGATTGACCCGCTTATGTTAGGATAAATGAATAAGTAGTACTGGTAACTTACCAAGGAAATGTCGTGATATGACTGAAAAATTGTTGAAAGCGGCTTAAAATACCATACAATCAATCAATCAATCGTTTTGATTAGTTTTGATTTGTGTTGGTTTTCAACAGTTGTTCGATTATACTGCGTTTTGATTAGTTTTGATTTGTGTTGGTTTTCAACAGTTGTTCGATTATACTGCGTTGATAGGACGCTTATTCGTGAACCATGGTAGACAAACCAGCATTTGACTTGTCAAAGCGAAAATCGAACCAGGAACCTCAAGTCAAGAATCCCCACGCTACATACTCATTGCGACGGGGAACAGTGAACACACAGCGGGTGACTTTATGCAAACGCACAATCTCACTAGAATGTTCACTGTCTATGTACTTTAGCCGTCCCGCGAGAAAACCAACACTGTGGACTCTGCGTAAAATATCGACCCGGATCATACCGCGCAGGCTAACCCGGACAGACACTTTTCGCCTCCTGTGGATTTTCTGTTTCAGGAATCATTTCTCTATATCTCTATCCCCATTAGACTGAATGTGTCGGCCCGGATCAGTCTGCGCGGATTGCGCAGGCTGATCTGGGTCGATACATTACGCAGAGGCCATACTGTTGGTTTTCTCGTGGGACGGCTCGCTTGTATATTTGTTTGATTGTATGTATGGTGTTTCGCAATGGTGGTGTAATGGTAGAGTGTACACCCCCGCTGCGGGAGGTCGTGGGTTTGAACCCCGACCGGGTCATACCTGTAATATTTTAAAATTGATAGTAATGGCTGCCCTCCTTCGCGCTCAGGGTTGCGGGGTAAACATTACGACCGGAAACGCCGTGATATAACTGAAACATTGTTGAAAGCTACGTAAAACGCAAACAATTAACGTATGGTGTTTTTTATACCGCCTAAAAAAATGTTGCAGTCGTATCACTACGATTCCTGTGTTAGTTACCAATAATACATGTCCATTAATCCTCCCAATCCCGGGCGCCAGAAGGGAAAGCTATTACAAGCCGGCCGGGGAACGAACCCACGACCTCACGCACCCAAGGCATAACACCATTGAAGGCATAAGAGAAACAAGGACAATTTCGGCCATGTAAATCCATGAGTTTGGAGGGTCAGCTGCAAACTAGCAGCCTCCCCCCCCGACTGTCCATAAACAGATGAACTTTATTTGGAGTGCAAATTAATAAAATACGTCAACTAAATCTCTATCTGTTTTTGAGTGAAGGCGTTTTATTTCGTAGGTCAAAGGTCAACGAAACAGGATGTTTGTAAAATGTAGATGGATTTAATTTATAAATTAAAATTGAGAATCCACACCCAGATAAGAAATAGAAAACGAATGCTATTAAGGTGTGTGCGTGTATATTATGTACAATGAATATGTCTTAGTTTAAACTTATTTCTTTTACATCGATTGCGAATCAAGCTTTCAGCTTTTATTAATCACGCTCGATGTCTGCTTCCGCGAGATTTTTAACCAGTATTCGCGCCGTTTGTGTGGACAAATCCCGCTCGTCACGGGACTCGAACCCGGGACCTTACGCAATAAAAGAAATACTGTGTAAAATATAATATTAAGTAAACGGTTAACCCTTTTCTACATGAAGACATTTTCTAACGCTTCTTCAGAAGACGACTTTTGAAAACATTGTGACCAAAAGGAGAAATTGCTCATAATAAGCAATTTCCCATATTGACAAAATATTTTCCAACTAAAAAAATATATTTTCATTTATAGAGATGTTTCCTTGTTTCGCCTAGTTATTTTTTAAACATGTGTTATAGGGTTAAATCTCCTTGAATACAAGATTGGAAAAGTTACAGTTACAAAGAAATAGAGTAAAATCAAAAACACGTTTGGTCAAATATAAAATAATTTATCTTAACCTATTGATAAACATGTTCAGAATATATCATACAATTTCATATCAAAAGCATTTTAATTGTGACCGAATGTTTTTTATTTGTTCGCATTTTTCTATTTTTCAATATTAAGGAGTTCACAATTGAACATCAGGCAATGAGCTGAGTAATAATTGTATCACCAACTGATTGGCGTTAACAAGGCCGTCACGTGACAGTTAAAAAGGATGAAACCGACGTTTAACTACTTACATCGGATGGAAAAAATAGATAACGTTTATAAAAACGTGTTTAAATAAAAACCGAACGTAGCGTAAATGTCGTAAGTTTTATTTTGTAATTAAACAGAAAAATCAAAAAGATCAAAAACCTGACCGCTCTTATACAACGTCAATCAAAATAAGGCACACGCCACGCGAGAATCGACCATTGGAGATTTAAAAATGAATTTAAATTTAATTTAATTTAATTCTTTCTCTGACTTGAACGCTTAATGTTCCTCGTCATTTTAAATGTACATGCATTACAAAACTGGTGTACAATACATTTTGAAATAAACTCAAGCAAACAAAAGTATAGCCATTATAAAATATATAAAAAAAAAAGAAAAGGAAAAAAGCAAAACAATAAGTTATTATATGCGGTAGAAATGACGCTACAATCAAATTGCGCATTTTTAGTTAAGCAGTTTTTATCATAACCGTTTCTAGAGGTATTTCTTGATTCGTCTATGACTATGATTCCAGTGCCAAAGATCTGGTTTCATGTATCGCCTCTCAAATATGAGACAACTGAGATTCACAAAAAAGGCTGCCCATGAAGGTGTAAGGACGAACTCAACACGACTTTGAAGACTATGTGGCAGACAGTGGGTGCAGTGTCGCGTCGGTCTCTCGATTCAAAGGTCCCGGATTCGAATCCCTAAATGAGCGGATTCTGCCTTTCGGATTCTTCCACACAAACTGCTCGAGTACTGGTTATGTTTCCAGGAAGCAGACATCGAGCATGATTCATATAAATAAAGTTGATAACATTGTGACAAAAGGAGAAATTGCTCATTATGAGCAATTTCGTCTTTTGCAACAGTGTTTTCAAAGGTCGTCTACATCATATGCGTGAACATGCTTCTACAAGTGGGAAAAGGTATATCAATTAAGTATGGTGTGTCGTCACTGTACGCAGATGCACTAAGACCCGCAACTCGCCTGTTTTCAAAGATCGTCTGCTGCAGATGCGTCAAAATTCGTCTACAAGTGGGAAAGTGTATATTCATTAAGTCTGGTGTGTCGTCACTGTACGCAGATGCACTAAGACCCGCAACTCGCCTGTTTTCAAAGATCGTCTGCTGCATATGCGTCAAAATTCGTCTACAAGTGGGAAAGTGTATATTCATTAAGTCTGGTGTGTCGTCACTGTACGCAGATGCACTAAGACCCCAACTCGCATGACGCGGCTCCTTTATAGATAAACCATAAAAAAACTAAAATGCTCTGGGTTCTGTTCATGTTACATATCAAATCTTATAATTACCATGATTTATAGTCACATAAAGAAATAAACTGTTATAAAAGAAAAAAGAAATTAAGATAAAATCAACGAAGAAAGCTCTGGACATTTAAGGCAATGTAGCCAGTCACTTTGCAAGCATTAAAACAGTGATAAAACATTCTTATAACTGCGATAAGCTACCATTTTATTACATGTTTACGAGTTACGGTTTCTAAGATCCCTTTTTGATGTACATATGTAAATCCGGCACCGCTGGCGTATTTGGGACCAGTAAGGGTCGACGTAGCCCGAGGACAAAAGCTTTGAGAGAGTGTTGACATAAGGTGTCCGCGCTGTTGTCGTATAAGTGAAGATAAAGTTTGATAAAAATCTAGTCACAATAAAATATTATGATACTATCTCTTTGTTCTTGTTCCTATTGTTTTTGTCTGTTGTGGTAAATAGTCGGGTCGGGTTGTTAACATCTGCACGTAATAAAGTAAACAAAGTCGATAATGTGTTCCAAACTAGGCAACTGTAGTTTCAAGGCCTAATCGAATACGTATCAGTTTAAATCAATTCATTTCTAAATTACTAAAACAACAAATAAACTTGCTTAAGAAGACAAAAAAAAAAAAAAAAAAATTTAAATGGGTTATCTCACGACCTAAAAGCGAAAAGAAAAGTTGAAAAAAAAAGAGATTATCATCGCAAAACTTGGACCGTCCTTTTGTTGTTGTTGTTGTTATCAATGTTGTTGTTGTTGTTGTTGTTGTTTGAGCGTCGGCCTCTGGACAAGTAGATGAGGGTTCGATACCCGGTCGGCTGACATACCAAATACTTTGAAAATTTAAAAAAGGACTATTATATTGTTCTATGCCATGCTGAATTCACACTAATGGTATAATGACCCCCCTGTTTTACTTACATTTCTGGTTTATTGATTTAACGCCTTTTTTTAACAATTGTTAAGTCATACCACGGCGGCAAGTTCACATACACATGTGTCTCTTATCTGGGAAGTAGTTTAAATACATGAATACATAAATGTGAACTGTAGAACAAAAATAGCATACTGCACGTATGTCTTTCGGTTTCTGTTGTTTGCAAATGCCCTATGAAGGCAAGATAGTAGGCTTAAAAAGCGTTGCCTAAAGTCACATATAGGGGATTACTATTTTAAGTTTTGAGGAAAAATAAAAATGAACTCGTAATTATATGAAGCTTCGTTCGCTCACACTACTTCGGTGTCGTAGTGTTAGAGCGTCAGCCGCGGGTGTGGGAGGTCGCATGTTCGATCTCCGGCCAGGTCATACCAACGACTTTAAAAATGGAAGTAATGGCTGCCCTCCTCGGCGCTAAGGTTTGCAAAGTAAGCATTACGACTAACTGACAGTTGTGGGGATACATGGACCATTAGTACTGGTAACTGGTAACTGGTAATTTACCAAGAAAACGCCGTGATATAACTCAACAATTGTTGAAGGCGCCGTTAAGCACCAAACATCCAATCAATTAATCGTTTGTAATTTTTTTAAATTTTATTTATTTACGTAATCAAAGGCCACCGGCCCAAAATACATAATCGAATGTTACAAATAACAATACATCATGTGAAAAATAGGTTATGTCAATTTCCATATGTTAAGTATAAATATGCTATATGCAAAAACAAACAATACATTACAGAAAACACAAAATTCATGTCTTATGAAATAAATGTTCCTACAAATTATCAATTTCCCTCATAAGTTTTGTGATAAATATCGTTAAAAGTTTTAAAGTTTTACAATTATTAATTTTCATTAAGTTAATACGATCAACCGTTTCAGTTCTTCCACAATACCAATTAAATAAATAGTTTTCCCTTACAATAGAATATTTGGGGCAAATGAAAAATGCATGATACTCGTCTTCTAAAATAAGATAGTTACCATTTAACCCTTTCCCTCATATAGACGCTTTCTGACGCCTCTGCAGCAGACGGCTTTTTGAAAACATAGTGACAAAAGAAGAAATTGCTCAAAACGAGCAATTTCTCTTTTTGCCACAATGTTTTCCACTTTTAGTCACAGGTTATCCAATTATAGAGGTTTTCCATTTTTTGACAAAATATGTTCAAAGTCGTCTGCTGCAGAATTGTCGTATGAGGGAAAGGGTTAACAAACAATAAAAACAAGTTCTGTCGGCTCTTTTCCACACAGTGCAATCAAGAGCGGGATCCCGCCTTGACGCTATAGGTTATTGGGATAGTGTCATCCCTGTTTCCCCGACGTGACCGAGTGGTGAGCATCGGGGATTTGGAACAGGGTGTCCCGGGTTCGATCCCAAGTCGCGGCACAACGGTTTTTATTGGAATGCCCTTGGGAAAAAGCATATTTTCTAGCTAAGAACTGGTTCTTTAACCAAGAGATCAAGAACTGTCGCCGTAATATAGCTGAAAGTATGTTGAAAACTGGTCTAGTTATCTATCCTGACACCAGCGAGTCAGTCGTAATGATAAATAACCCCAGAATCCTGAGCGCGAAGAAGACCAGCCATTACATTTTAAAGGTCTTGGTATGACGCGACAGGATATCGAACCCTCGCCCTCCGGCACCCGAGGCAAACGCTCTATCGTTACACCACCGAGGCGGTATGAAAGAAGCACTACTGAAAGCGACGTAAAATATCATACTAGCACCAAGTTTCTCTTGTATCAAGTACCAGAAAGTAGAAATGTTCGGTACATAATACATACTTATGCTTTTTGTTGATTTCACCGCTTCAGCATTTAGCAAATATTCAGCTATACTAGACTTTAACCCTTACCATAAACTAAATCCGCAGCAGACGACTTTGGAAACATCATGATAAAACTTATGGGAACTCTATCAATAATTATCAATTTCATCTTTTGCCACAAATAATTATCAATTTCATCTTTTGCCACAAATGTTTTCAATAGTCGTCTGCTACTGATGTGAAAATCAATTTGTAAATCTGTATTCGGGAAAGGGTTAATTCATCTTAAGACTACCGAAATGCACTTCCGTTCGGAGTAGAATAAGATTAGAACTAGACCAGACGGCACAATCATGCAGACGAATTTTGATCTACATTGTTCTCAATATATAACAAAGACTTCTCAATACATGAACCTATTTGAATGCAATGAGGATGATACCAGATTGCGTAATTCAGCAGGATTAGTTTACAATATGTCATTTATGCCGATTATTTCCATGCTTGTCACATTCGGGATTCAATGTCAATATCCAGACTAATACAAGATGGCGACAGGAAAGCACTTTTGTGCAGACATAAATATGTAAACAATGGATCATATAACATCGATTTAATCAATCTACGTTTCCGTTTGCTGCAGAAATGTGCAAAACGTTCCAAGTTTCTCATGGATAGTTTTGTAGTGTACAACGCAATTCGATCGTATCTCTTGACACGGTCTTGGATTTCACTCATATGTTGACCGCATCTCAATGTCTATTTCACGTTTTCACGCGCTCTGCGACCATGACAACCGGAAGTTCCGCCTAACCACCGTCCTTGACACGGTATTCCTCCGCACGTCTTGACATTTGACATTTCGGTGACTAAGTAATCCGAGC
This sequence comes from Serripes groenlandicus, assembly GCA_031761405.1. Taxonomy (NCBI): domain Eukaryota; kingdom Metazoa; phylum Mollusca; class Bivalvia; order Cardiida; family Cardiidae; genus Serripes; species Serripes groenlandicus. The sequence goes on from JASEVX010000003.1 coordinate 54,860,756, forward strand.
CCGAATGTATCAAAACTTGAATCTTGAAACCGCAAAGACTGTTAGAAATATCACATCCTACATCATTGATGCAGAACGATGGATATTATGCCGCAATAACGCATTAAGTAACACATTATTGCATTGAATCAAGAAGTAGCGCCGAGCCATTTAAATAAAATTTATATCGAATTTTCAAACAATGAATTCTCCGTCAAGACCGTGCATCGATGCAGTTACTCAAGAGTTTAACTTACTAATGTGTATCTTTTTGCTTGCCTAGATGAAGCTTCAGACAAAAAACCTGAAGGTGTAGCCCCAGTGGTATGTCCTCTGTGAACGTTTAAGTGATTATCTTACGAAGATGTTCAGGGGACATTTTCTCCCGTCACGCGTCTGAAGGACTTAACATTTTCCTCTCTCTTTAAGCTGTTGCCACTTAAAAAGCACCAAACTGTCTCGTCAAGATTGGATAGAAGTTGAAACTGGTAGTTATGTTACATGTGAATTCGTGAAGCAGGGAGAAATAATTATATACTAATGCAACTGCTGGAAACTGCAAACCGGTTGTTGAATTATATAAACCGTTTCTACGACGTAGCAAGGAACTGGAAGATTGCAAGTCAAAATTGCAAAAGCAGCTTAACCCTTTCCCTCATACGACAATTCTGCAGCAGACGACTTTGAACCTATTTTGTCAAAACATAGAAAATCTCTATAATTGAATGGATAACCTATGACTAAAAGTGGAAAACATTGTGGCAAAAGGAGAAATTGCACGTTTTGTGTAATTTCTTCTTTTGTCACTATGTTTTCAAAAAGACGTCTGCTGTAGAGGCATCAGAAAGCGTCTATATCAGGGAAAGGGTTAATGCATTCAAATGATTGTGCATTTGATGTCTATGGTAATTATGGTTGGTGGTTGATGCCGATATGTTTTTCCGTGTATAATAGTTTATTGTTTCCATATCATGATTTTTGATATATTTATTGTGCGGCTTACAATGATATTGCTTTTAGAACGCGACTTTTAAAAAAACCCAGGCATAAACGTGAAATTGTCTGAAGGATCAGAATTCATATATTGAAAGTTTTGAGCAATTCAACTTTTCCCTATGGTTTTACAAGAGGCGACTGTAAAAGCAGGACCGACATAACTAAGTAAAATGTACCTGAATGAAATGGAAGAAGAAAACACTAATAAATTAAACGATTAAATAATGTTAATTCAGAAGGGAAAAGTATGACCTTGAAATATATATTAGTTAATAATCCAGAAAGAGCATCGTTAACACTCTCGGTGTGGTATCATATTATATTTTATTGTTTAGTATTTTACGCCGCTTTCAACAATTGTTCAGTTATATCACGGTGTGTCCTGGGTATGTTACCAGTACTTTTGGTACATATATCTTGACACCTACCAGTCAGGTGTTAGGCTAACATCGCAACCCTGTCCGCCATGCAGGGCATCCATTGCTACCATTTTTTAAATTATTTGGAATGACCCGGCAGGGGATCGAACCTGCGCCCTCCCTTTCCCGAGGCGGACGCTCCACCAATTCACCATCGAACCGGTAGTATCATATTAAAAAAAATAAGCGAAATAATTCAAATAATTTGTATGAAATCTTGCATAACTAATGCACCTTGACGTAGGCCAATAAGCATTAAAAAATGTGTGACCATTGCTTAGACTCAGAGCCCCATCCGGATCTACGATGTACTTCATCCAGTCCATGAACCATTTATGGATCGTAAATCAAAAATGACAAATACAACCTTCATGTAACATCGAATGTGTCGCATATTTTTCACTTTTAGAGCCAAAACTATGTTTGACCTTGACAATTCAGTCGTTGTTGATGTATACAAATAAGAAATCTTAACTTCCGGTTTGAACTAGAAATCTAGGAGCCGAGGCTTCCGCGTTGTAACACGAGACAGGTCCCCTTTCCCTTTTATTAAATTAAGCGATATCTGCCATAGTTAGTATAAAAAAGGATCTTCTACTGTACATAGATTGCTAGCATAGAATATATCACATCTCACTACCTCGCAGATTGCATTGACTTGTAAGGTTGTTTTGATAGTATATATGCATATGCCAAAGCCAATAGGACGAATATTACACGTTTCTAAGATGATTCTTTGGGTTTCTTTGGGAGAATTCATATTGACATTTCCATAGAAGGAAGGGTTCGTGTTTGAAGAAGGACGGAATTCTGTTTAATTGTTCCTAAATACGGCTCTACTTTATCGTGAACGACATCCGTTAACACTTGGAGTCTACTTGAAAAACAGGACTAACTGTATAGGAACTGCGTTAAGCGATTTTGTGTCTAAATGCTAATACGTATAGTTTACACATTCACAATACACCGAATACATTTCTTGTTTGTTTCCATGTAAATCGACATTGTTCAGTCCTCAATTGTTACACTTTCTAAGCGTTTCTCATGTAGAACACCATATATCTTTGAAAAGTGTTACCTCTAAGCTTTAAAACAATCCAAAGAAAATGGGAGGGGGTGGGGGAAAGGGCATGCATTATGCTAGAAAGAATTTACCAGGCGAAAATGGTTAACGTCATTTTGGACCAAACCGGGCTAAGACAAAACCGGTGTTTAGCATTCTCTACGTTCACGTTCAAACAAGGTCAAAATACTAAAAGTGATCAAATCAATCATTTCCAGTGCATCCTATACACATTTACAATGATTTTTAACTCAATGTCATATATTCAATGCATCATTCTGGTGATGGTATGTATACACTCATTTTTAGGCATACCACGTTTTTGAGGGACTATTTGTGTGTAGATCAGCATGACCGCGGATGTATTTGGCGTAATTTGACTTATAGCGAATATTTAGTTGAGCCTGTACAGTCTCACCAGAATCTTCACTTTTCGCTTTCATGTAGTAAAAACCCATTTGTAATATTTTGCAGAAAAGTGGAATTATAGTCCCGAGAGTGATACTGCCATAACGGGACATATATGTGGCCTCGTTTCGGGAATGCAATAAGACCTTAAGTCGCCCGACGCGGCGCAGAACTATCAGATGTGTTGTATTCCAGTGCGGTTATATTATATTATAGTGTATTGTATAATGTGATATTGTATTATATTATATTATGATATGATATATTATATCATAATATATTGCATGGTATATCATCAAACGATACCTACCAACATCGTTTTAGTCAATTCTCGCATGAAGACTTGTTCAAATTATTCAACTCGATGGTTATCCCTATTCTCACATACGGGGCGGAGATATGGGGGCAGACTTATTCCTCAGATATTGAAATCATTCAAATTGAATTCTGTCGATATTATCTCGGTGTTCATTCGTCTGTTAACAATTGTGTGATATTGGGAGAATGTAGGAGTCTTCGCTTTACCTCATATAGACGCTTTCTGACGCCTCTGCTGCTGACGGCTTTTTGAAAACATAGTGACAAAAGAAGAAATTGCTCAAAACGAGCAATTTCTCCTTTTGCCACTTTAAGTCATAGGTTATCCATTCAATTAAAAAGATTTTCTATTTTTTGACAAAATATGTTCAAAGTCGTCTGCTGCAGAATTGTCGTATGGGGGGAAAGGGTTACGTTTAATATACTTTACAAAATGCATTAAGTACTGGTGTAAATTATTGCAAATGTCAGACACACGTTATCCTAAAAGTTGCTATAAAATGTTTATGTCAAATGGCAATATTGGTCGAACCAACTTGGTCACAAATATCAAAGAGTTATCATATAGATACGGCTATGGGTACGTCTAGGTAAATCAAGATGTTGGTAACATGAACATGTTTATTTCATTTAAACATCGTCTTACCGATTGCATGACTCAAAACTGGTGAATTGTCAAGTTCCTCAAGATGTGACACTTACTGCACTTTTAAATCCATGTTAAACGTTGAAAAATACTTATGTATAGACATATCTTTTTACTTTAAGAAATCTTTTGCGCGTTTTCGATGTTTAAGCCACAAATAAAATATTGAACTTGGAAGACATTATGGAATAGAAAGAGCTTGTTAGATAAATGGTAACCGTCTTATTTTAGAAGACGAGTACCATGCATTTTACATTTGCCCCAAATATTCTATTGTAAGTGAAAACTATTTATTTAATTGGTATTTTGGAAGAACTGAAACGGTTGTTTTTATTAATTTAATGAAAATTGATCATTGTAAAACATTAAACACTTTTAATGTTTGTTATTTATTACAAAACTTATGAGCGAAATTGATAATTTGTAGGAACATTTATTTCAGAAGACTTGTATTTTAGGTTTTCTTTAATGTATTGTTTATTTGCATATAGCATAATTTATACTTAACATACTGCAATTGACATAACTTATTTATCAGATGATATATTATTTGTAACATTTGATTATGTTTTTTGGGTCGGTGGCCTTTGATTACGTAAATAAATAAATTGAATTGAATTGTAAGCGTGTATATATACACAGCGGCGATGAGGACATGATTGATTGGAGTTTAACGCCATTTTTAACATTTTCTCAGTCATATCACGGCGGCCAGTTCACCTTCTCATGTGTTTCCTGGTTTTCTAAGACCAGTACTCCACACAACAATCTTCCCAAGCAACTGGCTGCTTTTCCACATAGACTTAGCCCATTGGTGGAAGACAAATGACGCATGTCGCATTGACTTTTATCAAACGTCGGAAAGAAAGTTGGCCGAGCCGGGATTCGTACTCACAACCCCTGGATTGACAGCCCGCGTCGCTACCGACTGAGCTACCGGGGCTCGGCTTCTCCGTCTATGACGCGACATTTTAAATTTTACTAAAGTATGTTCTTGTTAATTGGTAAAAATGCGCTCCACTTGCTATCTCATTTGTATTGTCTATTTGTGTATTTTGTTTTTCTCACGGGCCATATGGCCTATTGAACTTGTATTTGAAATAACATTCTTCTAAATTTACTGTTTCTTTATTGGTCATTCTACGTAGAATATTCGACGTTAACCCTTTCCATCATACGCCAATTCTGCAGCAGACGAATTTGTACGTATTTTGTCAAAACATAGAAAATCTCCATAATTGAATGGATAACCTATGACAAAAAGTGGAAAACATTGTGGCAAAAGGAGAAATTGCACGTTTTGTGCAATTTCTTCTTTTGTCACTATGTTTTCAAAAAGCTGTCTGCTGCAGAGGCGTCAGAAAGCGTCCATATGAGGGAAAGGGTTAATAATGAAGGAGTGTCCAAGAAAAGAAATAGAAACTTTGAAGAATTAAAATTTCGAAAAACGAAACGGTATGCGTTGTAGAACATGGCTAAACAGATAACAACATTTTATTTAGCAAGACCGCAATGATACAGGCAAAACGCGGAAGGGACATCTCGAAATCAATTTCGAAATCAGTAATGTTTTATGGGAGATTATCACGATAAAAACCGAAGATCAACGAATGGCGCTTTGGGGATTATGCAACTACGTGTTTGAAAGACAGGGGGCACCGTAACATTGGGTTAATTGATATAAAGATAAGTTGATGTTCTACAAATGAGAAACGCCATACAAAAACCGGCCTTCTGATGTGTTATTTTTAAATAAAACTTTGTTTTTTATGATGGTGTTTGAAAGCCGCATTTAACAGTTTATCTGTTATATCAAGGTGTTTTATGAGTTGAAGACCGGTTATTACCGTTGGTGGGTTTTGTCCTAACGCCAGTGCGTTAGTCGTTATACTATATTGTATGATAAGTGCAATCACAATGCATTGTCGCGAATTTGATTGGTTTTTTCATGGCCAGTCCTCAGAAATATCCGGGATGGGCTGAAAAGTAATTGTTGAAGAAAATGAATTTTAAAGTGCGCAGTTCAACATCAACATGAATATGCATTTAACCGCATCTGCAGCATCTCTCTCTGCTCTCTGGCTGTCTCTCTCCCTCTCTCTATCTCTCTCTCTCCTCTCTCTCTCTCTCTCTCTCTCTCTCTCTCTCTCTCTTCTCTCTCTTCTCTCTCTGTCTCTCTCTGTCTCTGTCTCTGTCTCTGTCTCTGTCTCTCTCTCTCTTCTCTCTCTCTCTCTCTCTCTCTCTTTCTCTCTCTATATCTCTCTCTCTCTCTAGCTCTCCAGCTCTCTGGCTCTCTGTCTCTCTATCTACCTCTCTCTATCTCTCTCTCTCTCTAGCTCTCAGCTCTATGCTCGCTGGCTCTCTCCTACTCTCTGGCTCTCAGGCTCTCCGCTCTCTCTCTTAGGCTCTCGCTCTCTCTCTCTCTCACTCTCTCTGTCTCTCGTCTCTCTCTCTCTCTTCGTCTAGCTCTCTCTCTCTCTCTCTCTCTCCTCCTCTCTCTCTCTCTCACTCCTCATCTCTCTCTCTCTCTCTCTCTCCATCTCTCTCTCTCTCTCTATATTATATATATATTTCTCTCTCTCTCTCCTCCGCTCTTTTTGTTCTCTCTCTTCTCCCTCTCTCTCTGTGTATATATATATATATCTCTCCTCTCGCTTTCTCTATATCTCATTCTCTCTCTCTCTCTCTCTCTTCCTCTCTCTCTCTCTCGTCTCTCTCTCTCTCCTCTCTCTCTCTCTCTCTCTCTCTCTCTCTCTCTCTCTCTCTCTCTCTCTCTCTCTCTCTAGCTCTCGGACCCCGGCCGGGTAGCTCAATTGGTAGCGTATCTGAATCGTGATCTGGAGGTCACGGGTTCGATACCCGGTTGCGGCGACATTCTTTCGGCGATGTTTTCCAATTGCCTCTCACCTCTGATCTATGTGAGAAAGTAGTCAGTGGCTTCGAAAGAATGTTGCGTAATTACTGGTGTGGGAAAGCCAGGAAAACATGGGTAGGTGCACTGAACCGCCGTGATATGACCAAAGCTGTTGAAAGCGGCGTTAAACTCCAAACAAACAAACAAACAAACTCTCTCTAGCTCTCTGGCTCTCTGGCTCTCTGGCTCTCTCTCTCTAGCTCTCTCTCTCACTCTATATATATATCTCTCTCTCTCTATCTCTCTCTCTCTCTCTCGCCGGTTTATTCCTCTATCTCTCTCTCTCTCTCTCCTCTCCGGCTCTTATTTTTTCTCTCTCTCTCTCTCTG
>JASEVX010000003.1:54868027-54883027 GCA_031761405.1 Serripes groenlandicus
CACTTTTAATATCCCAATTACTCATTTTCTGCATAAATGACCATGTAATTAAAGAAAAACCTGTGAACAAAAACCATATTGGTCTCTTCCAAGGGGTGGTCTTTAAACACAGATTGGACTGTATGACTGTATGTCTTATAGATTTTGCAAGGATGATATACGAATATAAGATGGCGTACCTTCCTCGCCGGTAGCATATCATATTCTTGCTCTTCCTTTATTCACAAACGTCTGAATTATTTTTCATTGGAGAAAACTTGGAAAAACCACAAACAAGACCTTTGTTAAGTTACTACTAAAAAACTCGCTATACGGTGCTTTATTATTATAGTATATGAACCATATAGAGCGACTATTTATAGAAACACGGTCCTGTGTGGGATTTTCAAAATGTTCTCATACGAAAGCATTGCTGTCAATATTAGTATAGCATATGGATAATAGAGAGAGACTATTTGCAGTATCTTAACCCGGTTTTTTCAAGTGAAAACTCGGACGTCTGTGCTTTATTGACAATGAGACATTTAAGTAAGATTCTATACTTACGTAAAACATGTATATATGTGTATGGTTATATTGTGAGTGGGGGGTTCAGTTTAAAGCTAAAAAAGCAATTTGACAAATTTGGAGTTAATGATGCTCAATAATTATTATGTTCAGTTGAACCTGTGTATAAAGATCTTCCATGGGAACAGAACAATAATGACTTTGTTCAAAGGTGGTCTTTAATTGCAGGGTCATTTTTGCAGAAATAAGCAATTCGGATACTAAAAGTGTAGTTGCTATACACAAGGAATCGCTATTCAAAGTTGATCTTTAGCCCATGTTTGACTGTATACGACAGGGGCGTAGCTCCCTTTAGGCTCTGTAGGCACGTGCCTACACATTTCTTCTAAAAATGCCCCAAAATGCAGCTGCGGCGATACACATCTGCGTAATGTATCGACCAGATCAGCATGCGCTGTCCGCGCAGACTGATCCGGCCGACACATTCCGTCTAAAGGGGGATAGATAGAGTAGTGATTTATGAAACAGAAAATCCACAGGAGGCGAAAAGTGTATATCCGGGTACGCCTGTGTGGCATGCTTAGGCTGATCTGGTCGATACTTTACGCAGAGTCCACAATGTTGATTTTCTCACGAGACGGCCTACACATTGATTATTGCCAAGCTACGCCCGTGTACGAATTCTAATCCATCGTGAACCACATCCCAAACTTTGAAATAAAAATCCTAGTACTGTAAGTAAGGACAGTTACACATCCTCAGGATATTTTTCTCGTCTATTTAAATACTCTGTACAAAGGTGGTTCTTTTTTTCCAGTCATACTATAATCAAATATAAGCTATATGTCGCTGTTTTATCAGAACTATAGACAGGTCTAGAATTTATACCCGTTTTGATGTGACAGGCTATCTTATTGAATGTTAAACGTGAATTTTACCGACTACTTAACGTTACGTCTCGAGAAACGGTTTTCATTGTACCACGAAAATTGTGCAAACCATTGGCTCTTTGATCCCTGGTGGGAGATTAAATTTAATGTTAAGTGCTAAACGTATTAAATGACGATAAATTATCAAGAAAGGCTCGAAAATTATTGCTCGTTTCGCACTTGTGTTGTGAACATGGAGCCTATGTTTTTTCGCGTATATGTTTGATAGTTAATTAAAGTATCATCCACAACAGAAATCCTAAAAAAAAGAGGAGAGGACGAAAAGAAATATCTGAATTTACGTATATAACCTTACTTCCCGATGAATCAGGACTTTACGAATGGCAGTAATGGCTGCCCTCCTTAGCGCTCAGGGTAGCGGGGTTAGCATTGCGACTGACTTGCTGGTGTCAAGATAAATGGACCAGTAGTACTGGTAACTTACCCAGGAAACGCCGTGATATAACTGCAAACTTGAAAGCGGCGTAAAACACTTAAAACAATCCCGATGAACCAAAGTAGGGAATATCAGCAAGAGAGTTAAGAACATATTGTAGGCGAAGTAGTAGTTGATCAATTCGACAAAACACTTATTGTGCGCGTTGTCCTCGGGATAACCATTTCCCACAAACAGACGCTTTCTGACGTCTATGCAGCAGACGAGTTTTGAGTAAGATACGTGGGAGTCCGGTACGATACCCTAGCTCTTCTTTACGAAAATACCCCCTTGTTCTGTAACGTGCTCAGTCTATAGTATCAATACACGTGAGGCACTTTTCCCGGGATTTGAACCTCAGACCTCTGGATTGATAGTTCAGCGTGTTAACCGGGCCAATAATAAATCACTGCAGTATGTAAATTTGAATAAACCATGACTTTCTACCTATTTCATGGCATATTTTCATATCTGCAAAGTCACATTATATTTTTTACGATTGTTAAATTACATACGGACGTAGCTAAACTATATAGCTGCGTCTGTTTGGAGAGGGGCTAAAGTGAAAAACAGACAAAATAATGAACTAATAAACATGGGAAGTTATAATGCGTCGGTTTGTGACAAAAAAGGTATATTTAAAATGTCAAAACAATGTAGAACCCTACTTGTTTTTGTGTATTTAATCCTTCCACACTTTTAGACTGATTTTTACGCATATGCAGCCTACGACTTTTGAAAAACATGAACGATTTCTCCTTTCCACCACAACAATGTGTGTGTGTTTTTTTAAAATCTATTTCATAATTATACTCTCATTTACAGATATTTCCATCTTTTAGCGTTGATATTCAAAAATCGTCTGCTGTGTATTTTACTGTATGCGTGTAAAAGTTAAACTAATATAATGATGCGTGCCCATTTTGTTGTCAACATGAAGACTGTAATATTTACATATGTTAAAAAGTTATATTCCGTAGGGAATAAATATATATATCTAAATACAAACACTCTATAATTCAATATTTTGGCTATAGGCCTTCTTAACCCTTTTCCCTCATATAGACGCTTTCTGACGCATCTGCAGCAGATAGGTTTTTGAAAACATAGTGACACTGAAAGAAGAAATTGCTCAAAACGAGCAATTTCTTCTTTTGCCACTATGTTTTCCACTTTTAGTCATAGGTTATCCATTAAATTAAAGAGATTTTCTATTTGTTGACAAAAAAAATTCAAAGTCGTCTGCTGCAGAATTGTCATATGAGGGAAAGGGTTAAATTTAACAAAGCTCACACACTGTGTTTCGTCCATCTTGAAAGAATTGAACATGAATATTTGCAAAATATAACCTGAAGAAATATTGAATTATAGTGTGTTTATTTTGATATGTAATATTTACTGTTTTCATTACAATGTATATACCCACCAAGCTCCCTTAATTAATACTCGTGACTGATCTCGATCTATGATACTTGACTAACAGCGAATCCCCTTTTCAGAGACATCAGCCTATAATAATTATCACGGACATACTTCTTTGCCTAATAAACTTCATGTTATCGTCGTCGTCTCAGACGGATATCTAATTAATTTATTTAATTACATCTTATCGATAAAAATCAATGTCTTATAGGTATATATTAACTTACAGAAAACCAGCCGCCTTTGATTTGTAAATCGATGACATAACTCGGTAATTTCTTCGATATAAAACCCGTCTATTTTGAAACTTTTTATGTCTGTGTTATAGAGGTCGACATAACCCGGGGACGAATTGGTCTCTTCCGTTTTATGCCTTGGCGACGTCCGTTATATTCTATGTCTATCTCAGCGGTGATGATATCTAATTATTACCGTTACTTGCTAATGTACTTTAAATATCATTAAAACAAAAATGGCGATAACCTGAGGACCTGTGAACTTGAGAAAAATCGCAATCAGTTTTAAATGTGGACTTTTGTTTAGCGACAATGACATGATAATACCATAAAAACAGGCAGCTGAACAAAGAATCATACTACATGTCGATTAATTTGTTTTCAACAGTGTTTCACTCATATCACGGTCGGTAGTGTACATTAACCGTGTACATCAACCGTGTACATCAACCGTGTACACCAACCGTGTACACCAACCGTGTACATCAACCGTGTACATCAACCGTGTACACCAACCGTGTACATCAACCGTGTACATCAACTGTGTACATTAACCGTGTACATCAACCGTGTACATCAACCGTGTACATCAACCCTGTACATCAACCGTGTACATCAACCGTGTACATCAACTGTGTACATCAACTGTGTACATCAACCGTGTACATCAACCGTGTACATCAACCCTGTACATCAACTGTGTACATCAACCCTGTACATCAACCGTGTACATCAACCCTGTACATCAACCGTGTACATCAACCCTGTACATCAACTGTGTACATTAACCGTGTACATCAACCGTATATTTCTCGACTTATTGACACTGGTATGGAAGCACAGCATATAAGGAAATCGCACGTTTTATCTACTACACACAACAACAAATCTACTGCATATATTGATCTTTGTACTGCACACAAATTCGAATGCACTACATATAAAGACAGTACCACCACATATAAGAAGACTACATATAACCAATAAAGTACAGCATATAAAGAAAAAAGTACCACACATAATGAAATATCTACTGCATATAATAAAAGATCTACTGCATAATAATGAAATATCTACCGTATATAAGCAAACAAGTCATCATTAGACAGTAAAGGCGTTCCATACACTGATATGGAACGCCTTTACTGTCTTAGTATGTTGTATTGTATTATATGCAGTACATTTTTACGTATATGAGGTACATATTTCATTTGACGTGGTACAGTATTCATGATATGCATTGCCTTTTCTATTATGTGTGTTGATTATTGAATAATATGCAGTGCAAAATAGTGTTTAAACAGTAGAATAACCATTATACGTTGTACAAACAACGTCATGTGCAATACAAACTATATACTATGCAGTGAAAAATGACATTATATGTGGTGTATTTGTTTGTGTATGCAGTAGTTTTACATGTATACGTTGTATGTTGGTCAATATATGCGATGTATGTTTTAATATATGAAGTGCCTGCACGTATCTTTATACCTGGTGAATTATTATGTATGTGTTCATAAACAATCATAGTACGCAATGCATTTGGCAATATGTTCAGTCCATACTAATGTATACATGGTGTAAACAGTTTTATATGCGGTACATTTTTCATTAGGATGATCATACTTTCCGGCATTCTCCGTAATTATTTATCCGGAAAATACCGAGTCAGACAGATAGATATTAACATTTACACCGTTTACTCAATTTAAAAAAAAGCGCTTGAATAATCTATAAATAGATGTGTACACAAAATGTCGTCGTCTGCACTGAAATCCGCTCTAGACGAGATTGGTCTGTTAATTCGGCATGATTTGCAGTCTGATCAAAATCTAAAATCTAAAGTTTGAATATTACTAGTCCAATAATATATGACCTCTCACAAGCTCGAATGCTTATGTTATATGAGTAGATGATTACATGTACTTACATATGCTTATTAGAAGCTTCAGTCAACTTGTGCCGATTATGATAAGCAGAGCAAATATGCAGGCTGATTTGAACCTACACTGTTCAGAAAAAACCAAAGTTAGTCTTTTCTCAAAGACAAAATCAAATGTATCATGTAAATCACCTTTCAAGTTATTTTTCTTATTTCCAGAAGCTGCTGAGGAATTTAAAGTTGTTTTTATGAGGAAACATTACCATAAAGTGGTAACCTAAACACATTTTTAAATCTTTTCCGTAATACAACAAGTATGCATCAAATGACTTTAAGGCAAAACTATAGAAAATCTTAATAAATGAAAGTATGATTATTGAAGAGAGGATGGTTGAACGCATCGTGACAAATGGAGAAATTTCTCAAGATGAGCAATTTATCCTTTGACCATAATGATTTCAAGAGTTGTCTGCTTCAGGAATTAGAGATCGTCTGCATAGACGACATTCTGCATCTCGTCTATTTAGAAAATGTGTACACTTTTCATAAAGATTGTTCCACCAGGCCTTTTTAAAATGGATTAGACGGTGTTAATGTTCAAACCTATCTGTCATGCTCGGTAATTTCCGGAAATAATTCCGGAGAATGCCGGAAAGTATGATCATCCCCAAGGTTAATGAACCGCGTATAAAGTTTAAACCACCGCATATAATCAAAGTACCACCACACGTATTGAAGAATAGACTGCATATAATGTTGTTTGTATTGCATATGACGTTGTTTGCACACTATATAATGGTTATTCTACTGTATCTTCATACTTATGCACTTCATATTATTAAATAACCACTATATATTATATAAAATGCACTGCATATCATGCAAAATGTACCACGTCAAATGAAATATGTACCTCGTATACATGAAAATGTACTGCGTATAATACAATACAACATAGTAAGACAGTAAAGGCGTTCCATACACTGATATTACACAAAACATGATGCTATGGTAACACGTTTGCTTACAAAGAATACTTGTAACAATTTAAATGATTAGATGACGACTGGCGACAGTAGATCATGGGCCTCTTTGACAATCTTCACAATAAATGCTTACTGAGCATTTAAGGATTCGAAATAATGACCATTACAGTAAGAGTGAAAGACATAGGTGCAGTGGTATATATAAGCTGAAAGCTAGTTTCGCAGTCGATGTAAACTAAATAAGTTTAAACTAAACAGTAAGAGTTCACGTGCTGGGGTGTATACTACTATAAAAGGTTTCGACAATCCCTTTCTTGTAGCAGTTGCATGTTTTCCTTGGCACTCCGGATCGCGCAGATAGCTGTACGACTGACTCTCTATTGCATAGCTATCTTACTGTCAGCACTACTCATATTTGTAACGCCTTGATATGAATACCAATAAAATCGAAGACTTTCTAAAAATGGTAGTAATGTCTGCCCTCCTTGGCGCTCAGGGTTGCGGGGTTAGCATTACGACTGACTGGCTGGTGTCAGGATAAATGGACCAGAAGTACTGGTAACTTACCCAGGAAACTCCGTGACTTAACTGAAACAATGTTGAAAGCGGCGTCATAATACCAAACAATCAACCATTGAAACACCGTTCAAACAAATACCCGTTTATTGATGCCTGCTTTACCACATACTAGTATATATGAGCCGTTCCATTAGAAAACCAACATTATGGCCTCTGCGTAAATAATCGACCCGGATCAGCCTTAGCATGTCGCGCAGGCTAACCCGGACAGACACTTTTCGCCTCCTGTGGATTTTCTGTTTAAGGACTCATTACTCTATACCTCTAATTCCCTGAGACGGAATGTGTCGGCCCGGATTAGCCTGCGCGGATTGCGCAGGCTGATCTGGGTCGATACATTACGCAGAGGCCATACTGTTGGTTTTCTCGTGGAACGGCTCATATGTAGTATTGTTTTCATTATTATTACCACTGTTGGGTCAACAAGATTATAATTAGATCTATACTTCTGATTAAGGCTGTCGATAAGTATCTATTATTTTTACAGGTTACTTGCTATCTGCACTACCTGAGGCGGTGGCTACAAAGAGGTGGCCGCCAGGGATCCACAAAGCCATACAGAACATGTGGCGCTAGGTTTAAATCCCCACTGTCTCCAGTTATTACATATGTACCACCGCGCCCAGGCGATTGGGAGGCTCTTTTTTGTTTAGCATGTGCTGATAGAGTAGTCACTGGAGATTCTGTAAATTGGCACGGTCCAGACAGTATCTACACTGTCCGATATACGTTAAAAATTCAGCTAAATGTAGCCATGTTTACACTTTATATCGATAGAACTCTTTAATTATCAAATGTTCGACCACTTGGTCTTATCAGACTTAAAAAAAAGGAAATATAAGTGCAAATTTAATATTTTAAATCTTGATAAAGTCCAAGTGGTCGAAAATTTGATAATTTAACTCTTTCAGCGCCGAATTGTTTAAAGTAGATTCTTCCATATTCAAAATCGGGTGTGTCCATTTCTCAATTTATGAAATTTTTGGACTAGTTTGGTAACTAAAAGGCAAACAATGCTGATTTCAGGTGAGACAGCTCGTTACGAGCTGACTCACCTGAATCTGCATTGTTTGCAAAAACCTCAATATTGCCTTTGGCGCTGGAAGAGTTAAGAGCGTTATTGATATGAGCCGTCCCGCAAGAAAACCAACACTGTGGACTCTGCGTGAAGTATCGACCCGTATCAGCCTGAGCATGTCGCGCAGGGTAACCCGGACAGACACTGTTCGCCTCCTGTAGATTTATTTTCTGTTTTAGGAATTTTTACCTCCATCCCCCTGAGACGGAATGTGTCGGTCCGGATTAGCCTGCGCAGGCTGATCTGGTTCGATACATTACGCAGAGACCGGTTCAACTATAAAGTGTCTTACTGACTTTCTTCCCGTTGGATTACGTAATTTACACATATATCCATATCTTATTTGATCTCTACATCACCAGAATGGACTGCACATATTTTTTTATTTATGTTTTGTATCTTGATAAATACCAAGTGGTCGAACTGAATTTGTTAATGAAAGAGTAAAATTCATATAAAGTGTATACATGTACTCCCTAGTTGTGTTACGCATACATAACTGTAGGATATGCCATCACTGATTTGCTAAGAAAGATACTCACCATTTTTGGACTATCATGACACATATAAAATAATGTTTCCAAAGTATGCGTAACTAGCTCTTACTTATATCTATAATGCGACGAACCCAATATATTGAAGCAAATACAAACTTAGCAACGAAATATACGAAAACCTTTCCCTCAACCGTCTTGTAACGTACACTCAAACCTGTGCATAAGACCACCTCTGTATATGAATTCCATATCTATAGCAACCACACTTTACTAATTTTCTGCTTAAATGCATTTTCTCCATGTAAAGCCATTCTCTCTCTACAGCAAGCAAACTTTTAATTTCCCAATTACTCATTTTCTGCATGAATGACCCTGTAATTAAAGACCACCTGTGAACAACGACCAGGCTGGACTGTACATATGTATCGAAGTTTATTTTCCCAACAGTCGTAATGGGATCAGGGCCATATCGAACTTACATCTACCTTCTTAGTGTTGCGAACAATGTAAACCAAGATCATCCAGCGTCTTCGGGTATTCTTAATCAATATCTTAAACTGATCGTCATCTAAGAACGTTTCCGAAGAATCGTTATGACAGAAGTCCGTCTAAATATGTATCTGTGAATTGCTATCCTAGGACCTGTTCGTTTAACATGCTTTCCCAACATACTTCGCTTTCGGACGACGCCTATGCAACATACGTCATTATTCTTAATGAGCAATGCATCCTTTTGCCACAATGTTCTCAACGTTATTCAATGATTTAACTTTCATTTATAGAGTTTTACCATATAAGCCGTCCGCGAGAAAACCAACAGTATGGCCTCTGCGTAATGTATCTACCCAGATCAGTCTGGGCAGTCCCCGCAGACTGATCCGGGCCGATAAATTCCATCTCAGGGTGATAGAGGTATAGAGTAATGCTTGCTGAAACAGAAAATCCACAGGAGGCGAAAAGTATCTATCCGGGTAAGCCTGCGCGGCATGCTTAGGCTGGTCCGGATAGATACTTTACGCAGAGTCCATAATGTTGGTTTTCTCGCGGGACGGCTCATATTTCGAACCTGATGTTTTCGAGGTCGTTTGCTGCAGATTTGTTGCATGTGTGAAAGGGGGGCTGGGGTTAACCCACACACAAAGGAATGTCGGTTTTCATGTGGCTCGTTTTGTCACAATAGTTTGCTAAGTATTAAATCCACAACTTCAAGATAAGAAAGGCAAGGAAGGACATCCGCATGTGAAGTAAAATCTAATAAAGCAGTTGGTCAAATATTTCTTAGTTATTTCGATAATTATACCACAAAATTACGTAAATTCCACAATATCCCTGTAAATCTCAACATGTTTCCTCTTTCCCACATTATATGTCACTTAGACTCAAAAGGCAATTTTCAATTAAATGGTATGGTATTGCAGATGTTCTAATTCTTGAGACATTAACTTTTTCAGCGCCAATGGCAATATTAAGCTTTTTGCAAACAATACAGATTTCGGGTGAGTCAGCTCGTAACGAGCTGTCTCACCTGAAATCAGCATTTTTTTACTTTTAGTTATCAAAATATTCAAGAACTCCTATAACATGAAATTAGAGTCGTCCGATTTTTGAATATGGAAGAGTCTACTATAAACAATTTTCCGCTGAAAGAGTTAATAGCTCTTACATGTCAATAATTAATTATTGTCCTCACCAAGATGCAGTTTGACGTCCCAGCATCAGACGGGTTCTGCAATCATTGTGGGAAAAGGGAGGAAATTGCTCGCGTTGAGAAATTTCCCAAAATGCTTTTAACTCGTTATCAAAAGTGTTAGTCCGAATTTACAAATGTAGCTTACTTGTTTACACAGCTGAAGACCACTGAGCCTCGAAAGGTCAGTGGGTGGCGACGAGCACTATCAATCTGGGGACGTGAGATCGATCCCCGGTTCGACCATTCAATATGTTTGATGATTGACTAAACATATTTAAACTTGTGCCATCTTTCTTCCAGCAATCGGCTATAAATAGTCTAGTCTGGGAAGGTAGCAAGTTATATGCGAATGTTCGATCCCCAGTCGTATCGGTCATGTTGGTGTACCTTTTGTCAAGACAAGATTCCTATCCTAGTACTGGTATGTTTTACCCTGGGTTCATGAATAAATAATATAATCTGAAAATATTGTTGGAAAACGGCGTAAAATACAATTTAAATAAATATCGTATTGAAAACCTTAGATTTTGTGTGTTTATTACATCAATGTGCATTATAAATTCTACATACAAACAACTATCTACTGTTAACATGTTTATTGTAAGGTATGGGGGAGAATGACCGCGACGTTCCCATACCAATGCTAAAAAATATACATATTTAAAAAAAAAAAATCATGCGAAGAATGTTGAGTGAATGAAGAACTGCTGCTAGAAAGCAAGGACAAACATGGTTAAGTAAACAGGGCGTCGTTATATAAATACAAAACTGTTGAAAATGACGTTAAGCTTCGATCAATAACAATTATAGCAGATGAGTCTGAAAATAGGATATCATATAATGGGTTAAAAGGAATGGTATTGGTACAGATTAATTTATCAGTTCACTTGATGGACTTTAAATCCAACATCCAATAATTGAGATGTTGTTCTCTCTGCGAACACATGATAAATTGATATTATATATGCACCTGCCCTGTGTTTCCACATTGGATTTTGTGTTTCAATCCAGTACATCCTATTCTGTAGTTAGACTCTTCCAATTAAATAAAATATATTAATTAAGTGAAGAAGAAAAACAAATACGAGTGTTTATCCTTTTAAAAAAATATTACTTTACTGGTGCGTAGTAAAAGTCGAAAACCATTAGAAAGTCTGGAAACTATTAATGTAAGCATAATTTAAAAACTTCGTTGTAAATTAATTCAGAAAAACGCTTCAAAGCTTTATGTCTAAGTGGCAAACAATGCAGCTTTCAGGAGAGACAGCTCGTTACGAGGTGTCTCATCTGAATATACACTGTTTACAAAAGTCTTTAATTGCCTTTAGTACGTATCAAGGGCCCTCGATATTAACCCTTTCTCTCATACAACTAATCTACAACATACGACATTTTTAAACATCAAGACAAACATATGGACAACTCTATCAATACAAACATCATCATTGAACGGAGTTGTAACCATTGTGACAAATACAGAAATTGATAATAACTTAGTAAGTCGTCTGCTGCTTAAGCATCAAAATGTATTTGCATGTGGGAAAGGGTTTACTAGTATCTAAAACTAACATACAGCTTACGGATTCTTAACATCGAGGTTAACATATAGAAAACTCTATCAATATATTTGTGTTATGATTGAACAGAGTCTTTACCATTGTGGCAAATGTAGAAATTAATAATTACTTAGTAAGTCGTCTGCTGCTAATGCGTCAACATGTATTTGCATGAGGGAAAGGGTTTACTAGTATCTACAACTAACATACAGCATACGAATAGTTAAACATGAAGGCATTTATATCGAAAACTATATCAATACGAATATTTAAACATGAAGGCATTTATATGGAAAACTTTATCAATACGAATATTGAAACATTTAGGCATTTATGTTGAAAACTATATTAATACGAATATTTAAACATTGAAGGCTTTTATATTGAAAACTCTATCAATACGAATATTTAAACATGAAGGCATTTATATTGAAAACTCTATCAATACGAATATTTAGACATGAAGGCATTTATATTGAAAACTCTATCAATACGAGTATTTAAACATGAAGGCATTTATATTGAAAACTCTATCAATAAAAATATTTAAACATTGAAGACATTTATATTGAAAACTCTATCAATACGAATATTTAAACATGAAGGCTTTTATATTGAAAACTCTATCAATACGAACATTTAAACATGAAGGCATTTATATTGAAAACTCTATCAATACCAATATTTAAACATGAAGGCATTTATATTGAAAACTCTATCAATACGAATATTTAAACATGAAGGCATTTATATTGAAAACTCTATCAATACGAAGATTGTAGTTGAACAGAGATGTAACCATTATTATGTTACCGAGTAAACCCTTTCCCTCATACGACAATCCTGCAGCAGACGACTTTGAACATATGTTGTCAAAAAATAGAAAATCTCTATAATTGAATGGATAATTGAATGGATAACATATGACTAAAAGTGGAAAACATTGTGGCAAAAGGAGAAATTGCTCGTTTCTTCTTTTATCATTATGTTTTCAAAAAGCCGTCTGCTTCAGAGGCGTCAGAAAGCGTCTATATGAGGGAAAGGGTTAAATCCCTATTTGATGAGGTAATGTTGGAATTCCGTATCTGCAGTAGACAATTTCTAGAAATGTTGTAGCAAAAGAAGAAATTTTGACTGGGATATTAGCGTGGATGAACTGCACTATGCTGTTTTTCAGCAAAATGAAAATAAAAGTAGCGGCATAGATAATTTCGTAGCAGAGGTAAAAAAAAAAAAACGCTTAATATAACATTAGACTTTTAGTTATAATTTTGTTTCCAAAACTCTTATTACATTAAGAATGTAGGCGCCCGATTTTAACCATGGAAGAGTCTACTTTCGGAACGTCGGCGATAATTCAGATTGTACCTGCGTCGTATGAACAACATTATGGATGTCGCCTCCAACATTTCCCCCTCGTAAATTAACAACGAACTAATGCGTCCGTACCGTAATAAAGGAGAATGGCTTTCATAATCTTGACTGATCGCTCATGTCGTCTCGAACCTCATAATTTTCACCTAATTGCCGTTTTCTCCGAGACTTCACTTTTAATTAATAAAACCCAGGAATTCCATACCAATTACAACGCCGCTCGCTCCATAACAACGGTACTTTACCATGACAACACAGGTGCGCCATCTTCCCTAGTAACGCTAAATTTGTCGTCTGTGCACGGAATCCGGGAAAAATCTATCTCGGAAAGACATCGACTTGATTCATTTTATAATATAATTATGATTGTCTTATGAAGTAAAAATAAAAAAAAAGAGAATTTCGATTTTTATTTTTTTCAAAATATATTCCAAAAAATAAATCAATATTTCTACTGTGACGTAGAAATATACGTTGTGCATTTTTGACCAGAAGATGAAAATCCAATTTGTTAATAAAACATCGTTTTACTGAGATTAATTCAACACAAACATCTTTTAAACCCCCTGCCCAACGTGTAGACATATTCTTACGGATCTGCAGCAGACGACTTTTAAAAACAGTTAACCCTTTCCCTCATACGACAATTCTGCAGCAGACGACTTTGAACATAATTTGTCAAATAATGGAAAATCTCTATAATTGAATGGATAACCTATGACTAAAAGTGGAAAACATTGTGACAAAAGGAGAAATTGCACGTTTTGTGCAATTTCTTCTTTTGTTACTATGTTTTCAAAAAGCCGTCTGCTGCAGAGGCGTCAGAAAGCGTGGGAAAGGGTTAAGCAAACGTATATATATAATATAATATATTTCTTTTGTCACTATTTTTATAACCATTTTCAATCATCAAACTTTACCTCATAGATATTTTCAGTAATTTGTGGGAAAGGGTCAAAACAAAAATACCCATCAGGTAAAGAATGGATACAATATTAAGTCAGTGCCGATAATGTAATACAAGAAAAGATTTAATCTTATAAGAGAAAGGCAATAGAGCTGCCTTAACAAATATGATGCTCGCCCTTGTTCACAAAACATGGTTAATTATAATTCATAACGCTGTATTGTGTTTATACTCGTAAATCAAATGATGACGACGACCCAGGTTGAAACACCAACTAGCTGAGCAGAGCCATATTCAAAGGGTCCCTTCAATCTTTCTTCTTCTTCTTCTTCTTCTTCTTCTTCTTCTTCTTCTTCTTCTTCTTCTTCTTCTTCTTCTTCTTCTTCTTCTTCTTCTTCTTCTTCTTCTTCTTCTTCTTCTTCTTCTTCTTCTTCTTCTTTTTTTAAATATTTTCTGCATCGAAATTAAACATTTTCTTACATATAATATATATACAGTATGTCGGAGTGTCCCTACCGGTTCACACTTGAAAACGCAAATGGTCGTTTTTGCAGCGGACGACTTCTTGCGCAATGACTATAATCAATAACTAGCCTTATATTCAAAGAGGATTCCATATTTTGCCTAGATATTTTCAGTCATCTATTGCTGATTTTGTTGTATGTGGGAAAATGGTTAAATATTCATGGACAAGACATAAGAAAAAAGTACAACCTGTGTTTAAAGACCACCCATGGGAGGAGAACAATCAGGTCTTTGTTCACAAGTGGTCTTAACTTACAGGGTCATTTATGCTGAAATGACTAGTTGGGAATATAGTGTTGGGACATAAAGTGGGGTTGCTTAAGACAGGGAACTGATAAGCAAAGGTGGTCTTTAGCACAGGTGTGACTGAAGTAGAATTTCTGACGTTCAGCT
>JASEVX010000003.1:54888027-55023027 GCA_031761405.1 Serripes groenlandicus
GAGCACGAAAAACACTCCTTATCTAGAACTCTGGATATTCAGTCTATATTGTATCGTGGTTTCTATGTTATATAGAGTTTTCCACACTATTTTTTAAAAACAACGGTGGCACGGTGCAAACGACGCGTTATAAATGATCTGCGTCTAGCGATTTGGGGTCATAATGCATTTGCGAAGAGTGCCGACTCTGGCGAGCCTGGGACGTCCGCACAGTTTCGTGTCAGAGTCTTCACAGTCCATATAGATGTCATTTAGTTCTTGATGCATATCTAGCCGAAGTAATCGAGTCGTAGCCCCAATAGTTGTTCGCGAGTTGACCTTTATATGACCTTAGTTACTGCGAGGCGTTAAGACCTCAAATCGCTTGACGAAACTCATATGAGCCGTTCCAGGAGAAAACCAACATTGTGGACACTGCGTAAAGTATCGACCCGGATCAGCCTAAGCATGCCGCGCAGGCTAACCCGGATAGACACTTTACGCCTCCTGTTGATTTTCTGTTTCAGGAATCATTTCTCTATAGCTATATTCCCCTGAGACGGAATGTGTCGGCCCTGATTAGCCTGCGCGGACTGCGCAGGCTGATCTGGGTCGATATATTACGCTGATGTTATTATGTTGGTTTTCTCGCGGGACGGCTTATATGTGTGACGGACTTATTGAATCTGTCATACATTCAGTAAGACATACACACGCGCCTCGTCCTGCGATCCTTGGCCTTTATTGCAACTCCGTACCGGGATCACATAATGATTGTAGTAGTGAAAACCCGTTGGGCTGTAATTCTAGCGTGTCATCAAAATGGTACATATATACCTCATCTTAGAGAAACAGGCAGAGAGTGCAGAGTATCTGATGAGAATATTCGTGTCTGCAAGTGCAGCTGAATCGTAACTGTGGACGGCTTATATGTGTGACGGACTTATTGAATCTGTCATACATTCAGTAAGACATACACACGCGCCTCGTCCTGCGATCCTTGGCCTTTATTGCAACTCCGTACCGGGATCACATAATGATTGTAGTAGTGAAAACCCGTTGGGCTGTAATTCTAGCGTGTCATCAAAATGGTACATATATACCTCATCTTAGAGAAACAAGCAGAGAGTGCAGAGTATCTGATGAGAATATTCGTGTAGCTGAATCGTAACTGTACGCCCGTGCGGTAAGACCCAAATTCGCCAGGCGTGGTTTCATTAATACGCGTAGGGCCTATGTATTGTAACGCTAAGATTGTGTGGCGTGAAAACTCGTGTCATAGTCATTGTTTATCGTGGTTTCTTGCGCGTGCCACCCGTTTTCGGGGGTTGACATATCTACATTTGTAAACTGATACTGTTAAAATCAATCCATTTGTATAATGACATATTAGGCTCAGTTTGACCGGCATCCACCCTGCGGTCAAATTGAACGCTATACCGAGAGCTGTCGTATTTCGTTCCAATACAATGTAAACTCGTGCAAAGGACACTGATAAATATTTTTTTTTTTTCAGATTTAGAATATTTTATTGACTCAAACTTTACAAAGTTTATGGTCATTTACAAATATACAAGAAAAAATTATATATGTGTGTATCAAGGAAAGAATGGTCTCAATGTAGTTTTCGAGGACAAACTGCTTTGTCATATTAGAAGCTTTAAAAAGGTAATAGCCAACTATACAATGCAGATGAATATGTAGTAAAAGACATATGGCATATCATATCACTTTATTTACATACACATATGCATGCTGCCACATATCTTATTATCATATCCAAACAATGTCAAAGACGTACGGAAACTAAAGTATCCCATGTACATACGTTTCTATATTTCATCGTGTATAGTTTGGTAAAGAAAGGAAATTAAACATATCAACATACATACAATACATATATATCAAAGCACATCATTGTTGCGTTTATGAAAAGAAAAGGTAATAAATTTACAAAGGTTGATAATAGAACCATGTTTTCTTGAATGCGAACAACGTTTCGCCCGAACGGTTCAGTCATATTGCCAGTTGATCGCAACCCTGTTTTCATAAAAAAAAAAAAAAAAAAAAAGATACGGGTGTTTCGCATTATTGTTACAATGTGTAGGGATTTCAGGGCTGAAATACTTGACTTTCAACAGTACTTTTAGTAATGCAGCGAATATCGGTCTAAACACTTGAACTGCTATTCGATGAATTTTTAAAAGTTTGAAAGTGCATTATCAAGGCTTGTTATCGGATGCAATATATGAGCCATCCCGCGAGAAAACCAACTTTATGGACTCTGCGTAATGTATCGACCAAGATCAGCCTGCGCTGTCCGCGCAGACAGATCCGGGCCGACACATTCCGTCTCAAGGGTATAGCGGTTAAGAGTACAATGCTTCCTAAAACAGAAAATCTACAGGAGGCGTAAAGTGTCTATCCGGGAAAGCCTGCGCGGCATGCTTAGGCTGATCCGGGTCGATACTTTACACAGAGTCTTGACAATGTTGGTTTTTTTCACGGGACCGCTCTGATATGTATTTATATATAACTGGATACGTTGAAGATTGAGAACCTTTTGCCTATATAAAATTGTCTTAATGTGTATAAATATGTTTGCATGTTACATTTCACATTCTATTTTCGACAATACAAAATGATAAAACTAAGCTTGAATACAAGGACTTGAAATAACAATCCCGAAGTTCCGATGCGAAAGATAGACAAGACGGACGAAATGACGAAACACGCAATTAAAAACGAAAATTAAGTAATTTTTCCATAATTCTGTGAAGTGCTGCATCACTTGAGAATAAACTCGAGAAAACGGAATTGCCCACTTCAAATTGATGCAGGCACAAATCGGGTGTTTTAGCCGTATCGTACCTTGAAATCGTTTCTTTTTATACGTACTCGAAAGTCGACGCCATTTCTGCTAATCACGAGAGCAATGTCCGCTGAACGCTCTTTATCAATGAGTAATATTTAAGTGAGCTTAATCGCCAAGACGCTTTCTTTTTATTACAGATACGTCATTTTGGTCTAGATTTAAATTAAATTTATTTAGTTGAGGTTTTACGCCGTTTTCAATATTATTCCTGTTACATATTATCAAACACTATAGTGTGTAACTGTCGTCGTTTATGGGAATACTGATTTCATATATTCGGAATGTTCTATTCTGATCGCTCATTCAAGTACATCAGATACCGTCATATTCGCAGTAACTTTGTAGCTGTAGAATAGGCATGACTTGCCCACCCGACTAACCCAATCTTACACGTAGAACCGTCTCGAATGCGGGAGGTCGCGGATTCGATCCCCGGTCGGGTAATACAAAATACTTTAAAACTGAAAGTAATGGCTGCCCTCATTGGCACTCAGGGTAGCGGGTTTAGCATTACGACTGACTGGCTGGTGTCAGGATAAATGGACCAGTAGTACTGGTAACTTACCAAGGAAACAACGTGCTATAAATGTAAAAAGCGATGTAAAATACCAAACAATAAATCAATAAATTGCAACACTGGTTGTCTCTTTAACGTTTTGCTTGAACATTCATACCAGAAGGGCGCCGTAATTATTGCAGTTTGTCCCGACCCGATGATGTAATGGAATGGACACAAAACTCCTCCAGTCTAAAACGAAGTTAATGTAAACATATGTATTTTAAAATGTAAATTGTAAAACAAGGTTTTAGCTTATATTAACCACTCTCGATGTTTGCTACTTGGAATCGTAACCAATGGAAAAATCCACAAAGGCAGAATCCGCTCATCGTGGAGATTCAAACCGAAGACATTTGGTACGGTGAGTCGACCCTCTTCCACTGCACCACTGTCACTCAAGCAAGACTTTCAACAATTGACCCTTTCTGAGATTAACTATATTAGAACTGTCGAAGAAACTACATGTACTTGCAGAATAACACGCAACAAATGAAGGATTTCACAAGCTTATATCACTAAAACGGACAAATAAAACACTTTATGTAATCATGAACGAATATCTCTTATAAATCAATCTAATCTTCACTTTTTCAAGACCTATTCCATACTGGTTCCCTAATTAGGCATATCGGTAGATCACAGCGGGGAACCAGCTTATGTATTTTATTGCGATGATACTATCTGTTAAACGGATTTCAACTTCCGCTTTTTAAAAGATATGCAAAATCCAAATGTTATCATAACACTTGCTATATAAGCTCACGAACCGTCTCGACTCCGGTAATAAAGCTATAGTTTACCAGGGGCGTAGCTCCCTTTAGGCACTGTAGGCACGTGCCTACACATTCT
Organism: Serripes groenlandicus; assembly: GCA_031761405.1. Classification (NCBI taxonomy): domain Eukaryota; kingdom Metazoa; phylum Mollusca; class Bivalvia; order Cardiida; family Cardiidae; genus Serripes; species Serripes groenlandicus. The sequence goes on from JASEVX010000003.1 coordinate 54,892,290, forward strand.
TTCTAAAAATGCCCCAAAATGCAGCTGCGACGATATACACATCTGCGTAATGTATCGACCAGATCAGCCTGCGCTGTCCGCGCAGACTGATCCGGCCGACACATTCCGTATAAGGGGGGGGGGGGGGGATAGATAGAGTAGTGATTCCTGAAACAGAAAATCCACAGAAGGCGAAAAAGTGTTTAACCGGGTACGCCTGTGTGGCATGCTTAGGCTGATCCGGGTCGATACTTTACGCAGAGTCCACACTGTTGATTTTTCTCACGAGACGGCCTACACATTGATGATTGCCAAGCTACGCCCCTGTTTAAAGATATATCGAGATAAAATATAACCTAGCATCAAGGTCATGATGTCGAGTAATGACGTAGACATGTATATGGATTCAACAGTTTCAAAGTCATCTGCTGCAGATTTGTTGTATGTGGGAAAGGGTTAACATGTGAGGAAAACGTGGCACTAAACAATTTACATATATAGATTTTAAACATTATTTCCGCCGTCTAGGGAAGTTATTAATTAACCTTAATATTATTTTGAGTTATTGTCAGGAACCAAAAAGCCATCAAATAATTCATGTTTATTTGTTTTACTCAGAAATATGTTTTTGGATATATGTAATGTTGTCAGTTTAGCCCATTCATCTTTTGTCACAATGTTTTTCAAAAGTCATCTGATGCAGAGGCGTCAGAAGTCGAGTGGATGTGGGAAAATGTTTACAATTTATTCGATGCAATGCATAGCACTTTTTTTATTTATTTAATTCATAGAGAGCTGTCTTATAAAGTCTGTATGAATTGGAAAGAAAAAGTACAAAATAAATCCCATGTGTATGTGAGACGGAAATATAGGGGAGACTGATTTAATCACACCCTAATGGCTATAGAACTTGAGATACCGACAGATAATCATAAAGTTAACCCTTTCAGCGCCGAATCTCCAAAGGTAGACTCGCCCATGTTCAAAATTGGGAGACTCCATTGTTCATGTACTTAGAGTTTTAGAATATTTTTAAAACTAAAAGGCAAACAATGCTGATTTCAGGTGAGAGAGCGCTTTACGTGCTGACTCGCCTGCATCTGAATAGTTTGTAAAAACTTCAATATCGTCACTGGCGCTGAAAGAGTATAGAACTTCGCCGCGACAAAATGGATTGATTAAAAGAGAGTGTCACCATTTTACGTACCAATGAGTCTAATACATCTCTGATTTACGGATAGAGTAAAACACGTAAACCATATTCGAGCAGCTTGGTCTTGCTCTACACGGTTTTCCATTTGAGCCGTCGCAGGAGAAAACCCAACATTGTGGACTCTGCGTTAAGTATCGACCTGGATCAGTCTACGCATGCCACGAAGGTTAACCCGGATATATAGACACTTTTCACCTCCGGTGGATTTTCTGTTTCAGGAATCATTACTCTAAACCTCTTTCCCAAAGAGGCGGAATGTGTCGGCCCGGATTATCCTGTGCGGACTACACAGGCTGATCTGGGTCTATACATTACGCAGAATCCGTAATGTTGATTTTCTCGTGGAACGGCTCATTTAGTGATTGCAAGTTCCATGCAATACGACACAGTTCAGCTATTGACTTCCAATTTCATATTCCTTCATGGAGAAGACACCCTTCTTTTGGCGTGACGCGTGGCCAACAGGAGACCCGTGCATTAATTTCTCCAGCAAATAACTGGTGTTATGTTGGGAAGATACGGGGGCTCTTTCGATACGTTCTGAAGGGTTTTTAACTAGAAGCCCGCCGTAAAAGTGGCTATTTTATCTTCCTTCCCTAATAGAATGAGACATATTACAGGCTTAAAAACGTCTGCCTCGTTTTCGCTCCACACGCAAGCTCGCCACTAGGTGGCATTGCTGAGGCGTCGCGCGCCATTTCGGAGGCTAAAGATGTCGTATGGTTATTTTCAGGAGAAATTGCATTTGAAGCGAAGTTCTTGTAGGCGCTTAATGTTATCAGACAATGGCAGACGGCGAAATTATTGCCATTTCTTTTCCCGTATCTACCACGGACAATGCATTTATAGGCCCCGTCACGCGATGGTGGGAGATAGTTTAACCCTTCTCTCACATATAAAAAGTCTGCAGCAGACGACTTTGAAAATATCTTAGCAAAATCGTGAAAAATATCCTTAAAGAAGGGTTTAATTATTTGAAAAGAGTTGAACACATTGTGGCAAAAGGGGGAAATTGCTCGTTTTGAGCAATTTCACCTTTTGTCACTATGTTTTCAAAAGTCGTCTGCTGCAGAGGCGTCAGAAAGTGTATGTATGCCTTATGCCACTGAATTCCTGCTACTGGTATATATAACATAGATTAATTTAAAACACTTGTCGAGTGACACATGAGTAGCGCAAAGTGTAGAACAAGATTAGACCGCAGGCATTTAAATAGACAAAGAACCAGAAACATGTTTCGCGAAAACCTGGTATTTTCCGTCCAAATCGCATACATAAATATGCATGATATTATATATAATGCAACAATATAGATACCTAATGCTTCAGCACATATTATATATGATACAAAGATCAAGTCAATACAACAATATAGATACCTAATGCTACAGCACATATTTTATTGCATATATGAAATCATTTTCCGGTATGTGCACCTTACAGAGTTTACAATAAAGAAAATAGTCAAGTTTTCAAAAAAAAAATCTTGAACCAGACGACATTTGACGACATTGCAACTGACGCCATTTGAAACACAAATATTGAAAAAGCGAAAGCATTTATCATTGTATAGAATAAACATAGAAAGTTTATAATGTGCATTTTTCTGATTTGAATACAAAGAGAGATTGATGTTTAGCTTTCATTATCATAAAATCTAAAATAATACGCATATTAACATTATTATACATATTCAAATGATATTTTTGTTTTTTGTTTTTTTTATCATATAAGGTAAACAGTTGTGCAGATTGGGCAATAATATTTATCTCTTAGTAAGTTACATTATGATTTTGGATCCCATATTCTTGATATACAAATGTATTGATACTGATTTTCTAGAACATAAATTGTATGGTGTTCATGCTTGGAAATGCATTTCGATCTGACTACTTAACAAACAATACTTACTGTTCTGTTGTTTCAAGCTCTCATTTACTGATATATAATTTCTCCTATTTGCCGATGAGTTCAATTTCAAATCAACATTATTCTTCCGCTTTTTGTAAAAAAAAATACCTTTACTCGAATATTTTTCAGAGCAGACGAATCTTGAAATAAGATCGAATACACAGCTTAGGATTAATATGAGCTATCAAATTATTTGACAAAATCTTAGATGACGATCTTTGAATTATTGAGGTTTAATTCCGTTTCTATAGTATTTCAATGTTATATACCGGTGGCTAATTCATTACTGGAAGAGACCAACTATTTTGAAATGTATTGATCTTATGACATCTGAGAGTCCTAAATTAATTAAGAGTGTGTCTATGTTTGTCTTTAAATCATTTGAAGTGCGAAAAAACTTTGTATTTTGAATAATAACAAACCTATCCCTTCACGTATACTGTGCTTTGTATATGTACATGTAATGGCAAATATATGTTTTGTGTAAATTACAGTGGGTTCATAAGCTGGCTATGTTGAACAATAAATGTATGTGTAATGTTTATATTACCCATGTTAATATGTACATTGTTAAATTCATGGGCATACTGTCCACTATATTTCTGAATAAACGTGTAAACTGGTGTCCTTTCTTCCTGGTCAATTGACAATCTTCCCACATGCCATTTCTGAAATTTGGTCCAGGGATAAAAGCCATAAAAATGTCAATTATTATTAAATTATTTAATATACTAAAATGGCTATTGCGTAAATCGCACCCTTTTTCCTACCCTAATTATCGACAACAACTCCCAATTAACGGGGGTCGCAACATTATTGCAATCATTTGCACCTCGCAATGGTAATTCTTGAGTGTTTTCGCGTCGTACGGCGAAAATTGTTGTGACGAAATTAGCATATTTAGGCATGGGCAATAACCTTCCGACACGGCAGAAACGAGACCGAAATATACAGTAAGTAAATATTTTACTTTAGTGACATGTGTATGAACATCAAGAAAACAATGGTACAAAAAGTTATAAATAATACTCGGCCCCATAGGCCTATAAGTCAACTTCAAAAGAAAAATAATTAAGAAAGTAAAAAACACACACACACAAAAAAAAAATGGAAAACGTGTTGTGTTGATATCGTTCTACTTCATAACGCCAATATTATACAACAACTTGAGAATTCAAATAAATGTATCTTGTTACATACAAACCAAATGTACATGATATTAGAATCATGTGATAAACAATAAATAAAAACACTCTTTTGTTATCTGTTGACTAGTTCAGAGGAAAATGAAAAAAAGTGTTGGTTTGAACAAATTAAATTTATCATAAAGTAGAGACAAATAGTTTTTATAGCCCTGACATTCATTAAAGATGTTCGCGAGCAGTGGTGATTCAGATGAGACTTGCGCTCTGCTATTTTTGATCCGAATCAACACTTCTCAAAAAAAATCGTATCGTTGTTATCTAGATGCAGCGTCGACAAAGGAGATAACATTTAAGCCCTTCTAAATGAATCCAAAATAACTTTATCCCTTTTCCACATACATCAAACTGCAGCCAATGACTTTGCAAATACCAAGGCAAACCAAAGAAAATCTCTTTAAAAGAAGGTATGATTACTGGAAAAAAAAGTTAAAACATTAAGGTAAAAGGAGAAATTGTGCTCAGGTTGAACAATTCTCCTTTTGCCACCATGTTTTTGAAAAAGGTGTCTCCTACAGAGGCGTGAGAAGGCGTATTTATGTGGGAAAGGGTTAATATCATGATGCCTCTGACTGTAGAAAATATTGTGGAAAACGGGGAAATTGCAGAGACCTTAAACTCGCTATACTGGATATTGCACTTTCTACAATCCAGTATCAATATAACCTTCCTTCCACATTAGTTATGTTCAAAGCAAACGACTCATGAAGTCTCAAATGTACGATGTAAGGGTTAAATGGTCGAGAAAATAGAAGCAATGTGATAATGGCTTTCTACACCAGCGACACTTCGGTTGGCAAACACTGATCACGACCATAGACGTTTAAAGTGCTACGTTTACCTGGACCAAAGTTGGTTGAGTTCAACACTTATACGACATTATAGAGTGTTGTCTCATTCGCATTCTTCAATTATTGAAAGAAATGAGTTCACTAGCTTGTTATTTAAAGTTAACAACTAAATCGTAAGACAAAGAAAAGTTTGTTGAGACTGTTCGAAGCATCGAATAGAAACAGTAGGCACAGTAAAATAAGAAAAATATTTAAACCCTTTCCAACATACAACACATCAGCAGAGATATCTTTAAAAATTATCTAAGTCAGAATATGAAATATCTATATGATATTGAAAATATTGTGATAAGATGAAAATGTCTCATTTTGAGGAATTTTCCCTTTTACCACAATATTTTCAAAAGTCGTCTGCGGCAAAGACGTCAAAATGCGTCTGCATGTGATAAAAGGGTTAAATATGAAGAAAAAAATGTTTTTACTTCACGCTTTCCCTCATATAGACGCTTTTTGACGCCTCTGCAGCAGACGACTGTTGAAAACACTGTGGCAAAGGTGAAATTGCTCATGTTTTCAACTGAATTTAATAATTAAACTGTCATTAATGATGACTTTTTTACATTTTTGAAAAGATGTTTTCAAAGTCGTCTTGCTACAGATTTGTTGTAACTTAACTGTATTATTCAACGGCGTGTAACAGAACATTGCTAGTTTGTATTTAAGGACAACCAGCCATTTGCAGAAAATATGGAACATCTATGTCGTGTGATAAAGATCTTTTTAAGTTAAAAAAAACCCGCGCAATCTTAATGTGCATGTATGTAGCATAATATTGACTGGTTTACAAATTGAATTTCGTTATGTTGCAATATTTTTATTACCCAGAGTTTACTCCAAACCCAACATTTTCGGCAAAGACCAGTACTCGAGATTGCACAATCATGCCGCCATCTTAATTGTATACGCCTTGGTTTCGCATAAACTTTGTCGGACTTTTTATCTGATAATTTTCATTAAATAAAATACAGCTCGCTGCAGTAATTGTAATTATCTATCTATTGCGTGGACTAACATTGACTCTGTGCACTCGAGGTTTTGTTTGAATAGTAATTAATACTTTCCCCTATAATTATCCATTCCTTGCCAACATGTTTTAAAACAGTCTGAGAAAAGCAGTCATTGCAGTCAATAAGCAATGGCTGCATTTTCTAACTAATGTTTTCAATTCTGTTTTTTTCTATACGACGAAGAACTATTGTTTCTTATCCTAATACCATGTGTTTATTACATGAATCTTTCTTCTAAGAAGGTCATTGTTAATGATATATGTGGGTAAGGGTTAAGGGATGAAGTGAAAGTCGTTTGGTTTGCAAGATATCTTGGAGACAAGGTCCGCTCGTTTAGGGGGACACATGCAAATTAGGGAAAGATAAACAAACAAACATTCGCACACTTAGTTTGTCTCTGTTCGTCTGTGCAACAATTTACCCACGCTGTCGCTACTTATCGAAACTTTTGGTGTTTAGTTCCTACGTCTAGATGACTTTTAACACGTCTGCAGCAGACGATTTAAGACAAAGCGTCTGCGGACTAAGTTTGTCTATGTTCGTCTGTGCAGCATTTTACGCACGCTGTCGTGACGAATTTGGGGTTCTTCTTCTATACGATTTTTGAAACGTCTGCATGACAGGGTTTATGAAAGTGTTTGCTAATTTGGTTTTGTCTGTTTTATTCTTTGAAGCAATTCATCCAAGATGTCGTAATAATTTGAATAGCTAGACGTAATGGTTCTATTCAGAATCGACTTTTAACGCGTGTGCAGAAGAGGATTTTCGAAAACGCCCGCATTCTATGCAACAATTTGCCATTGTTTCGAACAAAATCGAACCTTAAAGATGGTTATTTTTTTTTTTATTATTCGCACTGAATTTGGCTCTGGTCGTCTGGTCATCTGTGCAACAATACAATCCCCCCTCGCACATGCGCACTTTATCAGATCAATCCGAAATATCCAAAGACCATTTCCCTTAAAGTACATAACGACTTGGTTGATGAAGATGAATACAATTTCGCCTTTTTAACTCCATCTCTTACTTATATTTTCGATTTCTAAGTGTAGCATTTCTCTTCTAGCGTCTTTAAAACCGGTAGTTATGGCTGCTTCCCTCAGTGGCGCTCAGGCTGGCTGGTGTCAGGATAAATGGACCAGAAGTGCAGGTAACTTACCAAGTAAATGCCGTGATATAATTGAAAAAGTTGTTGAAAGCGGCGCAAAACCACCAAACAAACAAACAATTTAATCTCTTCTAGTGGTTTTCAAGCAGACGTCTCTGAGAATTGCAATCCCGTAATGGAGTAATTAGCCCTTTCGAACTTGTGGAGATGAATAAGTGATCTGTTTCCGTGATATAACTTAGATAATGTTAACATTGGGATTAACCCTTTTCCACTTGCAGACGCATTCCGACGCATGTTTAAGCAGACGACTTTTGAAAACATTGTGGCAAAAGTGGAAATTGCTCATGATGAGCAATTTCCCCTTTTGCCATAATGTTTTCAACTCTGTTTAATGATTTAACTCTCATTTATGGATATATTGCACATTTTTTCCAATATATTTTTAAATACTTCTGCAGAATTGTCGTATGTGGGAAAGGGTTACACTCCAGTGAACAATAAAAATAAGAAGAACACAGATGAATTTCAAAACATTGTAGACAAACAAGAAGTTGCTCATAATGGGGAATTTCTCCTCTAGTCACAAGGTTTTCAAATATATTTGATATCTCTATACTTTCACATCGACTGTTCTTATTTTTTATCAATATACTTTCAAATTCGTCTGCTGCAGATAAGTGTTTTTTGTGAGAAAGGGTTAAGACATTCTTACCAATCATGACAATTTACACCCTTTCCAACCTGCAGACACATTTTGACGCAATACCAGCAGAAGACTTTTGAAAACATTGTGGCCAAAGGTGAAATTGCTCATGATGAGCAATTTCACATTTGGCCCCAATGTGTTCAACTTTATTAAACAATTAAGCTCTCTTTTCTGGAGATTTTTCAGGTTTTTATCACAATGTTTTCAAAGTCATCTGCTGCATATTTGTTGTACGTGGGAAAGGGTTAAACAAGTTATTGGTTTTTGTATATTCTATGAACCCGTCAATCAACCCGTCTATCAATCAATCAGTAATATCAATCATATAGAGAATGTATGTATTGTCGTGCGATTATCACTAGTCATTTGCTCGGTTTCCCAAAACCTTTTCGATTTTAAGGAAAATAATTGATTCAATGATTGTTTGGTGTTTTACCTCCGCTTTCAACAATTGTTCAGTTATATCAGGACATTTACTGTAAGCTACTAGTAATATTGGTCCATTTATCCTGACACCAGCCGGTCAGTTGAAATACTAACCCCGCTACCCTACGCGCCAAGGAATGCATCCATCACCAGTTTTTTATATGACCCGGAAGGGAATCAAACCCGCGACCTCCCTGACTGTGGAGACTCTGGTAAGACTGTGTATATGCACAGGGTCGCCTGAGTCTATACAATGCTAAGAGGCATTAAGACCCCCCAACGGTGATGATTCTTTATTTATTTTACCTCATCATTAATAATTAACATAATCACATAGTTATACATTGATAATCTCCGTTTTTATTGTTATTCCTAATGCTGAACAGTTCGAATAAGTGAACTGTCAATGTGATATAACTGAAATAATGTTTAAAATAACGTAAAACCCGAGATTAAGCAAACAATTTTGCTGTACAATTTCAATAAGTTGCACTGTCGATGTAATATATCTGAAATAATGTTTAAAATAACGTAAAACCCGAGATTAAACAAACCAACAATTTTGCTGTACAATTATCAACAAGTTGCACTGTCGATGTAATATAACTGAAATAATGTTGAAAACGTCGTAAACCCCCAAATAAAACAAACAAACACTGTTTGTGTCTGAAATAAATAAAGATACTGTTCTATTCTGTTCATTATACAATAGAATAGTCTCATACATGTATATGCAAAACGTGTTGAAGGCGATCAGTATGTGTTAACTACACGCCATTGTGTTTAACATAGTTTCTTATCATCGAACATTGAAGACATAATCAATCTTCAAGCTTACTCTTCGATTAATGCTTTGTGCAAGGATCAGCGGTTATGATCAGTGATAATCGAAAACTGTTGATTTCTTGATTAGAAATAAAAACATCCAATCATTCATGGCGAGACGAGGTCCAAACAGTTAACGACTTTTAAGGAGAGGTGTGAAGATACAGGCGATTTAACCGATCTCAAATACAAGATTCCTGCAGCAGACGGCTTTAACCCTTTCCCTCATACGACAATTCTGCATTTGAACGTATTTTGTCAAAACATAGAAAATCTCCATAATTTAATGGATAACCTATGACAAAAAGTGGAAAACAGTGTGGCAAAAGGAGAAATTGCACGTTTTGTGCAATTTCTTCTTTTATGTTTTCAAAAAGCCGTCTGCTGCAGAGGCGTCAGAAAGCATCTTTATGAGGGAAAGGGTTAAAGATATTGACACACAAAAATGGGTGAAATATTCATCTCTGAGTATGTAATAATTGAAAATAATTAAGTTCAAGTTCTTTATTGGCATAACATTTTTACATATGGTTGCAACATATACATAATAAACATTTGTATGGCAATAGTTTCAATAGATGACATTTGAAAATAATTAAGAAACATTGTGGCAAAAGTTGAAATTATTCATTATGAGCAATTTCGCTCTTTTGCCAAAACGTTTTCGAAAGTCGTCTGTTGGAGAGGCGTAAGAAAGCGTCTGTACGTGGAGAATGGTTTACCAGTAACATTTCCGACGTTAAACAGATACTGAAACCGAAACATAATTCATGAAGACGTGTTTTTTTTTTGTAATTTTCCGAAAAGAAAAAAGACTTCGACTTCGAACCAAAGCTCTATTATAACATTCTTTCCCGACGTTTGACAAAAGTCAGTGCGCCATTCGTCTTCCACCAATCGGCTAACAAGTTTTCAAGTTGGGGAGAAACGGAAACACATTGTTTTGCGCGTTTTCTGTTATTCCCACTTCGTTTGTAAAGACAATCTCATTAAAATCATCTCCTATTAACGCTACGCATAGGTCAGATCGTGTACTTTAGTCAGATTGTTTTCAAAGACAACCGTACTTTTTATGAAGTAAATGGCTATTGTCGGTTTTACGACCTCGCAAGACTCGAACTCAGAACTCTTGCCCTAGAGATGATTGAATATCTTATGTATCCATTGAAATCAGCTTCCATGCACGTTCTTTAATAACATTCTCTAACCATTCAGATTAAGGTTATAGAGGGGATACAGTCTGACTTTCATAGTTATATATAAAACGCGCGCTTCTCCAATTAACCCTTACCCACATACAGACGCTTTCTGACGCCTCTGAAGCGGACGACGATTGAAAACATTGTGGCAAATGGAGAAATTGCTCATGATGAGCAATTTCTCCATTTGCCACAATGTTTTTTTCAACTTTAATAAAAAAAAAATACCAAGACTTTCAAATAGTTGACATTTTCTAAACGTTTTCTTAAATTGTTATCAACGTCATCATTTACCAGATGTGTCGTAGGTGGGCAAGTATAAAAAGCAAGAAACCTAACGTACAGATACGGCGAGCTCTTTGAACAACTATAACATTGCCTTTTTATCGCCCGCTTTTCATGACCGCACGCGCGCATTAATCTTTTACACTTTTTTTTCCAAATATTGGTATCATCCAAACTTATTAGTGCTACATGAATTTTCTTTTTAAAACAAATTAATTTAAACGAAAAACATGTCGAAATAAATCTATTGTTCTTAACGTGCAATGGCTACTTTTCCCAATATTTACATTCAAACTCCTTCGGGGAATATGTAAATAAAACTCGTCTACTGCTAGGTAAAAGATCAAGTCGTCATCTTTTTGTAACAAAACGCTTTGTAATCTAAAAAGGTTGAAAAGACTTTATGGCCGATTCTTAATGGCCGCCATTTTGCGAATAAAACCATTAATTTTATTTCCAATCTGTTGTTGCTGCCGCAGACGACAGCCCGCAAGATGTAAGTAAACACTGAGTTGCCACAAAAACGAGAATTCAAAGAGAAAACGGAAAACGATTTTATTGTAAAAGTGTATAAAATGTTGGATTTCATACGCGCCTTGGGAGGGCAAACAGAGAATAAAAGCTTTCCGAATAAACAATTCTCACATAAAGTTTATGTTCTAGGTTAGAATTTTCTGTATTTATTGTATAAGATTACTTCGTTCTTCTTGATTTATTTTATTTTATTGCGGCTTAAATTCACTCTCAATAACTGTTCGCGTTATATCACGCCATTTTACAAGATCATTTCGACTCCGTTAAATCAGCAATGGTTGAGTTGGTTAACAGCGTGGGATTTGAGATCGGACGTATCGGGTTTGATCGGGTCCAATCCCCACTTTCGGCGATTATCATCGGTTGACCTTGGGCGATGCACATTTTCTCACCGTGTACGAGTTTGTGTTCAAGATGGCTTAATGAAATGCATTGTCACCGTGATATGACTAATATAATGTTGAAAGTGGCCTAAACCACAATACTAAAGACAAAAGCGACTCAGATACACTGGTACTTATTATTGCAGCTAACATTAAAAAATGACTGCACATTTTTTCAAGGTAAATCTTTCATTCGAATCCAATCAAGTGATTTCTTACTTAGAATCAAAGGTATTATAGGTGCTAATTTATGTCGTATAAACCAAATGTTTTCAAAGTCAAATGCCTCATGCTGTTAATAAGAGTACATATGCACAAGAAAACAAAGTAGCATGGTCATGACTCTATATGTGTCCTTGCCCCATGCTGTTAATAAGAGTACATATGCACCAGAAAACAAAGTAGCATGGTCATACCTCTATATGTGTCCTTTAAGTAGTGCTCTCACATCACGTCTATACCTATAATGGTGTGTATACATGTAAATATGTACCATGTCATTTTCCACTGTATGTTATTTTATTTGTATCATTTGATAATGAGCTATACTGCTTAATGTCTAAATAAAGTTTAGGTCATGTTAGTAAACAATACATCACGTTACGTCGACATACCCAAAACACCACGTTATTAAGAGACCACAATAGACGGATATATTTCGATGGCTATCAGTAAATCTGGAATGAAAATACAAGAAAGTCAAATCCAAAAGGTTTGTGATCAGATATGGAAGATCCCGCCCGATTACAAAGACAATTCGATGACATGTATCAACAAGATACGTGGCATATGTCACACATTATAGTACATTTTACAACGAGCATCTTCTAATACCCTTTTTGGTATCAAAATAAAAGATCAACGTTCCTTTTTTTTCACACACTTGTTCTGGGGGTTGTCATATTTGTCGATTACAATCTTTTATACAAGATAACATATTTTTAAAACTGATTATGTTCTGTTCTGTTCTGTTCTTAAGATGCATTATGACTAGTAAGTATTCGGACAATTACTATTGTCATGAGTTTCTTTTTCCATTTTGTCATGTTTCGAATTAGCAATCATAATTGCAGTTGCCATAAGTACATCATTTGACCATTTGAATAACTTATATAATTTATCGTAATAAAGTTTCTATCATTATGATGATGTATTTTCGTCGAATGCGTGATTCGTTTAAAGAAATATTTAAGGTCATGTGAAAATAAAATAAATTTGAGTTGATGAATATAAATGATCAAAATAATTGCAAACATCACATGCAATTATCAGGAACATATCGAGTGTCCAGTAAAAACATTCGACCGAAATTATAAAAATCTGAAAACGTTATTGTGTTCAGACCCGAACAGTGTACAAACGTATATCTTCAAGTTCATGTTAACCCTTTCCCTCATATAGACGCTTTCTGATGCCTCTGCAGCAGACGGCTTTTTGAAATCATAGTAACAAAAGAAGAAATCGCTCAAAACGAACAATTTCTCCTTTTGCCACAATGTTCCACTTTTAGTCATAGGTCATCCATTCAATTATAGAGATTTTCTATTCGTTGACAAAATATGTTCAAAGTCGTCTGCTGCAGAATTGTCGTATAAGGGAAAGGGTTAAGCATTCTGGGGGATTTTCTAACGTATCACAATGTACAATGAGCATATTTTCAATTTCGAATATTTTTGACAATTATTAAAAGTGATATAGTATGGTGAAATATTTAGCTCTTTCCTTTTCGCGATATAGATAACTTTTTTTACAGCCAATCACAAGACGTCTTTAAAGAACGTTATTGAAATAAGGAGCATTCTTTAAAAACGAACTTATCCTCTTGTCTTTGAACTCTGTTCGAAAATTATATTTTCTATGTTTTCAAAATTAAACCTTTCCCACATACAACACATCTGCAGGAGAAGACGTTAAAAAAAGTCTCAGCAAAAGATGAAAAGAATCAATCTCTGTAAATGAAAGTACAATTATTGAGAAGAGTTGAAAACATTGTGGCAAAAGAAGAAAATTGCCACAATGTTTTAACAAGTCGCCTGCTGCAGAGTCGTCAGAAAGCGTCTATATATGTGGGAAATAATTAAATTTCCTTCTATATACGTTTTCAAAGCAGACGACTCTCAAAGTGGAACATATAGATTCTTTCTGACGCCTCTGCAGCAGACGACTTTTGAAATAATTTAGGCTAAAGGAGAAATTGCTCATAATGATAATGAGCAATTTCTCCTTTCGCCACAATGATTTCAACTCTATTTAATACTTCTATTATCATTTAAAGAGGTTTTCTATATTTTGGATTTGATCATTTCAAAGTCTTCTGCTGTAGGTTTATTGTATGTGGGAAAGGGTTAAAGGTAAAACAGACAGACGATTTATTGAGTTAGGTCACTCCTTTGCCTGATCAATATATCATTTCCCACGAAAATGGCCGTTTGTAAAATTTATTTCTCACGAAAAGATAATGGGACGAATTTGATTTACAAGTACACATATTAAACGATTACGGGTTCGCTTTGATGAAACGTAGATGACTATAGATATATTTTGTATTGGCATAGTACATAAAAGACCGCCCCTCCCTAATTTATCATAAACTTTACTTTTCCCCAACCGGAAGTCTTTGGTCCAGAGATGGCATCAAAATAGTCCAAAGAAATCAATCCGCGGGAGATTCGTCTCGCTTCCGGAAGTTCCGTCGCCGTGGAAATAGTGCCAGCCGCCTGGTTTAAATGATGTAGTTGATAAGTAGTATATACATACAGGGGTTAAGCGGTGCGTTTTTTTCTTGGATTGTTGTATGTAGCACGTTTCTGAGAAATTGAATTCATTAAATGAATCATGCAAACATGTGTTTGATAAGACCTATGAACTATTTCTCTGGGTAACACCAGACGTGGTCTATTTGCGACCAGTGTAGATTCAGAGTGCCTTGTCGCATCCGCTCCATCTGAACTTAATCCACACTGATCGTCGATAAGAAACGTAAACTTTTCAGAAGTTTATTGTATATGGTTTACAATGGATTAGATTACATTAATACGTAAACAGCTCTTTTGTATGCTTGTCACAGATACCATTCATTTTAGTTTCCCGGTGCATTGCTCATAATCCCCGCCTCGGAGGTGTAGTGGTAGAGCGTCCGCCTCGGATGTGAGAGGTTTCGGGTTCGATCCCCGGTCGGGTCATACCATAGACATTACAAATGGTAGTAATGTCTGCCCTCCTAGGCACTCGGGTTGCGGGATTTGCATAAAGACGGACTAGCTTTTGTTAGGCTAAATGGATCAGTAGTACTGATAACTTACCAAGTAGAATCCGTGATAAAACGTGATAAAACGTGATATAACTAATACAATTGTTGAATGCGGGGTAAAATACCAGACAATCAAAAGAGTGAAGACACAGATCAGCATTTATACTTCCGCAAACACGTCGCGATCTCTTCTGTTGCCATGATATAGTACAGCTATATTACGGCGTAGGCAACTTTAATCCATTTCCGATGAAACGAATCTGCAGCAGACAACTTGGAAAAACATATTGTCAAAAACGTGAAAAAAAAGAATTCTTCATTGAGAGTATAATTATTTTTTAAAAAATCTCCTTTTTAACACAATGTTTTCAATAAGTATGTCTTCATTTAGGGAGATTTTCTATATTATTGTCATATAGATGCTTTCTGACGCCTTTGCAGCAGACGGATTTTTGAAAACATAGTGACCAAAGACGAAATTGCTTAAAACGAGCAATTTCTCCTTTTGCCACAATGTTTTCCACTTTTAGTCATAGGTTATCCATTCAATTTACGAGATTTTTCTATTTTTTGACAAAATATGTTCAAAGTCGTCTGCTGTAGAATTGTCGTATGAGGGAGAGGCATAAACACCAGACCAGTTGGTAAGAACTTATCAAACCTCAAGGGGGAGCATAACAAACATGGTGAGTGGATGAAGGCATTTTGAACACGACGTAGCTAGACTTTCTCGGAAAACGTATAAACTATTGTCTATGGTAAATAGTGCTTTTTATACAATGATAAATCTATTTCGAACGAGATCGTGTCGTTTTGTTTTGTGTTCTCGCGAGTCCTATCACAATGTATCACTGAATGTTAATTTATTAGGTAAACAATGCCGGAGAGAAAGTCAACAACCAAAGTATAAAGAGATTGGAGTCTGGTTGCCATCATAAATATCCTATTGTTGGCTGAGTATGTACGATATATACTGAAACATATGCAGAATGGATATTTTTCCAGAGAGAACCCACTTAGTAAAATAGTTTCTTGGGGTTTTAATCGGTTACTTAGTATGTTAAATGATACTTCTAGGCTTGTCTGACTTTATATGACATAGACATAGAGTGATAGGCATAGTTTATAACGTATACATATACTTGCATCTTGTAATACAAAACAAAAAAAAGAAATAGGTTCATGGTCATTTTAGATAAAAGTTGACAGTACTAGGGTCTGCTTGAGAAAATATTGTCAAGAACGAAAGAAACATCATATTGATACAGGGCTAACACTGACGGATTGGCGTTGAACGGTTGTGACTAAAATTGGTATTTTGTTACCAAGGTTTATCATTCTGAGCAATGGCACCTAAATTTGCATTGTTTAAAAAAGGGTCAAAATTGCCCCTAAACCAGGGTTTTCATAATAAGTTTTTAGTTACAACCGTTTCACGCCAAGCCCTCGATATATACACTGTTCACATATAACTTAATTATTCTCCACTTTAATGAGATCTGTCATATTTCTGCGGTTATGGTTTCATGGTCGTTTGTAGAAAAAAACGTGTTAAACACAACAGAAATATCATTTGGATACAAGGCTAAAAGCATTAAAGGGAAAATAATAGAATTCCTCATGTTTAGCAATTTTTCCCTTTATCGAAGCAAAGGTTAAAAGTCGTCTGTTGCTAAGGCGTCAAATCTGGTCCAAGCTGAAGTCTGGTTGTCATAAAATATAGTCCATCGTTCATGCTGGTAGATTTTGTACGAAAACACTGATTTCGGACGTCTGTGCTTTTCCGGATAGAATCCAACGATGCTGTCTTTTGTGGTTTTGTGTTTCAACTGAATAAATAAGCTAATCCATCCAAAAAGGTACAAGTTGGCTTTTGTGAACAGTGTAGATTCACATATATTACTTAATTATACTTAGCTTAGCTTTATATAATGTTGCCATATTCTTGCGGGTGTCATAGCCGTCTGCTGCATGTTAACCCTTTCCCTCATACAACAATTCTGCAGCAGACGACTTTGAACATATTGTTATCAGAAAATGGAAAATTACGTATCTACGTCAACAGGACGTACTTAACGTTTAACTCTTTCAAACATACGATAAATCTGCAGCAGACGACTTTGAACATATTTTTATCAATAAATCGAAAATCTCTTTAATTTAATTTAACACTACAGTTATGTCGGGTTATGAACCTGGGGAAAGTGAAGACTTCAAACCGACATAAGTGTAGTGTTAACCTATGACTAAAAATGGAATACATTGTGGCTAAAGGAGAAATTGCTCGTTTTGAGCAATTTCTTCTTTTGTCACTATTGTTTTCAAAAATCCGTCTGCTGCAAAGGCGTCAGAAAGCGTCTATATGTGGGAAAGGAATAATATTATGTGGAAATGGGATAAATGATGCCAAACCGTCGAGATAGATAAACCCCCAAGTCGCTAGACGCAGTTCCGATGCATTTGTCTGGCATCTTTATACGGTATTCATTATGGTTTGTTCCTTTTGGATACAATAACATTTCGAGTAATAGATAGTAACTTCGCAGGCAAAGGTTAACCCCTTTTGTAATATTTTGACGCCATTTCTATTTCGACGGGATATCTTTTTTTTTTCTCCGTTGATCTCCTTATCGCAAAGATCAACTAAGTTTTGATCGAGCCTGATTGAAAACCCGATAAACATCGCGAACAATGCCTCTAAATACGGAATTAACGCATTCGACCCATTAGGGGTGAAATTGTTGTAAGAACATTTGATAATTTTGTCAGGTCGCCCCGTCAAAGCTTTGTGAAACCAACAACAAAACTTAGAAAAGCGGAGATTTCCCTGGCGCCTATAGACTCAACATTACTGCGAGAGAAGAATGGCGGTTTAAACGATCAACTTTCTCGCGGATTAAACCCTTTTCCCTCATAGATGCAGACGATATTTTGACGTTTTAGAATGCAGACGAGATTTGAAAATAATTTGGGAAAGGGTGAACTTTTCCCGCAATGCTTTCAATTCAACCTTATTTTGAGATTATGTTTGATACATCTGACTTTTTTATTATTCAAATGGTTTGCTTTATTTTCAAATGTTTCTTTAAACATCATATAAAAAAGATGCTTTTACTTCGAATACAACTAATTTCGAATAACGAATAAAAACGGTACTTCGTTATAAACAGCAGCGGACGCTATTTGAAAACATTGTGATAAAAGGAAAATTAATTTATCATAACGAACAATTTCTCCTTTTGCTACAATGTCTAAAAACTATAAACAAAACAACCATTCGTTTATGGAGATGTTTCCTTTGTAAGTCCAGATATTTTCAAAGTCGTCTGCTGCAGATTTGTTGTATGTTGGAAAGGGGGGGGGGGGGGGGGGGGGGGGGGGGGGGGGGTAATTTTGCAAAACTAGTAACGGCAGAGGTAAATGAAAAACTGTGCACGCATCGCCTCGGTCGTGAAGTGGTAAAGCGTCTATGCGGGAGGATGTGGGTTCGATCCCCAGCTGGGTCATACCAACGACTATAAAGATGGTAGTAATTGCTGCTCTCTTTGGCGCTTGAGATTGCGGTGTTAGCATTATGACTGGCTGTTGTCAGGATAAATGGACCAGTAGTACTTGTAGCTTACACAGGAAACGCCGTCATATAACTGAAACATTGTTGAAAGAGGAGTAAAACACCAAAACAATCACCTCATGTGCTGTAAAGGTCGATATATTGCACTAGACTTTTGAAAACATTGTGACAAAAGGAGAAATGGCTTAATATGAACAATTTCTCCTTTTGCCAAAATATTTTCAACCTTATTCAATAAGTACACGTTCACTCATTTGTACCATACAGATAAGTTTAAAACAGTTTTGAAAAAAAATTAACGTTTCATCCCAAACATGTATTTAACGAACAATAAGAAAATCTTAAAAGTAACATGTAAAATTGTAAAACACTTTCTCCCTTACGTATTATTGGGGTCAAGGGATCTAGTTAAAGAAGGATTAAGAAGTCAAGATGTGCATTTATCCGAAATAATGCGATTTGTAATATTTACCATTCTAAACCCTTTTGACAGCCAATTAAAAGTTCTGACTTAAATAATGCTGGAAATCTAAAGAAACGCCAAACAAATTGATCAGCTATCACGTGGAATTTTACGCTGCTTTCAACAATAATTGTTAACCCCTCCCATAATACGGCCGAATGCATATTGACACTTCTGACCAAGTCGACTTCAGGATATGCGGATACGATTATCTTAGAGCTAATATTTTTTATTTAAAAAAACCCAAACACATTTAGAAAACGAGAGTTTAGCACCATTCAATTCTAAACCAACCGGCTTTGTACTACCTATAACATTTTAACTTGATTTTTTTCTTAACATCAAAATAAGTAAAAATAATAAAAACATTTTTTACTTAATAAATAAATTGACTAATATTCGGAGTAAATTACCTTCAGTAACACCTGTATTGGTGGTCACCTCGGTTAACCCTTTCCCTCATACGACAATTCTGCAGCAGACGACTTTGTACATATTTTGTCAAAACATAGAATATCTCTATAATTGAATGGATAACCTATGACTAAAAGTGGAAAACATTGTGTCAAAAGGAGAAATTGCTCGTTTTGAGCATTCATTTGTCACTATGTTTTCAAAAGTCCGTCTGCTGCAGATGTGTCAGAAAGAGTCTATATGAGGGAAAGGATTAAGCAGTAAGTTTTAGGCTAACCAAACAACAGTTTCTTATATATTTGACGTGCATTAAACAGCGACCTGTCATCAGCAGCCAACGTCTTATTCTCCCTGAGGTGGCTTCTCAATGCTATACAATTAGTATAACATTAACCCTTATCATGCTGTATTTCTCTCACTAGCACCATATGTTATTGATTTGCTACCAGGTCCTTATACAAATACGGTGTTATTCTTGATATTGTAGAGGTCGTGGGTTCGTGGTCCTGTTATTCTTGATATTGTAGAGGTCGCGGGTTCGTGGTCGTGTTATTCTTGATATTGTAGAGGTCGCGGGTTCGTGGTCGTATTATTCTTGATATTGTAGAGGTCGTGGGTTCGTGGTCGTGTTATTCTTGATATTGTAGAGGTCGTGGGTTCGTGGACGTGTTTTTCTTGATATTGTAAAGGACGTGGGTTCGTGGTCGTGTTATTCTTGATATTGTAGAGGTCGTGGGTTCATGGTCGTGTTATTCTTGATATTGTAGAGGTCGTGGGTTCGTGGTCGTGTTATTCTTGATATTGTAGAGGTCGCGGGTTCTGGTCGTGTTATTCTTGATATTGTAGAGGTCGTGGGTTCGTGGTCGTGTTATTCTTGATATTGTAGAGGTCGTGGGTTCGTGATCGTGTTATTCTTGATATTGTAGAGGTCGTGGGTTCGTGGTCGTGTTATTCTTGATATTGTAGAGGTCGTGGGTTTGTGGTCGTGTTATTCTTGATATTGTAGAGGTAACGGGTTCGATCCGATTTTACAAAACTTAGCAATGGCTGCCCTCCTTGGCGCTCAGGCTTGCGGTGTTAGCATACCGACTGACCGGCTGGTGTCAGGACAAATAGACCAGTAGCACTGATAACTGACCAAGGACAGACATAGTGTTGCAAGCAGCTTAAATCGCCAAACAATCAATCATTCTTGATATACTATAGATAAATTGATTAACGAACAATGTGAACGTCGAGTACGCTGTGATACATGGCTGGTCTACGGTCTACATTGCTCACAGTTTGTTCTATTAACCCTTTCCCACATACACTAAATATACGGCAGACAACTTTGAAATCATCTGGAGAAATATATGTCAAATCTCCTTGTATAACAATTTAATTTTAGAATAGAGTTGAAACAATTGCTGAAGATGAGCAAAACTCCTTTTTTCCGTAATGTTTAAAAATGACGTCTGCTGCAGGCGTCAGAAAGTGTCTGTATGTGGGAAAGGATTAAATAGAGCATTCTGACCAATTTAATTCTTGCCTTACCCTTTTCAGACAGACAGGAATTCCGCAGCAGACAACTTTGAAAACATCTAGACACTATTTGAAAAATATCAAGAAATTATAGAACAATTACTTTATATGATCGAAAACATTGGCAAATGGAGAAATTGCTAATCATGAGCAATTTCTCCTTGTGTCAACATGTTTTCAAATGTCATCCGCTGCAAAGGCGTGAACATGCGTCTATATGTGGGAAAGGATTCAGATCGCGTAACGCAGGATAAGGGTTAAAGAACGAAAAACGACCGTTTACCCCCTGTTCGAGTTTTAATCGACTGATCATCTACTAATCAAACTTTATCTCGCCGTGTCATTTTCAAGCTTATCAACGCACACTATGGTTTTTTCAACTAATTTCTGGGAGAGAGATCGATCATTAAGTTTATAACATTTACGATCACACGATTTCAATAGACGTTGACAGGCGGGTTTTCTCAAAACCTATTTCAATTTCACCGCTGTATGTATATCACCATTGACGAAATAATTGTCTCGTGTCAAGTTTCATCAAAATCGATCCGAATCGATTGTAAGACGTTCAGTATGAACTGATAGGACAACTGATATGCACACAAAGGTGTCAATCTGACGTAATAACAGGGCAAAAAAACAAACTGTAAAATGTAAAGTCTTGTTATTTGTACTTTTGTTTCTGTATGACGTCCTTTAAATACTAACTTATGACTTGACAGAAACTTTATTTATTAATATGAATGAGAAAGAAAAAAGCATTGTTGTGAAAAATAAGAAACTTTGGGTTCCATTTTATAAGTATTTTTTTTACGCCACTTTTAACCGTATTTCTGTAATATTACGAAGCTGCCAGTAGTTAGTTCATGCTGACTCTTAATTCATACGAGCCTCGTAAAGCGATTTAAGGTCTTAATGTAGAAAACCCAGGCGAGCACGTTTGTATCCCCACATCTCATCACAACTCTCACTGTCCGTCTACATGTAGATCATTCCTACTTGCATATTTGAGCCGTTCCATGAGAAAACCAAAATTACGGACTATGCGTATTGTATCGATCAAGATCAGCCTGCGCAGGCTGATCCGGACCGACACATTTCGTCTCAGGGGTGATAGAGGTATAGAGTAATGATTCCTGAAATAGAAAATGGACAGGATGCGAAACGTGTCTGCGTAAAGTATCGACCCGGATCAGCCTAAGCATGCCGCGCAGGCTAACCCGGACAGACATTGTTCGCCTCCTGTGGATTTTCTGTTTCAGGAGTTATTACCCTATACCTCTATGCCCCTGAGACGGAATGTATCGGCCCGGATTAGCCTGCGCGGACTGCGCAGGATGATCTGGATCGATACATTACGCAGAGGCCATAATGTTGGTTTTCTCGCAGGACGACTCATTTGTATATCGATGATACACGTTTAATTAAAACAATATTTAACCTCCATGATAAATAAATCACTATATCAATCAGATTGTCTCTGTTCATTTCAAAACCCAACAAGACAAAAGTGTGGGCTTATTTACTAAATTTAACATTTCGATTTCTGATTGCAAGTCGTATTTGTAATGTAGTAGAAAATCAATGAATTATTTATTTTAAATTATTGTTTAATTTGTTGATGTAAAACTGAAATATGTCTTTTATGTGAATGCAAAACGTTTTTAGGAGAGGACAAGACACCCTAGTCAATGTAATGAATGAATGAATGTATATTGTTTTATGGCGCATCGACAGCTAAGGTCATTCCTAGTCAATGTAGATCTATAGTAACACAAATGACAGAAATAAGGAATAGAATAGAATATATTTTATTAACTTATACAACATAGATGTATCTCGTCATACAAAACATTTTAATTAATGAATTAAAGAAAAATAAAACATGATTACATCAAACATAAAATTTAGTAAGATTTTTTTTGTTATTCCATATACTACATAGAGAACGAAATATTTCGTATATATCTATGAGTATAAGCATGGTGAACATGTATAGAATAATGGTTATATATTCAATGCAATTCATTTATTAAGTAATAAGTACATGATACTTCTTACAATAACATAAATGTAATGGAAAGACAAAAAAGTCTTTAAAATAGGCGAGATATATTACTATGTCTACATTTAAGGCTTTCGCAAAAGAATAAATTGGATCAATTTTCGTGTGACACCAAACTTACAACATTTTAATTGATAACTATCAAACTATCAATGACACGGATACAATACAGTTGTTCGAAGCCCCCCAATGGGTGCATTTCAAACATACACACAAAAGTGTTTTTACCAGTCTATAGCAGGGGGTCCACGGAACCCTTTATCGTTGGGTCGACTTTTCGACGTCGTAAATGGCCAATATTGTCTTATACGGAGTCTTTCATTTCATGTGTTTATTACACTCAGCAAATTATAGCAGTTAATATTTCTTACCTCTTTTGTTTTTGGAATGTCATTGCCCAAATCTTTATTATGAAGAAATATGATACCAAAGTATATGCGTTTTTCCAAAATTGACAGGCGTCATAAATTTTGCAATTTTAATTTAAATTTTTACTTATAGCCCCATGGGGTCGGGTGTTATTAATTTCTTTTTGTACAACTGTTTTGTTGGTGTATGTACACATGTCACTTTGATAATATATTTACTAATTATGAGCAATTTCTCATTTTGCCACAATAATTTCAAAAGTCGTCTGCTGCATATGCGTTTAATTACAAGTGGGAAAGGGGGCATTAAAGTCGTGAATAACGAGACAAGAGATAATTTAATTAACACTTTCCCTCATACGACAATTCTGCAGCAGACGGCTTCGAACTTATTTTGTCAAAACATAGAAAATCTCCATAGTTGAATGAATAACATATGACAAAAAGTGGAAAACATTGTGGCAAAAGGAGAAATTGCACGTTTTGTGCAATTTCTTCTTTTATCACTATGTTTTCAAAAAGCCGTCTGCTGCAGAGGCGTCAGAAAGCGTCTATATGAGGGAAAGGGTTAACGGTGTTAGTTATTAACATTTACAAATACTCATAATGAACTCATAAAAACTTATCTTAGCAGTTCGATATGAGATGCAGATAAACAACAGAATAGAATATAATTTAATTAAGGCTTATCCTGCTAGCGCAATTTAGAGGCGCGCATTACGGCATTTGTAAATGTTGCTTAAAGTCGTGTATAGCAAGATAAGGTTTAATATGCTCGCCAAATAGTTAATTCTGCACGGCGAGGGTAAATAAAAACAAACAATAAATAATAAGGTTTAATAGTGTGTACACTGTTTGTCATACACATATATAATTACTAAGTATAAACAAATATATTATATTCAAAGACGATGCTATGAGGATGTAAATCGCAATAACAAGTTATCAATCCGACACTATAAACAAATAACCCCATTCTGTCTCTTGTCACACTTTTCATTTTTCATACTGTAGAGAATTATAAATTACTGATCTCTTTCAGCGATATTTTCTGATGTCGACTGCTGTAATTGCGTTAAAAGTCTCCCGCATACGGAAATATCTCAAAAAACACATGTGCAACTACTGTGTATATACAATATCGGTTAATAATAAAAACACACGAGATCAATATCGCTACGATATTAGACAACTAAATGTTTATCTACCCATGGACAACTATACTACTATATACTTTGTTAATCATTATGAAAGCTGGCAGAAATTGCAAAGGAAGTACTGCCATATTGAACATATACACCGTCAAAAACACGCGTGTCTTGGAATGTTTATTCCAGGTCGTGTGTGTATGGTTTTTTTAGAAGCTAACAATAGCACGACATGTTTGCCATATTAGAAATCTGATTACAAGTTGGCTGTTTACCCCTTTCCCTCATACGACAACTCTGCCACAGACGACTTTGAACATTTAAAAACATGGAAAATCTCTATAATTGAATGGATAACCTATGACTAAAAGTGGAAAACATTGTGTCAAAAGGAGAAATTGCTCGTTTTGAGCAATTTCTTCTTTTGTCACTATGTTTTCAAAAAGCCGTCTGCTGCAGAGGCGTCAAAAAGCGTCTATATGAGGGCAAGGATTAACTAACAGAGGTGACAGCTAACACAAGTTTGACTGTGATTAATGTAATGTAGACGTTCCCTACTTTGAAGCCACCAGACGAAATTAATTATCATCTAGAAATCTTTTCAATAGAGAAATAGATGAAACGTGTATCGACTTATACAAAGACGCGCGTAAAAAGACGTCTGTATTGGGAATAAAAAGTGAACAGATTAAATACTGATATCTTCCAAGAAAAATTGTCTTATTCTGGTTCTTGCTATTCCGCAAAATCTTGATTACACGCAAAGTATGCGCATATGATCCCTACTCGTAACTTGTCGATATCGTTGGATGCTAGTCTGATCCTGATCTATGCTGCGCATATTGTATTGTATTGTAAAACATTGAAATTTGACAATTTCACGTGTTTCTAGAAATGATTATCTCCGTGAACACTTATCGTTTCTGTTTTATAATTATCTAGCAACCATTTAACACTTTCCCCCTTGCAGACGCACTTTAACGCCTCTGCAGCAGACTACTTTTGGAAAACATTGTGACAAAGGCAGAAATTACTCAAAACGCATTTCGCATTTTGCCACAATGTTTTCAATTGTATTTCTACTTTTGTTTAATAGATATCTTTAATATTGTTACTTAGTTGTTTTCAATTTCGTCTGCTGTAGATTTGTTTTATGAGGTAATTGGACAGCCTGCAGTATAAGTTAGTTTATATATTTTGACTGACTAACCTAATATATTTCGAGATATTCAAACTTGTAATTTGCTCAAAGGATCAATAATTAATCTATAGAAAAAGAGTATGATATTATATACATGTATGTAATTTTACATATATGGTTTGAACACATTAAATGCTGTTTGAAGTAAGATGAAGTTGTTGTTTACTCTCTGTTCAACATACACAATATATGCAGTAATCCACTTTGAAAACATCTATGATTAGCTTTAAAACCCAATCTTTAAACGGAAGTTAAATGATAGAATATGGTTGACAACATTGTGGCAAAAGAAGAAATTGCTCATGATGATCAATTTATACTATTACCACTACGTTTTGAAAAGTCGATTGCTGCAGAGGCGTCGAAATGCAGATATGCATGCGGGAAAGGGTTAATAAGGAAATAACTTTTTATTCTTCTCACAATGTTGTCTGTATAAATCTCTAG
Source organism: Serripes groenlandicus (assembly GCA_031761405.1). Taxonomy (NCBI): domain Eukaryota; kingdom Metazoa; phylum Mollusca; class Bivalvia; order Cardiida; family Cardiidae; genus Serripes; species Serripes groenlandicus. Next base: position 54,918,373 of record JASEVX010000003.1, read on the forward strand.
AGACGAGAAAAGGTGTTCGTATAAAAGAAATGATTAAACAAACGAGGGTACGCGAGTAGCAAATGCGAACCCATTTATTTATCAAAATACTCATTACATATGTCTAGCACATGCATTTCTTTTCTAAACCGTTTTTGCAATGTATTCGTAAGTCTTCCTTCCGCCTTTATCGTAACTCTAGAGCAAAGGGCTTACACTTTCGGGAAATACTTTTTCCTAGCTAGTTAGGCGCCATCCAGCGAAGCCCGTTTCAATCAAACAAGCTTACTGACAAGTCACCGCCTTCTTGTCTGTTTACAGTCAAATACGAGCGCTTAGATCCGCCCCCTTGCGTGAAAGTCAACCAGCGAGAAAAAGTGATTTTACCTACGCCGCATAATTATTCATCTATATGGTCATAAAAATGTTATTATTTTTATGAAGTGACGAAATGTTTATAGGTCGACCTGACTTGAGGGATAGAAACTGACCACGTTTTCAAAACAGTTCTTTAATAATAACCCCACACCAATCACTAATCAGTCACTCAGTATGAAAACCAACCCGCGCATGTGCACTACCGTTTTCGAACAATATTTGATTTCTTTTTAACACAGTTCGGGTTTATTGTAGTACTTTTTTTTTAAAACGTTTTTTTTTGTTGTTGTTCCTTCTTCGTTTCATTCTGACATTTTGGAAATATTAACAACATCGCTATAGACAAGTACAGCATTACAAACAGTTGAGGGTATAAGCAGATTCATTCCCAAATATGGAGTGGTCAGTATTATTATATTTATGATTTTCTGGACAAAAAGGGGAACCATCTAGACCTTCATATATGTTAATAAGTATGCGCCGTGACACGGAAACCGACTACATATCATTTGCGATAAGTGTAGATCGAAATCAACCAGCGCGGAAGCGCAGTATGATCTGAATCCACACTGCTCGCTTGTAAGTTATCGGAGTATTCTAGAAGGGTCAAAGATATGGTTTACAGTAAATAAACACATAGTGCGAATGTAAACAAGTACCATTCTTCTCATTTGTCCAACAATCTCGTAGGTTGATTTTGACGATCCTCGCTCGAAAGGACAGATAATATGAATTCAATCAGGTGGGGGAGGGGGGGGGGGGGGTGATTTGATCAATGTCTACACTGTTTCAGTGGATGACCTAGTACTCTGGCTTAGCCAGAGACCGATCCATGGAGGACCGTCTCTGACCAGGCTAATTGTTGGAAACTTAGAAACAATATAAGTGTGCACTTGATTTGATACAGGCGCTTTCTGAGGCATCTGTATCCATTCGTTTAAATAAGGGTTTATTACAAAGAAGCAATATTGAACAAAAACAACACCGCACCTATATGTTTATGTTGATCTGAGACTACACTTTTCGATACTGTAGGCGAGAGTCGCATATAGAAATGTTTAACTTTTGATTTGCTTTATCAATACACTAGACAATGGGGGATTATTTATAAACAAATCGAGAGAGAGAGAGAGAGAGAGAGAGAGAGAGAGAGAGAGAGAGAGAGAGACTAAAATTTATGTTTTTTTACCAAGGTTAACCACCTCGCCATAATGTCTTCATAAGCGTTAAATCATTTTTCTTGGTAAACAATGGTAATTAGGTGCCAATGCTCGTTCTGAGCAATGGCACCTAAATTTGCATTGTTTACAAAGGGGTCAAAATTGCCCCTAAACCAGGGTTTTCAAAATAGGTTTTAGTTACAACCGTTTCACGCCAAGTCCTCGAAATGTTCATCCTATCAGTTATATTTCCACATTTTTTCAAACGGAAATTGCATATCCATTACCAACGGGAAATCTTCTACGAACAAAATAGCAGCATGGATGTCGAAATCGTTGTAACAAAATGCAAACTATGTTTCCCTTTATTTGAACAACAGAACGTGTAAACTGTCTGTCTTTCTTTAGATTTGGAAGATTCGATTTTTAACACATAAAGAGATGCTTCATCAAAGTACAGCAAAACTGTTTGGAATAATCATATTCCTTCAGTGTATGCTAACTAAGCACTGTGAATATTTAAGACAGACAAATAAAAAACACCTGTTGAACAAGTTAAATATATTTATCTATGGAGCTTCTGCCATATAAAACAGAAGGAATCAATAAGAAAGCTAGTTAATGTGTTAAAGATTCAGAATAAACAATACAACTTACAAGTTAAAAGTACAATGCCACTCCGGAATGGAGATTTACCAGACGTAAAATAAATAACTGAATTGTAATGGTGCACAAATATAGTTTAAATATATAGGCTGTTACTAATCTAATGAAAACTTTAATATTATTAATAATATTTCATTAAAATAGAAATAGAAAATGCAATATCGCATGCTTTCAACCTCGCTGCATGTATTTAACTATTACATATCATCCTTGGTTTAAATCGTAAAGGACATAAACAATGTTGCAAGAAAAAAACATATTGAAGTTTATAGTTTCCTATTAGAATCGTGATTGGGTGTAATTTATGATACAGGTAATAGTTTGTATCTTATCCACGGAAATGTTTCCACTTTGTTGAATATTTGGAATAAATGTAAAGGGTTCATTTAATATTCTTCAATATGCACGCTATATATATAAATAAAAACATAAATGTAGATAACAATTAAGCAAACAATCATGAAATTGGAATTTCTTGGTAATATTTAGCACTCTTACTGTTCTCTGTGCTTTTAAAACACGATTAGATATATTACAATGTACAAATGTACTTTTATTTAAAATGAGAAAGGATTTCTCTCATATGGTTCTAACTGTAGAAACCAGTCAGCAAACAGTATGTAGATAAATACTAAATGTGATGAGTTTCGGATTTAGCATACGAAAAGGAGCACATACATCTCTTCAAACAGGTTATACGTTGATAGAAGTGATCGAGGGAAAACCCCATTTTCCTTTCCTATCTTTATATTATCGTTACATTAATGTTCGAAGAATATCCGTCTGGTTAGCTAAACTGATCAAATAATCCAGTCCAGCAGCCAATCAATGTCAACACAGCAATAAGAAAGTTAACATTGCTTTGAAAACAGAATCTAAGCTAATGTAGGCCAAGGCATTTTAAGAAATAATAATATTCAATAGTTTTAATCTTTGTGAAACCATGTCAGGATGTGAAAACGCAACGCAATGAATGTTTCAAATATCATCTTCATAATTTCCATTTGATCTATATGGCATTTTACAATACTGTTGTATCGATCATTAGTTCAGAATGTGGAATACACCATATAATGTTCCATGTTGGAACTACGCTACAAACAAATTCGCATTATATCAATTTCCAAGCTTATTTTCGCGTAGATCACAATTGACAACGTTCTAACGTTAACATTGCCATATCGCCACATGCCCCGCCCACATTTCTTTCGATTGGTTCAGCCTGACAGATCGATAATAGCCTGACAAGCTTTACAAGTACGAGACACAATTCACCGCATGACTCGTGACTTGTGTGTGATTGATAGCGCTTTGTAATTTGCATACGCCACGCCTTTTCTTATCGCGGATTGGTCGCCTGGCGCGTCTAATCCAATGAACGTCCAGCAATTAGTTTAACATTTCACCGTAAAGTTACATGCTAATCGGACGCAGTGTTGAGATATGACGCACAAATCGTAGAAAGTTAGTTCGCACTGCACTATCATTTAACATACATGCTAGTTTAACTCTTCAGAGTTTATACGTGTAGTGGGAAGCTTTTTGTTACAGTGAAATAGTTTAAAAGTGATTATTTATAAATGATAATATTGAAACAGGAATATAATAGTACAAACGTTTAGTTGTTAACTTAGATAACAGTGAAATAACTTAAACGTTTAACTCTAATCAAAACATAACTTTATATGTAACTGTGTGTTAAATAAAATAATTAATTAATTTAACTTGGACTTATTACTACATCACAACAAAATTGTGAACGTACAGTGAAACGGACTTATTTATTTACAAATGTGTTAACCGGTTGTTTATTATTTTTAAAGACAGTACGTCTATGTTCGATCCTCATGATTTACCCAGGAAGTAATCCCGAGGCTGGTCAGATGGCTTACAATCCCTTTCTCTTACACAGGCCCACGGACTACAGCAGCATGAACTCGCTGCTGGCTGCCCAGGCCAGCTACCTCCCCGGACTTGCCGGCTTCCAACACCCGGGACTAGTTAGCTCTATTCTACCAAAGCTACAGCAATCCATGGGCCGATCTCACTTGACACCAGCGGATTTGCTCGGATACCAGCACCTGAGGCCGATCCGGAGTCTCGAACCTCCGGAGCAGGACGTGCAAGACGATCCGAAAGTTGAACTTGAGGGGAAGGATCTCTGGGAGCAATTCAACGGCCTGGGAACCGAGATGGTCATTACCAAATCTGGACGGTGAGATACAGTTTGTTAATTATTGAACGCTTACCTTATTTCATAGTTCTAAAAGACGTTTGCTTTAGAAATATTTTAGGAAAAGGAGTCATACCTTGAAACTATGGAATAATTAATTTTGATATAATTATGACAACCTTATGCGAAAAGGAGAAATTAACCAAAGGCGTGCACTTTCTGCTATTTTTAACAGTGTTTTCATAGGCCGTCAGTTTCTAAGATATGAAATGAAGTCTGTATCAAGTGAATGATTAAACAGTTTCTGTTTATAAATCTAAAAGTGTGAGTCTTTTAAATTGTCTTAATAGTATTATGTTGAACCAGAGACTAATAAATGCATTCATGTACTTAGAAGTCTCTGGTTCAACCAGACACGAATATGTGTTTATATGTAAGTACTTCAAAATGGGTATACAAAATTCGAAATACTGTTTAAAGTAACATTCTGTATTATGTGTGTGTGTAATTATACCTAAAAGTCCCATGCGAGAATGAGAAACTTATTTCCATAGCAAAGCGAGGTGTTTTCCATCAATTTATGCATCTAGCAGTTCAATATAAGATAAATATGTTGATACTTCTTTACCTAAACGGCCTACCATATGTGTTCTATACTTAAAATATGATACAAATTAAAAAGTAAAAGACAAAGTTCTTTTAACTTTAAAATTAAACATACCTTTCAAATATTGACAATATCGTTTTCCTTTAGTTTCCAACAATTCAGTTTGATAATAGATTGTCTAGTCAGAATATGTCTAGTCAGAAGAAAACCCACATTAAAACACAAAAGAAAGAATGCACTTTTATGGAATATTTGCAACAATGCATTTGGTTTTGCCAGTCGGATAAACAAATACATATTCCTATTTAATATCCGAATTATACATAGAAAAGTAGAAGCACTATAGATTTCTAAAACGTTTTGCAGGCTATTTAATTCATCACTACAAACACTGCAGACCCTGATCAAATTATGCCTATGGATTGCAATAATTTAGAGGACAATTTAAATACTGACATATACATTTCACATATTCACGTATTAGATATCAGTCACTTTTTTTAATGGTATATAACAAGGGGGGGTACCCACGTTTGAAATAATGGTAGATACTAGGACAGTATAAGACTGTGATTTTGTTCTCGCAATCCCCCACATAGGTTGACTTCTATAATTACTCACAGTGGTTATATTTGTGCAGTGACCGTATTTGGTAATGCGGACGCACCAATTATACAATCACGGCTGGGTGAACCCATGGTACCCAAGTGCTAAAGTGAGAAGTAAAAAATACAACAAAAACACATCATATAGAAATAAAATACAAGTCGTTCTACGACAAAAAGGGGTCACAATATTTTCTCTGAAGCAGGCGGCTATACTTTTACAGATATGATATTTTTTTGGTAATACATATAATTTTCGCAGCTATAAACATATAAAACAATAACAGGCAAACAACTTTGCTTCTAACAACATACTCACTCTAATAGTGACAATGGAGATCAGGAGGCGGGCGTAGAATAACAGCGACATTTTAAGGTTGATTATGTCGGATATTTGAAGATTATTCGAACCCATTTTGTCATGAAAAACAGTCCTTATACAAAAACATAAACAATTATATCACAATGTTTAGATTTTGGGGAATGTTTCTGATATTTACATATTATGTTGTGGATTGTATTCATAGATGATCGAATTACAGTTAAACGTTGTCGTTATATGCATTTATCTTTGAGGAAAAGTCGAATATCTTTGATTTTAAGGATGTGTATAACGTCAGAAATGTCGACGATTTAGAAAGACCATTAACGAAATATGATTTAATAGTTTTTCATATCGAAAAGATTGCAAAGTCGCTAAAGAATAACTGATTTAGTAAATAATACTTCATTAGTAAATAGTTTTGACATGAATTACTAACAGTTCTTATTCAAATATATATGTAGATGAAGATCTTAAAGGTTTATTAATCTATGCATTTAGATGTTTACATGACAGCATACTATTTATATTCTTCATTACACGTACTGTTTCTAGGATATCATTTACCGCAGTTTAAGTTCTTTCTTCAAGTAAACACAGCTAATACTGTCTAGAGATAGTTGTATTAATAACATTTTGCATGAATAGTTTTTTTGAAAAGGAACGCCAAATAAGTATATAACATACACACTCAATTATAATAATAAAAAAATATATAAAATAATAATAACAATAATAATAATAATAATAATAATAATGATGATGAATTAGAAAAAAGAATAATTCATTATTAATCGGATGTTATATTTCCATGTAGTAATAATGACACAAAATATTTAAGTTAAAACATAAAATAGAAAGACAAACAAACAAACGCTGTATTCATGGGTGTAATTTATCAGAAGTTTTTACACAGATATACAACGGCGCCACTAGGATTAATATTTCACATCTATTCGTGACTAGAGAGCTTAATTATCGCATGATAAATTACTCAAAAATATACAAGTAACATTTATGAAAAGATCAGATTGAGAATAGGAGTGTATATATAATGCTCGCTTTTTGTTATATGTTTAAGGTTATCTAAAATAAGAACTAACGGGATTATTATGTAATGTATTGTAATTTTTTAAACTGCAAACCTACCAGAACCAAATGTTAATAATAAAAATGTAAATATTTAATATGTTACTGTCGTAAATGTCTCCGCAATCTGGTTGTACAAAGGCGTATAAACGCTGCTGCTTTCGTCTAGTAATTTCAATTTCAACATTTATATTTTCCAAAGAGATATACTCATTCATTTGGTGATGCATTGTAATCTTAAAAAAAAAGAAGATAAACAGGATAATCGTTTATCATAAACTGTTTAAGTGAAAGGAAGGAACAATCTTGATGAAACGTGATTCAAACAAAGTTGTATATCATCTTTCTGTAAAACGGTTTCCACTCGACCACCGTCAAAGCCTTGAGAAATTCATTTCTAGCAATCCGCCGACGTAAAAAAAACACCAACATTGTACATAGATGTTATTGAGATAAAACAGAAAACAAATGCGATAAGAAAATTCTCAACGTCTCGGACGAGACGCCGGACTTTCCCGGCTGATCCCGTATTCCATTGACTGGGGGCTTGTAAACTTAATTCGGAATTAGAACGTAGCGCCATATTCCCGAATTTCACACCTCGCGTCGGCGTTTTCCCTTTAAATGTTTTATATGATTTAATCTTAAGCCATCAAAATATACATTTCTAAATTAAAAACACATTCGTGGTATCAGTATGGCTCTTAACATCATCGCCACAGTGTCGGGGGCTCGCGGAAACATTCAACTCTTTCCCACATACAACGATTCTACGGCAGGCGTCTTTAGAATAAACAACATGTAAGACACAACTATGGAGAGAAATTAAACTACGAGTGTTTAAAAGATTTGAAAATATGGTGGCAAAGCGAGAAGTTGCTCATCATGAGCAACTTCTCTCTTTGCCGCCATGTTTTTAAAAGTAGTCTACGGTACGGTAGATGCGTCAAATTGTGTCTGCATGTGGGAAAGGGATCAACAGAACAGCGCCTATGAATTCGTTATAAGTCTTGTTAACCCTTCCGCAATCAAGATAGGGATATTTCACACACACGCACTAGATAAAAAGCAAAATTTATCTAACGAAACAACGTAGGAGCAGCTTAAATAACTTGTAGAACAAATCTCGCTACACTTATTTAAAATACGTAAAAGTTCTTAATTGTCACTCGTGCATGAAACAATTGAAAGACACGTTATAACGAACACTTCTAACGCACGCAGAAGTATGTAGGTGCAGCAATTATACAAGAAAATTTATGTAATTTTGTTTAGATCTAGATCAAACGCTGAGGGGAGGGGGAGATTTGTGCCCGCATCTGTAACAGCGTCCCGTCTGTCTGATTACCGGCTGAAATTCTTTCTCTGACGAAATCCGAACTTTTTCGCGTATATACAGTAAATAAATGTTAGAAGAAATGTTGTGGAAAATACTTATACTGAGATATAGCAAAATTGAAAAAATATATAGTCATCATGGAAATTATATTCTTGTTTCAAATGTTCAATCTAATCAATCAGATCGATTTCCAAAATCGATATCGATTAATGTACATGTCTGTACTAGATTCATTTATTTTCCCACACAAACTACGAATAATTGAAGAGTTTTCCACATACATATAAACATATATCCACTTTAAAATATTTGATTCAACCTAATATCTTTAGTATATTTCTTTGTTTCATTAAAACGAATTTCCGAAGAAAATTAAAAAAATAACAAGTTCGTAAGGGTTTCCCATCATTGAGTGAGGGGGATTCGCCTGGGTGTTAATTTGGCTCCGTGTTAATCTCTAACAAATCGCCTGTATTTTCCGTAAATTCCTGCTGATATCAAAGAGAAAAGCCAGAAACTCTGCGATTCCAAATAGTTCAGAGAAGTTTATATTACATAGCATATCATACTTGATGTAATGATCTCTTCTGAATTTATTTAGAAATAAACTGTGGTTGTAACACTGGGCATGGTTACACTTTCTGTCGGATATGCGCTTTATTATTATTATTATTGAACGAGTAGGCGCATTGTTTATTGTTGCTTATTCATTGCAAGCAAGAATATATTTCGCATCATACTTGCACAAACACTTTACATTTATAGGTTATAAAAGTGTAAAAGCATGGATAAAATTGTGTCAATACTATTAAGACTTTTTTGTTAAATTAAACATGTTTCCGAATATCTTAAATCATTGACGAAATCTTGTTCTCTCAGAGACACGTTAATGATTTAAGCGACCACAGCGCCATCTTCAGTACACATTCGTTTAATTTAGTATGGATTTTGTTACGACCAAACTTTTCTAGAAAGAATCAAGAAAAATTGAATTGAAAAAAAAAAGCCATAATGTACAATTAATTAACACCAGTACAACAATCAGTCGATGGATAAGTTCAATAAAAGGTTATCTCTTTCTTATAGCAAGATTTATATACAGTCTTGTTGAATTATGCCAATCATAGAACTGAAAGTAGCAGCTAACGTAACAATAGAAACCACATTACATTGTATTTTACGGGTTCGGGGCCCCAATCGCAGCACCCGGTCTCATCAGATAAGGGGTCGGTTCCTTTATTGGGCACCCTCGCTGGATTTGATCAGTCATCTCCCGATCTCTCGTTAAATCTCGTTCATTCGCGGAGTTTTGTTAAACATCAAACGCTATCAGATTCCGTAATCAAAGCATTGCCTCCCAGAGAAAGGAAGATACGATCAAATTTATTCAGTTTTCGCACCTTATTCTAATGTATTCATTTGCGTAATTAGACGAATAAGTGGTTCCGTTTGGGCCCTTGCTGAGCCTAATTGGAACAATTTACGAATCGAGAGAGAGAGAGAGAGAGAGAGAGAGAGAGAGAGAGAGAACGAGATAGAGACAGAGAACGAGAAAGAGACAGAGAACGAGAGAGGTGAATAGAGAGAAAGAGAGAGATATATATAGAGAGTGGGAGGGATAGAGAGAGAGAAGTAGAGATACATAAAGAGAGAGGGGGGAAGAGGGGGGGGGGGGGGGGGGGGGGGGGGGGGGGGGTATAGTTTTTGTCCAAATACTAAATAAATCTTAATATTGCCATTTTAATATTTAAGAGAAATTGCAACTCAGTTTGTACTAGAGGAACACTTTTATGCGAAATAATACAGAAATCTAAAAGGCAAATCTAAAAATCTTAACAATAATTTAGTAGCTTAAATGAAAATCAATGGTAACTGTATCTTGATTTCAAATACAGGTACGTCTTCATGGGTTCGACCTAAGGATTATTGCATATTTGTTTCCGCCGAAGAAGGATAATATTTTCATATGCGATATATTAGCGAAAAGATAAATATTTTCATGCAATGGAACTCGAATCTTTTAAATAAAAGGCAAGGTTGTATAAAACAAGGATTTTATTTATTTTACAACTAAGCCTTTGAAATGAGGCGTAAAAGAGAGTCTTCAGTATTTGATAATCGCCGATTACCTAGGTCTAATTTCCAAGGCTCAAACCTCGCCAATTTTTACACCCTGTTAAACCAAAGGCGACGAATTGGTGAATCCATTTTAACATAGGTCTTGGGGCTTATCCCTTACACTTATAGACATGTCTCTTTGTACGCGTCCCTGAAAAACTGATAACGTTTTTAAAAAAAAAATACATTGAGGGAAAAATTTAGCAATTTCTCTTGACATGCTGTTTCTGATTTTCCCGTAATGTTTCCAAAGCAGCCCACCTTAAAATAACTATATCAGTTTAAGGTTTTAATTTTCACTAAAGCTGCGATAACATTTTAAGTATTGCGAAGTTTCTATAAAATAAGATGATCTATTAGATATTATACTACGTTGTGAAAATGTCACGAATCATGCTTATTAAAAAAAGAATAATCCTCATTAAATGAAAAATATCGTTAAATCAATGTGCACGTTTTTTTTTTTTATTAAATCAATCAATGCATTTTCTCCGAATTTCATAAACAGATAGCATGCCATACTCATTCTTAATTAAACACCGAATTGCATTGACGAAATTTATACAGTATTATTACTCTATATCTGTATCCCCTTGAGACGGAATGTGTCGGCCCGGATTAGCCTGCGCGGACTGCGCAGGCTGATCCGGGCCGATACATTACGCAGATTCCATTATGCTGGTTTTCTCGTGGAACGGCTCATATATATATATATATACATGGGCGGACAAGAATCTCAACGAGTTAAGAGTCGGCGAGAGAAAGTGACATTGTTTTTGTTAGCAATTATTGTATCGTATTAAACGTGGATTACAGGGCCTAGTCCGCTGGAATCTACGGCTAGACAGGATTTCTTCGGGGTTTTAATTATCTACATACACTGTTTCTCAAATATATCAGGCATTTAAGTTTAACCCTTTCCCCAAATATAAAAAAATAATATCTGCAGCAGATGATTTTTGAACACATCTAAGGCAAAGATATAGAAACCCTCTATTGTTGAAGGTATGTTTACTTAATAAAGTTGAAAACACTGTGTTAAAAGGAGCAATTGCTCATCATGATATCTAATTGATATGCTTTGTTTTGTTTTGCGAATCCACCATTGTCATGTCTCTATAAAAAAAAAGAGATTTCTGGATCGTTAACTCTGAAAAGGGAGTATAGAACTTGGCGACAGTTGCTTTACTATTTTCAATCATCAAGCTTATTTAGTAAGATAACACGATTGTGTATTATTTCTTTTACGTCATACGTCTGTATTAATAATTATAAATTATATACATGTATTTATCTACGAATGAGACATAACAAGAAAGAACTGACATAACACAAACTTAAAGGTCTAAAGTTTTTGTAGTCATCTTAATATTTCCTATATTTCTTTATAAGAATAGGCGAAGATGTTCCGGGTTTTATGGTCGAAGTTTATTGCTTACGAAGGTTTATGTACATCTCCTTCGGTTTATAGTTTTAATGAAAATTGTCTGCAAATTCCCTTCAAATACATACTTAGGCGCACTTAGCGAATTACCCCGTCTGCCATTCACAGCGGGCGAGACGGGTGATAGATGTTACGTGTATTTACTTATTAATTATCATTAATTAATAATGCAAATAAACCTGTAATTAACGCCCATTCGCTTACAGTCTATATACGGACGGACATATCAGTAAAACCGCGGGTTATATATTACATTGAATTATTTAACCATTTCTATGACACTCTCGACTTCTGTCGCCTTCGCAATAGATAAACTATTTGAAAATATTGTGAAAAGGTCAAGACGGAATTTTATAACAAAGGTTAAGTAATAAGTAGGCCTAGTAATAAGGGAATACATGTATTGTAAAATGTGAAATATCATCAGATAATCTGGCAGACGCGTGAGTCTCTATTCACCTCCCATCGGTGTATTTCGATACAATTAACGTGATTTTATGGCAGAACTATAATATTTTCTTATATTCGTCATGAATATAGAAAAAGTGTAACATATTTCGGAAACATATCATGATTCATATACGTATTAGCTGGTTTAATAAATAGTTCTGTATTAATCAACATCAGTATTGGTTTAGTAGTGACGTGAATCAATCCGAATTGCAAACTTTCTTAGTCAATGATCTCAAAGTTAAAGAGAGCTTTAAATGACGCGTCGCAAACGAATCTAAAAGTGTCAAATAGCGAACGATCGTTACAGTTTCCCATGAAACATCTCCATTTTGATACACGAAGAAAAATTCCACCTGATGTCTGCAGCTCCCTAAATTGACCCCTTATCAGCAAGGGGGCTGTCACCAGTATTAGTATCATTTCGGATTAGGAAGTAATCCCATGATACCCAAAGATAGGGCCCGGGCGATTTGGGTGTTACGATGTTGTATAGTTCTGTTGCGAATGGTTCCTCCTTGTTATCAATGACACGTATTGAACCGAGTCAACCGAAAGTGGTACCAGCGTAATTATGCGGACAGCCACGGCTCGGACGAGTTCGTGCGAATTCAAAGTCTCACAGAAGCCTTCGTTACCTACATACATACAAATTAAGACGCTTTTATACCTTCTGACTCAAAGTCAAATGTATAGACGTTTACAATAGTTAGTTAACCCTTTCCCTCATATAGACGCTTTCTGACGCCTCTGCAGCAGACGGCTTTTTGAAAACATCGTGACAAAAGAAGAAATTGCACAAAACGTGCAATTTCTCCTTTTGCCACAATGTTTTCCACTCTTTGTCATAGGTTATCCATTCAATTATGGAGATTTTCTATGTTTTGACAAAATACGTTTAAAGTCATCTGCTGCAGAAATGTCGTATGAGGGAAAGGGTTAAGTAATCGTTTCGTATTTCGAGAAAAAATAGCCTAATTACGGTGGAGAATACTAGGGTCGTATTCGACTGACCCGGTCGGTGGAGAATACTAGGGTCGTATTCGACTGACCCGGTTGCTTAAGTCCGGCCTCACCTGACACCGATACGTCTAATTCCATGTACACATAACACTCACCAGTTTTTACACTCTTCACGGGAATAAAATAAACTTTTATTGGTAACGTCTTCAACTTTAAAACGTGACTTTATTGCATCTCGTAAATGGAGTAAAACGTTTTATAGACTTTTCTATTAGGGTTTGCGCGGCGTTTATTTTAAAATAATAGGAAAAGTGTCGTCTTTATCATTAGTGAAACTATCCTTATTTAATGATGAGTTTCTTATTGCATGTTTCTCAACACAATATTACATACACATCTAGATGTATATAACTTAGATGCAAGACGTTCCAAACCGTTTATTCCGTTTCAAATATGCTCTAATGTTTTTCAAGAAAAATACTTGGACTTTGTCGTATGTCCTATTTCTACTTTGTTCATTCTATTTTTAAACTTTGACTGAAGGACGTGTCTAAAATGGTCCAGTTCTAATTCGTAAATCTGTATAATCTTTTTATCTGTGTCCACCAATTTCACTGTAAATCATCGCAGCTTTAGTGAAATTAAAAGTAATTAGCGTTGCGTCATTTATTTAGGCGATACGGGAGGACTGTTTACGGGGTGTTTAAACTGGAGTATATGTCAGCTCCGTAAACGGATTAGAAAGATAGAATTGACAACTAAATCTCTCTTCGGTTAATTCCTCATTCCCATACCCGTTCCAAATGTTTTATCAGTCTACGGTCAAACTGGTGTTAGCGGTTACTATGTTTAGCAGCCACTTAAAATTACCGAAAAACAACATTTTCTTCTTTATTAGACTTGAATTAAGCAGCCACCTGTGTTCAGCAGCCAAATTTCGACATGTATTTATAGTGTAGATCGTCTTTGCTCTAACTTGTGAAAATACAATACAAATACTTTATCAAATAATTATTGTTAAATTTCTGAATATATATCATTAATTGTTAACACATTTCACAATAATAAACACTTCACTTACTTACTTACTTAGTTACAGCACATGACTGCTGAATTTCTTTATTCTTGAATTTACATTTTCTTTCTTAATCATAAAAAGTCAAACTTGGCTCGTCAAATTTTATTATTGAAATTTTAGCATAAAGAAACATTCGAGTCGAGCCCTAATAAGAACTCAAAACTATGTAACGCTTTATTCACATTAAAAATAACGTCAAATTTTAACGAACTAAAGAAATATTTCCAAATAAATTACTTTTTAACAGAGAGGCAGAAGGACCTTGGTCGGTGCAGCTCTAACACCTATTCATGTATTTAAAGCCGTTCTTAAATTTCAAAGTGTGAACATTACAGATATCAAGGTTGGAAATTCATCCATAAATAACGCGAATGAAGTTATAATTATAAACAGTTTACAGTTAAATTTAAACGCCACTAATGTTATGTTGCACACATTACAAAAAAAATATCATTTTCAGCCTTTGTGATTAAATTTCTGATGTCGTCTTTCGAAAATGTATAATATATCTGAACCCGTCCATGGGAAAATGTACGAGTCGTCGTTTGTGAAGAGTATAGATATCGATCAACCTGCGCATTACGACCGTCTCATCAAGATATCCACTGTTCATATATTACTTCCTTACTGTACGATTGTAAGATACACAGATATTTAGATCAATAACATAATAAAGGATATTACGCTGATACAGAAAATACATAAGCTTAGACAGAATGATAATGTACTTTTCTTCTTAAACATTAACATACATAATACACCTCGTGTTCAAAAGGGAAAGTCAAGTATACCACCATTTCTAGTATTTGTCTGTGAACAGTTTAATGAAAACTCAAAACTTCAAACCGCTATATATCATCATAACAAAACGAGCGAGAGAAATAAATCTGCTATCTGTATTTCTGTCAGTCATATTCGAGTTCAAAGACTAAACTACACACCTATATGTATACAACAGGATTAGTTGTGTCTCTTCAACTAAAAACCGTTGTTTCTGTTCAGATTCACGCGCAAGCGCAATCATACACTCTGGGGGCTGCACTTCTAAGAGATTTGCAATATAATTCAACATATAACGCGAGTTTTGATAACCCCGACCTCGCCTGTTAGTTGAAATTTTATTGTTTGGATATCTCGAGACCAGTCCATTTTTCTTTGACTCGGTTAAGTAGTCGGCGGCCATGAGGACGCCTTGACTCGATTAAGTGTAAGAATTCGAGCATTTAAAACAAAGACAAATCAAACAGGCCACACTTTTAAGACGGACTTGATGTCACATATTAATTATTTCAAGTACTTCGCTAGACGATTATATTTATTTTGCAAGCGACGTACACCAGTTTCGTAAACCCAAAACGAAAACCCTTTTTTTTTATCTTATAATTGGACCGCTTGAATTGGTCTAATGCCAATGAATGGAAACTGGTCTGTATTCAATAACTTTTTTGTATCCAAGAACAATAAGGTATCGTATTTTTATATTTGTAAATCAGAAACAAATGTTTTAAATTAGGTAGAGAAATAGTGTTCAGGAAAGTAAGGGTGGAAGACAT
The DNA here is from genome assembly GCA_031761405.1 of Serripes groenlandicus. NCBI lineage: Eukaryota > Metazoa > Mollusca > Bivalvia > Cardiida > Cardiidae > Serripes > Serripes groenlandicus. Next base: position 54,934,297 of record JASEVX010000003.1, read on the forward strand.
TTGGCTTATATAAGCACTAATGGGCAACTAGAAAACAGGGCACAACGGCTAATTTTAGAATGAAGAGGTATAATTATTTAAGTTTTAAGATGCTTATTTTATACAAGTGGGTGTAATGATAAGAATAAATAAATTTGAATTAGCAGACGACATGTCAGAAAACGTTTAATCACGTGACTAGACGGGAAGTGAAATATACACGGCGAGACAATTAATATGGCGGCTTTAATGGAGGATACGAAGTAGAGTGAATGATTCAACTCGTATATTTCCTACATAAATAAACGATACAAATTTCTCACACAACTGCATGTATTCCTCCTGTTTTAAACAGAGCCCCTTTTTACACAGAAAACTGCGGGAAAATACGGTTATTTTCAAATAAATATGCCCACGAATAACAAGAAAACATGGCATGTTCGATTCTGAGTTCAACAGTCACACAATGTTCAGAACGTCCACGAGTTTGTTCTCGTAACAGGCAACACAATAAACTTCGATTTAACATAAGGACCAATTCATGTTTAAGCAACGTTTGAATATTTTATAGAAAATAAAAAACAAAAACACAGTATACATGACTATAGCAACATCAAAATATAACGATTTACCAATGAACAAAAAACAAACAAAACAAATATGCTTAAAACGCCCTCTGTTATTTATATTTTATCCTTACTTTCTATTTTCAGACGAATGTTCCCGCCATACAAAGTGCGCGTTACCGGTCTCGACAAACGTGCTAAATACATTCTGCTTATGGACACCGTCGCCGTCGATGACTGTAGATACAAGTTCCATAACTCTAGGTGGATGGTCGCCGGAAAGGCGGATCCTGAAATGCCAAAACGAATGTACATTCACCCGGATTCTCCCAGCACGGGGGAACAATGGATGCAGAAGGTCGTTTCATTCCACAAGTTGAAGCTAACCAACAATATTTCGGATAAACATGGCTTCGTAAGTGTAAGTATCACACACTTTTTGGTTCACCACGAGGCTCTAAACGGGGACATTTACAGCAGATTTACATTTTGTACCACTAGCAGGTTTTAAATTTGATAAGGGCAAACATTTTCACTTCTCGTCTGTTTGAAAACAACTTTAAGATTTTTGACATATAATTTAAGAAAAACAATAGAACAAAAAGTTGCGAATCATTAGTCATCTAAATATGTATTACATATACATATATATACACATTTTGTTTATTTGTTGTTTTTAACCATTTTAGAGCCTCTAAGATTTGTTTTTGTTTACATGTACAAATATATCATGCTTTCTCACGCCATATGGTCCCTTATTTCTACAAGTAACGTGCTTCATTCTTATAAACAATTAGCTTGTCCTCCGATTCAGACGATTTGTTTTTAATTATTGTGAAAAGGGAGAATTTGCTCAGGATTAGAACATCTTCTATATTTCACAATGATTTTTACTATTATATATCAAAATCCGACTTATTATATTTGTGAATGAAAACATATTTTCTTCAAACGTTTGTGAAGCCATCAACACTTGCATATACATAGAAGGTGAACTGATTGCCTTAACGATCGGACATACATTTTGATATGAATTATGGAAGTCTTTAACCTCCTTTTCCATATATAACAAAGATGCAGCAGACGACCTTTACAACATATATGCAAAAGTATGATGAACCTCTATAAATGAAAGTGAATAGAATTAAAAAGCTTGTGACAAAAGGATAAATTTCTCATTATGAAAAATTTCTTCTTTTCACACAATGTTTTCAAACGTCGTCTGCTGCAAATGCATCGGAAAGCGTCTACATGTGGGAAACTGCTGACAATCGGAAACGGTTTCTACAATAACGTGGTAATTTTCTTCCATTTTGTCGCAGACGTCGCCTGGCTCAAGTAGTTTGCGGGTAATAAATTTCCCAAACGCTCTAGTGCGGCGCCATTTTGAAAGGTATTAATGGCGTACAGTAGAGCTGTTTTCTCGTAAATAATTCAGCTAAACAGTAACACTTTATAACGGTCCCTACTTCCTTACATTGCCGTACGTTCGGAAGATTTTAAATGCACGGAAATCCCCGTAAAGGAAACGAATCTAATCGTTTTTTCTGAATTAATTTCGTATTTTACTTTTTCCGAAATATCATACTAACCGAATTTAGTAATTTAAATATAAACTGTGCTATTTTGATTAGTTTACGCTCTGCTCTGACCAATGCGATGGATATATAATTATACTAAGTAAAAAGCAAAGAATGGAGTTGGGTTTGCGAAGCATTAAGAATTGTTAGGATTGTCTATAAAGACAGTTTCCTATAATTGTTCTAAGAGTGCTCACTCGCCTGTTTAGAAAATTAACCACTTCGGATAAATGTCTTAATGACTGCAGTAAGCATTAGAATAGTTACCTGTGTCGAACGAATTTAAAGAAAGTTAGCTTGTGTGGTTTTTTTGTTTGGTAATAACCCGTTTTACCTAGTGTTTATAATTTAACTCTTTCCCTCATGTAGACGCTTTTTGACGTCTCTGCAGCAGACGGCTTTTTGAAAACATAGTGACAAAAGAAGAAATTGCTCAAAACGAGCAATTTCTCCTTTTGCCACAATTAGTCATAGGTTATCCATTCAATTAAAGCGATTTTTCTATTTTTAGACAAAATATGTTCAAAGTCGTCTGCTGCAGAATTGTAGTATGAGGGAAAGGGTTAAGAATCGTCGGATTCAAAATGATCTATGATGTGAAAAGCCTTCATTTTGAAAGAATAACGTTTGATACAGTTTCAAAAACGAAAGTAAAATGATAATCTGCTCCTTTCAATACCTTTGCAGTAGATTTAAAAAAAGAATTATTTTATTTTGGCAAAAGAATAAATCGCTCCACACACAATACGTGTTCACTTAAAGAGATTTAACAATGTTTTTTTCTTCTTGTTATTTCTAAATTGCGTTCATAGCAGACGACTATGAAAACGTCACATCCGGTAAACCGTTAAAGATAGAACACGGTATAAAAACCGTATCAATTTCACCGAGTATTCCAAATTACAGGTAATAAGCCCATGTCATACATCGTGTAATTACCTCCCTTTATAAGCCTCCTCCTTTGTCGTGGAACAAAACTGTTCGCGTGCCAGGTGGGCAGCTGCTCCCTTGATAATATCACGGACTCCGAGTAAAACTGCGTTAACTTCAACCTTGGTCGGCGTGGAGATGTAACATTTTAGCACAGAACTTTTATTATCAGGTTTTAGATCGCTGGTCTTGTCCGAAAATACAAAAAAATATATAATTTTATAAAAAAAACGAGATAAAAAGCCTACTTGTTTTTGAAACCATGAAATTATTTTCTTTATGTACTCAAATTATCGGAGGAAGACTGAGTCATCTGGTCCATTTACAGACGGAAGTTACTCGAGTGTAACATATATATTTTAGACATTCAATTTACACCTGTTTCTGCGACACGTGCTGGGGAGGATTTTGCGTGCATGTTTTCTTTTCTAAAACGTTCAGTATTGTGAAATGGTTTTTTTGCGTCGTCAATTCTAAAGACATCCTTACTCCAAAAGGTGCAAAAATGCACGAATCTTCATGCATGCCGAGCATTTAACATGTCATCAACAACATTTTTTGAGGAAAAGACAATTATTGTTAGAAGCCAGTTTATTTTTAAGGAAAAAAATGCATTTCGTATAGATATATGAATAAATTGGAACATTTAGAATCGACCACATAATGCAATTTGGCTGCCGCATTTACATATCACTTAAATAAGGAACAGTTATGTCTTAATTTTGTCCGCGTCATTATTTATGAAGAAAACCAGCCTGAATTTGACGAAGCACATACTTCTGATTAAAAAAAGAAATGACGAATTTCGTTTAGCATCGTTTTATTCGAAACATTGAAATAACTAGTTTTTTCGCTAACACATGTATTTTTATTTAATTTCATGATTTCATAAGTGTAAACAGATATATCATACGTATAAAATAGCCGGCTAAAATCTAATATTAACACGAACTAGATATATACAAGTACATAACGATTGAAACAAGACACCCGAAAACACACCTTCATAGGTTTATGAAATTAATCGTAAATTTAAGCAAACTTCTCTTTCAGACATTGTTGTCTATTATCTGTGTTTTGCAGTTACGTCAGGTTTGTTAGTAAATGACAAAGGGAAGAGATCCTGATCAAGACTTGGAGGAGACCCAGTTTGATCAGGTTCTTAACCGATCGAAAAGTGGATTTTCTTGTGATGTCGTCCGTATTATAGTTTGAGGATATATTTTATACCGTACATATACTCACTTAAGGTGTAAAAACTCATCTTCCTTTGCCAGAAGCATCTTGTCGGCCCGTTTGAACATCACTTTGATTTTTTTGTGTCATGCACCGACTTCAGTTTAACTTCAAAAGCTTCGTTTTGACATATATTTTCTGTCGTGTCTTACTACGTTCTAGTTGAAATTCGACGAACATCAAGTTTTATTTTGACCCTTGCTTTACGAAAAATCCCATCCATAGTGTATATTGGCAATATTTAATCATGCTCAGCTCTTTTCATCAACGAATCACACAAATGTCTGTCGAACATCGTGCGATTGCGATCATAGTGCATGCAGTACGCTCCTAAATGCTCGTGCGCGCTTAAAACTGCGCATGTATACATATCTGTATGTTCGATTTTTGCACGGGCAACAACAAGAAGCAATTTCACTGGCACGGCCTGATACAATTTAATATTTTATTTATTTTATATGCATATTCATGTCTGTTTTAAAATAAGGCGTAACACGATATGCAACACACTGTGTGGTTTTAATCGTATAGTAATCAGTTCAAGACAATAGAAAGCTGCATACGTAGTAGTAGTTTAAAGTTATGGACGAATACACAGACAGCGTTATTATAACGTACAGTGAAAGGACAGGGGGATCCAGCTGTCAATGTTTTGTTTACGTTCTTTTTCTATACAGCAGACGACAAATTGAGCTTAATAATGACTAACCGTTTAGACTCCCTTAAGTTGGTTTTTACATGAGTTATTTTTCATGGTATAAATCTACTTTAAGACATGCATGCACATTGCATAAAATGCAAACATATTCGTAAGATTAAAGATCATAAACTAAAAAGTAAAGTTCAATGAAAAAATGAAAAAGCAACGGACAAATAAATATTAAAATACAAGGCTATGAATTATAAATCAAAATTCTTATCGAAATCTTTGTAAAATGGCACCAGAGAAAGAAATTTCGTTAAATCTCGTATTGGGGTTTTTCGCCTAATTTACATCTGCAATTCCTATTAGAATATTATTATAATATAATGACCATGATAATTTCTATTTGATAGCACCACAAAACAAAATAAAGATCGATCTTTAGTCAAGATTTTTTTAAACACGAAATTTGTTTTTTGACAGGGTACAAGGGGTTTAACTTTTGAACTTAGTCAAACGAACAGCTAGGTATCCGGTTTCATCCGGTGAAAGAGAACGTTGAGCCCGAACAATAGATACCGGGTTTTAAAGGGTAGGTCTTATAACAGTCAATGTGAAAATCGAACCGAAATTTGACAGATAAGATCACGAGAGGTGAACTTGATAACGGTAGAAAGTGTGAATTTACAAAACATATGTCAAAATGTAAGAAAAGATGAAATACTGAAGTAATATCAGTTTGTTGTGTTATTTGTTAGGAGTGTTTTGTACTTTCTGAAAGAGCGTAGACGTTGATCTGTCGCATATAGAAAGAATTATTAGCAAGGATCGAATTTTTAAAAAAAATGTTTTCAGCCATAAATTGTCATACATTTAATGAATGAATAAAGTTTTTTAAAATATCCTGAAAATACGTATGCATCTTTTAATAATGCTGCCTGTGCCCTTTTTTCAACGGTTTTATACATATGTTTTCCTTTAGAAAAGTTTCTTAATAAATCTTATTTAAAAGCAATATTTCTATATAGAAAAAAATAATCCGAAAATAATTGTACTTCGAAAGATCTTTCAATTATTTTAACATTAACAGCTTTATCGTATTGATATCTTTAATGCTGCAAAATTACGATTTGACTTCATCAACCTGTGCCGAAGTACGTACCTGTTATAATTTCAATCAATTCAGATTTAAGAACCGTCACCATATTCAAAAGGAAGACACCGAAATCAATTAACCAATTTATCTTTTTATACCGCTAAATAGAAATATAAAAACGGATTAATGTTTCGTATCATTTAACCCATTCCCTCATATAGACGCATCTGCAGCAGACAGCTTTTTGAAAACATAGTGACAAAAGGAGAAATTGCTTAAAACGAACAATTTTTCCTTTTGCCACAATGTTTTCCACTTTTAGTCATAGGTTATCCATTCAGTTATAGAGATTTTCTATTTTTTTGACGAAATATGTTCAAAGTCGTCTGCTGCAGAATTGTTGTATGAGGGAAAGGGTTAAAGCGATGTGATGATACCGCTCTATTTCGTACAGGCGGTGAACTGCGTTTAAACATGTTCCTTTGTACCATCCTTTTGCTATTTCATATGCGTTTAGACATTTTCTTTCATATTACATGTTAATGCATTGAAAAAGATATTTCTAATCGTTATGAGTGACAATTATAATTTGTAATGAAAGGTATCAGTTGAAAATCGTCTCCTATTTCGTACACAATATTTATTATCTATTCACTGTTCTCAAATCCATGAAGGCGGGGGAAATCATTTTACTGACAGCGGTGTTTACAATCTCTTTTAGATAATTATCCAAATATCAAATTAAAAGATAGTTACGAACTGCAGTGAAACGACCTTACATTTGTGGTCAAGTGTTATTTCAAAATGTGTTTTTTGGGCATCTCTTACTATTTCATATAAGAAGATGAAAACGTAATTAAACCCCCCAATAAATAAGTAAAATGTTGTCGTATGTCCATCAAGGTACAGTTATGACCGCCAGTACTAACTACCTAGCCGTAAACGTCACCCAACTTTACATGTTAATTTGACATATTACACCGCTTTACGAACAAGACAAGCAGGTTTTGACCCATCGTCCGGTAATGTGGTCAAGCAGCGATGACTACGATGACGAAGTGGCCCGAGTGGTCATTTTAACAGCTCCTGTCTAGTTGGACGCCAGAATGGCTATTTTACTGAGTAATGTCAGCACTAGTTTGGTCAAGATTTACACGCTGACCGGTACAATTATGAGAAAACGCGCTAATTTCGGTATAACCTGGGTGGGGCTTACGCGGTTTTTATGTGAAAACACGTATTTACAGTAAATTCCTGCCATAGTTGCTTAATTATCGACCTAGAGTGACAGGTAATATTGATTAATACGGGGAATATCTCAATGATATTGCATTTTATTTGTCAATAAACACACACCGTCGATGGAACATGGCAATATCATATACCATGTTCAAATATCAGTTTTTAGTTGGAAACAAGACGAATGCATTATTGACGCGGATAAAACACATGGTTTTTTTTTGTTGTAATTATCCTTGGTTTTTGTTGTTGATGGACAATAGCAAAATTAAAATTAAATACAAAAACTTGAATAATTGAATTAACTGTCAATTAGTATGTACGCAATTTATCATTTTAAGGCAATCAACCTTACCAATTACATGATTTGCTAAATTTAAGTAATTTTAAATGCACACACTTGAAGAAAAGAATTGACAATTGATTAATTAACCCTTTCCCTCATATAGACGCTTTCTGACGCCTCTGCAGCAGACGGATGTTTTGAAAACATAGTGACAAAAGAAGAAATTGCTCAAAACGAGCAATTCCTCCTTTTGACACAATGTTTTCCACTTTTCGTCATAGGTTATCCATTCAATTATGGCGATTTTCTACAAAATATGTTCAAAGTCGTCTGCTGCAGAATTGTCGTATGGGGGAAAAGGTTAAGACTGATGCAGACAAGATACCATATAGGGAAGAGGATATAAACAGGGACGTCACTGATATAAATAAATATTTATTTCCTCCATTACATTACAGTGAAGATCGGTTAAACATGTAGAAATAAACAGTTATATAGTCATACATGTACATGCAGATAAAACGCAAATATAACTAATCTACATTGCTACTTTAATAATAATAAAAAAAGATGATAGGTTCAATAATAAAATAATTACAACATTATTAATTATATTAAAGCAGAAAATAATGATAAAACAAAAAATTGAAACGATAAATATGTTAAATAATAAAAAAAAAAAGGATGTGAATTTCAACTGAGATGTTTTTTAATCCTTAAAGATGAGACACTTTGTCTGTGTTTAAGGTCAAAAGTAAATATGAATAGAGGTATGATTTTACCAAATTTAGCTCGGAAAGTAAATAACGAAAGGGGTTTAATAACACCAATCTCGCCGGTTGAAGTGGACGCTTTCCCCCAACTCATTGACATAAAGGATTATCGTAATTCGATTTGTGATCAGACAAGAGAACTGTCTACGAAAGTCGAGCGGACGAATACAAAATTAGCTTGCTTTTTACTTACACAAAATTGTGTTTTCTTCTGAATTCACGTCCTCAGTGTTATTATGAATTTAAAATGTTTTAATGCACATTGTTTTTTGTTGTTGATAATTCTTCTTCTTATAATTATTATACCTATCATCATGATGTTCATTAATAATGATATTATTATTATTATCATCAACAGTATCATTGTAATAATAATTTCACTACTATTATTACTGCTGTTATTTCTTAAACGTGCTGAAGATAGTATTGTCAAAGTTTTAAAACTGTTCAACAGTTGTCTTGAAATATTACAATCATAATTCTGGGATAAAAATAGAGTAATATTTTAACTTTCCAATACAAAAGACATCTACATATTGATCGCTGATGTTTCATTTAAACTGAGTAGAAATAACCAGTAAGTCAAATTTTGTACATTTTCTTGACTTTCAATTGACTGTTTTTTAACATGTACTGCCAAAATAGTTTTGAACTATTTAATACTTACTTTATTGTCACAATTAGCAATATTTGGAGTTGAGCACCTTTAACCGATAGCATAGATTTCCTACTTCTAATCGCCTGTATTTCTAATATATAATCTCTAATTGTAGATGCATCAATTTAGTTTATTGCGATTCGTTCCATATAATTCCCTCGCCCCTGGGAATCTAGAATTGAAATCGATCAACAATTGTTGGAAAACTGACACGAAATATCCTTTAAAATGGCGCGTTAGTGCCGAGTTCCTCGGGCTACAGATTCCGCGCTTCATACAACTGATTTAATACCTATACATCGATGGAATTTCTCAAAGTTTGCATCGTAGACCTAGGTTAACCCGCAATTATATCATTTTTGGTTTTTCTTCGTTCGATGAAAATGGTCGTATCTGTATATCACGCTGAAATACAAACGAATGTAAACATTGTCTGAATCTAGGATATTGAACATCCATGAAAAATAATTTTTTAATGCACACGCATATAAATAATCAAAATATTAATCTTCGATAAATACAGTAATAACAAAAAGTACGTGGATCGACATGAATAATGTCGCTCGAAAAAATAAATGTCCATCTTAATACTCTAACCGAAACAAACAAAAATGAACACAATTAATGAAATCACCCGTTAACAAATATTGAAGAAGTGGAATGCGACAAGGGGGTAAATTTGTCCTCTGACCATACATCTTAGCGTCACTTAAAATAAAAAGTAGGATTTACGAACGGACAAGCGAAAGTGAGCGAGATTTCGGAAATAGTTGGGGCTTAAAATTGGATTGGATACTATATGGCGCCAAATGGACAAACTAAATTCACAGAACGGCTAGTTATCGTGATTAAAATCAGTAGCGAAATCCCCCCAGGCGAATAGAAAGTTTAATTCCATCGAGCCGCTTTTGTCTTTTTCCGTGTTTTTCGCTTGGGCCTGGTATCAAATCGTCACAGTGAATTAAACGCTTGGATTGCAGTCAGTTAGATCGCTATAATACGTAAAACAAGCTTTGACAGGATCCAGACGAAAGGAAATTGTGATATATTTTTCCATGCATTTAAATTATTTCATCAGAATATCTCGAAGACAATGCAAGAAATGGCCTGGAAATAATTCGCTTTTCTGTAGAAAATGACAGCTTTTCTAGCCACATTCATTTTGATATCGGAATATGCGATCTTTTTTCTATTGCTAAATTAGGAATGAACCATGTCGTATTAAAAGGGACCCATAACCTTGCAATTTTAATTTGCCACAAAAAAACACCAACATACAATGAAGCCTCAGAGAAGCCCATGTCTCCGCATAGTCTCGCCCGAGGCTTCACCATTGGCCCAAACACACATTACACTTTTTAGCTGAAATACAGAAGTGTATCCCGGTACATACAATACGCATGCGCGTTTAGCCATTACCTAACGGACAACTAATACTAAGGACCGTTTTTATCCTACGTGGGTTAAGGTCTGGCCTTTTTTCGCTTTGATTCCCGCAGTGAAGGATGTTCTTATGCTTTAGATGCAGACAAAATATCGCGTCGTATTTCTTCCACGGAAGGTTCTGCTTACAATCATATTTATTCTACATTAATTGCATATTTAACGTGGCTTAGCGTCCAATATCAACAGATATTGGGCACCTTCCTTATTTAATAGAGGAGGCTATCGCATCTCTGGGACCCCGGGAATAGATAAACTTCCAGGGTTTTAAATGAATTACGAATTCCCCGTTGGAACATGAATCAATACGGGCCCACAGCTTTTCGAGGGATTTAATTTATTTTGCAAACGTTTTCGACGCTTTCCTAGCCTCCTAATTCAATTGGCGTCCCGTGACGTCACTAAAATGTCGCCCCCTTGCAGAAAGATTGGAGCGTTGGTGCCCGACTTCAAAGGAGTGATGCGGGCCAATGAAGCATTATGTGTTTTAAATATGAAATAAGAGTTGATATCTAGATGGGAAATTCTGCCATTTTCCGACTCAAAATCTGACATAAAATTCTATTAGGACGTTTTGTGGGAGACACATCAATTGCCCAATGCAAGTCAGCGGTATCTACATCAGTTAACATGAAATGGTTACAACCGTTTTGTTACATGCGGAAATTATTCCGCGATAGACGATAGCCGGACGCTAAAAGTGAACAATATCAGATTTAGAACGCAAGTCGTTTGGTTTATATGGCGCCGGAACCAGTTTGATTGAATTAGGAATCTGCAGGACCATTATAGAGGGTTTCCGAAAATTAACTTAGTTTAGATAGCGATCGTAATCATGAGCGAGCGTAGCCAAACCCATACAACGGTTAACTTCTGTCGTTTGTATAACAGCAGCAATCAGATCTTAGTCTGTATTCATTAACAGTTGCATGAACTAATCTTATCCTGATCCATGGTTTTATTATCTAAATAATCTAAAAGTTGTCAGAATAAGACATTGTTCATGTTGAGCAATTTCTTCTTTCCGGTAATATTTACAACTCAAGTAACTGATTTTACATTCATTAACTCTTTCAGCGCCAAAGTAAATATTCAGATTTTTGCAAACACTACTGATTCAGGCGAGTCAGCTCGTAACGAGCTGTCTCACCTGAAATCAGCATTGTTTGCCTTTTAGTTATCCAAATAGTCCAGAATTGTATTACATGAGAAATGGAGACGCCCGATTTTGAACATGAAAGAGTCTACTTTAAACAATTCGGCGCTGAAAGGGTTAATGGAGATGTACCATATTGTTGCCTAGATATTTTCGAAGTCGTCTACTGCGGATTTTTGTACATGTACGTGGAAAAGGGTTCAGTGACTGATAGTTTTATTTAGATGTTTGCATTATTCATCACGTTTGTTTATGTTCCGTTCCCTTTTCAATTGCAGACTATTCTCAACTCCATGCACAAATACCAGCCCAGATTCCACCTCGTCCGTGCTAACGATATACTGAAACTCCCATACAGTGCATTCAGGACTTACGTATTCAAGGAAACACAGTTTATTGCCGTTACAGCATATCAAAATGAAAAGGTATGTACAACAACTGCTACTACTACGTTTACTACTACGTTTACTACTACTACTACTACTACTACTACTACTACTATTACTACTACTTTTATTCTAGTATTACTACAACTTCTACTACTACAACTTCTACTACTACTTCTACTACTAAAACTACTACTACTACTACTACTACTACTACTACTACTACTACTACTACTACTACTACTACTACTACTACTACTACTACCACTCTTCTACTACTACTACTACTTCTACTACTACTACTACTACTACTACTACTACTACTACTACTACTTACTACTACTACTACTTTTATTCTACTATTACTACAACTTCTACTACTACTTCTACTACTACAACTACTACTACTTCTACTACTACCGATTCATTTTTCCCCCATGATATATTTCAATACATCTACAGCAAGTAGATAAGTTTCTGTTTCAACCACAATCTGGGAGTTTAATTCAAAGTTCAGTCGCCGGCCGTGCGAGACCAAAAGGTAGAGATTGCGTCTGCTTCCGATATCCTGCCCACTTGTCCTTTTCATTCGGAAGGATTCTGTGGTCACCAGTCAGTAATCTATCATTACCCTTGATCGTGTCCAGCATTGCGAACTCTGTTCACAAATAACGAAATCAGGTTGAAAACATTGTGGTAAAAGGTTAAAATTGCTCGGTCTGAGCAATTTCTTCGTTTGTCACATTGTTTTCAAAAGTCGTCTGCTGCAAAGGGACCCAGAAAGTGTCTTTATGTGGGAAAGGGTTTAAAATTAGATCAACTAACACATTCTATGCATACAGGCGTATTAGTCATGAATTCTACGAATTCTGATCGGCATCTGCACATGTAAGCTGGTCGATATTTTTTCTTTCGAAGTAAAGTTATAGCAGAAGAATAGCTCCTTTTCCTACATTGTATCAAAGTTATTCTCCCACATTTATTTTTGGGCTGATTTCCTATGTTGACAAAACAAGACGACTCTTTTGCAGCCAAGGGCAATTAAAGGCTTTTGCAAACAATGCTGATTCAGGTGAGACAGCTCGTGAGCGAGCTGTCTCACCTGAAATCTGCATTAATTGCCACTTAGACACTAAATTTTACCAAATTTCCTTTTTGAACGAAAAATGGAATGTTCCAATTCTCAACATGGAAGAGTTAATTTTGTGATATTCGGCAGTGTAAGAGTTAAATGGCGTAATAACGGGTAAATGGTTTAAAACCATTATCTAGATAGTGTGGCTCAGATACGAATTGAAACGGCGTAAGGGGGACGGAACCATCTAAACACACCATCCTCCCGACATCAAAGACGTATTTACATTATAAAGTAAACTTTTCCTCACTCGGTGATTTGTTAACCCTTTCCCCTCATATAGACGGCTTTCTGACGCCTCTGCTGCAGACGGCTTTTTTGAAACCATAGTGACAAAAAGAAGAAATTGCACAAAACGTGCAATTTCTCCTTTTGCCACAATGTTTTCCACTTTTTGTCATAGGTTATCCATTCAATTATGGAGATTTTCCATGTTTTGACGAAATATGTTCAAAGTCGTCTGCTGCAGAAGTGTCGTATGGGGGAAAGGGTTAAGTAGCGAATGGTCGTGTGGCGCCTGTCACCATACGCGAAAAAAGACGGCGCGAATGCGCTACCTAGCAACACTGTCATTGGCTGAAATCTACAAGATGGAATTTCAATTAAAGTCGGTCTCCTTAGAAACGTGTGATACTTAACGTTTACCCTGTCGCGTATGCGACTTTTACCAACATTTGCGAATAATTTAGACACAGAAAAGCCTGCACATTTATACAGACTGATCTAAATCAACAATCGTTTAATTCGATTTTCAAAAAACTCTTGTTGCGAATCCGCCATTTATATGGAGAAGGTTTCCGCATTTAAAAATACAAAATGGAGAAATCAATTGCCTAACGTATGTAGGAAAAGGGATATGTCATTAGTGACTTCTTTGGTAGTTCAATTTGGCGTAATATTACAGATATCGCCTTGATAAAAGGGAGAGAGGTTACCTGTACTTTCATGATGCCTTTCTTCGACAGAATATCATATTCAATATAAGTTCGGAGTCAGCGTTTTCCAGAAAATAATACGGATCATCTTATTGTCATTTCGCGAGGATAGAAATAATATTCCAAAAAGGAAACAATAAATAGTTGAGGTACTATCAAACACCATATACATGATGCACCTTTATATATAAACGTCATTATTAAAATAAGAAAAGTTACTAGCATTTGTGGCTTTACATAAATTAATATACATAAGACGACTCCCTTTCTTGGACCTGTTCCTCTTAAACTCGAATAGATTTATTTCACGACGTTTCCACACGCATATTTATAATATTGGTATACGCATTTATCGTGTATGAACTAGTTAAAGACCTGGTCCAGTTTTCAATTATTAAACAGATCAATTTACGAAAAACCACAGACGAGCCGACAGAACAAGTCTGCCGCTGTTTTTTTGTATCAATAACTCACCGTGTTCTCTGATCATACATAATGGCCTATTTGTTCCTATTTCTACGATGATCAGCGCCATATGATTATCCGGCGGTCAAGCCAATGAATATGGTAATTATGATTCATTACTGACCATTAATGACCCAGAGATCCAGTGGCTATCGATGATCATAGAAACAAATAAGACTGCCACATTGTAAAAGGGGGCTTGATTGGGGGATATAAAATATGTTTTCAACTCTTTTTTAATAATTTTACTTAAAATTTATAGGGATTTTCAACATACGTTCTTAGATGTTAACAAAATCGTCTGCTACAAAATGTGTGTACCTATAAAAGGGTTAAGGGGTCCTTTTCGCCGTAGATGCTAACTCAAATGAGTTTCGCATGAGTCTTGTATTAGAGAGCGTACGCCAGTGGTCGACGTGGAGGCGTGATTAATTTTATTGATCGATGCCTATGAAAGACATGGCCATCACGACTTTTGAAGTCCGGCGGAGTCCGGGGTCTGTTACTACTGAGATAGATTAGTGCTGAAAACCGAAAGTAAACATGAGATTTTTATTGGTTATAATTGCCGTAATCTGGCCTATGTCACCATTCCGGTCAGAGTCATTAATCTCTTTGGTGTTCCGTGTCCTTCTTGCCCTATATCAGAGCGTCGTGGTTTGAGTGTCAATAACAAATCATTGAATATACGGAAAATATATTTGAAAATGTATCATATTATATCACTGGCCGATAATGTCTTTTGATATAACTTTGGAAGAAAACGATCGAACACATCTACTGTATTATAAATATTTCGCATTGGCTACTTCTCGAAATTATTGACCTGATTTTGACATTGTTTAGAAAAAAAGAAAAAGATATGATGTGGTTCTTTTCTGTTGTGTTAATTAAAACAGACATGGTTTTGAGTTTTTTTGTTTTTTTAAATGACGTCACATGCATGTCATAATATTTTATTTCTTTGCGCAATGATCAGGCTCAGGTTAATATTATCGAGCAATACCTGCCATGTAATATTTGTTACTAATACACAGTGGGGTTACCATTCTACAATGTTAACCAACTCGACGACACCTTGGGTCCGAAACTATAAAACTCTGAAAACGTGCTCCGTACTCAGAAATGAACTCCATGCTCCAAACAAGGCTTCTGATTGGTCAATTTGGAGAACGAATTTGCTTCTGACCAATCAGACACTTGAGCACAAATGCTGAGCATAGATTAAACTTTTACTTAGTTTTGGAGCCAACTTACCATATATTGCGTTCATTAAACATTCTTAATTCTATTTTCAGATTACCCAGTTAAAGATCGACCATAACCCGTTCGCTAAAGGTTTTCGTGACACTGGCAGTGGCAGACGAGAGAAAAAGTGAGATATTTTCGTTATTTGATTGACATCATTTCCGGTATTACCAAATTAGATTTATCCATTTGTCGGGGACTGCCCCCCGGTTAAAATATTCCAAACGATTCTGACAAGACACGCGTCATTTGATTCACCCGAACTGTTCAGTGTTTTTACCACAAGTGGAATTGGTTCCCTGTACACTTTCTATTAACCAAGTAGGGACGTAGATAATCCTGTTATAGGTCCCTGGTATAACCGTATACGTTGAAAGGTAGCAATATGTATATTGATTACATCGCTACGTCGGCTTCAGAACAGTTAAACGCGTCATTGCTTGTAATAAATAATGATATAGATAATAATTCGATTTTGCCATGCAAAATGGCTATTGTAATAATGCATTCCGTTCGCAAATGTTCTTTAACGGCGCACATACATCTGGATAAGAAAAGTACTTGAAAGCCGAGTTCAGCAAGATAATAAATGTTCTTTAAAGTCGATCATAAGGAATGCTATTGAAAGTCACTATTCAGAATTCTCGGGAAGGTTCCTGAAAGTCGAGTATAGCAGGATAAGGTATAATTCAAACTACAAAGGTTCACGACATATTGACGAAGAAGGGTTAAAATGAAGCTAACTTAATTTTCCTGGAATCAGAGCCGGCGTTGCGTGATGTCGACTGTCACGCTTGCGTTTCCGACAAAAGATTCTAAACACAATTCTGATAAAGATGAGCAAATTATTGCAATTTACGGGGCGAGCGAACCAGAGTTGGTGATGAAATTCAGTTTGACGGTAATCATTTGGCCCAATATTTGTGTAAATCAAGCGCTGATTGTTGTTTTTAATAGAAGCCGGCCCGATAATGAGCGACTGCTTCCGAAGGCACTCTAATATTTGGGGTGAAACATAATTGATGCCTTTGAATTGCTTAAACCCTCTTTTCCCTTTTTTCTCCATATTAAGGCACGTACAATTTCTGATTTTCGTTAACAATAAATGTTGTTTAAGTGGTGTTAACAAAAAGTTAATATTTTCTGACTCAATCTGATAACGTATATAAATAAAGATGTCCATTGCTTTGTCAAAAACCTCTTTTCACACACTGTTTGCAAAACACAATTGAATATATAAACTAGAAATTTCTGAGGTGATTGGGACAAACGTTAAGTGAATATTAGAGGCTTTTCTCCAAAACATGATATTTACGGTTCTAAGTGAGGGGGGCTGTGGGTCTTTAAGGTAATCAAGAAGCTTTCATCGAAATGGGGGGAAGCATGGATCTTCAAGAGATAAATAGAGCCGTCCCGCGAGAAAACCAACAGTGTGGTCTCTGCGTAAATTATCGACGCGGATCAGCTTAAGCATGCCGCGCAGGTTTACCCGGATAGACATTTTTCGCCTCCTGTGAATTTTCTGTCTCAGGAATAATTACTCTATACCTCTTTCCCCCTGAGATGGAATGTTTCGGCCCGGATCAGTATGCGCGGACTGCGCAGGCTAATCTGGGTAGATACATAACGCAGAGGCCATACTGCTGGTTTTCTCGCGGGACGGCTCAATATACTGACACGGAAAAATGTGATGGTGGAATAACTGACTTCTTCTGTGGCATTTGGACTGATAGAATATAAAACGGCACAAACCGACAATAATACATATATCTCAAGAAATTTATCATTGGTTTTCTATTTGGACTTTCAATAATATTTTACTTTCACGTACGTAAAACAATGAAGACTTTAGTGATCTCTACAATTCACCTTCATACTAATTAATGATCTGTGTCTTTGTGTTCACTCCATTTTGACATTATTTCAATTAACATTGGAGTTAAACCAGTGGTGCTATACTTCTGTCTACACTCTATGCCGATGCATCATGAACACCAAGTCGCCTTATGCTGTTCCTATGGTTTATTTTTATTATAACTATTATTGTTGTCTACGGTAAAACATAGGGCACAGTGGAGATTGACAAAAAGTCATAGCATGTCAGATACGTTCTTTATTTCACTGTCTTACGAAAGTACTAAAATCGCAGTTCAGTGACACAGTTTAGTTTACTTAAAACTTTGCTATTGTACAAACAAAGCACCTCGACTGTTTATAATTATTTACTGCTATATTTTCCCCATAAATTATATGATAAACTCACACAAAGTGTCTATATGAAAGGGAACAAGTCAGTGGCCTAGACGGAAAGACCCTCGAAACCAAGGACTTCAATACGCCCATCTTGGCCCAGTCGAATACTCCACTAGAGACAGTCTGTGTTTACATTACAGCGACGAATTTCCACCGCTTTCCCACTATATCCGTTACTCAGATGTGAAATATTCTTGTTTAAAGGAGTGAAAATGATTCCCGTGATTGTTTTCATATCACTGTCCCGCCGGACATATTTGTTTAGTGTAGTGATACATTTTTCAAAGTAGTCCCGTTGTTGGCCTAGATCACGTGACTTTCTAAAGGTCAACCGTTCTGGTCATCGTGTACTGTTCAGGTGTGCATAAAGACACTTGAGATCTTACCAAAGATGAAACATAGTCGTTCCTAGCAATGACTCCTTTTACATGCACCATGTGTATAAAGAAAGAATCCACCGATGACTCAAGTATAGAAAGAAAATGTCACGTTTTGATCCGTCGTTTGATTATCAAAGCAATATTCAATTTATTTATTTATGACAACATATTCACCATTCGATTCGATTTATTCCAGACGCCTGCTATTGCACCAACAGTCACAAATCCTAGGGCAGAACACGAGAACGGATCAATCCAGTGAGAGCCACCATTCTCATGACGTCAGTGATGACGAAGATAATGAAATATGTGTAGTCGAAACAGACGACAAACCGTGTAGCTCAGACGATTCCTATACACATCCTGGTAAGTTATCTATTTATAGAATTATTATTCCAAAACGAGGCTGCATTCGTAATGTACCGTTTATCACGGAACATTTCGAATTGATGTTCGTAAAGTGTAGCGCAGGTATTTCAGACAGATTTAGAATTTAGAACAGTAAAGAAAGGGTTATCACAATGTTATATGAATTCGTAGGGATGGTTACTTTAAAGTGTCTACGTTGTCATTGTATTTTGTAAAATCATAAAAACTACCCGTATGAAAGGCAAAATCTAACGAAATCTAAATTGTTATTCAAATTAAACGGGTCCATTTGTTGTAATCTCCGATCATAAACCACACAGACGTAATTAAATATTGTAGAACAATTAAGTTAAACCCTTGTTGAACTGTACCATCGATTTTCTAGGAACTTGTTCCTATTGGAGACGACATTTGACGCCTTTACAGCCGATGACTTTTGGACATATTGTGCATAACACATAAATAGGAACAAATATCTCAAAACGATTAATTTCTCATTGAAACACAATGATTACAATTCTATATCAAGTTTACTTCTAATTTTAAAAATATTACATGGTAATATGATTATTTCCAGAGACATATAAATATATTATATGTATTACCAATATAGCTGTCGACATGCGTGATAATAATTATATAATATAATTAACCCTTTAACTCATACGACAATTCTGCAGCAGACGACTTTGAACATAGTTTGTCAAAAAGTATAAAATCTCTATAATTGAATGGATGACCTATGACTTAAAGTGGAAAACATTGTGGCAAAAGGAGAAATTGCTCGTTTTGAGCAATTTCTTCTTTTGTCACTATGTTTTCAAATCCAAGACGCGTCAAAACGCAGACGACACTGAACACAAACAATCCTATATCAGGGAAAACGGTTACGATAATGAAAAAAGGAAGGAGAAAGGTAACTTGATAGTCCCCCCCGACTCTTTATCAATGTTTATAAACAAACGCTAGACCACTTCATTGGCACCAACATGTAATCATAGGACGCGTTTGTAGTCTTTAAACGCTTTACTTTAACCCTGTCCCTCATACGACCATTCTGCAGCGGACGACTTTCAACATATTTTGTCAAAAAAAAATGAAAAATCTCTATAATTGAATGGATAACCTATGCTTAAAAGTTGAAAACATTGTGACAAAATGAGAAATTGATCGTTTGGAGCAATTTCTTCTTTTGTCACTATGTTTATTAAAAATCCGTCTGCTGCAGAGGCGTCAGAAAGCGTCTATATGAGGGAAATGGTTAATTAATTTACTTTTTTCGATAATGTTAAAACAGTCCTTTTTCCAGGCGACTCTTATAAACATCATATCAGGTGAATGGCTTATCCTGTCCCTTTCTTTTTGACATTTTTAGTGTCGTCTGATGTTTTCAAAAAGCAAACGATACTAAAAGTATCCATATCCATTCTGGTTAACGCGTTCCGGCAGACGTATTTTGACGCGTCTGCTGCAGACGATTTGAAAACATTGTATCAAAAGGAGAAATTGCTCAGAACGAGCAATTCTTCCTTTTGCCACAATGTTTTTAAACTATCGTCAATAACTTGACATTCATTTAAATATCTATAGTTACCATAGTTTTGCTATGATGTTTTCAAAGTCTTCTGCTTAACCCTTTCCCACATACAACAAATCTGCAGCAGACATCTTTGAAAACATACCGACATAAATGAAGAAAATCTCTTTAAAGGAAAGTATAGTTATAAAATGGAGTTGAAAAACATTGTGGCAAATGGAGAAATTGCTCGTTATGAGCAATTTATCCATTTTCCACAATGTTTTACAAAAGTCGTCTGCGGCAGAGGCGTCAGAAAGATTTACTGTATGTGGGAAAAGGTTAAAGTGAAATGCCGCGTAGTGAAAGTGGTGAACCCTGATGAAGTCGAGCATACTGTCTCTAATATCATTAGCAAACCTTCTATAAACTGTTTAGTTAAAATCAAAAGCAAACATATCCATCACACGGCGTACGCGTTCTCCCTTTTGTTAAAAAAAAAAAAGAAGGGATAGGTTACACAAGTCAACTTTTAAACGTAAATCGGTTGTTTAAGTCTTCTTCTTTTATTCCTCCCTTTTCTGTTCTTCTTTATCTTGCAACAATTAATGAAAGTTTGTAAATAAGAATTAATTAACCATGCCTATCCTACAAGCTTGACCTGAAACACAATTGTGCAAGCACTTTGACAAGCAGTCTAATGTTGGTCTACAGTTTTTTTCGATGCCCCTTTATTAACTCTATAAATATGAACGGTCTGAACAAACATCAATATTGATGAAAGCAGTTTAAGGAATTCAGCTGGACAAATCCGAATAATGAGTCGTTTAAAAATTGAAGATGACTTGTAGAAGTACTGGTTATGTCTCTAGGAAGCACAGTCGTTGAGCGTGATTTATTTATATAAGCTTAAAGCTTATTTCGCAATCGATGTGAAATAAATAAGTTTAACCCTTTCCCTCATATAGACGCTTTCTGACGCCTCAGTATCAGACGGCTTTTTGAAAACATAGTGTCAAAAGAAGAAATTGCACAAAACGTGCAATTTCTACTTTTGCCTCAATGTTTTCCACTTTTTGTCATAGGTTATCCATTCAATTATGGAGATTTTCTATGTTTTGACAAAATACGTTCAAAGTCGTATGAGGGAATGGGTTAAAGCTTGTATGTCTCCAGGAAGCACAGTCGTTGAGCGTGAATTATATAAGCTTAAAGCTTGTTTCGTAATCGATGCAAAATAAATAAGTTTAAACTAAACGAAACTAATTGTGGAAGTTAAAATCTATTAAAACTCTCGCAGGGTAACCGGGGCTTCATTACAAAAAAACCTAGACCACCCGTATCTCACACTAAAACGTTTAATGTACGGCTCCCCGGCAGCTATCCCGTTAGACGTAGAGATAAGTTTAATTTACATTGATAATTTTCTACTTTAACACCTAGGCAAAAAGGGGGAGCTTGTAAATCATGAATTATTGAATAGGAAATGTGACAAATTTACGCTCACTCTCAAGCGGTTCCCCTATCCTTACCACCACTAAACGACGAGTCTTGTTTTTATTATTTATTTCGAATAAAAAGAATTTAATGCATTTATACATATATAAAGAAACGACACATATAGAGTATAAAATTGTCTTTATTTCAAATTATTGTTAAAATAAGTATTCGGTAACATAAAATTAGGGTAGACCTCGTTTTTACCAAAGGGATCGAATAATGATTTATTTTTCCTTAATCGTTAACCTGTTGACTATTTCTGAATATAGAATTATGACATATCTTACGAGATGAAAAATACCTTTGATCTCAATCTATTTATTGTGGGGAAAAAAAGAAATTGCTCGTTTTGAGCAATTTACTCATTTTCCCACAATGTTTTCAAAAGTCGTGTACAGCACGTCTTCGTGATGTAAATGCTTTCCTTTCCCCCTCTTTATTCGAAAACATTTCAGTACAAGTCTGTTAAAGCAGCGACACTATATTACATTGTAATATAGTGTCCCTGGTTAAAGTAAGAAAAAAGGATTGTCGTAGTATAAATGAAATGTATTTGTGATAGTGTCGTATCCCAACATATCTGTCCTAAATAAAGGGAGGTAGTTTTAATCCTTTCACACATACAACACATCTGCAGCAGACGACTTTCGACTATAGTGACAAAAAACTGAACAACCTCCATAAAAGATAGCTTAATTGTTAAATAAAGTTGAAAATAGTGAGGCCAACGAAGAAATAGCTCATTATGAGAAATTTTCTCCATTGGCCACAATGTTTTCAAAAGTCGTCTGCTGCTATTACGTCGACATGCGGGAAAGGTTTAATTAAAGAGGCGACACCGGAAATATGTGACTTAGTTTAACCCAACCTTTCTGTCGCGACGAAAGTTCATCCCATCGTACCGTAAAGAGGGTATGTTTACTATCATTGATGTTATGTATTGTCTTTAATATACCCAGTAGCTTTTTTTTTTCTTATCCATTACTATTATAAGGAAGGCATTCAGTGAAACAATTTCAGAAGGTTTGCAAAATTAGCAAAATTAGCAAAATTAGCAAATAAGCAAAGCTATCACCTAAAGCAACTAACATTCAAATCATACGGATGGTAACAACTATAGGGAATATTCAAATATCCGTTCATCACAAACACTGTGTGTGTTAAATTCGCCCCGGGTTTATGTTATCGTGAATTTTCATCGGGTTCGTTTTTTTTTACTTTCTATAAAACGGTGGGTGGTTTGGCGATGACAGTTAAATCTACCGTTTGATTGGCTGATATCAACGAAATTAACAAGAGTCACACATTTCACTGGGATGATCCCGAACACGATAATAGTAAATAGATAGAATGCTCGTGGTGCAGCTTTGATACACCGATGGAGAGGAAATTTATTTGTAATGATTAATTACACGTTGGAAAATTATTTAGTTAAAACTCTTTGAGCGCCGATTTTCCAAAAGA
The DNA here is from genome assembly GCA_031761405.1 of Serripes groenlandicus. Taxonomy (NCBI): domain Eukaryota; kingdom Metazoa; phylum Mollusca; class Bivalvia; order Cardiida; family Cardiidae; genus Serripes; species Serripes groenlandicus. The sequence continues at coordinate 54,957,533 of JASEVX010000003.1, forward strand.
TTTACTCTTGCATGTGTAAAATCGGGAGATTCCATTTTTCATATTCTGGAATATTTTGATTACTGATAAGCACGCCGTTTCAAGTTCCCATCTTAATCGATACAATTGTAAATATTGATAAAACATTTCACTCATCACAACCAATTGATACTTTTTTTAAATGGATGCAGATTTCGCACGCTGCAGATTCGTCGAAAGTTGACTCTGTTCGGAAATATTTCAAATTAGGGATGAAGGCCAGAGATCACTCTTATTCCGATGCTATCTGTGGCCCGGCAACAATAAAAATTCCATTTTCCACATTTCCTACCATTTCGTCTACAAATCCCGTCAGACCTCTCAATTTTATAAGATTTCGAGACGACGTTGATATTTTCCGACATCCATTCGATGGGGATATTAGACTATTTTTATCCAATTTCCGTCACTCTCGATTATTGCCCACACAGTCTATCTGGACAAGATGGCGGAGATGTTATCGTGTAAACATTGTACCTATCGCCTCCAATTAATACAACAGATTGAGTCTCTTAGTCTTACACAAACCGGTTTAGATAGAAGACTGGTTCCCGGAGTTTATATCTAAGGTTTAGAGGATTTTTTTGGAAACGAAACATGAATTATAATGTATTTTAACCAATGAAAAGACATGCCAAGTATCGAACGAATTCAAACTGTCAATGAACGTTTGGTATCACAGGCGTATAATAGCTATCAGCATAAGACTTGCCATTGAAAATGTATTTTTTCTAAATGAGAAGATTCTATTTCAAATACGAAAAAGCTAGGCAAACCATATACAACTATTGGCACTTTACTTTAACAAAACAAAATATTGACGGAAATCCGTTCTTCTTGACGCGTGATAGATTCTATTGATAATCACGATTTAATTTTTCTTCTTAGATTTTTTCTCCCTTTTTTTAAGTTATGACAAAGGAATGCAAAGTGAATTTATTCTTGCAAAGTAAATTCTAACTAATTCTAGGATCAATTTCTTCCCTCTTTGTGCTACAACGCCCAGACATTTGAATAACTGCGGCCACTTTTTGTAGCAGACCAAGTTCTATGTAACGTAAATAAACTTCAGTCTATTCCTTTGTTCTTTATCTATCTTATTTATCAATGTCGTAAAAATTCCTCGACAACAACTTCTGCCGCAAATCGCCACAATAAGTGCCCGGATCTCACCGGAAGATTTATTAGGAATGCTTTTGTTTTCACGGCAGTCGGGTCATTTCGCCCATCGTCTTCTAAATACATTGTGAGAATTACTGCAGAAAAGCACGCGTCTACTCGATGTAGATAGGAATAAGAGCGCTATTTAAATTGATTCGTCTCATACTCGTGTGAAGATCATTACAAACGTTTCTCCTTAAACCCGAACCGACCCTGTTCAAGTTGTTTTCAAGACCAATTGATGTTATGTCAGAAAGATAATAAAATTGAAATTATCAATAAATTTTAAAACTTTTCGTACAAACAATTTCGCACTTAACACGAACATATCAATATCGCGAATTTCCGCTGGTAATCAAACTGTATGCAATCGTGCTATCGAAAAGTGCCAAATTATCACGTCTGACCAATTGACAAGTGGCGGTTTGTTTTACAAGTTTTCGTAGATTTGAAACAGGAATCACAGCTATATTGTGTTATTTTTCACTTGTTCATGGCGATTAATCTGCAATTTGTCGCAAACTTTGATAGCCGCGGTGAAAACAAGTAACAGTTATCGGGTGAGAGCTTGTTAACCCGGCACCTCGGACGTCGACCGGCGACAGGCCAGCGCCACGGGAATCAATCGTAAAGAATGGTATCATTTGCAGACCGCTGTGAAATACAGAAGTTACATATAAAACTTAGATAACAAGAAATAAACGGACAGCGGCAGGCGAAAAAAGGCATCTTTAATTAAATGAAATGCGAATAGCGAATGTTAAGCCGGGTGTGTGCATTTATTGTTTTGGATATTAATCTCATCATGAGGTATTCATGCAAAGTACGATAGAAAAGCATATATTGTAGCCCCAATTACCTACAATAAAAAACAACACGCTTGTCTACGTTACGACGGGCACGGTTATGTTGAACAGTTTTAATTTCCCAATTATGTTCGCCGCGGATTGAAATTTTCAAAGTCGATAATTATCGATAAAATTGCAATAAAATTCCACTGAAAATCGTCTGGAGTCAATGGCTTTTATCAACATGTCCCCATTCAAACTTGGCCGCAAATCTCATTATCTCTGACCTGTTGAATGGTGGCCGGATAACCTCGGATTAATTCGGCAGTCTAATTATATACTGGCGAAATGATTTGCTAAGTAAGCTTAACCCTTTCCCTCATACGACAATTCTGCAGGAGACGACTTTGAACGTATTTTTGTCAAAACATGGAAAATCTCTATAATTGAATGGATAACCTATGACTAAAAGTGGAAAACATTGTGTCAAAAGGAGAAATTGCACGTTTTGTGCAATTTCTTCTTTTGTCACTATGTTTCCAAAAGGCCGTCTGCTGCAGAGGCGTCAGAAAGCGTCTATATGAGGTAAAAGGTTAAAGATTTCTTGTTCATAATTTCACGTGCCATTAATGATATGACGTTGACTTATTGCAAACTATGTGAAACTATTATCATGTTCCAGCGAAATTATTTGATATAAAAAAAAATTCTGAAAATACCACTGGTTTTATTTTACCAATTGTATTCTTTTGTAATCGAATTGATCATGAAAATTTACTTCTAATTATAAGATTATTTTGTAATGGCAAGCGTTGATTAAAATCATCCTTCCAGTTTTACAAATCGTTGTCCTTTCAAAGTGTTACATTAATAGCTCTAACAGAGGTCAACACGGAGTTCTTTTAATTTACAGTGTAATAAGACACTCGCCGTCGTGAAAACTGTCGCATTAACATTTTACAAAAATGAAGATTACATCAGGGAACATGACGGCTTGGAATTTGATATGAATTAATACTAATGTACAAGTTAAAAAATGCCTCCCATGCACCCACTAAAATATGAATATTTTTCCTCAATGTTTTTTTTTTTCTTTCTTTAAAAAATAATTAAATCTCAATTTTTCAAGATGTTATTTTTTTTCGTACATTCGAAAACAAACGACACTAAAAATATCACATGAAGTAAATGGTTTAACCTTTTCCACATATACACACTTCCTGACGCCTATGCAGCAGACGACAATTAAAAATATTGTGACAAAAGGAGAAATTGCTGTTAATGAGCAATTTCTCTTTTGCCCCAATGTTTTGAACTCAATTATCAAACTTTCATTTGCAGAGATTTTTCAAATTTTTGCCTAAATATTTTCTAAGTCGTCTGCATATTTGATGTATGTGGGAAAGGGAGTGGGGGTTAAATACAAGAGACTCGACTACAGGGCGTAAACAAACAGATAAGCCAGTGAAAGTTGCGAGACGTTTCGCATAGAATTCACACCTCGACTCAGGCGTCAATTTTCTGTCGTCAGCCGGACCGAGTTTTAATCATTAACTAGATTATCTGTAAGCTTTAATCCAACCAGTCTGGCTTTACGCGAGACGGCCGACACGTTTCTTAATATTCTGTTTTCGTTAGATCTATCTCAACATTTTTTTGTTTTGCTCCGAAACGCTGCTTTAACCCTTTCCCAGATACACAGCAAATCTGCAGCAGACGACTTTGCAAAAAAAAAAATATAATAAAAAAAAAATATGGTAAATTTTGGAGAACCTCTATCAATGTAGGTATACACATTGGATAAATTTGTAAACATTGCGGCAAAAGAAGAAATTGCTCGATTTCAAAAGTCGTCTGCATGGGAGAGTGTTAATCTGTTATCCCGTCCTGGAATCTCTCAAGCGGTAAAGCCATGTAAACTGCATGTAAACTGCATGTAAGTGTACACGGGTCTTGGTCTATATTGTCCGCAACCATTGTCCAAAGTCGCAGATATTATGTCAGAATCAATATTGCTTAAAATAATATGGCCGTCTCTCTTCAATAACGATGCACATAAAAAGCGAACTTCTTACTTACCAACCTTTTTACGCGTGTAACGTCAAGGGTCTAGACAAGTTTTGCATTTCTAAACGAAAACGTTCATGTTTGTTGTACGATCAGCCGCGCAGAGCTCTAGATAAGAAAAGTTTTTCATGTTGTTCTAAACATATGTATTCCGACCTCCAAAACCTATGTTGTGGGTACTCAAAAGAATCGTCTCAGTGAGACAATTCTTTTGAGTACCCACAACATAGGATTTGGTTGAGTAATAGGAGAGATATTGTGGGGGGAAAAGACCTGTTTACTCCCACTTATCTAGTGTTATGCGATCGGAGATACTAGACTAGATGTAACCATACAGAACATTGTAGACACCGAGATCTTTGGGCTAATCACTGTAAAAATAATCATACTCCTTGTTTTGTGTAAGCACATCAGCTTTCCCACATAGTTTGTAATTTGAAGGGCCCGGCTGAGGTCCAGATAAGGAGGGGGTATTCAGCTCTTTTCCCCCACAATTTCTCTCTTATTATTAACGCGAACCCTATGTTGTGGGTACTCAAAAGAATCGTCTCAGTGAGACGATTCTTTTGAGTACCCACAACATAGGACTAGAGGATCAAATAAGGATTTTAGAACATAAAAACGGCCCTTATCTAGAGCTCTGCTGCGTGAGTGAGTGAGTTAGTGAAGGCAACGTGTTTTATAAATAATATTTTCTTTTGATATCGTTTTTCTTTTACATACTTAAATGGTTAGACTCCTTAGTGTTTAGCACGGTTTTCAACAATGTTTTAGTTATTTCACGACGGCACAATACTTATTCATGATCCCGAGGTTCTTTCCCGTTTACAGTTATCACAATATAGCGTTTACAGTTATTTTTCTCAAAGTATCTGCTTCTAAGTAAATGAAATTCGTTCAAAAATGACCAACATATAATCGTATTGTTTTATATTTATTCGATTTTAGCGTTCAGTGTATGCAAGTAATTCGTTTTTAATTTAATATTTCATATTTTTACTCCATGGAGAGAAGGACTTCGACATTATTTATAGATGAACTTACATGGCAAATTACAATGGTTCACACATTTTAATAATTTAATAGTGACAGAGTTCAAATTTTGCATCGCGTATATATACCCATCTACACCAAGAGTGCAGCATGGCATTCACATATACGATGATACAATTTAGATCCCAATCCATTTAGATAATTCGATTTTAGAACTAAAAAAGCACACTTTAAGGATTCCTGAGAAATACTGAAAGAGCCCGTGATCTTTGCTGATTGCTAAGTACAATAGAAATGTGAATATTTACCACGCTATTTTGTAAAATGTAGTTAGTTTAAACACCTCCGCGTAAAGCGTAGTATTAAAAGTGGTTAGCCGACATAAAACTCCTTATCAAATAGATCAAATCTAAGATAGAATTAACAGTATAATAATTTTACGATTTTCTGCGATTTTTGTCACCGCTGTCCCCATTAAAAGCGTATAAAACGGAGAGCAAGTGTCACCATGAGAAATAGAAATCCAACAAAAGCTACGCTTTCTCTCATTCTACATAGAGGTGCGGTTCCGCGGCTTGTTTAACGCACATACACACGAATCAACTAAAACATATATCAATTCAAATTAGTTATGGCTGCGTTTTTCCGTTTGTAGACTTTCATAAGAATCGTATCAAAGATTAAAAAGTCTCCAAACAGCGGAGGCTCTGATAAATGATGCGTAATCACAGGTCTATTATATATTGCAAAGCTTGCATATATATCGAAAGGGTCCCCTCCCACTTGAAACTGCTGTTTTTTATAACCTATCCGATATTTAAAGTCAAATATTTAATGCTATTCTTCCTTTCAAAATCGTGAAAACATGATTATTAGAAAATTACTACAATCATTTACGGGGATTCAGCGAGAAGGGTCACTTGAACAATGAGCGAACGTTTCCATCCCGCTGGCAAATCGGTGCTTTTCATTTCAATTCAGTGCGTTTCATTTCATCTCCTTTTCGTTCGGAATCAATTAAAATAATGAGCAGTCGGCAACCCGTCACCCATAATCCTTTGCGTTACCATTGTCGCCATATTGAAACGAACAAGAGGAAATTTAGACATTTATTAGCGGGGCGGTTTGTTAAAATGATTAGTGACATCCAATGCCGATGTCCTTTTTATCTGTATCATTCGAGCTGATAGTTCAATAGGCACCCTCTTTAAACCTACTCGTAGCGGTAATGGACCATACAATTACACCGTTCAGATACATTGGGCGGCCATATTGTCCCAAGTGCCTCCAAATGAAAGTGTCAGTTGACCCATAACGTTATATTGTTGATGTTTTATGGAGTCGGGGGCAGTTTGTTTATGAAGTCTTCGATGAACTCAGTTTTTATGTGAAAAGTAAACCGTACTGACTCACGCAACTGTCTGTCAAATGTGACTTTCAGGGGCACGGGAGAAAAACATTCAAAGAAATGAATGATTTGTCAAAATACAGGGACATATCCATGCATCATCTTTGATTTATGTAGTGGGGATGTTCATGTATTTTGTTAAATCATAATAAAGACTGCTATCTGGCTACTAGTAAATACAGCTAGATGTCATCTAAAACTTCAGATACTGTAGATCCAGATAAGCCGCTCCAAAATCTTTAACCTTTACAAGTTTGTTAATGGAATTCTTTTTGTTTATCTTCAGGTTCATCCCCCACTGATTTATCAAACGCCAGAATTGATCACCGATTAGACAACACCAAATCAAGCACTAGTCACGAAGAGTCCGACTCGGACAGTGGTTGCAAGTCCGATCCTCACGTGGACAGAAAAACGTCAGAACCTGCGTCATCACCAGTGTTTACGTCACCAGTGAGCTCATCGACGACGTCACTTTTCCCGCGGAAAATCAGTGAAAGCGATTTTGTGAGCAGTTTTGATAGAAATAAGTCACCGGAAATTCATAGCCACGCTAGTAACACTCTATTAAGCCCGACCGCTTCTAGTCCCCTGGGCCACCATAGTTCGCACGAGGACAGAATACGTACCAGTCCCTTTGACAGAGAGGACCGACTGAGGAGCCCGGATCGTAGACCCATATACGACTCTGATCACGAACACGGCGTTCAACGTAAAAGCCCGTTCGATAGTAAAACTGATAAACATGATAACGATAAACACACCACCAGTGAAAGAAATAGTGATTGTGACTCGAGCTCAAGACTCTTGCTAAAGGAGCACACTAGTCCCCCTAACGTAACGGTCGTGCAGCCGTCAGTGACACACCCAATGTTTCCATATTTCTATCACCATGGTTACCCGAATACTTCGTCATCATTACCGTATCATATGTTGCTAAACCAAAGTACTTCATCACTAGCCGCTCATGGACTAACATATTTACCGTCATCGCACGGCGAACTAAATCATCTTTCCCAGGCCCACGGGCTCTCGGCTTTTGGACAGTTAGCACATATGTCGGGACATCCCATGTACCCTAGTTTATCCCCAACCTTTAGCAATAACACCTCCCAAGCCCTGTCTCAAATGTCGGGTTCCCATCTTGGACCTCTGTTCGCGTCGAGGTCAAATAACCGATTTTCACCGTATTCTTTCCCGATAACAAAAACCACCATGGCGGCTAGTACGTCATCTATGTCGTCATCAGTGTATAACATGGAACCAAGATCACCTACGTCACCAACACCGTCTTCGGCGAGTATGAGCAGTCTGAACAGGTCCCCGCCGAGAAGTCGGAGCCCGATCCATGTGCCATCATTGGCAAATCCAAATAGTGAACTTAAAAGTATAGAAAGGATGTTAAACGGACTTGAGCGGAAACGGGAAGTCGGGCCGGATTCTACCGGTGCAATAGTGGAAAAGTGATCGTGTGATTACGCATAAAACTGGTGTCCCAAAGAAACATTTCATAGTATTTATTTGTTAATGAGCATTTCGTCGTTATTTGTATAAAATGGTGTAAATTTATATATAGTGCTGCGGCGGAGAATGCCGCGACATGTGGATTACAGTTATTGATATGTAAATTTTATGAATTGTTAGACTCCGGCTATTGTGTTCGGATAAACGCAAACAACTTACAAATCTCAATGTGAATTATATTCGATTTGCTTAGATTCAAACTTTGAGAAAAGAAGATATTGTTCAATATGAGCAATTTCATCTTTTAACTAAAAGGTATAGCATATAGACATAATGTTACAAGATGTGACCTTTGGCGAAATAAATTCGATTGTTTTATTACAAACATTATTGGAAAAGGAGAAATTGACAACAAATATGATCAATATTTCTCATTTTCCCTTAATGTGTAGACACGAATACGTTTATGTGAAGAGAATGAGACTCAACATGGCTATATGATGTTACAATATGTCTTAATGCGATTTTCAAATTAAAGAGGTGTACTCGAAAGAGGTCCAGAAAAGGAGGGGTTAACAGCTCTTTTCCCCACACTATCTCTCTTAGTATCCAACCAAACCCTATGTTGTAGGTACTCAAAAGAATCGATTCTTTTGAGTACCGACAACATAGGGTTAGCGGGGAAAAAAAGGATGTTAGAACAAGCAAAACGCTCCTTATCTGGAGCTCTGTGTCGGTCAATGTGTACTGTTTGATTGACAAGGTGGAAGAACATCGCTATGAGAATAATAAATGTTTTAATTTTTTGCATCTAATGTTTGGCTTGACAGTATAGAAACACCAAGTTCTAAATAATACATTTAACTCTTTCAGCGCCAAAGGCAATATTGAGCTTTTTGCAAACAATACAGATTCAGGTGAGTCAGCTCGTAACGAGCTGTCTCACCTGAAATCTGCATTGTTTGGCTGTGAGTTATAAAAAATATTCCAAAATGTTGGTGTGGAAAATGTATGTAAAATGCACGCCCAACTATATCAATAATGGATGAAAAACGAATGTTGACAATTGTATTGAAACAATTCATTCTTCAACCGTGTTTAATCTTTCTGATTTTTTTTTTTTTTAGATTCGTGCATTTGTACGCGTAATTGGTTGTTATAATTAATTAAAGTATGCTTGAACAAAGAATGTGTAATAAATGGAAGCTTTTTTTTTCAATAATAGTCAAGTAAGTTTGTTAATATGTGTGTATAAATAGATATTCAATATATATTATATATAAAGATAAAAGGGGCTATGTGCAAAACTGTTCAATATCATATTCGTTGCGTAATCATGTGACGCCATAATCAAGTTGCGTTTTTAATGTGACGAATACACGGATTTTGATCAGAATAAAATGGCAGGGATCGTTTCAGACACCTTAGATTTCAGATAGAGTGTTTATTCTACTTATATTTGAACAGGAAAACTGGCTTAGGGTTTTTTTAACCAAGATTTAACGTTCAAGTGAATTTTTCTTTTTGATATTCGGCTTTATAATAATCGTAACTCTCCCGTACGACAATTCTGCAGCAGTCGACTTTGAACATATTTTGTCAAGAAATAGAAAATCTCTATAATTGAATGGATAACCTATGACTTAAAGTGGAAAACATTGTGTCAAAAGGAGAAATTGCACGTTTTGTGCAATTTCTTCTATTGTCACTATGTTTTCAAAAAGCCGTCTGCTGCAGAGACGTCAGAAAGCGTCTATATGAGGGAAAGGGTTAATTGAAATAAAGAGAATCAAATTTAATTGTTATGGACGTCTGTTCATGCAAACAACAGATATATAGAATTGTTCTGGTTTTTTTTTTTCTAGGTGCTGTTGTTCGGAATTTTTATTTAACAGGGTCGTTGCTATGGAAACGTATTTCCTTAGTTACAATGAATCTTACTAGTCTATTTTTTAGTGTAAATCGTGTTAACTAAAGACAATTTGTGATAGGGTTTTTAAATATTTTTGTTTTTGTTTTCTGGAATGGCTTCTGATTGCTCTGATTCCCCCATACACTTTGAAATGGTTAACTAACCAAACTTGAATGGAGCTGTCACATAAATTTGGCGAACATTATTTCAATTTTTAGTTTTTAATTTAAGGCAAAACTAAGGAAGACACTTACGAAGTAGATGTATGGATAATTTATTTTGCAGAGCTGAAAATACTACATTAAATTCAAAATTTGAATCATTTACTTTCTCAATTATGAATGTATTTCCATCCTTGAAATATTACTTTTGCTAATACAGGTACTGTCACTTTTGCAATTATTCAGATTACTTTTTAGCTTATTTACTTTTTCTGATCAAACATTATGAAACAGTTCCTTTAACGATACAAAAGCCTCATTTTATACATAAATGAAATAAATTAAATCTAGAGGAAAATATTCTACCAAGAATGTACCACGACAAGCAATATATAGATATATAAAAAGATACAATCTACATATTTGGGTACTCGATAGAACAAGATTTTCTACAGTCGTCATCTACATAATGTATATGTTTATTCCTGAAAAGATTTGGGGATTAACGTTGTAAATTAAACATCACCTGTGTTGTCAACTGATCTTTTTTAGACACATATAATGCATCTCTACAACAAATACATACACACAAAACCAATTAACACATTTATTTTTGAAATGAATAATTGTTAATAAAAATAAAACCGTTTTGTATTGGCAACACGACTGTTGCATTTCTTATTTTCCACCATAATGGCGTCTTTTGGACGTCTTTGATAGACAGTGGAGATCAATGGGTCATTCAAACAATATTTGTTAGCAATGTTGTGCTATTTTCTTTGTGTATATTATGAAATATGTTCGTGTTGGTGTGTAAATAAATTGCACACTTTAAATAAACGTAAAATAATAAAAAAAGAAATGAAAAAATTAGATACCGACTTCTTGTTTTTTTCGAACTCTGACTTTGGATCTATATGCCTACTTTGTCGCGAATTACAATACCCTTTCCCACATACAGCAACTCTGCAATAAACATCTGGGAAGTATTATGGAAAATCTCTGTGAAATAAAAGTATAGTTATGGAATACGGCTGAAAACATTGTGATAACAGAAGAAGTTGCTCAATACGAGCAACGTGTCTTTTTGATAACATGTTTTCTTAAGCCGTATGATAGAAAAGGCTTCTAAATGGGAAATATGGGAAAGAGTTCCACTAAACAACTACCGTTGTTTTAGACATACACAAGCAGCAACAACAAAGCCAATGTTAGGGCTTTTACCTCACCACAAGGCCCGGCAAACACTAGAAAGATGTAAATCAGGCACCCTATACTAGCGTGCAGTGATTTGGCATATTGCGCCGGTACCAGGAACACAAAGCTTAGCGAAATTATGATAAATGTAGATAGAAATCTGCTTGTGAAACAGTAATAACTGATGTAAATGGACCCTGCTCTGAGTAATTTGCATAACCAATTAGAGAGGAAGTTCACATGAAATGAAAGGAATTCATGAAGGTACCGTATTTATAAACAGCATAACTTCATGAAGGTACCATATCTTAAGATGTCAACAATTCATGAAGGTACCGTATCTAAAAATGTCATAAATTCATGAAGGTACTGTATCTACAGATGTCAGAAATTCATGAAAATACCGTATCTACAGATGTCATACATTCACGAAGATACCGTATCTACAAATGTCATAAATTCATGAAGATACTGTATCTACAGATGTCATAAATTCATGAAGATACCGTATCTACATATGTCATAAATTCATGAAGGTACCGTATCTATAGATGTCATAAATTCATGATGATACCGTATCTACAAATATCATAAATTCATAAAGGTACCGTATCTACAGATGTCATAAATTCATGTAGATACCGTATCTACAAATGTCATAAATTCATGAAAATACCGTATCTACAGATGTCATAAATTCATGAAGATATCGTATCTACAAATGTCAGAAATTCATGAAGGTTCCGTTTCTGCAAATGTCATAAATTCATCATATCTACAAATGTCATAAATTCATGAAGATACCGTATTTACAAATGTTATAAATTCATGAAGGTACCGTATCTATAAATGTCTGAAATTCATGAAGGTACCGTATCTACAAATGTCAGAAATTCATGAAGGTATCGTATCTACAAATGTCATAAGTTCATGTAGATACCGTATCTACAAATGTCATAAATTCATTAAAATAGCGTATCTACAAATGTCAGAAATTCATGAAGGTACCGTTTCTGCAAATGGCATAAATTCATGAAGGTACCGTATCTACAAATGTCATAAATTCATGAAGATACCGTATTTACAAATGTTATAAATTCATGAAGGTACCGTATCTATAAATGTCTGAAATTCATGAAGGTACCGTATCTACAGATGTCAGAAATTCATGAAGGTATCGTATCTACAAATGTCATAAGTTCATGTAGATACCGTATCTACAAATGTCATAAATTCATGAAAATAGCGTTTCTACAAATGTCAGAAATTCATGAAGGTACCGTTTCTGCAAATGGCATAAATTCATGAAGGTACCGTATCTACAAATGTCTGAAATTCATGAAGGTATCGTATCTACAGATGTCAGAAATTCATGAAGGTATCGTATCTACAAATGTCATAAGTTCATGTAGATACCGTATCTACAAATGTCATAAATTCATGAAAATACCGTATCTACAGATGTCATAAATTCATGAAGATATCGTATCTACAAATGTCAGATATTCATGAAGGTTCCGTTTCTGCAAATGTCATAAATTCATCATATCTACAAATGTCATAAATTCATGAAGATACCGTATTTACAAATGTTATAAATTCATGAAGGTACCGTATCTATAAATGTCTGAAATTCATGAAGGTACCGTATCTACAAATGTCAGAAATTCATGAAGGTATCGTATCTACAAATGTCATAAGTTCATGTAGATACCGTATCTACAAATGTCATAAATTCATTAAAATAGCGTATCTACAAATGTCAGAAATTCATGAAGGTACCGTTTCTGCAAATGGCATAAATTCATGAAGGTACCGTATCTACAAATGTCATAAATTCATGAAGATACCGTATTTACAAATGTTATAAATTCATGAAGGTACCGTATCTATAAATGTCTGAAATTCATGAAGGTACCGTATCTACAGATGTCAGAAATTCATGAAGGTATCGTATCTACAAATGTCATAAGTTCATGTAGATACCGTATCTACAAATGTCATAAATTCATGAAAATAGCGTTTCTACAAATGTCAGAAATTCATGAAGGTACCGTTTCTGCAAATGGCATAAATTCATGAAGGTACCGTATCTACAAATGTCATAAATTCATGAAGATACCGTATTTACAAATGTCATAAATTCATGAAGGTACCGTATCTATACATGTCTTAAATTCATGAAGGTACCGTTTCTACAAATGTCATATATACATGTAGATACCGTATCTACAAATGTCATGAATTCATGAAGGTTCTGTATCTAAAGATGTCATAAATTCATGAAGGTACCGTATCTACAGAGGTCAGAAATTCATGAAGGTACCGTATCTACAGATGCCATACATTCATGAAGATATCGTATCTACAAATGTCATAAATTCATGAAGGTACCGTTTCTACAAATGTCATAAATTCATGAATATACCGTATTTACAAATGTTATAAGTTCATGAATGTACCGTATCTATACATGTCTGAAATTCATGAAGGTACCGTATTTACAAATGTCATAAGTTCATGAATGTACCGTATCTATACATGTATGAAATTCATGAATATACCGTATTTACAAATGTCATAAGTTCATGAATGTACCGTATCTACAAAGGTCAGACATTCATGAAGGTACCGTATCATCAGATATTGGAAATCCATAAAGGTTCTGTATCTACAGATGTCATAAATTCATGAAGGTACCGTATCTACAAAGGTCAGACATTCATGAAGGTACCGCATCTATAAATGTCAGAAACTCCTGAAGATACCGTATCTACAAATGTCAGAAATTCATGAAGGTACCGTATCTACAAATGTCAGAAATTCATGAAGGTACCGTTTCTACAAATGTCAGAACTTCATGAAGGTACCGTATAATCAGATATTGGAAATCCACGAAGGTACCGTATCTAAAGATGTCAGAAATTCACGAAGATGCCGTATCTACATATGTTAGAAGTAAGTAGTCAGAAAAACGCATTTAGCTATTCATGGACTGTTTTTTTTCTTCAAACTATTTACAAAACGCGGATATACAAAAAGTATTAGATATTGATCGTATTTACCACCCTTTCTAGATGTTTATCTTTTTCTAGTTTAATTCAATAAAGTTACAAATTATTCGGTTGTCTCACGGAATTAAGAATTTTTTCGAAACAGAATATTCTTCAATTTTAGAATTTTAATAGATTTAGACGGATTGTTAAATACGGGACCTGAAAGCGACTTTAATCATCATCAAAGAGCCACATAAAAGCGTCTATATAACTTTTAACAGGTTAAGTGTTTTATGCGTAAAGCGTGAATAAATCATGTCGAGACAAATGGTCTGACAGATAGGAGTAACAAATGGTCTTCATTATCAACTGTTAACTAGGCTTTTAATCTACGGTGTAAAGTCTGAATCATGGCTCATCAACGGACAACGAAAATAATCACACCACGCCATGGCAAATCCGACCTACGGTGTTCGTGTCTTTCTTTTAACTCTTTCTCACATACAGAAAATTTCTGAAACCCCTGCAGCAGACTCTTGAACTCATTGTGACGAAAGGAGAAATTGCACGAAACTAGCGATTTGTAAACACAAACGGCGCGAGTACTGGTAAAGTCTCCAGAGAGCAGACATCGAGCGTGACTAATATGAGCTGAAAGCTTGTTTTGCAATCTCTGTAAAATAAATACCTTTTAAAACTTTAAATGATTGATTGTTTGGGGTCGTACGCCGCTCTCAATAATTTGGTCAGTTATATCACGGCGTTTCTTTGGTAAGTTACTAGTACTACTGGTCCATTTTATCCTGACACCAGCCAGTCAGTCAGTCGTAATGATAACCCCACAACCCTGAGTGCCAAGGAGGGCAGCCATTACTACCATTTTAAAATTATTTAGTATAACGCGGCCGGAGATTGAACCCACGACCGCCAGCACCCGAGCCGGACGCTCTACCACTACACAGCCGAGGCGGTTTAACTCTTTCAGCGCCGAATTGTTTAAAGTAGACTCTTCCATGTTCAAAATCGGGCGTTTCCATTTCTTCTCATGTAATACAATTTTGGACTATTTTGATAACTAAAAGGCAAACAATGCTGATTTCAGGTGAGACAGCTCGTTACGAGCTGACTCGCCTGAATCAGTATTGTTTGCAAAAACCTGAATATTGCCTTTGGCGCTGAAAGAGAGTTAAACCCGAAGGCCGGTTTTACGTGACGTAGCTGAGAAGGTAAGAGGACGATGATAGTATATTTTCAATATGTAAATGATCTGCTCGACGTACCGTGTGAAATAATGGAGCTGCCTCAGGTATAATGGGGACTATTTCCGGTTTTATCGGAGGTGACTATAGACTTACACGTCTGTCCGCCCGTCTGTCTGTACACTCAAATGGATGGACTATGCGATAACTTGAAACTCTATAAGTACAAGAGCCATGTTCTTTGAAAGTTGGTTTTATGCATAAAGAGAGCAATCTGAGGATTATGAATTATTAAATAGTTATGTTTTCTTGAAGGCAAAATGACAACGTCAATGTCACATTTCAAGGTCAAGGGTCAAGGATGGTGCCCCCTAACCGAAAGGGGACTTCTCTATCGCCTGTTATACTGCAGTAACGTGTTGCATCTCCATGTTGGCATTGGTTGTTTGGTGTTGTAAGCCACGTTCAACAATGTTTCAGTTATATCATGGCGTTTCCTGATTAAGTTACCAGTACTGCTGGTCCAAATATCCTGACACCAGTCAGTCAGTCAGTCAGTGATGATACTAACCCCGCAACCCTAAGCGCCAAGGAAGGCCGCCATTACTACCATTTTTAAAGTATTTGGTATGACCCGGTCGGGAACCGTACTCGCGACCTCCCATCGTCTAAGTCTTCAGCATGTTCACGAGTCATTGTTTCGGTGATTCGACTTAGTAACGTCGGTCCTCTCTGAGCTTTGTCCTCCCATCGCGTTATGTCATCGTATTTCCTTCTTAAACACTAACTTTCTTTTAACCCTATCCCTCATACGACAATTTTTCAGCAGACGACTTTGAACATATTTTGTCAAAAAATAGAAAATCTCTATAATTGAATGGATAACCTATGACTAAAATTGTGGCCAAAGGATAACATTGCTCGTTTTGAGCAATTTCTTCTTTTGTCACTATGTTTTCAAAAAGCTGTCTGCTGCACAGGCGTCAGAAAGCGTCTACATGAGAGAAAGTGTTAACAAGAATATCTCAAATTTGAAGAAAACAGATTGGAATAAAAAATCAATTAAAAGTTAGTACCATGAACCATTTTGTGTAAGTTGCCCGGGAAACATGTTCCTTCAAGCACTTGTATAAGAGGGCATCGAAACGCTTTGATTGGTGGGTGATATATCTCAAATACTGATGAAAAAGGCTATAAAATTCAATAAATTCATCAATCCTTAATTTTTGAACGAGCTATTTTATAGTTCTACTTTGTATTTTATAAGTATTACAATAACATGTTGTTGTTGTTTTTTATAATTGTAAGACAGAGTGGTACAGTAAATGTTATTGGAATGGTGAAGGTTTTGTTTGATTTAATTTAAAAAAATAGTCAGTGTAAAGATCTCAACAGTGGATTTAATTATTGTGTGGTGGTAGAGCGTCCGCCTCGGGAGGTCGCTGGTTCGATCCCCGGTAGGGTCATATTGCTACCAAATACTTTGAAAATGGTAGTAATGGCTGCCCTCCTTGGCGCTCAGGGTTGCGGGGTTAGCATTACGACTGACTGGCTGGTGTCATGATAAATGGACCAGTAGCACTGGTAACTTACCCACGAAATGCCGTGATCCAACTTGAAGCGGCTTAAAACACCAAAACAATCGATCAATCAATGGAGGCAAACGGATTAATCTGCGCGCGCACAATGCATGTTTTAGATATACGCGTACATGTACTTCGTGCATTATCATTTTCTGTTATTTTTACATGACTCCAACCCTTCTTTATTTGACACGGTCAACGCTTGATAGTCAAACATCTCAGGTAACACGGATTTCTACTTTTGTTTTTGTTCTGATTTATTAAGAAGTGTTTGGAGTGTTATTTATTTTTTCTACTATTTTAACCACGGCAGACGAAAACCAACCTTCGGGGAAAATGGGGACCAGCAATGGTCCATATTAACATGCGCCTCTGCGCAGACTCGGGTATTAATTTGTATGTTCGCCAATTAATTTTAACACTTTCCCACATACAGACGCTTTCTGAGGCTTCTGCAGCAGGTGACTTGGGGAAAAGTTATATCATGGCGTCTTCATTTTATTTCAGTTATATACTGGCGTTTTCATTTCACCAGGCGAAAATGGTAACCGTCATTTTGGACCAAATCGGGCCCGGACAAAACCGGTGTTTAATATTCTCTACTTTCACTTTCAAACAAGGTCAAAATACTAAAAGTGATCAAATCAATCATTTCCAGTGCATCCTATACGCATTTACAATGAATTCAAACTCAATGTCATATATTCAATGCATTCTGATGATGGTATACACTCATTTCTACGCAATTTTATGGATTATTTGGCTCTAGACAAGCATAACAGCGGATGTATTTGGTGTAATTTGACCTATGAGTATCGTGGAACCTGTTGTAGAAAGGTTTTGATCATAATTTGACTATACAACACGTGTGCTTTTTTACCCTAATTGTCGTTAATTTCTTAACCTTTTAACCCTTTACCTCATATGGACACTTTCTGACGCTTATACAGCAGACGGCTTTTTGAAAACATAGTGAAAAAAGAAGAAATTGCACAAAACGTGCAATTTCTCCTTTTGCCACAATGTTTTCCACTTTTTGTCAAAGGTTATCCATTCAATTATGGAGATTTTCTATGTTTTGACAAAATATGTTCAAAGTCGTCTGCTGCAGAATTGTCGTATGACGGAAAGGGTTAAAACCACATTGGAAGAGCAATTCCCGGTCTATAGCGACCATATATATAGTTCCCCGATAACTCATTTTCTGCATATAAAGACCACCTGTGAACATAGACCATATTGATGCCTGCAATGGATGGTCTTTATACGCAGGTTCGACTGTAGTAAATTGTAACACATGTATTTACCTTACCGTCTTATGATTTTTTTAGACAGTAAAACACGAAACATTATCGTTCGAAGCAGGGCAAAATCAATATTTTGAACAGAACAGATCATAAGTTTATTGATTTGATCTAAAATACAGTACAAACATATAAACATATAACGTAACATACATGAATGTGTAAACAAAATAAATAATACAGAACTAAAAAAGTATTAAATAGTTTTCCCTAAGATCTTAAATGGAGGTTGAACGTACATGCAGTATATTTATTCTATACATTTAATTATGGAACAATATTTAAAACTTAAAATTCGAAAAGATGTTTCATAACAGTTTAACACTATTGAAGCATACTAGTAAAGATAGAACGCGTTCACAATGAGATAATCTCTATATGTCCACCGGGGCTCTAGATAAGGGGAGTTATTGTACGTTCTAAAATCCTTATTCTACCCTCTAACCCTCTAACCCTATGTTGTGGGTACTCAAAAGAATCGATTCTTTTGAGTACCCACATCATAGGGTTTGGTTGGATGATATGAGAGATATTGTGAGATAAGGGAAGTTATTGTACGTTCTAAAATCCTTATCTCTAACCCTCTACCCCTCTAACCCTCTACCCCTCTAACCCTATGTTGTGGGTACTCAAAAGAATCGTCTCATCGAGACGATTCTTTTGAGTACCCACATCATAGCGTTTTGGTTGGATGATATGAGAGATATTGTGTGGAAAAGAGCCGTATACTCCTCCTTATCTGGAGCTCTGGTCCACACTGTTTGCAGAACATGTCTGCTGATTTTGTCTATATCGGGGAACTTTATTATTTGTAATGTGATTTATCAATTATCTCGTGCCTTTGATACAAACACTGAAGATGGTCGAAATATGATGCGATATATATCTCAAGGTTGTTCCAATAAGACTTGCTTAAATCTTTCCCACATATAGATGCTTTTTGACGCATCTTTAACCAACGACTTTTGAAAACTTTGTGACAAAAGGAGAAATTGCTCAAAGTGAGATTTCTACATTTTTTCAAAATTAATTTCACTTTCTTTTCCAGAAATTATACCTTCATTAATAGATATTTTCCAAGCTTTTTGTTTAGATATTTATAAAGTCGAATGGTGCAGATTCGTTGCATGTGGGAAAGGGTTAATACAGTCTTTCTTTGAAACATTATTCGTTTTCAGTAGCATATCGTGCTAAACGGAGACGAGAAAACTTGGTAACAAATAGTCCTGTTCGCGTCTCCGTGTACATATATACACACTAGACGCACACGTAGAAACGGGAACAAGACGGGGAAAAACAATGTTGATTTCATATCATCAACCAAAAACGTTTTGATTGGTTGATCTAACATAATAACTGGTTCTGTGATTGGATTCCGTAGAAAAATCTATACGTCTGTAGGCTAGGTTACAAATATCACGATTCTAGTTCTGAACGTTCACAGCCGAGCGGTGCCGATTAATATCGATTATGACGGTCCGTCACGTGTCGGATATATCTAAAAATAGACTACATTCACCGTGACACATAACAGTATTAAGTTTTCTCTATACGTTCTTCTTATTCCCACCGCTTTCGACACTTGCTTAGTCATATCACGGCGTTTTCTGGATACGTTAGCAGTACTACTGCTCCATTTATCCTCTCTAAAGACACGGGTAGGTGAACTGGCTGCCGTGATATGACTGAACAAATGTTGAAAACGGCGTTAAACCCTAATTAACCAATCCATCTATACTGAGACTAGCCAGTCAATCGTAATGCTCACAATCCTGAATTCCTGCGCAGGTGTTATCGACTTCGTTGAAAAACATCATGTTATATTGGATGTTTTATGAAATTATGCTTTAACAGAATGAATAAATAAGTAGAGCGCAATAACTATCAAGATAATACTGTTATTTATTGTATGGTGCTTTACGACGCTTTCAACAATTGTTCAGTTATATCACGGTGGCGTTTCCTGGTAAGTCACCAGCACTACAGATCCATTTATCCTGACACTAGCCAGTCAGTCGTAATGCTAACCCCGCAACCCTGAGCGCAAAGTAGGGCAGTCATTACTACACTTTTTGAAGCCTTTGGTATGACCCAACTGGGTATCGAACACGCGACCTCCCGCACCCGAGGCGGACACTCTACCACTACAGCACCGAGGATGTCCTATAATCATAGGAAGGGAGCTCTTTATCAATATTGTTCACAAATATTGTTTATTGAGGGTCAACGCCATATTCAACATTATTTCTGTTATACCGAGGCGACCGTTCATTTATTCATGATCCCTGGGTAAAGAAACCAGTACTGGGCTAGGAAATGTACCCTGTCCAATGGCACTCGACCATGATCGCCGGGACTGGGGATCGAGGCCGGGACACCCGGTTCAAAAGCCCCAACATTGACCACTCGGACACGGTGGATTCCATGTAGACTGCATTGTTTTCAAAATCCGTTAACCCTTTCAGCACCGCATTGTTTAAAGTAGACTCTTCCATGTTCAAACTCGGACGAAACTATTTTCATGTTATAGGATGTCTGGAATATCTTTATAACTTACAGCCAAACAATGCAGATTTCAGGTGAGACAGCTCGTTACGAGCTGCCTCACCAGAATCTGTATTGTTTTGCAAAAAGCTCAATATTGCCTTTGGCGCTGAAAGAGTTAATTGCCTTTGGCACCAGCATAAGAGATGTAATGTTTGACTTTGAAAACGACCATGCTACGCAATAAAGATTAAAAAACATTCTGGTTTGTCTAGATTGCACGAAAATGCAATTTGCATGCAACTTTCTCGAGTATAAACCATTGCATAATGGTACACCACCTCGGGGTAAGACAGACTGCTCGTAATTAATTACCAATCACTCTTATAAGCGGTGAAGCATCGTTATTAAGACACTACACTCTCCAAAGTAGTTTTATTCAAATTATCTATTTATGCACATCCAAACCTTCGTAATTCTAGCATATGAATCGCGTCTCGCATTGCGTGGTAGTATTAACTCGCCGCGTCGGTGTTGTAGTGGTAGATAGATAGATAGATAGATAGATATTTTATTTCGTAATTTAGGCCACCGGACCATTATACAACAACATTTATAAGTATATACAACAGGGAGTGATGAAATACATTATAACAATGACATTTGAAGTTGGAAAAATAATTAGGATACTGGGAGAGTCTCACTTCTTAGTTTGAATGCGCTCTGTTTTTTTTTTTTTTTTGCAGTATTGTATACTTCAGACTGGATATTTGTATTTAATATTGCATACAATTTGTCAAGAGTCTTGTTGTTTATCCAGGATACGTTAAAATAAATGTCTCTTAAATCGTCATATGTAGGACATTCGTAAAAGAAGTGAAACTCATCTTCAATATTGTACATATTTTTATCAAGACATAAAGGGCAAAAACGGTAATGTCTTGCAATCGATAGGCGTCTACCTCTCTCTATCATAAGGTCATGGATAGAGCATCTAAAGTTACTATATATTGTGCGTAAGGAGACAGGTAAAAATGAATTTAAATATAGCTCTGGGTTTAATAATGATTTGAAATGTTTGTAATGTTGTCCTTTTCCCGCATTGTTTTTATCCATATGCCATTTTTGTAAGTAGCGTCCGCCTAGGAGTCGCAGGATCGATCTCCGGTCTGGTCATACCAAAAACTTTAAGAATTGAAGGAATTGCTAAATCTCCTTGGCACTCATGGTTGTTGAGTTGGCATTACGACTGAATCGCTGATGTCTAGACACGTTGACCAGTAGTACTGGTAACCCATGACACTCATGGTTGTTGAGTTGGCATTACGACTGAATCGCTGATGTCTAGACACGTTGACCAGTAGTACTGGTAACCCATGACACTCATGGTTGTTGAGTTGGCAATACGACTGAATCGCTGGCGTCTAGACACGTTGACCAGTAGTACTGGTAGCTTACCCAGGAAACTCAGTGATATAACTAAATACAATGGTTGCACGCGGCGTGAAGCACCGACACAATTAATTCTTTTACATAGATAACTTAATGTAAGATATGTACCCACAAAATAAACAATTATCAAAGTAGAAACATACATAGAAAAAAAAAGAGCAAATGGTGATGATGATTATAACCCAACGGGGTAAGTTACAAGTACTATTGGTCCATGTATCCTGACAGTAGCCAATCAGTCGTTATGCTAACCACGCAACCCTGTGCGGTCAGGGAAGGCAGCCATTACTTCCTCTGTAAAAGAGAACATATGTATCACATGGCTAGGTGAACCGGGCATCGCAACATAACTGAAATACTATTTAAACGATATCAATCAATCATAACGGTGGAACGAATATCGGCCATTAAAGCTGAACTCCAGATTTAGCTTACTGGATATGGTATGTCTACCCAGTAACAATGAATCATAAACGATCAATATTTAGATGTTTATGGTACTGTAATGTGTAATTATCACAGGATTATGATTCTAATATTTCAAGATTTCAAGACAATTTTTGAAGTTTTAAAGCTTCGACTATAATACAAATGTTCTGGAGTTCAGCCCCTTTAATAAAGAAGTTTCCATAATGTGTCACCCTAGATCTAACAGTATACTAAAGCTCTACGTTACTAACACCAATGTTATCGCAACCAGTACAGATCCAGATGAAGCTGCGCATCTGTAAACGCTCTGTATTGTTTGTCAATTTGTCATAGCATATTAAAGGTACTGAACTCCAGAAAATAGATATTATAGTCACAATTTTGAAACTGTTCAAAAGTTGTCTTTAAACATTAGAATCATAATTCCGGGATAAAACGAGTGTATTAGTTTTCACTTTACAGTACCATAAATATCTAAATATTGATCGTGTATGCTTCATTTTACTGAGCAGACATAACCGGTAAGCCAAATATTGTAAATTGTTATGACTTTCAATTGACAGTTTTTCAACATTTACTGCCCAAAACTATCTATTACTTACTTTGTTGTCACTATTAGCAATATTTGCAAAACTTCTAACATATCAAAAGTTTGATCTCAATCTGGAGTACAGTACCTTTAATAGAAACATCTAATAACTATTCGAGGGTTTGGCGTGAAACGGTTGTAACTAAAAACCTATTTTGAAAACCCTGGTTTAGGGGCAATTCTAACCCCTTTGTAAACAATGCAAATTTAGGTGCCATTGCTCAGAACGAGCAATGGCACCTAAATTTCCATTGTTTACCAAGAAAAATGATTTAACGCTTTTAAAGACTTTATTGCGAGGTGATTAACCTTGGTAACAAAATATCAATTTTAGTTACAACCGTTTCACGCCAAGCCCTCGTATTGTATATTTATATCAGAATAAGAGAATGTATTTGTGCATATTTCGCTGCACATGTCATTAAATGCAATACGTTTATTTTTTCCTTGAGAGCACCGCTAGAATGATATATTTAAGCACCGCTTAATTTCTAAGCACCCCAAAACTATACCTTTCCAATTTACCCTTTCGCTGCCAAAGGCAATTAAAGGCTTTTGCAAACAAGGCAGAATCAGGTGAGACAGCTCACAACGAGCTGTTTTTCACGAAATGTACACTGTGTGCCGCTTAGACATTACATTTTACCAAAGTTGCCGTTTATCGAAAAATAGAATTGTCCAATTTTAAACATAGAAGAATCGAGAGCATCGCTTAACCCTTTCAGCGCCGAATTGTTTAAAGTAAAAACTCTTCCATGTTCAAACCCGGACGAAACTATTTTCATGTTATAGGATTTTTGGAATATCTTTTATAACTTACAGCCAAACAATGCAGATTTCAGGTGAGACAGCTCGTTACGAGCTGCCTCACCTGAATCTGTATTGTTTGCAAAAAAGCTCAATATTGCCTTTGGCGCTGAAAGAGTTAATTTCTAAGTACCGCCAACTATTACTTTTCAATTAATGTGTTTAACAGTCATAATACGTTAAGATACGTGTTTGATATTTAACGTTTCGAAGTGGCGATGATCATTTAATTTGCACTTCGCATATAATTACATCGCCTCTGGGCGGCCATTTGCTATATTCAATTCGACAGAACTCACCCGTTACCTCGTGATGCCATGTGGTGGTAGTATTCACGTGAGCCGTTCCGCGAGAACACCAAACACTGTGGATCATGTCGCGCAGGATGATCCGGACATTCACTTTACGCCTCTTGTGGATTTTCTATTTCAGGAATCATTAATCTATACCTCTATTCCCCCCTGAGACGGAATGTGTCGGCGCGGATAAGCCTGGCGTGGACTGTGCAGGCTGATATGGGTAGATACATTACGCATAATGTTGGTTTTCTCGTGGAAAGGCTCAATTATATTCCTTATCCCTTTCACACATACAACATATCTGCTACATAGGACTTATAAAATATATTGGCAAAAATATGCAAAATTTATGTAAATGAAAGTTTAATAAATAAATACAAATGAAATCATTGTGGCAAATGGATAAATTGGTCATCATGAGCAATTTCTCCTTTTGCCTCAATGTTTTCAAAAGTCGTCTGCTGCAAAGGCGTCAGAAAGCATGTATATGCGGTAAAAGGGCTACTATAATCGAAAATAGTAGAAAAAAAAAAAAGAAACCTGCAAAGAAGTAAACACAATAAGGGAAACAAATGGCACATCGTTTGTAGTTTATTTTTGTAAAACTTCTCAGTTTAAAAATGTCTTTAAGGAGTCGTCAGTCTGCGCAGACGCAGCCAATATTTGTCGAAGGTCGGTTTTGGTGTGACGTAACTCTAACATCCCTTATATTCTTATTGGGATACTCTCGCTAATGGCTCTTTAGCTATTTATTTCTGATACATGAGTCGTCCCACGAGAAAACCAAGAGTGTCGACCCGGATCAGCCTAAGCATGCCGCGCAGGCTTACCCGGACAGACACTGTTCTCCTCCTGTGGAATTTCTGTTTCAGGAATCATTACCCTTTACCTCTATTCCCCTAAGACGGAAAATGTAGGCCCGGATTAGCCTGTGCGGACTATGCAGACTGATCTGGGTCGATACAATTTCTCACAGTTCATACCGTTGGTTTTTCTCGTGGAATGGCTCGTATATGTTCTAGTTTGAAGTAACACGATGTTGTCGTTGGCCCTAAAGCAATCAAGCCCTTATGATATCAAGAATTTCGTCGAAGCGCTATCATATGGGGTCTCCTAGTACTTGGGAAAGAACCGCGTGAAAAATAATAATACCGATTTACCAAATGAGTCAATGAATACGTGATTGTATAGAAAGATCAGTTTTAACCCTTTCCCTCATACGACAAATCTGCAGCAGACGACTTTGAACACATTTTGTCAAAAGTTGGAAAATCTCTATAATTGAATGGATAACTTAAGACGAAAAGTGGAAAACATTGTGTCAAAAGGAGAAATTGCACGTTTTGTGCAATTTCTTCTTTTGTCACTATGTTTTTCAAAAAGCCGTCTGCTGCAGAGGCGTCATAAAGCGTCTATATGAGGGAAAGGGTTAATATACGATTTGTGTTGAGTAACGTTTAGCTTTACGGTGTCCTTCGTTAAAGCGAGGTAAAGTGTTACCTTTTGCAGTTCAGAGACAAAAACCCGACCTAGCATCAAGGAAGTTTTGATAATTTGTATGTTAAAAGTATGGGATGTATTAAGCTTTACATAGTCGAGCCCCGGTAGATCAGTCGGTAGCGACGCGGGCTATCAATTCAGGGGTTGTCAGTTCGAACCCGAGCTCGGCCAACATTCTTTCCGACGTTTGTTAAAAGTCACTGTGACCCAGCGTCATTCGTCTTCCACCAATGGGCGAACAGTCTTTGTGGTAAAGCAGCTTGGAAAGTATGTTGTGTGCAGTACTGATGTGATAAAGGCCTGGAAACACTTGACTAGGTGAACTGGCCGCCGTAACGTGACTGAATTTTTTTTGAAAACGGCGTTAAATCCCAATCAATCAATCAATCAGCCAAATCTAACAGTAATTCAGATTGTTGCCATATAGCGGCTGATCGCTGCAAACGTAAACAAGGAACGATTGATCGTGAACGCCAATATATCTTTCAGACAACCTTATAGAACTAACAACCAACTTACAACGTTTGTATTATCCAAAGCTGAAGTCATCAAACGCTTTTACCTTTAACTGGACACAAAATATATTGTAAATTAACTGACATATGGTACCTTTTTTTGATTGACCTTTGTCCTTTGACCTTTGGTCTGCTCACAAAGGCACTTGTTTGTATGAACATGTAAAAGGTTGCTTGTAATAACTTGCCAGATCAGAACAGACGAACAACATTGATTACCTCAAACAACAAGATTTGATATATGACTGTTAGTGAGATGCATAGTTCGCCAAATGTTTTACTTAAGCTTAATATTATTTCGACGCATTTGCAGTAAACGACTTTTGAAAACATTGTCACAAAAGGAGAAATTGGTCATTGAATCGACGAAGAACTTAGCGTATTCACAGGCTGATTTGACGCTGCACTGATCGCAACTGTCCGGGAAGCTCCTTCTTTGCGTCGATGTTCAATGTGTTGTAGACGCGCTCCTCAAATCATTATCAATTGATTCGACGACGAACATAGCGTATTAACAGGCTGATTTGACGCTGCACTGATCGCAACTGTCCGGAAAAACTCCTTCTTTGCGTAGATACGCTCTTTGTTGATGCCGATACGTTTCAAATAATTACAAACGAATGATTGTTCATTGAACAGACGACGAACATAGTATATTCTTATTATATTCTTCTTAGGCTGATCTAAAGCTGCACTGATCGTAACTGTCCGGGAAAAAACCCTCTTCTTTGCGTCGATGCTCTCTCTGTTGATGACGCGACGTTCAAATCGTTACAGACGCTCTTGCTTATGTCAAAATAAGCAACCGCGAGAGAGTGAGTACTTAAGGTTAGGCGCCAGCGTAAAATACAGCCCCTTTGAACAAACGGACTCGAAAATTTGTTTTCCAAAACCAATCTCTTATATAATGCACTTAATGTATTTTATACGGACTGTAATGTGTTTTGAACAACGTTTTGATAAATCCGTGCAGTAAATTATGACTCCGCGGTTTAAACTTTTCAAATTGAAATAGGGGAGAAATGAGAGGGTAACCGAATGATCGGCACTTATCCGGATCTTGAAGTTTGTAATTTGTTGCTCCCGAGATGCCGCTCTGGCTGGCCCGCGTGATGGATATTTGTACGTATTGAAACACTGTCTCGATTTTAAATCTTTTTAAAAGATTTTTTCTGCATGTTTATGACTAGGCAGACATTTTAATAGTCGCGGAAGGATATTTTAATTAACCAATCGCAAGTGAAAACACAAACACACTTGCAGACAGGGTGGAATAGAGAGAAATCCACTTCAACAACTCGGTGTATCAAATTAAATTCGGGGGCCACGCCACACGAAAACCGACATTGGCGCAATTACGATCAGCGAATACCGGGATCAGCGTGTGCTTCTACGTAGTCTGATCAGGCCATTATCATGTTCGCCATATAGACGCGCAAGCCTTCAGAGAATTGGTGTGACCAAATGACTGCTGATATAAGTATGAAATTAAATCATAAACGCCATTGATTTCAAAATCTTCCCCTCGGAAGGTCTGTTTTTCCTATGATGTGTCATAATTTGAATTTGTCTACCGTTGTCTATTAGCCCTTAACCTGTGTAACCCGTTCCCACGTGTAGACGCTTTCCGACGCCTCTGCAGCAGACGGCTTTTGAAAACATTGTGACAAAAGGAGAAATTGCTCAAAACGAGCAATCTCTCCGTTTGCCACAATGTTTTCAAACTCTTTTTCAGTAATTAAACTGTCGCATATAGAGATTTTCCGTATTCTTACCTAGATGTTTTCAAAAGTCGTCTGCTGCAGATTTGTTGTATGTGGGAAAGGGTTAAACCTATTACATGATGTACTGAACGTAGGCTCTTCAGAACCGTGGAGCCTCGTGAGCTCTGTCGGTAAATGCGAGGTCTATTGAACATGGGTGGGGGGTCGTGAGCTCGAATCCTTTCTCGACCATTCATTCCGATATTTGAGCAAAGATAATGTGACAATTATTTTTTATTCGTCTTCAATCAATAGGCTAAAAGTTTACTCGAAATTTAGCATGTTGAATTCATTAAAGTAAACATTATGTGGAACACTGGTGCAAGAGAAAATACATGATTAGATGAACTGGTAGCAATGTTAAAACTGTAATGCTTTTAACTCTTTCAGCGCCAAAGGCAATATTCAGGTTTTTGCAAACAATGCAGATTCAGGTGAGTCAGCTCATAACGAGCTGTCTCACCTGAAATCAGCATTATTTGGCTTTTCGTTACCAAAATAGTCCAAAACTTTCAAAAATTGAGAAATGGACACACCCGATTTTGAACATGGAAGAGTCTACTTTAAACAATTCGGCGCTGAAAACCGGTGTTTAACTCCAATTAATCAATCCAAAATGAAAACAACGAATGGCTAAATACAAAAACAGTTAAAATACACGACAGTAATGTTTCAATACTTAATAGAAAATTATTAATGTTCATTTGGGAAAAGTCGAAATTGATAATCATAAGAAATTGGCCCTCTACAAATATGTTTTCATTGTATTAAGGTTTCCTAGCACAGTTTGTCACCAAGGGACAATTTCTGATTAAGCCATAATGATTTCTAAGTCCATCTGCTGCAGGGGCATCAGAACGCATCGGCAAGAGGGGGAGGTTTAATATTCAAATTGTCTTTGCCAAAGCAAAAGACTGTATGAACTGCGTTCTGGCAATTTAGTGTCTGATTGCCTTGTTGGTTTGGCTTTAACTTAAAATGACGTCATAGCATAGGGGGTTAGACTTCTAGTTTTGTGTCACTAGATGTATGAATGTCTATATTACAGGTAGGCGGACAGGGACAGTTCATGTGATTTTGTATACGGATGGACAAGGGGCGCGCACGCCTGTGTAATCGTTGATCGACAACATTCCCAAATTGCATGACGTTGCTCATTTAGATGGAGTTTGGCCTTGGTATAGTTTTCACTAATTTATTAAGGGTTGATCCAGGACCAAGTTCAACATTTGAACCCTTTCCAACGAACAAACGCATTTTGACGCATTTGCATTAAACGGCTTTTACCTACAATGTGCAATTTTATGCAAATAATTAAACTGATTTGTTGTATTATTTGAAACTATTATATATATCTATTCATTGAGATCTTATCAGTTTTCCTGCCGAAATGTCAAGCACTAATCATAATTAATTTCTCAAAGATTGAATTAATTTACTGCACAATTTTAAAATCCAGGCATTATAAGCCAAAATGCCACTGATTGGCCACTGATTTTTAAATCTTCGATTTACATTTAACGTGGTAATTACAAATACAATACAATACAATAAAATACAACATAATACAATACAATACCATATAAAACTATTCAATACAATACAACATATTGTATTTGCAATAATGTACACACAGTACAAATAGCAACATACAACAATACAAAGAATATACGCGATGTTGCATTTTGAATGACTCAGATAGTGTTGAGAATATTTGTCATTTAATGACACAACTTATTGTGTATAACATGCGCTGAAGTGGTTAGATATTGAAATATGTTGAGTTCTTATTGATTGTGTATGAATATCAAAAAAAATATTTATTCATTTATGATAGTTTCATTTATTTTTTATTAGCATAATATATATTTGGCAATTTTTGAGATTTACTCCTTATTTGTAGAAGATATAATAGTTGTATACATGTTTTATGGTTGACCAATTGCAAACATAAGAACTTTAACTCTTTCAGCGCCACAGGCAATATTGAGGTTTTTGCAAACAATGCAGATTCAGGTGAGTCAGCTCGTAACGAGCTGTCTCACCTGAAATCAGCATTGTTTGCGTTTTAGTTACCAAAATAGTCCAAAACTTTCATTAATTGAGAAATGGACACACCCGATTTTGAACATGGAAGAGTCCACTTTAAACAATTCGGCGCTGAAAGTGTTAAAAGAACTTTTAACGTAAATCATAAGGAAATTGACATGACTATGAGAAAGCCCAGAATTATATGATTTGTCACTGATTTCATCACTTTTGTTTCAGACAAGTTTTGTCTAAAATTATGTTCAAACCTGGATAAGGGGGTATATCATGTTTTCAAGATGCAATGCAATGTATGAATATTTGAAGTGTTTGTTTGACTTAAGTATTACGCCGCTCTTAACAGCAGACGACTTTTGAAAAAAAACATTGTGACAAAGGGAGATATTGCTCATTATGAGCAATTACTTCTTTTGCCACAATGTTTTCAACCCTATTCAATAATTACACTTTTATATATAGAGAGATTTTCACATTTTTGCCCAGAATTCCAAGTCGTCGTTGTATATATGGGGAATGGTTAAAATAATTCAAAAATAGCAACTAGTCGTTAACCCTTTACCTTATATAGACGCTTTCTGAAACCTCTGCAGCAGACAGCTTTTTGAAAACATAGTGACAAAAGAAGAAATTGCTCAAAACGAGCAATTTCTTCTTTTGCCACAATGTTTTTCACTTTTAGTCATAGGTTATCCATTAAATTATAGAGATTTTCGATTTTTTGACAAAATATGGTCAAAGTCGTCTGCTGCAGAATTGTCGTATGAGGGAAAGGGTTACATGCCATTCTAAGAGTCGTCGTATACGATGTGTTAGTTTGTATAAACGGTATTTTACACCGCTCTCTAAAGGTGTTTTTTTCCCCCAGTTATATCACGGCGTTTCCTGGATTATTTAATGCCGATATCATTTATCCTGTCACCGACGGATCTGTCTTTATGCTATATCCGCAATCCTTGATACCAAGAAGGGAACAATCTCTACCATTTCTAAAGTTTTTGGTATGACGCGACCGATTATCGAACTCTGGTACTCCACTCCCGAAGGCGGACTCTATAAAACCTCTGCACCACGGACACGGTCATGGATATTTGAGCGTGGTTCCAGGAAATCAAATATTAGCGTACTCGTATATATCACAAGCGTATAATATATGAGTCGTCCCGCGAGAAAACCAACAGTGTGGTCTCTGCGTAAAGTATCGATCCGGATCAGTCTAAGCATGCCACACAGGCCTACCCGGATAGACACTTTTCCCCTCCTGTGGATTTTCTGTTTCAGGAATAACTACTCTATACATCTATCCCCCTTAAGACGGAATGTGTCGGCCGGATCAGTCTGCGCGGACAGCGCAGGCTGATCTGGTCGATACATTACGCAGATGTCTATCGCCGCAGCTGCATTTTGGGTCAATGTACTATATGTGAGCCGTCCCGCGAGAAAACCAACATTGTGGACTCTACGTAAAGTATCGATCCGGATCAGCATAAGCATGCCCTGCAGGCTAACCTGGACAGACACTTTTCGCCTCCTGTGGATTTTCTGTTTCAGAATTCATTACTCTATACCTCTATTCCCCTGAGACGGAATGTGTCGGCCCGGATCAGACGTTTCTTGAAATATGCGACCAATTTTGAAAAGAGCCCATCTAGTCCCTTTCAGATTGATCTGAAACCACACCGATACGGTTGATCTACCAATCTTGTCAGACATTTCTTGAAATATGCGACGACTTGGAGAAGAAGCCGACTTAATCCCAGTGATCTGAAACCAGACCGATGCATTATGGTTGATTTTCCTGTGCAAGGCTCATTGCATGCTGTAAACTAGGAATTTTCTTGGAAATTGCATAAGAATGAACATTTGTTTAGCATGTTGTGTTTCTATAAAACACGTTCCGTGTGTTTCTGTATCGGAAAGTTTACGATTGTGAATTCAGCCCGTTCTTGGAAAATACCATTTTTGCGTACGAGTTGAATGTGTTTCAAGGATAAATATTTCTATTCAACAATAATTGGTTCCTGTTATAAATATTTTGGCTCGTCAATTTATCCCGAAACCCGGAGCGAAAGAGTCGTAATGCTAACAACACAATCGTGACCTGTGCGCCATAACTACCCTGTTTTAAGATATTTTGTATGACTTGGCCGGTGATCGAACAAGCGACCTTCCGCATCAAGTAGGACGCTAGATACTACTACATCGAGTAGGACGCTATATACTGCTACATCAAATAGGATGATAGATACTACTATATCGAGTAGGACGCTAGATACTGCTACATTAAGTAGGATGATATATACTACTATATCGAGTAGGACGCTAGATACTACTACATCGAGTAGGACGCTAGATACTACTACATCGAGTAGAACGCTATATACTACTACTACATCGAGTAGGACGCTAGATACTACTACATCGAGTAGGACGCTAGATACTACTACATCGAGTAGGACGCTAGATACTACTACATCGAGTAGGACGCTAGATACTACTACTACATCGAGTGGGACGCTAGATACTACTACATCGAGAAGGACGCTATATACTACTACATCAAGTAGGACGCTAGATACTACTACTACATCGAGTAGGACGCTAGATACTACTACTAAATCGAGTAGGACGCTAGATACTACTACATCGAGAAGGACGCTATATACTACTATATCGAGTAGGACGCTAGATAGTACTATATCATATAGGACGCTAGATACTACTACTACATCGAATAGGACGCTATATACTACTACATCGAGTAGGACGCTAGATACTACTACATCGAGTAGGACGCTAGATACTACTACATCGAGTAGGACGCTAGATACTACTACATCGAGTAGGACGGTATATACTACTACATCGAGTAGGACGGTAGATACTACTACTACATCGAGTAGGACACTAGATACTACTACATAGAGTAGGACGCTAGATACTACTACATCGAGTAGGACGCTAGATACTACTACTAAATCGAGTAGGACGCTAGATACTACTACATCGAGAAGGACGCTATATACTACTATATCGAGTAGGACGCTAGATACTACTACATAGAGTAGGACGCTAGATACTACTACTAAATCGAGTAGGACGCTAGATACTACTACATCGAGAAGGACGCTATATACTACTATATCGAGTAGGACGCTAGATAGTACTATATCATATAGGACGCTAGATACTACTACTACATCGAATAGGACGCTATATACTACTACATCGAGTAGGACGCTAGATACTACTACATCGAGTAGGACGCTAGATACTACTACATCGAGTAGGACGCTAGATACTACTACATCGAGTAGGACGCTAGATACTACTACATCGAGTAGGACGCTAGATACTACTACATCGAGTAGGACGCTAGATACTACTACATCGAGTAGGACGCTAGATACTACTACTACATCGAGTAGGACGCTAGATACTACTACATCGAGTAGGACGCTAGATACTACTACATCGAGTAGGACGCTAGATACTACTACATCGAGTAGGACGCTAGATACTACTACATCGATTAGGACGCTAGATACTACTACATCGAGTAGGACGCTAGATACTACTACATCGAGTAGGACGCTATATACTACTACATCGAGTAGGACGCTAGATACTACTACTATATCGAGTAGGATGCTAGATACTACTGCATCGAGTAGGACGCTAGATTCTACTACATCGAGTAGGACGCTAGATACTACTACATCGAGTAGGACGCTAGATACTACTACATCAAGTAGAACGCTAGATACTACTACATCGATTAGGACGCTAGAAACTACTACATCAAGAAGGATGCTAGATACTACTACATCAAGTAGGACTATAGATACTACTACATCGAGTAGGACGCTAGATACTACTACATCGAGTAGGACGCTAGATACTACTACATCGAGTAGGACGCTAGATACTACTACATCGAGTACGACGCTAGATACTACTACATCGAGTAGGACGCTAGATACTACTACATCGAGTAGGACGCTAGATACTACTACATCGAGTAGGACGCTAGATACTACTACATCGAGTAGGACGCTATATACTACTACATCGAGTAGGACGCTAGATACTACTACTATATCGAGTAGGATGCTAGATACTACTGCATCGAGTAGGACGCTAGATTCTACTACATCGAGTAGGACGCTAGATACTACTACATCGAGTAGGACGCTAGATACTACTACATCAAGTAGAACGCTAGATACTACTACATCGATTAGGACGCTAGAAACTACTACATCAAGAAGGATGCTAGATACTACTACATCAAGTAGGACTATAGATACTACTACATCGAGTAGGACGCTAGATACTACTACATCGAGTAGGACGCTAGATACTACTACATCGAGTAGGACGCTAGATACTACTACATCGAGTAGGACGCTAGATACTAATACATCGAGTAGGACGCTAGATACTACTACTACATCGAGTAGGACGCTAGATACTACTACTACATCGAGTAGGACGATAGATACTACTACTACATCGAGTAGGACGCTAGATACTACTACATCGAGTAGGACGCTAGATACTACTACGTCGAGTAGGACGATATATACTACTACATCGAGTAGGACGCTAGATACTACTACTACCTCGAGTAGGACGCTAGATACTACTACATCGAGTAGGACGCTAGATACTACTACATCAAGTAGGATGCTAAATACTACTACTACATCGAGTGGGACGCTAGATACTACTACTACATCGAGTAGGACGCTAGATACTACTACATCGAGTAGGACGCTAGATACTACTACATCGAGTAGGACGCTAGATACTACTACATCGAGTAGGACGCTAGATACTGCTACATCAAGTAGGCTGATAGATACTACTACATCGAGTAGGACGCTAGATACTACTACATCGAGTAGGACGCTAGATACTACTACATCGAGTAGAACGCTATATACTACTACATCGAGTAGGACGCTAGATACTACTACATCGAGTAGGACGCTAGATACTACTACTACATCGGGTAGGACGCTAGATACTACTACATCGATTAGGACGCTAGATACTACTACATCGAGTAGGACGCTAGATACTACTACATCGAGTAGGACGCTAGATACTACATCGAGTAGGATGCTAGATACTACTACTACATCGAGTAGGACGCTAGATACTACTACTACATCGAGGCGGTTGTAGGACTTTAGAACTCTGGAAAATGGTTTGGTTCCAAACATATATTAGGCACGATGTTTGGCGTATCCTCCCTGTGAGTGCATTATCCAAATCGGTATATGAAGTTTCAGTTTATTGATTGGTTGAGCTGTGCTGTGGTGTGGGGATTCGCAGATGGGGCTTAATTATCATTTAACGTAGCTATTATCGCTTAGACTTGAATTGAATAACACTCATTATGAAATTAATATATCTTTTTACACTATTATCATGATTAGCTGTAACATACTGCTTTATTATGTCACGATGATAACAGAAATGTATATACACTTTTTATGAAACAAGAAACATGTATGAATCTTGAATATTGAATCTTGATCTCATGTTAATTTGTAGACAGGTTCTTGCTTTCAGGCTTTCCAATATATAGACGCATGTTTACGAACCTGCAGCAGACGAGTCTTCAAAACATTGTGGCAAAAGAAGAAATTTTTCATAATGAGCAATTTCTCCATGTTGAACAATATTTCCAACTCAATGCAATAATTATATGTTCATATTTTAGAGATTCTCTCGCCTAGATATTTAAAAAGTCGTTTGCTGCAGATTTGTTGAACGAAGGAAAGGTTTCACATATATATATCGTTTTATATCACACCCAGTTAAAGTTTTATTGTTTTATAAGTCGTAACGAATGTTTGATATTTACAAAAAGATTACATAAATTTATAGACGAGGTTACAGACACCATTTTATTTGAGACAAAATTGGCCACGCCACGAACACTCGTAAATAATCCAACCTTCGTACGATAACGACCCGTCCTTTCTCGGATACATAACGATAGTTACGACATCTTATATTGAAAACATCATGGAGAAAGATGTTATTTAACCCTTCCCCTCATATAAACGCTTTCTGACGCCTCTGCAGCAGACGGCGTTTTGAAAACATAGTGACAAAAGAAATAATTGCTCAAAACGAGCAATTTCTCCTTTTGACACAATGTTTTCCACTTTTAGTCATAGGTTATCCATTCAATTATAGAGATTTTCTATGTTTTGACAAAATACGTTCTAAGTCGTCACCTGCAGAATTGTCGTATGAGGGAAAGGGTTAAAGACGTCACGTTGACGTCATTTGGCGTCAATAAAACGGACATTAATTAAATCTATATGCATGTCGCCTTTTGAAAGCCTTAACGTCAGAGATCATGTTTGTAAGTTTTGAAGGATATTGAATCACTTTAACAATTTGTCTCGAAAGGTGTGGTACCGTGGTGTAGTTGTAGAGCGTCCCGCCTCGGAAGCTGGAGACCATGGTTTCGATCCCCGGTCGTGTCATACCATATACTGTTTAAAGTTGGTAGCAATTACTTCCCTCTTTGACGCTAAGCGTTGTTGTGATATCATTACGGTGACTGGTACGCTGGTGTCAGGATACGCTTACCAGTACTGGTAAATTGTTTCAACAGAGACCCACAGGGAAGACTGGGCATGTCTCTATAAATAAAGTCTTTGTTATTATTATTGTTTTTATCATTAATTTTCCCAGCAAATGCCGTTATTGGGGCACCGTCTCGGTGGTGGTGCAGTGGTTGAGCGTCCGCCTCGATGCGGGAGGTCGTGGGTTCGGTCCCTGGCTGGGTCATACATAAAGGTTTTAAATATTGGTTGTAATAAGTTCCCTCTTTGACGCCCAGGGTTGTTGGGATAGCATTATGACTAAAACGCTGCTGTCGGGATAAGCTTACAGGTATTGGAGTTTTTGAGAGAACAAAATAAATAAATAGAGGATATTAAACTCGTTTTCTAAAATTTTGTATTGAATGACCACGAATGTTATGTTCTATTTATATCATAAATTCCAATTCGACGATTATTAGTGCAAATTATATATAACGTCGCTATATAGCGCGGTCATTTTCAATGCTTTTCATTATGACGTTACGTAGCATTGTTAATACACCAGTTATATACTGAAAAATATAGAATGACGTTATTTTACGCTGGCGACGTCATTTATGATATAAAAATATATATTCTACAAATAGTTATCCAAGCTTAATATGTACATATATTTTTTAATCACTAATTATATGTAAATATATTTTTTAATCAATAATTATGTGTAAATCGTGAGATTTTTAAAACACAATAGATACCTGCACCAATGAAGGGTACATTTGTGTTAAGTTGAAATTAATTTTAACTTTAAATAAATAATGGACGAGTATTGTGATAAACACATTCAATCAAGGAATACCAAACATAAACGAAATAAAAGGAAAATGAAAGTCCTTGTTGTTGTTTGTTTTAAACCAGTTCTTACATATTTACGCAGTAGCATCTGAAAATAATAAACGGGACGCTGATCAAGACTTCACGAACATGCTGGTTAATCCTTGTCTATCTCATTTTTTTAAAAAATGATTTAGGGACGTCGAGTGCATGATAGACAAATGGCGAGTAAGTCGCCTATAGCAGAATATTTCACGAATATGCTGATTTATCCTAGACTGCCTCATTGTAAAATGATGTTTTAGGGGGCGTCCAGTGTATGATAGGCATATAGCAGAATACTTCACAGAATACTTCACGAATATGAAGTTTCATGTGACACCTGGTCTATCGTGTGTTTAAATGATATTTTAGGGGGCCTCCAATGTATGATAAGCAAATGGCGTTAACTCTTTCAGCGCCACAGGCAATATTGAAGTTTTTTTGCAAACAATGCAGATTCAGGTGAGTCAGCTCGTAACGAGTCCAAAACCTTCATGAATTGAGAAATGGACACACCCGATTTTGAACATGGAAGAGTCTACTTTAAACAATTCGGCGCTGAAAGAGTTAAAGTCGCCTATTGCAGTATTGCCCTCTCGCAGCCAAAGGCAATTAAAGGCTTTTCGCCAACAATACAGATTCAGGCGGCAGAAGTCCAGATAAGGAGGGGTGTACAGCTCTTTTCTCCCACAATGTATCTCTTATTATTAAAGCAAATCCTATGTTGTGGGTACTCAAAAGAATCGTCTCACTGAGACGATTCTTTTGAGCACCCACAACATAGGTTACAGGGTCAAATAAGGATTAAAAAAACATGCAAAACGCCCCTTATCTAGAGCTCTTGGTGGTACCGCTCGTAACGACGCGGGCTGTCAATCCAGGGGTTGTGAGTTCGACTCCCGGCTCGGCCAACTTTCTTTCCGACGTTTGACAGAAGTCAATGCGACATGCGTCATTCGTCTTCCACCAATGGGCTAAGTCTATGTGGAAAAGCAGCCAGTTGCTTTGGAAGATTGTTGTGTGGAGTACTGGTGTGAGAAAACCAGGAAATACGTGTGTAGGTTAAAACATATGACTGAGAAATTGTTAAAAACGGCGTTAAACCCCAATCAATCAATCAATGGTACCGCTCGTAACGAGCTGCCTCTCCTAAAATCTGCAGTGTTTGCCACTTACGCATTTCAATTTACCAAATGTGCTTTTGGACAAAAAACGGATTCGTCCAATTGTCAACAACGTAACAGCCGGTTTTGTAAAATTCGTCAATTAAAGAAATAAAGAAGTCATCTTCCTCGGAAGAATGTTATGTGGGGTACTCATGTGCAGGTGAACTAGCCGCCGTGATATAAACGAAATATCATTGAAAGCGCCGTTAAAACTGCAATCAATCAATAAGAACTGGAAATCCTCAAAATTATCTGAAAAATGCTCACATAGGTAAAACCTGCTTTAAATTGTTTCCCAAACATCTACTAGGAGCTTCTGAAGTACCCAGATTACACTCAAAGTTGATGAAGGCTTATAAATAACTCCAAATAGGGTTTTGATGTGTTCGATTAGAGGCCATCCGAATGCACAGACGCAATGTAGGATCGCTTATCACATTATCTTAGTGATTTGGGG
This sequence comes from Serripes groenlandicus, assembly GCA_031761405.1. Lineage (NCBI taxonomy): Eukaryota > Metazoa > Mollusca > Bivalvia > Cardiida > Cardiidae > Serripes > Serripes groenlandicus. The sequence continues at coordinate 54,996,742 of JASEVX010000003.1, forward strand.
GGCGAGCGGAGAATGCGAATTAGAAATTTTCTGGCGCCATCGGCTTGTCGAGACTACCATAATATATACTTTACGTGACAAGCGTAATTTGTTGAACGATCCTTAAAGACCCGGTGACAGCAATTGTTTGATTTTTTCACGAGCACAAGCGTCTTCAAATGCAGTTTGAGATCTCATTAGTTGGCAAGTTCGTGGAGTCGTAAACGCCATATCATGTACGTGGCTTATTTCCATTTTGCGCATGCGTGTTGTGTATGTCTGTTCGCTTTTTTCCGAATATAAAACCGAATAACCTTTTTAAAAAACAAAACATGGATTCGATCAGATGTTATTCCTGAATAGTTCCCATGTTTGATTTGCTTAATCCTACAAAAATACTATTCTTAACTCTTTCACTGCCGAATTTGATAAACTGTCGATTATTCCATGTTGAAAACTGGACCACGCCATTTTTCGTCCAACAGGAACTTTGGTAACATTTAAAAGTCTAAGTGGCAATTAATGCAGATTTCAGGATACACGCTCGTTACGAGCTGCCTCATCTGAATCTGCATCCCTTTGCAAAAGCCTTTAATTGCCTTTGACAGCGACAGAATTAGGCAGAATTGTTCTTGTCGTTTTAATTCACGAATTACGTTCTGTCGAAGACAAATTTAGATATGAGCCGTCCATGTATCGACCCAGATCAGCCTGCGTAGTCCGCACAGACTGATCCTGGCCGATATATTCCGCCTCGGGGGGATAGAGTAATGATTCCTGAAACAGAAAATCCACAGGAGGCGAAAAGTGTCTATCCGGGTAAGCCTGCGCGGCATGCTTATGCGGATCCGGTTCGATACTTTACGCAGAGTCAACAATGTTGGTTTTCTCGCGGGACGTCTCGTTTTGCTTATTTTCAACAAGATATTCGGGAGTATTTTGCTCTGCTGCTAATGCGTATAATAGATCCTTTGGAATATGCATTACTTTTAACATTACATGAAGGTAACTTGTTTTTCAACAAACACTTTAGTTGGTTGTTGTTGTTGTTGTTGTTTATTAAGGGGGAGGCTGGGCTTGTTGGGCTTTTTGATGAAGGGGGATTTAATTGTTTCATCATTGTATGTTTTTTTATGATAGCTACCAAGATGGCCTCATTGTAAAATGTATATAAATATAGTATTATTATTATTATTATTATTATTAGTAGTAGTAGTAGTAGTAGTAGTAGTAGTAGTAGTATGTGTCCGTATCTAGAACGTGGACAACAGTATTTTCCATTATTTACATTTAGCATTTACAACATTATGGGCAATGTTTCTTTTAGCATCATTTAGTTACTGGTCAGTTACAACCAATGTAGCTCACGCGGGATTAATGTTAAAAAGAAGTGGATGCAAATAAATTGTTTTCCCTCAGATGACTTCAAAGCGGACAACTCCAAACCCACACACATGTACTCTGCTGCAGACGACTTTCAAAAGATCTCGGCAAAAATATGGAATATCTCTTCAAATTAAATCAAAGTATAATCGTAGAATACAGTCGAAACATTGTGGCAAATGAAGAAATTGTTTTTTATCAGTAAAACATTCTCCGTTTGCCACAATGTTTTCAAAAGTCGTCTGTTTCAGAGAGTTCAGAAAGCGTCTGTTTCAGAGGGTATAGAAAGCGTCTTTTTGTGGGAAAGGGTTAACATTACCATTCAGATTAAACTAACTGAGTTGTTGGTTGTTATCAAGTTGCCCTCTCAGATGTTCATTGAGAACATTCACCCTGTCCCACATACTACAAATCTGCAGCAGACGACTATGAAAACATAGTGACAAAAACCTATAAAATCTCCATAAAAGGTAGCTTAATTGTTACATAAAGTTGAAAACATTGTGGCCATAGAAGAAATTGCTCATCAATGTTTTCAAAAGTCGTCTGCTGCTTTTGCCTCAAAATGCGTCTGCAGGTGGGAAAGGGTTAAAGTCGGACGATGGGTTCCGATAACTTAGGATGTAACACCACAACGGAATTGGTTCCCGGTCGTATTTACTGTAACACCACAACGGAATTGGTTCCCGGTCGTATTTACTGTAACCCCACAACGGAATTGGTTCCCGGTTGTTTTTACTGTAACACCACAACGGAATTGGTTCCCAGTTGTATTTACTGTAACACCACAACGGAATTGGTTCCCGGTTGTATTTACTGTAACACCACAACGGAATTGGTTCCCGGTTGTATTTACTGTAACACCACAACGGAATTGGTTCCCGGTCGTATTTACTGTAACACCACAACGGAATTGGTTCCCGGTCGTATTTACTGTAACACCACAACGGAATTGGTTACCGGTCATATTTACTGTAACACCACAACGGAATTGGTTACCGGTCATATTTACTGTAACACCACAAAGGAATTGGTTACCGGTCATATTTACTGTAACACCACAACGGAATTGGTTCCCGGTCGTATTTACTGTAACAACACAACGGAATTGGTTCCCGGTCGTATTTACTGTAACACGACAACGGAATTGGTTCCCGGTCGTATTTACTATAACACCACAACGGAATTGGTTCCCGGTCGTATTTACTGTAACACCACAACGGAATTGGTTCCCGGTCGTATTTACTGTAACACACAACGGAATTGGTTCTCGTTCGTATTTACTGTAACACCACAACGGAATTGGTTCCCGGTCGTATTTACTGTAACACCACAACGGAATTGGTTCCCGGTCGTATTTACTGTAACCCCACAACGGAATTGGTTCCCGGTCGTATTTACTGTAACACACAACGGAATTGGTTCTCGTTCGTATTTACTGTAACACGACAACGGAATTGGTTCCCGGTCGTATTTACTATAACACGACAACGGAATTGGTTCCCGGTCGTATTTACTATAACACCACAACGGAATTGGTTACCGGTCATATTTACTGTAACACCACAACGGAATTGGTTCCCGTTCGTATTTACTGTAACACCACAACATAATTGGTTCCCGGTCGTATTTACTGTAACACACAACGGAATTGGTTCTCGTTCGTATTTACTGTAACACGACAACGGAATTGGTTCCCGGTCGTATTTACTATAACACGACAACGGAATTGGTTCCCGGTCGTATTTACTATAACACCACAACGGAATTGGTTACCGGTCATATTTACTGTAACACCACAACATAATTGGTTCCCGGTCGTATTTACTATAACACCACAACGGAATTGGTTCCCGGTCGTATTTACTGTAACACCACAACATAATTGGTTCCCGGTCGTATTTACTGTAACACCACAACGGAATTGGTTCCCGGTCGTATTTACTGTAACCCCACAACGGAATTGGTTCCCGGTCGTATTTACTGTAACCCCACAACCGAATTGGTTCCCGGTCGTATTTACTGTAACACACAACGGAATTGGTTCTCGTTCGTATTTACTGTAACACCACAACGGAATTGGTTCCCGGTCGTATTTACTGTAACACGACAACGGAATTGGTTCCCGGTCGTATTTACTGTAACACGACAACGGAATTGGTTCCCGGTCGTATTTACTGTAACACGACAACGGAATTGGTTACCGGTCATATTTACTGTAACACCACAACGGAATTAGTTCCCGGTCGTATTTACTATAACACCACAACGGAATTGGTTCCCGGTCGTATTTACTGTAACACGACAACGGAATTGGTTCCCGGTCGTATTTACTATAACACCACAACGGAATTGGTTACCGGTCATATTTACTGTAACACCACAACGGAATTGGTTCCCGGTCGTATTTACTGTAACACCACAACGGAATTGGTTCCCGGTCGTATTTACTATAACACCACAACGGTCGTATTTACTGTAACACCACAACGGAATTGGTTCCCGGTCGTAGTAAACCTACCCTAAAGCAGTCCTTTTTAAATTGTTGAAGTAGCACTTCTCCTGCACTGTTTCATTGAGATGCGAAGTCAGAGAGGTATACTAGTTTGATTTGCTTTCAGTTGGAGCATTTCTGTATTATGTGTGTGCATTTATTTGTATTTATTCCAGAACTATTTTGTGCTGCGGCATGTCAACTGATTGATTTGGGCTTAACACCGTTTTCAACAATTTTTTCAATCATATCACGGCGGCCAGAGTTCACCTACTCTTGTGTTTCCGAGCTTTCTCACAACAATACTCCACACCACAGACTTCTTTTTCAAATAGACTGTTAGCCCATTGGTGAAAGACGATTGACGCTTGTCACAGTGAGTTTTGTCAACTGTCGGAAAGAATGTTGGCCGAGCTTGGATTCGAAGTCACAACCCCTGGATTGACAGCCGGCGTCGCTACCGCCTGAGATATCGGGGCTCGGCTGCAGCATGTCAATACGGTTTGGTCGATGGAATTTGGCGAAAGCTTCCAACCAGAAATATGCACGGTGTATGTGTACGACTGCGAACAGCCAAACACATATGCACGCTTTATTTGACATTTGTTCGGCTTATATTATAGGACAGTAAATGAACAATTCAGAACGAGAGCCAGGAATGACCATTTCTCTGTGGATACAGATCAGCAGAGGTTTGAATACACTCATTTTCATTCTATATTTAATTGGCTAAAAAGTCACAAGTGTCACTCCTTATCGTTCGGATTACTGCTAGAACCAATCTCATATATATCCAGGGGCGTAGCTCCCTTTGGGCACTGTAGGAACGTGCCTAGACCTTTTTTTATAAAAATGCCCCAAAATGCAGCTGCGGCGATACACATCTGCGTAATGTATCGTCCATATCAGCCTACGCTGTCCGCGCAAACTGATCCAGCCGACACATTCCGTCTAAGGGGGATAGATAGAGTAGTGATTCCTGAAACAGAAAATCCTCAGGAGGCGAAAAGTGTCTATCTGGGAAGGCCTGTGTGGCATGCTTAGGCTGATCCGGGTCGATACTTTACGCAAAGTCCACAATGTTGATTTTCTCACCAGACGGCCTACACATTGAGTATTGCCAAGCTACGCCCCTGATATCAGACCACGATACTTCGCTGTAAGGGTCGTCTAGAATGAACCGTATACACTTATTCACTCTTGAGCACGTGATTGGCTTTTATGTCCAATGAAATTGCACGATTCAACAAACACACAAGAACTAACAAACAGCTAACGACTACAGTGCTAGTTAGCAGGTGAGTCTTCAGAATAACCTTTCTCTATGTGAAGAAGCACTGTGACAAATTTGCAGAGGATCATTTCTGAAAGCCTTGTTAAAAAACTGGAAAAATGATCATGATAATCAATTTCTCCTTTTGCCAAAATCATGGTTTTATTATCCATTATTTCCTTTTTCATTTATCATATTGTACATTACAGGAATTTTCCATATTACTAACTCGATGTTTTCAAACTTGTCTGCTGCGGATTTGTGCATGTATGAAAGCGGGAAACTAAAATGGAATTCGTATCTGAACGATCATTTGCCAAACATATACATCGTAGTTCACAGTAAGCAGGGTGTTAGGTTACGTTACCATAGTGTGTTAGGTAAGTAGGAATACATCCACAAACAAACGATAAAGACGATACGATTAGTTTTCCTTCAACACGGCTCAAATGTACAGAGGAACCTGACCTCTGTTCAATAGTAGCTAAAGCAAAGACACGATTTGCGAGATCTGATAAAAATGCAGGAGTTTTCGACGAAAACTGATTTCGTAACACCTGAACGAAAATGCGGAACTGAACTACTGTTAAAGGCTGATACGTTTAACCGTTTTGAGTTAGATTAATCTGAAAACGTCCCCGAATAAACGGTTGATCTATACGATACGTGAAACCCGTTTTCGAAACAATTGAACTGAACAACTGTTAGGTAAAGGCTAACACGTAACCGTTTTGCACCAGTCTAGTCCGAATGCACTCCCAAATTAACGGTAGATATACGATACGTGAAAACCGAATTCGTTATCCCTGAACGTAACCGTTTTGCGTTAAGTTAGTCCGAATACACTCCCAAATAAATGGTTGATGTGATACGTGAAAACCGTTTTCGTTACACCTGAACGAAACGAATGAAAGAAACAAATTTTAGGTAACGGCTAACAAACAAGTAACCGTTTTGCGTTAAGTTAGTCCGAATACACCCCCAAATAAACGGTTGATGCGGTACGTGAAAACCGTTTTCGTTACACTCGAACGAAACAACGGAACTGAACAACTGTTAGGTAACGGATAACAAACAAGTAACCGTTTTGCCTAAAGTTAGTTTGAATACACTCCCAAATAAACGGTTTATACGATAACACTGATTTCGTTACACTTGAAGAACAAAAAGATTTTAGCGCTTAACGTTTATCTTTAACCCTTTCCCACATACAACCCATCTGCAGAAGACGACATTGAAAACATCTAAACACAAATATGGTTGAATGAATACATTGTAGCAAAAGAATAAATTGCTCATTATGAGAACTTTATCCTTTGCCACAATGAATTTAAGGGTTGCCTACTGCAGATGCGTCAACATGCGTCTATACATGGGAAGGTGTTAATGGTTATCGAACACAGGGCTGTTTTGCCTGCCATTATTGAAGATCCACTCGACATTATATTTCCAAATAAAAGTTTACGTAACAAGTGTGTCGCTCAAATAGTTGACGTTCGCTGTGATTTAGATTACACTTGATCTGTTTCTTGATCCTTAAAAAGTCGACCGAGTCATATAGCTACGACCCTACACAGCCTGGAGCGGAAACTATTGTCACCTTATGCGGGGTTTGTTTGAAGCACAGCCGAGCCCCCCCCCCCCCCACCCCCTCCCGGTAGTTCAGTCGGTAGCGACGCGGGCTGTCAATCTAGGGGTTGTGAGTTCGAACCCACGCTCGGCCAACATTCTTTACGACGTTTGACAAAAGTCACTGTGACAAGCGTCATTCGTCTTCCACCAACGGGCTATGCGGAAGAGCAGCCAGTTGCTTGGAAAGTCTGTGGTGTGGAGTACTGGTGTGATATAGTCAGGAAGCACATGAGAATGTGAACTGGCCGCAAGGATATGACTGAATTTCTTTTGAAAACGGCGTTAATCCCAAATCAATCAATTGTCTCAAGCACACAAAAGGATGTTAGAAGCATTTAGATTATTTTGAGCGCCAAAGAGGTAAAACCATTATTTCCATTTTAACGTATTTTGTATGACCGGGCCAGGGAACGAACCTGTAAACTGCCGCACCCGAGATGGACGCTCTACCCCTACACCACCGAGGCGGTCTCGGTAACGACGAAATCAACATAATTGTGACTAGCGTCAAACGCCTTCCAACAAATGGCTAAATGGTCTATGCGTTAATGCAACCAGCTGCCTTAGCCGTACAGGTGCATGGAAGCCAGGAAAGTCCCATTCTGGGTGAACTGACCACCATGATATAACTGGAAAAAAAACCGTATAAAATATTATTAAAAACACACCCAGAAATTCGTTAAAAAAATCCACTTGACACACCACATACAAGTATCAATTCTGAAAATTCTGCCATAAAAGCGTATCATCTTAGCGACGAGGTCTTTTCACTATCTCATATAAGAATGTTTAAACTATGTATCTTATCTATTACGAAGTATGTTATTTCTCAATAACACTTTTTAAAATTAAATCGACACAATAACAGAGAATTGTCTGATGACCTTTGACTTTTCTAATTCCTAAAAATGTATTCAAAGGTAAAGGCTTTACATACTAGTATGCTATTCGAGAATGAAAACTTATTAGTATCGTTTATTATTATATTATCACACTGACATCGGGCCTACACATATGAGCCGGCCTCTGCGTAATGTATCGACCTAGATCAGCCTGCGCAGTCCGCGCAGACTGATCCGGGCCGACACATTCCGTCTCAGGGAGATAGAGGTATAAAGTAATGATTCCTAAAAACAGAAAATCCACAGGATGCGAAAAATGTCTGCCCGGATTCAATACTTTACGCATAGTCGTCCACAATGTTGGTTTTCTCGCGGGACGTCTCATATCCATGATCTGTGTATGCCCAATCAGTACTAAGCTTGGACCAAGAACACTCAATCACGGGGCGTATGCTACAAGTCCCTTGTATTAATCCGAGAAACGGTAATTTATATACCACGATTATAGTTACAATCTTGCCGAATGACCGTCGATTAATAGTGAAGAACTACTTATTGAGCGACGGTGTGGCGTCATGGGTGCAATTAAACTGTTTGCACACAAAGCCTTTAAAGGTATTCTTGCACTGGACTACTTAATCCAGGCTTTGCTCTTATCTTGTCAACCATTTGGTAAGTGCGACTCGAAGAGGTCTAATGAGATACAATAAAATTAACAACTATGGTTTCGAATAAGGAGACTTACATTCCACTATGACCCATTTCTGTGTAATTGATTCGTGTTTAATGGCGATATCAACAATATCCAACACAGTATGTATTCCAGCTAAGCACGTTGTGCACGAATGGCAATGGATGGTCAATCGTCAATCTTCGGAAATCATATTCCAGACAAGATTGGGACTCACGACACCTGGTTGAACGCCGTTTTCAACAATGTTTTCAATAATTGAGAATTAGTATTATTATATTATTTTTAGTATTGGTAGTAGTAGTATTATTATTATTAGTAGTAGTAGTAGTAGCAGCAGAAGAGCTCATGAACGACTTACTGGACACGACTATGTACCTGCTAATTCAAAGTCATATTACCTTGTTTTACATAAGAATTGTATATACTTCTGGAAACCAGCTCGGAGCCATGTTTCTTCAAGTGAAAGCCGTCCACGACAGTTTTAATTTCATTTTCTCGACGTAAACAATTAGCAACCACCAAGCGTCAGAAGTTTTGACATTTCGCAGACGATGTCTTGATTTGTCTGGCGCGCGCCATCCTTCGACTTGATTGGCGGACGGAACTGAAATAAACATAAACGAACATGGTGTCAAATTTGATGCGTGTAGGTAGTCAGATGATCCGATCTTTTCGCTCGTGTTCCCTGACGTAACGCCTTCATTAAGATCACGTGTTATGATTTCAGACACGTGATCGTTGGATGGTTGAAGTGTCGTCTGCCAGCACTAATAAGTCAATACGCCAATCATAGACCTACGCAAATCGAATTATGATATCGATTAGTGTTTGGACTGATTACGCGAGGGATGGACCAGATGATGCAGCTATTACTAACATGTAGCTAAATGAGATTACTGATAAGCCTCTACAGGCTTTCACTAACACTTAAACATGACCTTACAATCATATTTGCCACTACTGTGGGTAAGATCAGAATGAATAGATTTCTGTCTACAAAGTTACATTTTAGAATAACTTTCACATCATTATCATAATAATCATCATCATCATCATCATCATCATCATCATCATGTTATTAAATATATAATATCAACAAGTGTATTAAATCATGCAACTCCTTTATATACGACAATTCTGCAGCAGACGACTTTGAACATATTTTGACAAAAAACAGAAAATCTCTTTAATTGAATGGATAACCTATGACTAAAAGTGGAAAACATTGTGGCAAAAGGAGAAATTGCTCGTTTTGAGCAATTTCTTCTTCTGTCACTATGTTTTCCAAACGTCGTCTGCTGCAGAGGCGTCAGAAAAGCGTCTATATGAGGGAAAGTGTTAAATATACAACCGATGAGTACGCACTCCAGTAGGAGATGAACTTTATAAGCTTTAAGCTTTCTTTCAAATAATGTTCCTTTTGAAATGTTTAATTTAATACTATGTAACTTTTATTGAATAAAATATGTTCTAAACTAATCTAAAATATATTTCATAGAACATATACACCAATACTAAATATGAGCCGTCCCGCGAGAAAACCAACATTATGGCCTCTGCGTAATGTATCGACCCAGATCAGCCTGCGCAGTCCGCGCAGACTGATCCGGGCCGACACATTCCGTCTCAGGGGGATAGAGGTATAGAGTAATGATTCCTGAAACAGAAAATCCACAGGGGGCGAAAATTGTATATCCGGGTAAGCCTGCGCGGCATGCTTAGGCTGATCCGGGTCGATACTTTACGCAGCGTTGGTTTTCTTGCGGGACGGCTCATATCATTAATAATTTCCATCCTTCCTATGCTGTTGTTTCACGCATCTTCAACGTACGACCTTTGAACATCTTGAGACTGAAGGTAAAATTGCTCCTCATAAGCAATTTCTCCTTTTCACGGAATGTTATCAAATCTTTAAAATTATCAACTAACATTTTAAGATTTTTGTCATGGTTTTGCTTAGACGTTTTAAATATGTATTGTTTTAGGAAAGGGTTAACGGATGGAGAGTGGTGCTTAACTCTTTCCCTCATATAGACGCTTTCTAACGCCTCTGCAGCAGACGGCTTTTTGCAAACATAGTGACAAAAGAAGAAATTGCACAAAACGTGCAATTTCTCCTTTTGACACAATGTTTTCTACTTTTCGTAATAGGTTATCCATTCAATTATGGAGATTTTTTATGTTTTGACAAAATACGTTCAAAGTCGTCTGCTGCAGAATTGTCGTATGAGGGGAAGGGTTAAGACGTGGTCTATGGTGGAATCCGTTGCCATAAAACGCATGCTTCCTGAGAGATAACAGGGGGAATGTAGTATGCAATCAGATCAACCCTCGACGAGTTTGACATCTCCAATTGTTAATTTTCATGTGGCAGGATTGTATATCCTTATTTTATTTTTCTTAAAGTTACATTATTATAAACTTTTATTAAAATTAATTTAAGTAACTATCGTTTGCCCTTAGAAACCTTAAATAGAAGTTGTTTGATTCTAAGTAGATTCTACCATGCCAAAGCTTTCATATTTGAATAAATAAAAAATAAAATCACTTTGCTAAACTGGGTAGTTACCGATTAAAGAAATGCGCGAAATAACGGCAGCGAATCGGAATTTCTCGGTTTTTGAATCGGTTACTGTCGTGAGATCCCGTGACATGTACCCCGTGGTAATCACGTGAAGTCCGGATTTATTTATTTTTAAAAGGCGGAGAAAGCAAGTTTGTAATTACAGTAAAGACAACAAATAAAACGATCACCGATTTAGAAAGAAAACGCTCATTAGATGAATTCAATCACTGTTTTTCCAAAAATTATACAGAAGACCAATCAGGGAAAAAAACTGACCAGACGAAACGGGAATAGTCCAATCTAAATGGGAAGTTATCATCACAGTTGCGTATATTTCATTCCAACATCCAGATACAAAGATACATTTTCATTTATAGGTGATAATATATTTTGGCCAAGATGTTTTCAAAATTCGTTCTGCTGCTGATTGTTGTATGCGGGAAAGGGTGTAGAAAATCCTGCAAAGTAACAAGCAGTATCTCGGTGTAGGCCTTGCGATTCTCAATATATATAGGCATATACGATAATGCTCGATCTCCAACTCAATTCGGCTACACTTTCAGCATTGATTGCTAATTGACGCTAGAACGTACAGACGTGTCTAACTTGTACACTGCATGACATTGAGTCCTTTAAACCTTTGTAAACCAGTCTTATCATCTAGACGCTTTCATATATTGCAACAACTACAAAATAAAGCGTTTATAATAATGAGATTTAAGAACAATCGATAACCATTCCCGCGAGCTATTTATAGAACCTTTTGGAATTTCCAGACGCTTCTACTGCGTCATTGAGGTGTTTTGATTATCATGGGAGTTATAGAATGCGCAATGATATTTATTATCTGTCCAAACATGAAGAAAGATAATATTTACATAAATTAACTGTATGTAGATATTATCTCAATACATCTCAGATCTCAGAGGTTTCAATCCGGTTCCAAAGTAGCCCTGACATTATTATTATTAATCGTGTATTTGCATCCCTGATGGAACTATATATTTGGCGGTTTAACGGATGTTGGTTAATTGGTTTGCAGTAAGGAATAAAAAGTCAACGGGCTGTTCAAAACTGACTATGTAAATATTTTCGTTGTTGTTGTTTCTGTTAGCATTGTGGCGATTGTCAAACCAATCGCCACAAAATGGCTATTGTTTGTTCTACTTTTAATAGGTAAAGGGCGTTTTGCGTGTTCTAAAAAATCCTTATTTGACCTCCACAACCTATGGTTTAGGTACTCAAAAAAATCGTCTCAATGAGACAATTCCTGTGAGTATCTACATCATAGGTTTCAATGAGTCTTAACAGAGGTATTATTTAATCAAGACCTGTTTAGTCTTCCTTATCAAGTCATAGGAATTGTTAGAGACCATGGACATTAATTATATCGTTTAGATTATGTCGACAACATGGTACGAAATCTGATTAAACGAGTCATAAAGATGCGTTTACCATGATTCAGTAACGGTGTTGTAATATTTTCTTGGAATTTAGCTCTTTCAGCGCCGAATATTTTAAAGTAGACTTAAAATCGGCCGATTCTATTTTTCATGTAATAAGAATTTTGAAACAGTTTCATAACTGAAAAGTAAACGTTGCTGATTTAATGTACCTGAATCTGTATTGTTTGCAAATACCTCAATATTGCCTTTGGCGCTGAAAGAGTTAAAACAAGAAATGTGTCTGTCTGGCATTCTTTATACCGTCGCAATCAAAGCGTGATGATGACGGTGCTTCTATGCATCTTCAGAATTTTGGACAAACGTAATTGCACGAAAGGTGTCTAAAATGAAATGCCGTTGGTTTCCACTGTTAGTGTACCTGCTTCCTAATTGCGTATAAATGTACATTTATTAATTATCAATAAATGTGATTAGGAAATGTAACGTACATTACAATAAGAGTGTATTCATACTCTATATAGTTTTTCCCCCGACGCAAAGGGTTCGACGGTTAGAAATGCGCCGATGTTTGTCGGCTATGGTGCTAACACTAAATTAATACAATGGCCTAAAGTATGAAAATAATTTATATGGCCTTTGAACACAAATTAACAACACTACAGAAAGAGACGATCAACCTATTACAATTAGGTGTCGATCAGCCCAAAGTTTTGTGTGAAATAAAAATGAACAGACATATTGTCTCCCCTTGTTTTATGCCTGGAGCTGAAACGTAAAATCTTGGAAGATTTTTGCTGTCTACTGTTCTCTTTACTCTGGTTTGAAATTTTGTTTTGTGTGGCTCTTGAATGGTGCTTTACGCCTTTTTGCAGTCACATCGAGGGCTTGGCGTGAAACGGTTGTAACTAAAAACCTATTTTGAAAATCCTGGTTTAGGGGCAATTTTGACCCCTTTGTAAACAATGCAAATTTAGGTGACATTGCTCAGAACGAGCAATGGCACCTAAATTTCCATTGTTTACCAAGAAAAGTTATTTAACGCTTATAAAGACTTTATGGCCAGGTGATTAAACTTGGTTTTAGTTACAACCGTTTCACACCAAGTCCTCTGTATTACGGCGTTTGCTTCATACTTATTGATTGTTTGGTGTTTTACGCGTCTTTCAACAACTGTTCAGTTATATCACGGCGTTTTCTTGATAAATGGCCAGTACTACTGGTCCAGTTATCCTGATACCAGCGAGTCAGTCGTAATGCTAACCGCGCAACCCTGAGCGCCAAAGGCGGGCAGCCATTACTACCAATTTTTAAAGTCTTTGGTATGACCCGACCGGGTATCGAAACCGCGACCTCCCGCACGATGTTTGCCAACTCGACTGATTTGTCGTCTGTATGTCATATTCGTTATTTGCTCTTTCGAGATTTACGGAAAACTTAACATAGACAACGTGACTAGTCGATATGTCCTACATTCGATGAGTGCCATGAGAGTATAAATTATCAACACTGTTGAAACACCAAACATTATGTGACCGGTTGACACTTTAGGTGTGTACATGTATATTTGTGGACCTCACACACACACTCAGCTCACACACTCTCAGCGCACACACACTCAGCGCAAGTACTGATTGAGTATTCAGGAAGTATCGATTAATATAAGTTTCATAGCAATCAACGTAAAATAAATCAATGTATTAGCCCTTCACCTCATATAGACGCTTTATGATGCCTCTGCAGCAGACGGCTTTTTGAAAACATATTGACACAAGAAGAAATCGCTCAAAACGAGCAATTCCTCTTTTTGCCACAACGTTTTCCACTTTTAGTCATAGGTTATCCATCTAATTATAGAGATTTTCTATTTTTTGACAAAATATGTTCATAGTCGTCTGCTGCAGAATAGTCATATGAGGGAAAAGGTTAAAACTGAAATCTAAATACGGGCAACACCGTGACATGCAGATGAACGTGGTGGAAAACACTTTTTAACATGAGTAAGTTGGTTCCTGCGTAGAGGCATCATTATCTTAGAAAAAATAATGGAAACGTAAATATCGTTAAAATAGAAACAGGCTTTTAAACCCTTTTCCTTCTCTTAGTAATTAAATACAACAGTTGCGTATCTTGTTATTTCCGCTAACACAAAATAATATGACGAGCCTACATTCCCGTGCAGTTAAATCTTGCTCTACATTATTCGATATTTATCTATCAGTTTTTGGCAATGACTAGTCCATGCTCCCGCAGAGAGATGCCAATGAACAAGCGAACGGTTGCAGAAAGTCGGAGAGATACAAGGTTAACTAGACGAAGATAGTTAAGAGATAACAGTAGTTTTCTTGTCGAGTCTAAGGCGTTTACATATTTTTGATGGTATAATTAATTCATTTACCACAATGTGAATGGCGTAATGCTCCCTAATCAATGTTAACTGGAATAATTATCAACAAGGCGGCGCTTTCCTTTTATCCCGAAAAGTCCATAGTTTTCAAAAATCTTTTTCGGACAATATAAGAAAGTTTATTGGAAGATTTCCATTTGGAAACTACAAAGGTATAGTCTGTTGTCATGCTTGATATCTATGGTACGTTTAAGAAGTGATGTATGTCTAGTTTAATGATGTTTTGTAACAATTGTCTGGAATTTTAAAGAGGTAAGTTCGGGAGTTAAATCGTATATGGCGGCGATAAGGATTCCAAGACTAATACTGAGACTGCGGTGCCATAGCGTATTATAACCTATAACTACCGACTCCTATCGTCTTGTGATTTAGAACTCAATCTGAAATATTATAATGGAGAGAAGTGTGGACAAAAAAAAATCTGGGGAAAAGGGAATGAAATAATAGAACTCTTTAATAACGTGTTATGTGCTAAATGAAATTAAGCTTTCTGATTGGTCAATGGTGGGAATTATTTTTCTTCTGACCAATGAGCTACTTAAGCACAGTGAATAGTTTTATTGTATCCATCTGAAGTCATACCAATGGTATCACCGTCTCTATTTTTTCTTAAAATTAATAAATAAGTAGAGAACACGTTAGACGCAGACTAGACTGCATTAATGAACTGACTAATAAGCGTCTACATAGTTTTAATGGGTCAACCCTTTCTCACCTGCAGATGCATTTTGACGCAATAGAAGCAGACGACTTTTGCAAACATTGTGGCCAAAGGTGAAATTGTTCATGATGAGCAATTTCTCCTTTGGCCACAATGTTTTCAACCTTATTTAACAATTAAGCTATCTTTTATGGAGATTGTTCAGGTTTTTGTCACTATGTTTTCAAAGTCGTCTGCTGGAGATTTGTAGTATGTGGGCAAGGGTTATGCCAAACTCAATTATCATGAAAAAACATAGTCTTCACCGACCTTTAAATTGAACAGAACAAAGCCTCGATTTCGATAAAGTAAATTAAGGAGGACATTTCGCATGATATACACTCTGTACATAGTAACGAAATAGCTTTAAAGGAGCTGAACTCCAGAACGAAATCAACATTTTAAAATGTTGAAAATTCTGCAAATTTTGCTAATTGTGACAAAAAAGAAAGTTATAAATAGTTTAAAACTATTTGGCAGAACACGTTGAAAAACAGTCAATCAAAAGTCATGAAAATCAGAGACATATAAACTCTGTGAAAATGTACAAAAGTTGGCTTACTGGGCATGTCTACCCAGTAAAAATGAAACATAAACGATTTATATTTAGATGTTTATTGTACTGGAAAGTGAAATTATAACTAATTTTATCCAAGAATTATTATATGATTCTAATTTTTCAAGACAACTTTTGACAATACTATCTATAATCTGGAGTTGATCAATTCTATCGTTTCAATAAAATGTTTAACCACCGGTACTCGACTGCAACTCGAACGCTAGTCCCCTGGACACCCAAACTGTTATATCGTCAAGACGGGTTTTAGAAAATATGTAATTATTTCAGAGGTCGCCTGGTTTGTTTGACACAACCACATGATGAAATGCAAAGAGCAGTAAATTGTGGGAAAGGTTTAAAGTATACTAGTCTAGAGAGGCGATAATGGACTGTTTGTTCACACCAGAAAGGTTCATGGTGAATTGGAGAATAAAAATATTAGGTGAAAACAGTTTTACCGATATGTTACGTCTCACACTTCATTCCCGGTCTATTATCACCTAATTTGATATAGGTCACAATACACCACATAAATTCCTGCTTTGTTTCCATGTAAATCAACTAGCTTCAACATTCAAGTTCAATTCAATTTCTTTATTTCTCCCAGTTTGTACAAGTTCTAACATTCAATTGTCACACTTTCTAAGCGTTTTATAGGTAGAACACCAAATATCATTGAAAATAGTTACATCTAAGCTTTGAAAAACTCCAAATAAATTGGAGGGGGGGGGGGGAGGGGGGGTGGGGGGGGGGGGGGGTTCATGCATTATACCAGAAATAACTCATCTCGCGAAGATGGTCATTTTGAACGAAATCCAGCTGGGACGAAACTGGGTTTTCACATACATTGTACTCTACTGTTACTTTCAAACAAGGTGAAAGTATTACAAATGAATAAATCAAACATTTCCAGTGCATCCTATACATATTTACAATAAATTAAAACTCAATGTCATATATTCAATTCAATGCATTCTGGTGTAGGTATATACTGGTAGAACGAATGTTAATTCTGCTGGATAGCATATTGGTAGAAAGGAATTTTTCATTCTGCTTGGTAGCATTCTGGAAGAACGCAGTTTTCATTCTGCTGGGTAGCATTCTGGAAGAACGAAGTTTTCATTCTGTCGGGAAGCATACTGTTAAAACGAAGTTTTTATTCTGCTTGGTATCATACTGGTAGAACAAATATTTCATTCTGCCGGGTAGCATACTTGAAGAAATAAGATGTTATGCTTGGTAACATACTCGTTGAACGAGGATTTTATTATGCTTGGTGGAATACTGATAGAACGAGGTTTACATTCTATGGGATAGCATAGTGATAGAACGAAGTTTTCATTCTGCTGGGTAGCATATTGGAAGAGTGAAGTTTTCATTTTGATGAGAAGCATACTAGTAGAACAATGCGTTCATTCTATTTTGTAGCATACTAGTAGAACATATTTTTCATCCTGCTGGTAGAATGAAGTTTGCATTCTGTTTTGTAGCATAGTAGTAGAATGAAGCTTTCATTATATTAGAAAGCATAGTGGTTGAACGAAGTTTTCATTATATTGGAAAGCATACTGGTTGAACGAAGTTTTCATTATATTGGAAAGCATACTGGTTTAACGAAGTTTTCATTATGTTTGGTAGCATACTGGTAGAGTGACGTAGTTTTCATTCTGCTAGGTAACATACTGGTAGAATGAAGTTTTCTTTCTGCTGGGTAACATACTGGTAGAATGAAGTTTTCATTCTGCATGGTAGTATACTGCTATACCGAAGTTTTCATTCTGATTGGTAGCATACTGGTAGACTGAGATTTTCATTCTGCTGGGTAACATACTGTTAGAATGAAGTTTTCATGCTGCTTGGTAGCATACTGATAGTAAAATTGATCGATTGATTGATTATGGTTTAACGCCGTACTCCACATACCATTATCAATAAGTAGCTGGCTGCTTTTCCACATAGACTGTAAGCCCATTGGTTAAAGACAAATGACGCTTGTCACAGTGACTTTTGTCAAGCGGACGACAGAATATTGACCTAACAGGTATTCGAACTGACAACCCCTGGATTTACAGCCCGGCCGAATCGCTACCGACTGAGCTACCGGGGCTCGGCCTGGTAGATCAAAATCTTTCATTATGTTGGCTAGCATACTGGTAGAACAAGTTTTTCATTCTGCTACAGCAGCATGATTAAACGACCATTTCGTTCTAGGTAGAGGAAACTGTCAGAGTGGCATTTCTTGCTGGGTAGAAGGAAATTATCTAATTGATTAGTGAGAAACTGATAGATAAGTGACATTTGGTTTTCTTTCTGGTGGGAAAAGAAACATACTGACCGAATAACATGACGTTCTTTTTGTTCAACTGTATAATAAACACACACAAAAAATCCCGTTCTGTTGGATTTTCGAACCAGCAGAATCATTTCGTCAAGGCTGGATTGTCGGTTTGTCAGACTGTGTAACCATATACAATAAATCTAAAGCAGGCGACTTTGAACATATTTTGTTATTGTTTTCAAACGTCGTCTGCTGTGAGGCGTCTGAAAGCGTCTGTATATGGCAATTTGTTTAACCTGATATTCCGGGGGCATTTATCAAGTAAAGTTACACTGCTTTATTTTCGCCATTTATCCGACTGACCGACTCTATTTTCTTGACCAGTATATACATATTTAGGCATGATATAATCCTAAGAAAACAAATTAAATAGCATAAGTAATACGGACTGACCATACAAATTATATGGTCAAACGATTTTCCGGCGCCTTCGTCTAATTAATCACATCAATATGCAACGTTTAACTAATTCAGCGTGAAACACACCCCTTCGTCGGGTTTACTTACTTTAAACATACATACATATCTTTACAAAGAGATATAAATATGTATTAACATGTCTTTGATCGTTACAAGTCATTTTAATGCATACTGTGTACCTTCGTAAGATCTGTGATCGTTAGAAAAGACAAAAATGTTATAAGATAAATATTTGGAGCTACTGTTTCACTGATTTTCAATATATATCAGCGATTCTGAATACGTGTTTTACCGTTGCAAACGGAGAAGAATTAACACGATTTATATATCCAAAAGAAAAACTTGCATTCAACCTGTATTATTTAAAATGCAATTGAAAAAGAAAAAAATCAAATTACGTGTAATAAAGATCTGAATACGAGTACATATACATAACATTGTGGGAAAGGAATATATTGCGCTGAAAGAGCAATGAAAGCCTTTCCAACGATGTTTCAAGAAACCGTTAGTATTAAAATCAAGGAGTAAAACTTCTGTTTTAGCATAATAAGGATTAATTCGAGAGGCGTCGAACTGGACAGACGCGATTGTTCGCCTTCTGTTTGCCGCCAAGGTAGTCGAGCGGAAAACGTTATTAGCTACATTTTTGTAAGGTTTTAGCAATATAAAGCCCTTCTGTGAGATACTCGTTGGACTGACGGACGGGTAGACCAGGGCAATGATCGATTATATATTTTTAATATTTCACTACAGACATGAATATGTACTGCTACTACTTCTACTGCTTCTTCTTCTTATATTATTACTACTATAACTACAACTACAACAACAACTACTACTGCTAGAAATAATAAATGTAATAATGATAAAACAAGCAATTCTACATCGACTACTACTTCCATTACTACTACTACTACTAAACTACTATAACCGTTATAACTACTGTTTCTACCTCTACTATTACAACTACTACTACTACTACTACTACTACTACTACTACTACTACTACTACTACTACTACTACTACTACTACTACTACTACTACTACTACTACTACTACTACTACTATTACAACAACAACAACAACTACTACTACTACTATTACAACAACAACAACAACAACAACTACTACAACTACTACTACTACAACTACTACTACTACTACTACTACTACTACTACTACTACCACTATTATTACTACTACTACTACTACTACTACAACTACTACTACTAGTATTACAACTTATACTACTACTACTACTACTACTTCTACTACTACTACTACTATTACTACTACTGCTACTAATACTACTACTACTACTACTACAACTACTACTACTACTACTGATGTTGCTTCTACTACTACTACTTTTGTTTTTTGTTTGTTTGGAGTTTAACGCCGCTTTCAACAGCTTTGGTCATATCACGGCGGTCAGTGCACCTTCCCATGTTTTCCTGGCTTTCCCACACCAGTACTTACACAACATTCTTTCGAATCCACTGACTACTTTCTCACATAGATCAGAGGTGAGAGGCAATGGAAAACATCGCCCGAAAGAATGTCGCCGCAACCGGGTATCGAACCCGTGACCTCCAGATCACAAGTCAGATACGCTACCAATTGAGCTACCCGGCCGGGTCTACTACTACTACTGCTGCAATTACAAATTGTCCTGATGATATTTGTATTATTATTACTACTACTACTACTACTACAACTATTCATACTAATACTTCTACTGCTACAATTACAAATAATCCTGATGCTATAAGTATTATTATTACTACTACTACTACTACTACTACTACTACTTCTACTCTTACTTCTGCTACTACTTCTACTGCTTCTACTGCTACTACTTCTACGGATACTACTACTACTACTACTACTGCTACTACTACTACTACTACTACTACTACTACTACTACTACTACTACTACTTCTACTACTACTACTACTACTGCTGCTGCTACTGCTACTACTTCTACTACTACGAGTACTACTGCTACTACTTCTACTGCTACTACTACTGTTAATTTTACTAATACCTATACTGCTACCTATATCTCTTCTATAACTACTACTGCTACGACAACTTTGTCTACTACTTCTCCTCCGAATTCAAATGCGACTACTTCTACTATTATATCCACAAATGCCGATATCAATATTACTAAAACGTTTAGCTATTGCCATTTTGGTCTCTTCTACTTTCATATTAAAACAATATTAACGTATGTGATTCCTTTAAATAAGGTAACAATTATATTATACAATACGGTTAAGGACTATAAGCTGTAGGCCATTCGTGCTGACTAAATCTCTAACCACAAAACCACTGGTATAAGTAAAATTTGAGGATTGTACACGGTCAGTTTTAATGTCTCAAATCTACTGGTCAGTTATTTCTTCTGGACCAGTCTGTCGCCACGAAGTCACTGGTGTGGACGGGTTTGGCCTCTTCCAGTCTGAGGTTGGAGACACGTGACTAATCATGGACTGGGTTTTTATGTCGCGTGTAGGTGGGTAAGGCATTGGTGGGTAAAAGACCTTGGTGTTTGTATGAATAAAATTGTATTTATTTGTAGAACATCATCGCAAGAAAATATGAGTTCAGACATTGGCGAATATAGTAAATCCAGATAAGCTTGTGCAGTCTCACAGTCTGTATGTATTAGATAGAGCCGTTCCGCGAGAAAACCAACAGTGTGGACTCTGCGTTATGTATCGAACCGGATCAGCCTAATCATGCCGGGCAGGCTTACCTGGACCGACACTGTTCGTATCCTGTGGATTTTCTGTTTCAGGAATAACTACTGTATACATCTATCCCCCCTAAGACGGAATGTGTCGGCCGGATCAGTCTGCGCGGACAGCGCAGGCTGATCTGGTCGATACATTACGCAGATATATTGATATGAGCCGTTCCGCGAGAAAACCAACATTGTGGACTCTGCGTTATGTATCGAACCGGATCAACCTACGCATGCCGCACAGGCTAACCTGGACAGACACTTTTCGGTTCCTGTGGATTTTCTATCTCGGGAATAATAATTACTCTATACCTCTATCCCCCTGAGACGGAATGTGTCGGCCCGGATTAGCCTGCGCGAACTGCGCAGGCTGATCTGGTGCGATACATTACGCAGAGGCCATCATATTAGTTTTCGCGTGGAACGGCTCAAATGTATTGAAACTATGAGCATCCTCGCACGCAAACGGACCTTCGAATATTCGCGACTTCGGATGTTCTTCTTTTACAAAAGTGTTTTCGAAAGTCGTCTGCCGTAAAAGCGTCAACATGGGGAAATGTCTTAACCTTAGAAGATTCAGAAGCAGAATCCTCTAAAAATGTCGGGTAATTTTATGAAAGTCATCTTCAACAGATCCAACAACTGACAGCAACTGCAACGCAACTGCAGCAGACGAAACTGGTCATAATGAGCAGTTTCACATTTTTTGTCACGATATTTTCAACTCTGTTTTATAAGATACATTCATATCTAGAGATTTTCAATATGTTTACCCCCGATGTTTTCAAAGTCGTCTGCTGCAGAGTTGTTGTATGTGGATTAATTGTTTGGTGGTTTTACGCCGAATTCAACATTTTTTTCATTTATATCACGGCGTTTCCTGGGACAGTTACCAGTATAACTGGTCCATTTATCCTGACACCAGTCAGTCAGTCGTTATGCTAACCCCGCAACCCTTGCACGCCAAGGAGTGCAACCAGTACTACCTTTTTAAAAGTATTTAGTATGAACCGGCCAGGGATCAAACCAGTGACCTCCCGCACCCGAGGCGAATGCTCTACCCCTTCTTTACAGAGACGGTTGTTGTTGTTTATGGACAAAGGGTTAAATAAATCATTGTCATATCATTGTGTTGTATTTAAACGAAGCAGTTATGCCATATTACATGGGTCAATACAGATGTTACAATTTTAGTTATGTTATGTGTCAGTTCGACCGTTGAGAAATCTTCCACTGATACAGAAACAAACATTTTACTGACAAACGTCCCTTCGTGGGCATTTCGGGCCGTCTTATAAACCAGGTATTGTTGGTATCATTGTTTGTTTGTTTAATGTTTAACGCCACCTTCAGCAATTTTTTCAGTTATAGCAAGTCGATTCCTGGTAAAGTTACCAGTACTACTGGTCCTTTTATCCTGACATCAACGAGTAACGGACTATTTAACTCTTTCAGCGCCAAATTGTTTAAAGTAGACTCTTCCATGTTCAAACTCGGACGACTTTATTTTCATGTTATATGATTGTTGGAATTTTTTTTATAACTCACAGCCAAACAATGCATATTTCAGGTGAGACAGCTCGTTACGAGCTGACTCACCTGAATCTGTATTGTTTGCAAAAAGCTCAATATTGCCTTTGGCGCTGAAAGATTTAATGCTATCCCCCACAACTCTGAGCACCGAAGACGGAAAGTCATTACTTCCATTTTTTTTTTTAAATCTTTAGTATAAACATGTGGGGATCGGGCCGGACACCCGATGCGGACGCTCTACCGCTACACACCCTCGAGGCAGTTAACTCTTTCAGCGCCGAATTGTTTAAAGTAGACTCTTCCATGATTAAAATCGGGCGTCTCCAGTTATCATGTAATACAAGTTTGGACTATTTTGATAACTAAAAAGGCAAACAATGCTGATTTCAGGTGAGACAGCTCGTTACGAGCTGACTCACCTGAATCAGTATTGTTTGCAAAAACCTCAATATTGCCATCTTTATGATAACTGGTAACTTCTTCATTTGATTTGAAGAATATGAGATTGGTTGTTGTTATCTGTACTTTCAACAGCATTTCATTTAAATCAGAACCGTTTCTTAACCTGTCTATGACATGACATGACATACATGTGATATTGTTGAAAATGGCGGTAAAAAAACCTTAAAATCTATTTATAAATGAACAGAACAGTGCAGAAATTTTAATTGACATAAGCACTGTAGCACATAAAAACGTACCTATACATGTACATATACATACAACGGAAATGGCACGTCGTCTAATATATACACATAAATAACATTACATCATCTATTATACATTTTGGATTTGACGTTGGAATACTTCTGGATTATTTTACCTACTCCTGGAACAGTATTATATTATAGTTCACCACCACTCACACAGTACTGGTAACACAAATGAGCCGTCCCGCGAGAAAATCAACATTGTGGACTTTGCGTAAAGTATCGACCCGGATCAGCATAAGCATACCGAGCAGGCTTACCCGGACAGACACTTTTCGCCTCCTGTGGATTTTCTGTTTCAGGAATCATTATTCTATACCTCTTTTCCCCTGAGACGAAATGTGTCGGCCCGGATCAGTCTGCGCGGTCTGCGCAGGCTGATCTGTGTCGATACATTACGCAGAGGCCATAATGTGTTGTTTTCTCGCGGGACGGCTCAAATTTGTTTTGTTATGACCATTTTACTTAAACATTTATACACATCCGATAACTTTGGTGTAAAATATATTTTATTATTGTAAAAATATTTTTAAAAAACATTGCTGCAAATCTTCACAACATATATACAGTATATAGAGGTTAATCAAATTCTGCGGATTAAATAGATTATCCAACGAATTATATGAATGTGTGGTATTTCATATCCATTTCCTTTTTAGACTCTCTGGAAATAAACATCGTGTATCCCATCATGCCTAGGAACTGAAACGTGACAATTTCCTGTCAAACCCATACGTCATCGGCGTGTCTCGGAAGGGGAAAACAACAGTTCTAATTCGTTTCTATCAATAGTCAACACTTCCCCTAATCCATATGACACGCGATGCCTTAGCAGCAGGCGATTTTACGAAAACATTGTTGGAAAAGGAGACATTGCTCGTTAAGAGCAATGTCTTCTTTTCCAGCAATGTTTTAAACCCGGTATCAAAATCTTGTCATTGAATACCAAGTTTCTAACTGGATTGTCTCAGATGTTAACAAAACGAACGATTTTTAAAATATCGTATGGAGTAAAACGTTTAAGGCGTATTCGTTTACTCTACCTGAATGAAAACAAACAGTTCATTCCAAAAATACTCCACTCCGCTTGATTTTAGTGTCAATACTGCCAATGTTTGCAACCACGAGTCTGTTTCTTCGAATCATGTAGCGCGCACGCTCGAGAATGCTCTTTAACGCTTACCCTGAAACAGACGATATCTGCCGCCTTTTTGTCAGCAGACGACTTTTGTAAAATATAATGGTAAAGGAAGAACGTGTTCAATAAAAGTAATTTTCTCAATTTTTTCAACAAATATTTTCAACTTTGTTTTAAAAACGATTTTATTTATCAGTTTTCACTGATGTATCACATTTTCCACGATCATATCCAAAAACAGAATTATTCTCAAATTCCCTCGAATCAGATAAAAAAGGTTGGCACTTTCCATGTCGGGTTCTCGTACAATTGACTTCGCCGGTCTTTATTATTACAAGTTTCAGTGTATATTTAAACCTGTTCACACATACAACACATATAGTGTACAGACGACTTGTTTGAAACAGATGCACACAACATTGAGATATTTCTGTAAATGTGTTTTTTAAAAAATTTAATCGTGGTAAAAGGCGTCTGCTGCTAATGCTTCCAAATTCGTTCGTGTAGATCAGAATCAGGCTGCATGGTTGACTCATATGTTTCGACGTTGTCTTCAGCAAGTAAAAAACATTAACCCTTTCCCACGCTTTCTGGTGCCTCAGTAGTAAACGACTTTTGGAAACATTATGGCAAAAGAAAAAAATGCTCAAAAAGAGCATTTTCTCCTTTTGCCTCAATGTCTTCAACTCTTCTTTACATGTAAGTATTTAACTTTCATTTTTAGAGATTGTCCATATTTTTGAATATATCTGTTTTTCTTGCAACGTATTTTGATGCAGGTTTATTGTATTTGGGAAAAGGGTTATTTATTATAATTCAGATTAGGTAACCACGTCCTATTTACAGACGGCGCCTCTCTGCAGAAGATAACGTTTGAAGACATTGTGGCAAAATGAGCATTTTCTCCGTTTGCCACATTGTTTTTAACTTTATTCTAGAACTGCCATACTAAACCTTTTCCCACATACACAACAAATCAGCAGCAGACGAATTTGAAAATGTTTAGTAAAAATGTTTGGACATTTTCTATAAATCAAAGTTTATTTATGGAATAGAGTTGAAATTATTGTAGCAAAAGGAGAAATTGCTCGTTATGAGCAATTTCTTCTTTTGCCACAATGATTTCAAAAGTCGTCTGCTTCAGATGCATCTATATTATAGTTGGGAAATTGTTAATTAACCCTTATATTAACCACCATTAGCAGTTTCTCCTTTTGCCACAATGTGTTCAAATATCGCCGGCTTCAGATGCGTCTTAGGGTGGCTGCATGTGAGAAAGAATTAAGTTTATATTGAAACATTATCTAAACTTAACTAAATAAATATATTTACATGACATCAATTTATGTCTCTTGAATTCAATGTTACAAATGACTTATTTATAAATATTATCGTTTTAAGCTGGGTAGACTATAATACAGATCGGTGTCGGATCTAGATCTACGTCGACAGTGCCAAGTA
>JASEVX010000003.1:55028027-55055021 GCA_031761405.1 Serripes groenlandicus
ACCGGTTCATTTATCCTGACATCAATTAGGTAGTCGTAACCCTGATCGCCAAGGAGGGCAGCCATTCCTATCATTTTTATAGTATTTAGTATGACCCGAACGGGATTCGAACTTTCGACCTCCCGCACCAGAAGGAGGATGATCTACCACTACACCAGCAAGGCGGTGAAAGACAGTACCATACATCATACAGATTAGTGCCAATTTTATCCAATTCCCTTTATCATGTTGTTATCGAACGCAATAATCAGATTATTATGTATTTACCCTTTCCCTCTTATAACAAATTTGCAACAGAGGACATTGAAAAAACAAAGTACAATTTATGCAAAATCTCTATAGATGAACTTATGATTCTGGAATAGAGTTGAAAACATTGAGGCAAAAGTAGAAATTGCCCATATCGAGCGATTTCTTCAATTGCAATAATGTGTTCAAGCCTTTTCAAAAAGTATACTCTCATTTTTAGAGAGCTTCCACATTTTAACATAGTTGTTTTCAAAGTCGTAAAACGCAGATATTTTTTGTACGTGGGAAAGCGTTAAAATGAGTGATCATTATTGACTTAATTTAAGATGTTAAAACTTGGTGGTAAATTTTGATGTTATTGATTATTTGAGTTTTGCTACATATGCATAAAATCATTCTTTATTTGGGAAAAAGGGTTAACCCTTTCCCTCATACGACAATTCTGCAGCAGACGACTTTGAACATATTTGGTCAAAAAATAGAAAATATCTTTAATTGAATGGATAACCTATGACTTAAAGTGGAAAACATTGTGACAAAAGGAGAAATTGCTCGTTTTGAGCAATTACTTCTTTTGTCACTATGTTTTAAAAAAGTCGTCTGCTGCAGAGGCGTCAGAAAGCGGCTTTATGAGGGAAAGGGTTAAAGGAATAGAACAGTACACCATACACGTTAGTGCCAAATATATCAAATTCCCTTTCTCGTGTATTTATCGAACGCGATAATCTGAAGGTTGGGTCTTGTATTAGGAACTACACGTGTAAAACATCGGCCCCAATTAACAAGTAAAAACTGGCCCAGACATCATAAAATGAACGCGGTCTTGATAAACCGGGTCGTGCAAAGATACAACGTTGGTGTACACAACTTCTTTTCCAATTCCACGCAACTATGCATGTTGTTATTATAATACATGTATACAGAATGCTATGACAACATGATAGTTTGCCAGTTAACATTATACCAGGTTTTAATATATGATTATGAAATTAATTATCAGTCTTATCAAAATGTTTGTACGTAAATATTGTTTGTATGTTTTGTATGTTTTCTTGTTTCTTTTGCCATATTTGTTCACTGTTAAAATTTATATTGGCCAAAGGCGTGTTAATGCTGATGTTGCCGAATAAAATTGAATTGAATTGAATTGTTATTCTGTATGTGTTATGTATATATACGTGCTCGAACTTTTATCAACAACTGTTTCAACTATGAAGGCGGCATACTTCTGAATTTGTTTTGGAAATTGAATATTTGACTATTAATATTTTCACCGTGTTAAATATATGAATAAGGATTTCTTTAGAAGAGCAAACCGCTCAAAGAGAAATCAGTCTGCAGCCAATGTCTTATGATGATGATCTTAACTTGGGAAAACGTTAACAAGTTATTTGAACCCGCTTTCCCGGAACCACCCACATTTCCTTTTAACCCTTTCCCACCTATAGACGCATCCTGACGCATCTGCAGCAGACGACTTTTGAAAGCATCGTGACAAAAAGAGAAATTGCTCAAAAACTAGCTATTTCTACTTTTACCATAATGTTTTCAACTATTTTCAGTAATTATTCCTACAATTAGAGAGATTGGCCATAATTTTGAGTAGACATTTTCAAAGTCGTCTGCTGCCGATTTGCTGTATGTGAGAAAGGGAGGGTTAAAACAGAAAGAACAGAGAAGCATGTACAAGTACAACACAGCTTAATTGTCGATAATGGATTACAATCATCCCTCATTATTCATTACTTATCAGCCCAAATCGGCTTTCATTACAATCGCGATAGATCTCATGATAATGTTGTTGAACATGAAGCGATACTCGTTTACATAGCGATAGGACGTGCATCGGGGTAACTTTATCTAACAACACTGGTGTGACACCCATTTACCCTCTCGTCGAATTAGCCCTGGCACAGTGTACTGCTGACCAGACCGTTTGATTTAACCCTTTCCCACACTCATCAAATCTGCAACAGAGGACTTTCAAAACATTTACTGAAGATCCGGAAACTATCTAAAGATGAAGGTTTATTTCTAAAAAAAAGAGTTGAAAACAATGTGGCTAATTGAGAACTTGCTCGTTTTTAGACCTTCTCCGTCTATGACGCGACATTTTACTTTTTACCAAAGTATGTACTTGTAAATTGATAAATGTGCCCACTTGCTATGTCATTTGTAATGTTCATGTATTTATTTGTGTATTTTGTTTTTCACACGGGCTTTGTGGCCTAATGAACTTGCTTTTGAAAACAGTTCTTCATATCTCTTCATAATGTTTTCGTACGTCGTCTGCTGCAGATTTGATTTTGACCCATCTACAGCAGACGGCATCTTAAAATAGTATGCCAAAAACAATCATAGTGAGCAATTTCTGTTTGTGCCATAATACTTCAACTATTCAATTGTATACGTTCCCGTTTATAAATATTTCTTTTGTTTTGAATATATGTTGAGCCGTCTTGCGAGAAAACCAACAGTATGGACTCTGCGTAAAGTATCGACCCTGATCAGCCTAAGCATGCCGCGCAGGCTAACCTGGACAGACACGTTTCGCCTCCTGTGGATTTTTTGTTTCAGGAATCATTACTCTATGCCTCTATCCCCTGAGACAGAATGTGTCGGCACAGATCAGTCTGCGCGGACAGCGCAGGCTAATCTGGGTCGATACATTACGCAGATGCCATTTGACGAAAGTGGAAACAGATTAAGGACTTCCTCTTCCTTTACCTGATAAGGACGACTTTTGCCACAAGTCTTCAGCAGACGAATTTAGAAACCAACGTGGGACAAGGAGGCATTAATCTCATAGTGATCAATTTCGGAAGTCACGGGCAGTGAACTCGCGTAAACTCGATGACGAAAGGGGTCAATCAATTACTTTTGAGTAGTTATCCACGTTTTCCACTGATCGCCTGATTTATGCGTAATTATATTACGAGTTGTGTGAAAGCTTCGTTATTCGTATGAGTCGTTCCACGAGAACACCAACACTGTTGCCTCTGCGTAAAGTTTCGACCCGGATCAGCCTAAGCATGCAGCGCAGGCTAACCCGGACAGACACTTTTCGCCTCCTGTAGATTTCGAGTTGTGTGACAGCTTCGTTATTCGTATGAGCCGTTCCACGAGAAAAACCAACACTGTTGACTCTGCGTAAAGTTTCGACCTGGATCAGCCTAAGCATGCAGCGCAGGCTAACCCGGATATACACGTTTTCGCCTCCTGTAGATTTTCTGTTTCAGGAATATCATTACTATATACCTCATTTGTACTTAACTTTTTCACTGCCGAATTTCACAAAGTCGGCCTTTTCATGTTGAAAATTGGACAACACCATTGTTCGTCCAACAGGAAATTTGGTAAACTGTAATGTCTAAGTAGCAAAGAAAATGCAGATTTTAGGAGAGACAGCTCGTAACGAGCTGTTTCACCCGAATATGCATTGTTTGCAAAAGCCTTTAATTGCTTTTGGCAGCGAAAAGGTTTTGTTATGAAAAGGAATTCAGTGATAAAATCAAACTAAGAAAACAGCGCAGCAGCAGTTCTGATTAATCGAATGAGCAAGCAGAATTGCTGCCTTGCTGCTTTCAAAAGACAGATCAGTTCCGGGTAATGGTTTGCCGAGCCCCGGCAACTCTGTGCGACTGTAAGTGGGGACACAGCTCGTTTCTTCGTGAAGAGCACGTTTTCTGCTTAACTTAACCCTTTCCTTCATAGAGACGCCTTTTAACGCCTCTGCAGCAGACGGCTTTTTGAAAACATAGTAACAAAAGAAGAAATTGCTCAAAACGAGCAATTTCTCCTTTTGCCACAATGTTTTCCACTTTTAGTCATGGGGTATCCATTCAATTAAAGAGATTTTCAAATTTTGGGACAAAATATGTTCAAAGTCGTCTGCTGCAGAATTGTCGTATGAGGGAAAGGGTTAAGAAGTGTTTTCAATGCAAATAATGCAAAATGTCGTCTAAGGAAATGGATTCAGCTTATAAATCAACCTATGTTCGTGCGTTGTATTAGGCATTGGTTGAATTGACGACATATTGTTTTGTTCCTATCTGTATTCATAAATACATGAATAAATACAAAATAAAAAAGTTATTTACATTATTAAACAATTAAGGCATTAACTCACTATAGTCTTATAGGTATATTTTGTCTTACTGCCTTGTTTATTAACAAAAATTAAGAAGAAAGAATTCATAACGATTTAACAACACCTTTATTGACTACAAGGAATTACAGCTTCTAGTCAATGATATACCACAAATGCAATGTTTACATGTTTACACACATTTCGTGACATATCTCATTTCAAATAAACATGATTTTGAAATTAAATGTTTTTTACAAAAAAATAGAATTCGGCAAAAGGTGTCTTTTTACATCCGGGCCATTTTATCAAAATTACTAGTGCAACACACTGGGCTACAGTTCTATTTCGCTGCCAAAGGCAATTAAAGGCTTTTGCAAACAATGCAGATTCAAGTGAGACAGCTTGTAACGATTCGTGCATTCTTTGCCACTTAAACATTCAATTTTCCCAAATGTTCTGATTTACGAAAAATGGAGTGGTCTAATTTGCATCATGGAAACTTCGACTTTGTGAAATTCGGCAGTGTAAGAGTTAAAGGTAGGTGGGACAATGAAAGGCTTTAAAACTCATGTGACATGCTGTTTGTATCTACTGACTTACCTGCAACATCCATCGCCGTGCGTACGTGCCATAAGATCCCTTTTCGCTTGACGGTGTTTATGTGTTAAACAAATACAACGATCGTTCTCGTCATACGCACGTTGTTTACGTGTATCTGGGTGTGACAGTACCGGTATCCATGATTATAAGCTGCCATTAAGTATATCATTACATTTGTAAATGTCGTAAATGCATTGTCGAATTTGTTCATTTTATTAATGTCGTAAAAAACAAACTTTGCAGTTGACATGATTACGTTAAAATCGTGTTGTGCAGTTTACGCCATACCAGAAATGTTATTATTATATACGTAACAATCATGATTAAGCAGGATGTTTACCGCTCAAAATACCGTCTCCATAGTGTAGTGGTTAGAACATCCGGTTTATTATTTGGTGTTTTATGCCAGCTCTAACAATGTGGCAATTATATCACGGCATTTACTTTGCAAGTTACCAGGAGAAGAATTAATATAAGCATATTTTGCTTGTTTTCTGATCCATTCATCTACTACATTGTAACAATGCCAACATAAACTTATATATTGCTTTAACTGAATGAATACATATGTTTAAACTAAGTTACCAGTACTGCTGGTCCATTTAGCCTGACACCAGTCAGTCAGTCAATGGTAAACCCGCAAGACTGAGCGCAAAAGGAAGGCAGCCATTACTACTATTTTTTAAAGTATTCGGTACGACCCAGCCGGGGATATAATCCGTGACCTCCCGAACCCGTGGCGGAAGCTCTATTACTACACAACCGATGCGGTCTAGAACGTCCGGAAAACTCGATTCGATCACCGATCGGGTCTAAGCAAGAAAGCAGAAAGGGTAATTATGGCTTCATGCTTTGGCGCTAACGAATGCGGTGATAGCATTACAACTGATGCATCCTTTTTAGGATGAATAATACTGGTAAACAGGAGTTGCTGCAAGATGCGGCAATTGGCGCGGGAATCAGCATTTTATGGCTTAAGAAATACTGTTTGATTCGAAAAACACGAAACCCGCTTTTAAATATATGATATAAATATATGATAACAATAGATTTTAGTTAAATACGTAAAACGAAGACAAAAATGTCTTTTCCCAACGTGTTGACCTCGATATCCCAAAATTATTGTTAACATTTTTCTGCGCATGCGCGTCCTTTTTTCCCCTTAATATATTCTTAAAATCGCAAAATTGGCAGCCGGCTTTTATAGCGACGTTGGTAGAGTGGTTGACATTTGTGTAAAGTTAAGCAACGTTCATCGCGGTTAGTGCCTGGATGGGTGACCCGCGATGGCTTAACGCCGGTACACGTTACAAATGGTGGCAGCGGTGGGTGTAATTAAAAAACTATGGTTTTAATTTACATTTTAATTATAAAAAAAGTACTCGCATATAAATAAACTGGTTCACTAATCCTAATCTTCATTGCAAACTTGAACGAGAACCATTCTAGTGACGAACTGCTACGGTAATATCCGAGAGCTGACGGTAAAATGCTGCGCATGCGCGATCAATACGATTAACACGGCGCATGCGCAAACCCATTGCACCAGTAACAGTTTTGTCACAACCAATATATGCACTGGTGCTGATGCACCCGCGCAATTAACACCGTGATATAACCATAGCTCTAGATAAGGGGTGTTTTACACGTTCTTAAATCCTTATTTGACATGCAAACCCTATGTTGTTGGTACTCAAAAGAATCGTCTCTGGGTTAATAGATTATAACGTCTCTGTTTGAATATGAGGGTTTCGGTACATGCAATTTGTTGAAAACCAAACAATCCGAAGGTGTTTTTCCACAAATATAAGAACATCTAGAAATCAGGGGCGTAGCTCACTTTAGGCACTGTAGGCACGTGCCTACAAATTTTTCTTAAAATGCCCCAAAATGCGGCTGCGGCGATAGACATCTGCGTAATGTATCGACCAGATCAGCCTGCACTGTCCGCGCAGACCGATCCGGTCGACACATTCCGTCTTAGGGGGGGGGGGGGGGGGGGGAGGGGGCTGTATAGAGTAGTTATTCCTGAAACAGAAAATTCACAGGAGGCGAAAAGTGTCTATCCGGGTAGGCCTGTGTGGCATGCTTAGGCTGATCCGGGTCTATACTTTACGCAGAGTCCACGTCGATACTTGACGCAGAGTCCACGTCGATACTTGACGCAGAGTCCACACTGTTGATTTGCTCACGAGACGGCCCACACATTGATTATTGCAAAGCTACGCCCCTGGAAATATTTGAACAGTTCAAAATATCGAAATGTACAGGGCTGATTTGGTGGGTAAAATGATTCTTGTCTTCTGAACAGAAATATACACAGTGTGATGCGCGGTGTTAACGTACGTCGACGTCTGTTTGCGGTACAAGCCATGTTGAATTGGTAGTTATTATCGTTTTATTGTTTTAAAGTGTCCGTAAACATAATTCATCCAGTTTTTTGTCGAGCAACTTTGACCTTGAAGTGACAAGCCGGTCACGTGACATATTGTTAAACAGAAAACCTCTGACGTGACCGGGACGCTCCGTCCTGTACACTTATCCTTCATGGGAAACGAAAACATTGTTGAAAAAGCGGTATTGTACGTACGAAATGACCGTTTAAATTACACTAAGATGGAATTTTAAGTTGATTAAAGTTGTTTATGTAACAACAAGGTGATCGAGCAAATCTTAAATATTCAACCATAGTCCTCGTTGCCTGAGCAACGGAAAACTCTCTTGAAAGAAGGGTTCAAGTGAGAGCGTCTGACGTGACATGAGTCGACTAACTCTTCAGCTTGGAAGGCGACAAGCGTCTGGGTTGAGAGAGTGCACCAACATGATAAAGTGAGCAAAAATGTTGTTTTACGTTCAATCTGCCTGTACACGACATGTCGCCCTGGACTTTTTGTGATTCAAAGAAGCGAAAACATACGCTATTCGGGTCGTGATCATGTATTCCAAGCCCAATCCCATGTTTTCTCTTGTTACAAAACGACGATGTTGAATCGAGGGTGGTCCACTGAAAACGCGTTTGTCGAAACATTTTAAAAGTTGCAGATGACAGTTGACGCTAGGGCAGTAGACGACTTTTTAAAACATTGTCGGAAAAGGGGAAATTTGTCTAAATTAACAGTTTTGCCATTGTCTAAGAAAAGTATCCTCAAATCTATAACATAATTATGCCGCAAGCTTGTTATAAAAATGATACCGAATGTCTACATGTCTTGGTCCTGGCAGAAATAACTGCAATCGGGACGAATATGTGATAACGTGTCTCATAAACAAGCAGTGGCTGCTCTCCTTTCAAAAGAGCAACACTTTATTACAAGGGGACACTTTGCTTTTTACTTTTAAATGCTTGGATGTTAATTTTCCAGCGGGTGTTGCAGAGATCCCTTTGTAATATGTTAACAGATGATTAATCAAATCTACTCTTGAGCTTTCTAATAACTTCAATAGAATATTTATTTACAATGAAGGTATTGTTTATCCACATAGACATAGACATGTTATTCGAATATTTAGGACGCAGGCCAATAATATAGCGTAAACATTTACAATTATTGATATCAAAAATAGTGACAATAAACATTTACAAGTATTGATATCAAGAATAGTGACAATAAACATTTACAAGTATTGATATCAAGAATAGTGACAATAAACATTTACAAGTATTGATATCAAGAATAGTGACAATAAACATTTACAAGTATTGCTATCAAAAATAGTGACAATAAACATTTACAAGTATTGATATCATAAATAGTGACAATAAACATTTACAAGTATTGATATTAAGAATAGTGACAATAAACATTTACAAGTATTGATATCAAAAATAGTGACAATAAACATTTACAATTATTGATATTTAAAATAGTGACAATAAACATTTACAAGTATTGATATAAAGAATAGTGACAATAAACATTTACAAGTATTGATATCAAGAATAGTGACAATAAACATTTACAAGTATTGATATCAAAAATAGTGACAATAAACATTTACAAGTATTGATATCAAAAATAGTGACAATAAACATTTACAATTATTGATATCAAAAATAGTGACAATAAACATTTACAATTATTGATATAAAAAATAGTGACAATAAACATTTACAAGTATTGGTATAAAAAATAGTGACAATAAACATTTACAATTATTGATATAAAAAATAGTGACACTAAACATAACACTTAAATAAACATGTTTATTGTAATAGACAATATATTAGAATGACACCAGTAAGGTGTTAGAAAAGTAATTCTTGTAATATTTAACGTAATTTAAAAACCTTTGTAAGGTATGAAGTAATAGCATTCTAAAAGCGTTTACAAAAGATAACGGTTTCTATTTCTAAGCCATTGTGTTACAACATATGTATTCCTTGACTATTCCAGATGCCATGCAAAACCCAACCTCAGTGTAATTATTTGAGCCGTTCAAAACAAAAGCAACATTATGGACTCTGCGTAATACATCGACCCAGACCAGTCTGCGCTGTCTGCGCAGGCTAATCCAGTCCGACACATTCCGTCTCAGGGGGATAGAGGTATAGAGTAATGAGTCCTGAAACAGAAATTCAACAGGAGGCGAAAAGTATCTATCCGGGTAAGACTGCGCGCCATACTTAGGCAGAGTCCACAATGTTTGTTTTCTCGTGGAATGACTCGAATATTGTTTAAAGTCGCATTCAGCGGAGTAAAGGATATGTCGGAAGAACAATGTAGACCTAAGGTAACCGCCAATCGCTGATTGGGCATGACGACCAGAGTACATCTACAATTTGTTGAATTCCATTGAAAAAGCGAAGTAGATATCGAACGAAAAAAAGCTTTTGGTTATGATAAATGATATACTGAGCTATTTGGAAAAAGACCGGTTACATATATTCACTATGGCGTCAATAAGAGTAATTCCAAATGGTTCATCAGTTCGTCAAGATGACTGTTATGAGTGCCACTGTAAATACGGTAATCAAAACATGGCACTGTTGTAGGTCGATGTCATAAATGGATGGTGATGACGTTGTGGTTATTTGTGTTGTGTTAATGAGATGAATAAACCTTGAATGATAAGCGCCTCGGTTGTGTAGTTATAGAGCCTTCGCATCGAGTACGGTAGGTCGCGGGTTCGATCTCCGGCCGGGTTATACCAACGATCTTAAAAATAGTAGTAATGACTGCCCTCCATGTCGCTCAGGGTGTCGGGGTTAGCGTTATGATTGACTGGCTGCTGTCAGGATAAATTGCCCAGTAGAACTGGTAACATACCCAGAAAACGACGTGATATAGATGAAACAGTGTTGAAAGCGGCATCAGAGTCCAAAAAACAATCAAAAAATGAAAAGATCTTGTATATTTATGTAGCATTTATATCACATGAATAAAATCAGCCATTTATAGACTCACATATAGTTATAGACCAGGGGATGTGAGTTCGAACCCTAGCTCGTTCAAGTTTTCCAGACTTTTGACAAAAGGAAATTGCGACAAGCGTCATGTACGTCTTCCATCAATTGAATAAACAGTCTATGTTGGAAAACAGATAGTGTCTTGGAAATACTGATATGAAAGACGTGGGTAGATGAACTGGCCTCCGTTATATGTCTGAACAAGTGTTAAATTAGGTGTTAAACCTCAATAAATCAATAACTATTGACGCTCGATTTACGTTAAATATGCTTCATTCTAACGTATGTATACACACTGACTCCTTACATTCTTGCGAAATGTCTTCCACGTTCCAGGAGTGCTATAAATCAAACATTGCAGCCACAGATCTATTTCCAGCCTAAGTTAATTATTGTTTGTTCCAAAAAGCACTTTTGACCGCTGTACTTGTCCTTGCTCACAACTTCTCTGTGGTCGTCATTAGGATAGACGGCGCCGCCGACTTAATTATGATGACGTAACAACAATGGCGGCAATTAGCGAACGGTTAACATGTTTTCTATCTATAATGGAGAAAGTCGCTGACTGCTCGCGTAATTTCGCCAAAAAACTTGCCTCGAGTCGCAAATTATCCGCGCAATTATCTAATTAAACATCTTTCTAGCGATACTTGGCTGCATTGATTATCGGGCCGCTACATAATTGGCGGAAAGAACAATCACAACTTCTCGGACTCAATTACCGATAACCCACAAACAGACGAATGAATATCCAAGTATTTTACACGGGGTCCCGACAAAGGAAAAAGCGACATTCGGCAAGTTGTTTTGTTTATTTGCAATGGTGTTTTACACCTCTTTTAGCAGTTATATCATTTGTAATGTTATTTGTGTATTTTGATTTTTTCTCACGGGCCTAGTGGCCTATTGAACGTGTATTTGAAATAAATGTCTTCTATCACGAAGTTTCCTGTTTAGAATACCGGTACTGCTGGTAAATATATCCCGGAACCAGTGGATAAGTTGTAATGTCTACCCCGAAAAATCCTGAGCACAAAAGAAGGAAGTCACTTTTTTTCCGTTTGTAAAGCTCTATGTATTTGGTACGACACCATACTGGATCAAACTATTGTCGCCCGCTCTCGGGATGGTCGCTCTTACTCTAACCACCCGAGCTGTTTTCATGTCACTTTGCTACCAGGGAAAATAAAGATCAAACCATCCTGCACTACATAAAAGTAATAATAGAATCTTCCCTATCAGTTATCATTTGTCTGCGATTTTATATCATTTTTACTCTCTAGCGATTTTTTTTTTTTTCCATTTGAAGTCAATTTGTAAACGACGCTGTTCTTGTACATCTAATATCATAATGATGGTAATCATTATACAATAACATTAGTCTTTTATAATCAGAATTTATTGGTTGTGTTTTAACGCCGTTTTCAACTATTTTTCAGTCATACCACGGCGACCAGTTCACCTACTCATGTTTTTCCTAGCTTTCTCACACCAGTACTCCACACACAATACTTTCAAAGCAACTGGCTGATTTTCCACATAGACTGTTAGCCCATTGGTGAAAAACGAATGACGCTGGTCACAATGACTTTTGTCAAACGTCGGAAAGAATGTTGGCCGACCTGGGGTTCGAACTCACAACCCCTGGATTAGTCTTTTGTAATCAGAAATCATAAAAGGACAGTATTGTCATACAAATTGTACAATATAGAGATATACAGAAGTTAAAATGGTACTTTCCTGTAAAATTACTATTACTGGGTACTATGTGTCCAGCC
This sequence comes from Serripes groenlandicus, assembly GCA_031761405.1. Taxonomy (NCBI): domain Eukaryota; kingdom Metazoa; phylum Mollusca; class Bivalvia; order Cardiida; family Cardiidae; genus Serripes; species Serripes groenlandicus. The sequence goes on from JASEVX010000003.1 coordinate 55,040,152, forward strand.
CATGCCTCAAATCGTTTCTATGACAACAGTTTGACAATGTCTTAAATATTAAGTAGTGCATAAACAAATATATATTTGGGATTTTGTTTCATTACATCAGTGTGTTTCAACTTACATAAAACATGAACAAATATAAAGAACATTATTTTTAGATCACCTCTCGTACATGCCATTGGATTAAGTGAGGGGGTGGGGTAACTAAGCGAGCAGCTTTTTCAATCCAGACGTCAATGCCCCCCTATGACCATTTCAAAGAAGACGAGTTGATCATGTCCAACTTGTTTACGTATTTTGACGCATCTGCAGCAGACGACTTTTGAAAACATTACTTCAAGGTAGTAATTGCTTGTATTGATCGATTTCACCTTTTGTCATAATGTTTTAAACTCTATTCGCTCTTTGTTATTTGATTTAGTGAGATTTTCCCTGGTTTCAAAGCCATCAGTTGCAGAGGTTTCGTATGTAGGGGAAAGGGTTATATTGAACCCGTTCTCACTTGCAGACGAATTTTGATGCATCTATAGCAGACGACTTATGCATACATTATGACAAAAGGGGAAATTGCTCAAATGGGAAAAAATTCATTTTGAGAGAATTTCTATAGTTTTGACTATAAGCATTCAAATTCGTCTGCTGCAGATTTGTAGTACGTGGGGAAAGGGTTAACCCGTTCTCTCATATAGTCGCTTCTGACGCCTCTGCAGAAGACAGCTTTTTGAAAACATAGTGATTAAAGAAAAAATAGCTCAAAACGAGCAATTTCTCCTTTTGCCACAATGTTTTTCACTTTTAGTCATAGGTTATTCATTCAATTTTTTGACAAAATATGTTCAAAGTCGTCTGCTGCAGAATTGTCGTATGAGGGAAAGGGTAAACGGGATAAAGGACATAATTAAGTCATTGTTCACTTCATTAGCTACATTTATGAAGTTCTAAAGACTCTAGTGTGATGGGTCGATCGACTAATTACTCGGTCTTTAAGAGGACATATGTGATCTGACGGAGCCTTGTTCCGGACACCCCAAATCGGGCCATCTCAAAACACGCTCATTCGAAACTCTGAATAAAGCATTTGACATGATTGATTGGTTTGGATTTTAATACTGTTTGTAACAGTCTGTCAGTTTTCAATTGAAAGCCATGCAAATGTACTCGATTTGGCTTACTGGGTATGTCTACCCAATAAAAATGAAGCATAAACGATCAATATTTAGATGTTTATGGTACTGGAAAGTGAAATTATTTCTCTTTTTTTATCCAGAAATATGATTCTAATATTTCAAGACAATTTTTTGAAGACCTTTAAAACTTTGACTATAATACTGTTTTTTGCTGGAGTTCAACAACTTTAAAGCCATTGCAGGACGACTATAATGCCACTTGTCAAAAGGAATTGTGTCGATACTCTAAAATAATGAATGGCCTAGCCGGGGGATTCTAACACGCGACCCCTGAATTGAAAATACTCGTCGTTTCAAACGGAGCTACTATCACTGTTCGACCATTTAACAATTATGTGGACTGTTAATCCAGCGTCCCTTTAATTGTAACTTATCTATTTTACATCGATTGCGAAACAAGCTTTCAGCTTTTATGAATCACGCTCAATGTCTGCTTCTAGAGACTTAACCAGTAATCGCTTCGTCTGTGTGGGAAATCCTAAAGTCAGATCCCGATCATCACGGGATTCAAACCCGGGACCTTTGGTACGAGAGGCCGACGCTCTCAGTATTACTGCACCACAGTCGTCCCTTTAGAAGCATTAACATGTTTGTCTTAGATCCACGCGTAACTAGTTCACGTCAACAATCAGCTCAAAGCCAATAACGAGTCAACTCTTCAAATGGCGCGGCCGGTGTCATTTAAAATTCATAAGCTGTTTGTTATTCCCCAACTCTCACTAAATGGGGAGATTATTCAAACATTAGGTGCCTTCGCGACCTCGCGTGTTACACACAATTTTCCATTCTCCAAATTTCCATTTTGCTTGGGTGTTAATTGCATTCGTTGGCGCATGAATATTCAGGAACTATATTATTCCGCGGTCTGGGCAGTGATTAACCAGCTTAGAAAATGGGTTGAAGTTATGACGTAAATTTATCGAACGGCATAGGACATCACGATCTTTCAATTACGGTGGTAAAAAGTGGGCTCCTTTTTATTTCTTGGAAATAGTTTATTTTGTATGGTGTTTTACGCCGCTTTTATCATTGTTTCCGTAATGTCGCGGCGTTGACTGGGTATGTTACCTCTAGAACTGGACCTGTTTCCGTAATGTCGCGGCGTTGACTGGGTATGTTACCTCTAGAACTGGTCCTGTTTCCGTAATGTCGCGGCGTTGACTGGGTATGTTACCTCTAGAACTGGACCTGTTTCCGTAATGTCGCGGCGTTGACTGGGTATGTTACCTCTAGAACTGGTCCTGTTTCCGTAATGTCGCGGCGTTGACTGGGTATGTTACCTCTAGAACTGGTCCTGTTTCCGTAATGTCGCGGCGTTGACTGGGTATGTTACCTCTAGAACTGGTCCTGTTTCCGTAATGTCGCGGCGTTGACTGGGTATGTTACCTCTAGAACTGGTCCATTTATCCTGATACCAGCAAGTCAGACAAAACGCTACCCCATAATCCTGAGCTGAATGGGGGGGAAAGCCTTTACTACAATGTTAAAAGTATATTGCATGACCTGGCCGGTGATTGAACCCGCGACCTCACGAAGGGGACGCTCTACCACTACGTGTACTTCCTCCCTTCTTAGGAGCACGACCAAAGGATACAATTCTTACTGACTCTTAGATCAGTAAAAATAATAAAAATTATAATTTAAAACATTTAAGATACGCCTGTAAAGCTACACCACCAACCAGTAATTCGTTCATCGTTACATTCTACCGCCTCGGTGGTGTTGTATTAGGGCGTCCGCGTCGGTGCGGGAGGTCGCGGGTTTGATCCCCTGTCAGGTCATAACAATAACGATAAACATGATAATAATGGCTGCTTTGCTTGACGCTCAGGTTTGCGGGGTAAGCATTACGACAGACTGGCCTGTGTCAAGATAAATGGACCAGTAGAACTTATCCAGGAATGGCAAGTGGAATAACTGAAACATCATTGAAAGCGGCGTAAAGCTCCAAACAATCAAGCAATCCTTTCTTCATATTGTTAGTATAACACGTTCGTGCATGAACATGCTAATTATCACCGAGGCGGTCTTTGAAATAGGCTAGAAAAACTATGTAGAGGGCTTGGCGTGAAACGGTTGTAACTAAAAACATATTTTGAAAACCCTGGTCTAGGGGCAATTTTGACCCCTTTGTAAACAATACAAATTTAGGTGCCATTGCTCGGAACGAGCAATGGCACCTAAATCTCCATTGTTTACCAAGAAAAATGATTTAACGCTTGTAAATACTTTATGATGAGGTGATTAACCTTGGTAAAAAAATACGAATTTTAATTACAACTAATGATAAGCTGTTCTGCTATTCGCTTTAGCCAGACATCGTTTCAAAATGTTCCAGCTGATGAATGAGATAACTAGCTATACGCAACACAACAACTTCAATTTGACATGCCGAGCTACTATAAGTGTTATCATTCTCTTAACCCTTTCCAACATTCAAGAAATGTTCAGTAGGCAACTCTGCTATATTTTTCTTCCCAGCGCAGTAGTTTTCATCTGGAGATTGGTCGGTCGTTCGTCCAAGCCTATCACGGGCTTTATATAGTTTGGTAATGACGTCCTAGAACTAAATAAACCGGCTTAAATCTGTCCCACTTGTAGACGCATTCTGACGCACCTGCAGCAGACGACTTTTGAAAACACTTTTGCCACAATGTTTTCAACTTCTTTAGGCAAATATACCTCCAATTATAGAGATTTTCTGTTATTTTTTGCTCCAAAGTCGTCTGCTTCAGATTTCTTGTATGTGGGAAAGGGTTAAATGGTTACATATAATTAAACATTGATGAAACTAATAGCGTTCATACACATACAACTCTTGAATTAAAATCTAACTTTTCTAGATTGAAAGTACTCCAAGCTTGTTCTGCTCAGGTAAATATTTACTACTACTATTTAGCCCATCAAAGCATTTATTTAAGCTCGTTTGATGAAAAGGCACCAGCATAGAACTTATAATCCATCCGGGCGCCATCTTTAAGTAAACGACTACCGCGATATAACTGAACTACTGTTACAATGACATAAAGAGCAATAGTTCAGATGCAATAACGTTTATCCCCCCGCTGTGACTTACTAAGTCAAGAACACTTTATCGTGCCGCATTTCAAGTATTGCGAAAGCCAGTCCCGCCGTAACGCCATTACAGCTATTTGCACCCTCTTGAAATAAATTCAAGTTGTCTCTATCTAGTGACTAGTCAATGAAAAAAAAGGTCTAATCGGGTGTTCTTCACACTTTAACTTTTTCAGTGCCAAATTTCACAAAGTCGACTCTTCCATGTTGAAAATTGGACTACACCATATTTCGTCCAATAGGAAATTTAGTAAAATTCAATGTCTAAGTGGCAAACAATGCAGATTCAGGCGAGACAGCTCGTTACGAGCTGTCTCACCTGAATCTGCTTTGTTTGCAAAGGCTTTTAATTGCCTTTGGCAGCGAAAGAGTTAAAAGTTTAAAAAGCAATGCACATACTCAATGCAACATTGGGGGATACAACTCGTGGTTTTTTGTCAACATGTAGTGATATGTCTATATTACATGTATGGCGTATGTACACATTCTGACAAGACTACATATGGTATACATGGCCGATTCGGCTCTCTTAGTATGACTATTCAGACAAGTTTTCCCCCGGCTCGACACAGCTTGTTTCCGACCTATATTAGTGCCGGACCACAGCATATTGAGTCCAGATTCCAAGTACGAACAGCGGAGACTCAGGTAAGCCGGTACATCCACACAGTCTTATCAGAGCCTAAGCCGACCGCTTAAATATATGTTCATGCTAAATCTTCGATTTCTGTCACAAATTAAGATATTAGCTTAATTCAATTCGTATATATATTCTGTTTTATATGACAGTAACGAGCATACACACTAAACCGCCGCCATTTTGATTAACGCGACTTATTGCTGTAAGTTTAGGAAAGGTAATTACGTGAACCAACACACGTTACCTGACTGGCGACGCGCGAACGCTGCCTCTGTTTGAACGAGTCGCAGACGAGGATATTCACTTGTTGGCACACTCGGGTTTTTGTTTTCCCTCGCTAATTTCACGGGTCGTCAGGTAACAGATTACGTCATGGATCAATCCATACGTTACTGCAAGTATTATTATTTTGAAATGTAATTAACCATTTACCTTTTGTTTTTTTGCTTTTAAAAAGAGTGTAATTTCTCTTATTTTGAAAGAAGAAATAAATACATTGTGGGAAACAGAGTTATTAAGAGTTTTCAGTACTATATTTTTACCACAATGTTAACAAAAGTATGCTAAAAAAAAGAGTCAAATGACGTCTGTATCAGGTATATCAGTGACTAGTAGATTGTCTCGAGTGAACGTGTAACATCATGTTCAGCTACTTGCAGTCAAAAGTACGTTATGTGATGGTAATGTTTCTTTCGTTTTATACCCGACTCGGGTACGTGAGGTCGCGGGGTTCGATCCTCGGCCGGGTCACACCAGAGACGTAAAATGATTTATATCTCATCTCATGTTGGCGCGCAGGGTTGCAGAGTAAGCATAACTACTGACTCGCTGGTGTCAGGGTAAATTAACCGGAAGTTCGGGTAACCTACCCAGAAAACGACGTGAAAAAACGTTTTGAAATTGGCGTAAAATACACACAAACAACTCAAACCAAACAAAACATTTTGAATCAATGTACTTTACTTTCCACGTACATTGGTATGTCGTGGCCATCCCCGTCCTTACCTAACATTAATGTCGTTAGCATGTAAGTTTGTACATTGCTAGTGCATCATAAATATAAAGGTTCTATTAATAAGATTTAAATACAGATAGATCCTGAAAATAGGTGAGCGTGCAATAACATTGTTGAAAACGTGAATATTCTTACCTGAAATGGTTGTCTTGATTTTAAAAATAATTTGTTGATGAGTCAATAGGTTTATTGATTCATTGTCGTATCCGTTCTTCAACGATGCATGAGTGTTTGAATTCTGAATCAATATTATTGTCAAATCCATGGAAGACAGTGGTAGAGCGTCGGCCTCTCGTATCAAAGGTCTATGGTTCGAGTCCCGTGATGAGCGGGTCCTGACTATGGGATTCTTCCACTCAAACGGCGGCGCGAGTACTGGTTAAAAGTCCCCATGAAGCAGACATCGAGCGTGATTAATATAAGCTGAAAGCTTGCTTCGCAATCGATGTAAAATAAATAATGTTTAAATTTAAATCCATGACTTTTTAAATTTAAGAGATCAGGATCATGTTCATATGGACAAAATCATGATATTGGCGTAATAGAGGATAGGCATTATATTTTAAAAAAAACATGGCGTTTACAATATATGTGGGTCTTGCGGTTTGTGGTCTTAATGCATCTGCATAGACTGAAGACTGAGGTGATACGGAATGTATCGGCCCGGATCAGCCTGCGCGGACTGCCCAGGCTGATCTGGGTCGATACATTACGCAGATGCCATAATGTTGGTTTTCTTGTGGAACGGCTCTTATCAATATTTAACAAAGATCAGTTTATTAGATCACGACTGAAATCAGGTGTGATGAGCCTTCACCCGCCGTCTACCTGTAATTAAATAGTGTAGGTATATTTTGATAAAATAATTGATTGATTGATTGGGGTTTAACGCCGTTTTTAACAATTTCTCAGTTATATCACGGCCAGTTCACCTGCTCATGCATTTCCTGGTTTTCTCACACCAGTACTCCACACAACAATCTTCCCAAGCAACTGGCTGCTTTTCCACATAGACTTAGCCCATTGGTGATAGACGAATGACGCATGTCGCATTGACCTTTGTCAATCGTCGGAAAGAAAGTCGGCCGAGCCGGGATTCGAACTCACAACCCCTGGATTGACAGCCCGTGTCGCTACCGACTGAGCTACCGGGGCTCGGCATTTGATAAAATAACTAGAAATGTATCCCCGTTAGTTTTACGTCAATTTACCTTTATGTGATCCCGTTACGGAGAGTCAATTTACCTTTATGTGATCCCGTTACGGAGAGTCAATTTACCTTTATGTAATCCCGTTACGGAGAGTCAATTTACCTTTATGTAATCCCGTTACGGAGAGTCAATTTACCTTTATGTGATCCCGTTACGGAGAGTCAATTTACCTTTATGTGATCCCGTTACGGAGAGTCAATTTACCTTTATGTGATCCCGGTACGGATAGTCAATTTACCTTTATGTAATCCCGTTACGGAGAGTCAATTTACCTTTATGTGATCCCGTTACGGAGAGTCAATTTACCTTTATGTGATCCCGTTACGGAGAGTCAATTTACCTTTATGTGATCCCGTTACGGAGAGTCAATTTACCTTTATGTGATCCCGTTACGGAGAGTCAATTTACCTTTATGTGATCCCGTTACGGAGAGTCAATTTACCTTTATGTAATCCCGTTACGGAGAGTCAATTTACCTTTATGTGATCCCGTTACGGAGAGTCAATAAGACCCCAAATCATCACACGGGCGTCTTCCTCCTTGACGCTAAGGGTTGCGGGGCTATCATTACGACTGACTTGCTGGTGTCAGGACAAATGGACCAGTAGTACTGGTAACTAAACCCAGGAAATGCCGTGATATAACTGAAGAATTGGTGAAACGCCAAACAACCAATCGATCGATCACACGCGACTCGATAATGTTTATTTCCGTCCAGATATAAGGAGATACAATAACACCATGGATTTAGAAAGAATCCGCGTTCCGTTACTCAAAACGAGATATAAATTATCTAGTGATTTATAAATGCGACGCTTCACGTAAAAAGGGAAAACGTCTTATAACAGATACATTGTAAATGGTAGCAATTACGTTATATTGCAATACTATCAGCTTGAATGGATGTTTGACGTTCCTTTTAACAGTTTGTAATTATATGGCTGCGTTGAACCCTTTCCCTCATATAGACGCTTTCTGACGCTTATGCAGCAGACGGTTTCTGAAAACAAAGTGACAAAAGAAGAAATTGCTCAAAACGAGCAATTTCTCATTTTGCCACAATGTTTTCCACTTTCAGTCATAGGTTATCCATTCAATTATAGAGATTTTCCATTTTTTGACAAAATATGTTCAAAGTCGTCTGCTGCAGACTACAACCTATAACACTAAAGCAAAGAACTCTCGAAGCTAGAAAGTTATAAACATTGCACTTTAAATGCCATGCCGTTTCACACGGGTTAAAAAAATAAAAAAAATAACGGGATAATGTTTCACATTTTGAACTAGGATAAAGATAATTACCTCATTATCATGACGGGGCCCGAATATATATATCATCATCGAATTGGATTAGGGTGTATCCCGGCCCCCGGGCCGCGAGACTACTTAAACTAATACCCGGGCTCTACTCGCCTTTCTAGTTTAATCGTGTTTGTATAGATACTCGACTGGACAGTTTGTTTCCCCCTGCTGGTCGGAGAGCCGACATTTATTTGATGTATATCTTTAGATTTGGACCAATATTTCACCTTCGTCGTTTAAGGTGACACCTAGTGGCCAGTAGGCTGTATAAAAAGGGATTATATCTGATTCCTTGGATTAAATGAAGATCGCCGGCTACATTTTTGGGGATATCTGATTGTATTGATGAATGTGTTGGGGATAACACATCGTTTACTCTTTAACGCCTTCCTAGATTGATTGATTTAGGTTTAACCCTTTCCCTCATACAACAATTCTGCAGCAGACGACTTTGAACATATTTTGTGAAAAAATAGAAAATCTCCATAATTAAATGGATAACCTATGACTAAAAGTGGAAAACATTGTGGCAAAAGGAGAAATTGCTCGTTTTGAGCAATTTCTTCTTTTGTCACTATGTTTTCAAATAGCCGTCTGCTGCAGAGGCGTCAGAAAGCGTCTATATGAGGGAAAGGGTTAACGTCGTTTTCAACATTTTTCAGTCATATCACGGCGACCAGGTCACATACTCATGTGTTTCATTGCTTTCCTCATACCACAGGGTCTTTCAAATAGTACTATTTGAAAGACCCTGCACACCAGTACTCCACCAACATACTTTCCAAGCAACTGGCTGCATTTTCACATAGACTATTAGCCAATTGTTGAAAGATGAATGACGCTTGTCAAAGTGACTTTTGTCAAATGTCGGAAAGAATGTTTGCCGAACTGGAGTTCGAACTCACGTCCCCTGGATTGACAGCCCGCGTCACTACCGATTTCACTACCGATGCTTCGTAGCAGTAATAATAATAAAGACTTTATTCATAGAGGCTGCACAGTTGGGCATGCCCAGTCTTCCCTGTGGGTTTCTGAAGTCGTTTGTATGTTCACCTGTTTGTCTTGTGGGTGTTTTACGCCCTTTTTAACTTTTTTTTTTCGTTATATCACTGCTTTTCCTGGGTATATTACCAATACTAGCGGTATTTATCCTAACAACGATGCATTAGTCGAAATGCTTTCCCCCGAAAACCTTAGCGCCAAGGAGGGAAGTATTTACCAGGGGCGTAGCTGTAGGCACGTGGCTACACATTTTTTTCTAACAATGCCCCAAAATACAGCTGCAGCGATACACATCTGCGTAATGTATCGACCAGATCAGCCTGCGCTGTCTGCGCAGACTGATCCGGCCGACACATTCCGTCTAAGGGGAGATAAATGGAGTAGTGATTCCTGAAACAGAAAATCCACAGGAGGCGAAAAGTGTATATCCGGGTACGCCTGTGTGGTATGCTTAGGCTGATCCGGGTCGATACTTTACGCAGAGTCCACAATGTTGATTTTCTCACGAGACGGGCCTACACATTGATTATTGTCAAGCTACGCCCCTGATTACTACCATCTTTAAAGTACAGTCAAACCTGTGTTACAGACCACATCGGGATAGCAATTCCCTGTCTACAGCGACACTACTTTAAGCTTCACAATAACTCATTTTATTCATAAATAATCCTGCAAATAAAGACAACCAGTGATGTAAGACCAAATTGATGTATTCACAATGGTGGTCTTTATACACAGGTTCAATTATATTTCATATGATCCGACAGGCGATCGATCTGTGACCTCCAATCGCTGGGCGGAGGCTCAAACCATGGAGACGGATCGAAGCAATGGTATGTTAAAATGTTGTGCGAAAATGTAGATATTTATTCTACTGAGCACTTGGTCTTTCTTTTTTTCTATTTCAGTCTTTGCACGGCCTAAACCTAGATAACATCCTAATCTGTTATTTATAAATTACCTTTATTTTCATGTTTGAATAAGAGTCCTTCACATTGTATAAACACGTGGGTCACTCTTTGTGAAAAGTTATGTTTGAATATCTTCTGATATCACGAAAAAGACCATTTATTTGAGCGATTACAGAGTGCCCTTTGTCTTTGTTGTTCTATTCTGAGGTGAAGAAGATGCTTCTTAACCCTTTCCCTGATGTAGACGCATTCTGACGCCTCTGCAGCTGACGACTTTTGAAAACTTTGTGACAAAAGAAGAAATTGCTCAAAACGAACAATTTCTCCTTTTAACACAATGTTTTGAACTCTTTTCAATAAGTATGTCTTCATTTAGGGAGATTTTCCATTTTTGTTGTTAAGATGTTTTCAAAGTCGTTCACTGCAGGTGCGTCAAAATACGTCTGCGAGTGAGAAAGTGTTAAATAAGAAGTCGTAAGTTCGAGTCAGGTCCATCAAACTAATATGTTCCTATTTGGACAAGAGTATATCAACAAAAGGGATTTCTCATTGTTTAACTAGCTGATTTTAGCAGTACAACTGGTCGATTTATTCTGACACCAGCCATGCATTCGTAATGCTAACCACGCAACCCTAAGCGCCAATGAGGGCAGCCAAGACTACCATTTTTAATGTCTTTGGTATATTACCCGGCCGGGGATCGGACCCGCGACATCCAGCACCCGAGGCGAACTCTCTACAAGAAAAGTAACTAATAGCATCGTCTTAAATGTCTTCTATAGACCGTAGGTGGAAAGTGAAGGGTCTGCCGAAGCTGTACATGTGCACACATCCACACTGTTCGATTAGCCACTTCCGAGTCCGGCTTACTTAGTCGGTAGGTAGTCAATCTAGGGGTTTTGAGTTCGATCCCTTGCTCGTTTCAACATTATTTCCGACGTTTGTCAAAAGTCAGTACTGCAGGTGTAATTCGTCTTCCACCAATGTGCTAACAGTATATGTGGAAAAAAGCAGCCAGTTGCCTTGTAAATACTTTTGCTTGGTGTACTGGTGTCGGGAATCAAGGAAACACATTAGTATGTGAATTGGTCGCCGTGATATAACTGAAAATTGATGTAAAATGCCGTTAACACCCATTCAACCATCAATCGATAGGCTACACGCCCCTTCCTTACCCGACTCGGCTCACACATAAATATATTCATTAATATACACCATTAAAATCGTCTGCCAGTTAGCCCTTTCCCACATACAACAAATCTGCAGCAGGCGACTTTCAAAGCATCTGGTAACATTTATAGAAAATCCCTAGGAATGAAAGTATAATAATTAAAAAGAGTTGAAATCATTGTGGCAAACGGAAAACAATTGCTCATCATGAGAAACTTTTCCAGTTGCCACAGTGTTTTCAATATACGTCTGCCTCAGAGGAGGAGACATAATTCGTCTTCATATAGGAAAGGGTTAAGATGTGATGTTTTTTTCACACGTTTTTGCCACCAGCCTCCGGACAGCAGACGGCTACATAGGTACATGACTGTCAGTTTAAAATGACGCAAAAATGGATAACAGCATGGCGACGTGGGAGGTCGGCGGTTTTTTTTGTCGTCTGCCGCTGGATAATCATGCATAAAACAATAATAGTGTCAATATAAAACAGATTTGATATCAAAATAACGCGAGACTTGTTGTGAGTAATTTCACACCTCTAATATACACTACCGGTCCCTGTACTTCACACAAACGATCCCTATAAGATGGTGGTTTACTCTTTCAGCGCCGAATTGTTTCAAGTAGACTCTTCCATGTTAAAAAATCGGGTGTCTCCATTTCTCATGTAATAAAAGTTTGGACTATTTTGATAACTAAACGGCGAACAATGCTGATTTCAGGTGAGACAGCTCGTTACGAGCTAACTCACCTGAATCTGTATTGTTTGCAAACACCTCAATATTGCCTGTGGCGCTGAAAGAGTACTGTTAAGGCGTCCGCTTCGGGAGAGGGAGGTCGTAAGTTCGAATCTCAATGGCGACAGTGGGGTCCCTTCTGATATGTCCGACCGCCTCGGTGGAGGGTCCGCCTAGGGTGCGGGAGGTCACGGGCTCGATCCCCGATTGGGTCATAAATCAATGCTTTTTTCTAAATGGTAGTAATGGGCTGCCCTCCTTGGCGCTCAGAGTTGCGGGGTGAGTAATACGACTGACTGACAGGCTGGTGTCAGGATAAATGGAGCAGCAGTTCTCGTAATTTACCCAGGAAACTCCGTGATATAACGGAACAAGTTGTTGAAAGCGGCGTAAAGCACCAAACAATCTGATATGGCCGGTTGTTGAACCGCATGCTAGTTAAGTAATGGTAATTAATGTCTGCCAGTTTGGTGCCCGGTAAAAAGGTTGATTGTTTATTGTTTAACGTCGCTTTCAACAATATTTCAGTTATATCACGGCGTTTCCTGGGTAAGTTACCAATACTACTGGTCCAGTAACACCAGCCAACCCTGAGCGCCAAAAGGGCAGCCATTAATACCCATTTTGAAAGTCTTTGGCATGACCCGGCCGGGGGATCGAACCAGCGACCTCCCGCACCTGAGGTGGACGCTCTACGACTACACCACCGTAGTGGTCTGGTAAAAAAGGACAGGATTCGGGAAGTAAACGTGCTACAGTGCCTCATCATTCAGAAATGACCGGAGCTTTTCAATAGTGGTCACACTATTATAAACAAAGAGACAATAGATACTAGTTAGTTTTATTAACGTAAACTGTACTATATAGTTTCTTTTCATATTTACAATATGTATACAAATTACAATTAAACGAACAAAAGAATCATACATAATGAAACATACTCTTAATCGAAAGGGACTAATCTTGTTTTTTGTAACGAGATACGTATTGACTGGGAAGAGTAGCCTGTTTAAACAACTATTCACTTACGACAAACACAGTACTGTTAACTTCCCACTATCATTATTGAATTAGAACTGGAAACAGTTCACTCATTTGAATATTTTAGGTATAGACCTTTGACATGTAGTTGTTTCTTTACGTATAAGAGATGTAAATCAATGTAACCTAGAGCTTACACACACTTTCTGGTGAGACTTTGTGTTTGCACATGCTCACCCAAGTCTCAAATCCTGGTTTCCAGCCCAAAGGCGGATGGTCTAACCATTTCACCATGAAGTCAAAATTCTTTGTATTTTCAAAATACGAAACACTTTCGAACGACCTAAACAAATACGTAACAATCATTTTTTCAAATTGTTTTCACAATACTTTATCAGTCTCTCCAGTACAAAGGCGGATGATCTAAATACTCCACCATATAGTGAAAATCCTTGTATTTTCAAAGTACAAAATACTTTCGAACGACCTAAACAAATACGTAACAATCATTTTTTCAAATTGTTTTCACAAGACTTTATCAGTCTCTCCAGCACAAAGGCGGGTGATCTAAATTGAACATATTTGTATTTTCAAAATACGAAATACTTTCGAACGACCTATACAAATACCATTTTTAAAAGTTTTTCACATGACTTCATCAGTGATCGAATACCATTTACAGTAAAAGGCCGGATGATCTAAATACTCCACCATGTAGTCGAATATCTTTGTATTTTCGATATACGAAATACTTTTGAAAACCTATACAAGTTCGAACTAACCATTTTTCAAAGTGTTTTGCATGACTTTACCCGTGATCGAATCCTCGTCTCCAGCACAAAAGCGGAATGTCTAACCATTTCACCATGTTGTCGATAATGAGCCGAGTCCCGGTAGCTCAGTCGGTAGCGACGCGGGCTATCAATCTAGGGGTTGTGAGTTCGAACCCCAGCTAGGCCAACAATCTTTCCGACGTTTGACAAAAGTCACTGTGACAAGCGTCATTCATCTTTCACCAATGGGCTAACAGTCTATATGGAAAAGCAGCCAGTTGCTTGGAAAGTATGTTGTGTGGGGTACTGGTGTGAGAAAACCAGGAAACATATGAGTAGGTTAAATTACCGCCGTGATATGACTGACAAATTGTTGAAAAAGGCTTTAAATCAAACCCCAATCAATCAATCAATTAATCAATCGATAATAAATCTTGGTCCGTTTAACTTTCGTGTATGTATGTAGAAAAAATGTTAAGGTCTGATAACAAATATAAAAAAATGAATTAAAAAAAAATCCAATTCCACATGTTAATTGATAAGTGGTGGTGAAATCTCACCGAGGTCGAATTAATGCGAGAAAGGGCGAGAAATGCCCCATAAAGATAAAGTCGACGCCAAGCTGAAAGGTTTATCAACGTACAGAAGGGTAGTGTCAACACTTAACAAAATTATCTCACCTAGCCAACAATTAAAACAAGATTCATTAATTGATCCAAGACACGGGGAAATCAACCTTCAGACAGAATTCTGGAGTATGTTCAAGTGCTCAACCCTTTTCACTCATACAGGCGCAGTTTTGACGCATCTGCATTATCCAGGAGACTTTTGATAACATTGTGAAAAAATGAGAAATTGCTCAGAATATGTTC
>JASEVX010000003.1:55055221-55112721 GCA_031761405.1 Serripes groenlandicus
GCCACAATGTCTTCAATAGTCGTCTGCTACTTTTGCGTCAAAGTGCGTCTTCAGGTGGGAAAGGTCTAACATACGTCGGTAACCATTCGTACGCAAGACTCGAATACAGCTTACTAAACTTGCTTTCGAAACCGCAGGTAGAACCAAACAATCAGGGGCGTAGCTCCCTTTAGGCACTGTAGGCACGTGCCTACACATTTTTTCTCAAAATGCCCCCCAAAATGCAGCTTCGGCGATAGACACCTGCGTAATGTATCGACCAGATCAGCCTGTGCTGTCCGCGCAGACTGATCCGGCCGACACATTCCGTCTTAGGGGGATAGATGTATAGAGTAGTGATTCCTGAAACAGAAAATCCACATGAGGCGAAAAGTGTCTATCCGGGTAGGCCTGTGTGGCATGCTTAGGCTGATCCGGGTCGATACTTTACGCAGAGTCCACAATGTTGATTTTCTCACGAGACGGCCTACACATTGATTATTGCAAAGCTACGCCCCTGGCAATAAAGGGAGCTGGTAAAATATATTCGTTCGCGTCTTTCATTTCAGTGGCGGTGACGTTCATTTAGCATGCCCGTAAGAAATAGTATAGGATGAAGACCAATAAATAGTTTCCTTGTTTATTTCAAAACTAAACTTACCTTAATTTATAATTCATGCAGTCTGCATCATCACCCTTGATTTCTGAAATTATCTTATAGACTTGTCTTTGTTAAATATTGATTAGAACCGTTCCACGAGAAAACCAACATATTTATTCATTTATTTATTGGGGTTTTACGCCGCTTTCAACATTATTTCAGTTATATCACGGCGACAGTTCACTTATTCATGAACCCTGGGTAAACAAACCAGTACTAGGCTAGAAAATGTGCCTTGCCCAAGGGCACTCCACCATGACCGTAGTGCCGCGACTGGAGATCAAACCCGGGACACCCGGTTTCGAAATCCCCGACGCTAACCACTCGACACCACAGCGGATTCCCAGAAAGAAAAAAAACATTATGGACTCTGCGTAATGTATCGACCCAGACATGATCTTATTAATTATCTAAACCGTATTGTGTACTACTAAAAAAGGTTTTGGTAGTTATGGCTGCTCAGGGTTGCGGAGTTAGAATAAGGGACATTAGTGATAATTATATTATCTCCCTTGTCATATAAAGACCAACGAAGACCAAATAGTTGGTAGGTCCTTTTAGTTGGAATCCTTTGTCTTTATCGCTATTTCGCAATGAGATATTGCAATTACTCTGTACACATTAATCATAAATTTGTTAATTAAAGTGATGATTCAAAAGAGAAAATTTACATAGCAGTGTTTAAAGAAAACAAATGTGGAATTACTAATCAATCTAATAACAGTTGGCCAAGAAAATGCAATTATAAGTGCACCATCCAGTGCAAAGAAACCAATGATAAAAACAGAGGAAACCAAATGATAGGACCTAGCTAGATGTAGATAGTATTAAAGGGAGATAACTGACCGATGTCCCCAATTGTTGAAGACGGCGTTAAACACCAAATAATCAATCAATCTATAGAATAAGGCTTAAAGAGTATGAGGTATGCCATCCTCGGTACCCAGGCTATTCATAAAATATATGACCATATATTTTATGAATAGCCTGGGTACCGAGGTTGGAGGTATGCCTATTATCTAGCAATCCGCCATGGCATGGCCGAGTGGTTAGCGTCGAGGATTTGGAACTGGGTTACACCGACCGGGTTCGATCCCGAGTCGCGGCAGTCATGGTGGAGTGCCCTTTGGGCAAGGCACATTTCCTAGCCTATTACTGGTTTGTTTTCCCATGGATCATGAATAAGTAAACAGTCACCGTGATAACACTGAAATAATGTTGAAAACGCCGTAAAACCCCCAATAAAACAATAAACCAATGCCGCTTATCGTCAGCTCTAAGTCGCCACAGTGTGCGAGGGTTTAACCGAAAATTGTTTTGACATAGTCTAGATCTTTATAGGGCTTACACCGACGATTTAATTGAAAAGTGACACTATCTCGTTACAAAATCTACCATTCAGTATGGGGGACCGTTTTGGCAGAATAAAATGAAAACAAGCCTTCGTCTTCATTCATAAAAAAAAGAAGAAATATAAACGTGAATGAAAGTTGTTAGGACCAATTTTCACTCAAAGATTTATATCAATTTTATACGTGAATGAAAGTTGTTATCCCTTTCCCTCATACGAGAATTCTGCAGCAGAACGTATTTTGTCAAAACGTAGAAAATCGCCATAATTGAATGGAATATGAGAAAAATTGGAAAACATTGTGGCAAAAGGAGAAATTGCACGTTTTGTGCAATTTCTTCTTTGTCACTATGTTTTCAAAAAGCTGTCTGCTGCAGAGGCGTCAGAAAGCGTCTATATGAGGGAAAGTTGTTAGGACCAATTTTCACTCAAAGATTTATATCAATTGTATACTGATTCGCCGGGGCATGCGCACATGGGGGCATTGTGGTAAGCCGTTTTATTATTTACTCGAGTTAAAGATATATCTCTAACTTAAACCGTTTCCCTCATACGACAATTCTGAAGCAGACGACTTTGAAAAGATTTTGTCAAAAAATAGCAAACCTCTATAATTGAATGGATAACCTATGACAAAAAGTGAAACACATTGTGGCAAAGATTGCTCGTTTTGAGCAATTTATTCTTTTGTCACTATGTTTTTAAAAAGCAGTCTGCTGCAGAGGCGTCAGAAAGCGTCTATATGAGGGAAAGGGTTTAATTAATAGACGTTTCTCTAACTTAGAGAGATATCTCTCTTACCTTCATCGTGTTGTTCTGCCATTAAATACATTGACATTTACTGTTACAAGCAATAATCGAATACATGTGTTACTTTCTTAGCCAGGCTCCAAAATTATAAACATTTAGATCAAAATTTTGAAATGTCAAAACTTCTGTAAATATTGCTAATAGTGATAACAAAGTAAGTATTAAATAGTTCTAAACTATCTTGGCAGTAAATGTTAAAAAAAACAGTCAATTGAAAGTCATGTAAAGGTACAAAATTTGGCTTACTGAGTATGTGTCTACCCAGTTAAAATGGAGCATAAACGATAACTATTTAGATGTTTATTGTACTGGAAAGTGAAATGATTACTCTTACTTTATCCCAGAATTATGATTCTATTAATTCAAGACATTTTTAAACAGTTTTAAAACTTTGACTTCACTATATATACTCTGGGTTTAGCACTGTTAACAATGTATACATTTTATTCCGTGACAATGCTTCATGTTTGGGCTACGATCTGAAGATCCTTGAATGGCTTATCAATATACTTTAGACTGGGGAAACCTTCTGTGCCAAATTACACACCAATACTGTCAGGTTACGATTGAAACCTCTTTATCCTTTCCCACATACAGCAAATCTGTAGTAGACGACTTTGAAAATGTTAACTTAAAAACATGGAAAATCTCTATAATTGTAGGTATAATTTCTGAAAAAAGATGAAAACATTGTGGCAAAAGGAGAAATTGCTCGATTTAAGCAATTTCTCCTTTTGTCACGATGCTTTCAAAAGTCGTCGGCTGCAGCAGACAATATTGTGAATACATCGTGACAAAAGGTACTAATTAATGAACAATTTCTCCTCTTGCCACAGTATTTCCAACTCTATTACATAATTAAACTCTCGTTTATAGAGATTAATCACGTTTATTCTAACATGTTTGCTGCAGATTTGTTGTATGTGGAAAAGGGATCAACGCATTGATAGAAGACGAATGAGGAGGTTTAGCATAATTCGTGCTATTCATCGGAACGAGAGGGCGAGCCGCCGGGATTTAAACTTGTGACCCCTTGGTCGACAAAGCTTCCTAGTTATCAATTCAGAAATGGAAAACCAAAGCATCCTGATCACTAGTTAACTAAACATAAGGTTATTTTATCCTCAAAACTGATGTACTTTTTTCGTTTTCTACACCCAGTAAGCTAAATTTTGTAGATTTTTATGACTTTCAATTGACATTTTTTCAACATTGACTGCCAAAATAGTTTTGAGCGACTTATTATTTACTTTGTTGTCATTATTAGCAATATTTTTCAGATGTTTCAACATTTCAAACACGATCTCCAACTGGAGTTCATCACCTTTAAACTAGAAAACGTCAAGAAGAAAGTATCCTTGGACAAATCACATTAATTAGCCTGGCACTAGTAAGTCCCCAAGAGAACATAAATATGTCTACTTTCTCCGTGATATAAATGGAAATCTCTTGAAAACTGCGTTATATTCTCCTATAGGAAATCAAACAAAGTAAAAAAAAAAAGGGTTGGTGATGCTAAGGAGGTATTTGCCGTTACTATGTTCCGTTCGTTTCCACAGAGTTTTGACTCCGTGTGAAAGTTGTTGGCGCTATGATAACGTGGTTAACCCTTGTCTACATACACCAGCTCTGTAGCAGAAGACACTGAACACATATACGGCAAAGATATGAAAATACAACCTGTACGTGTGTATAAAAATAATAATAATTTAAAAGAGTTGAAAACATTGTGGCTAAAGGCGAAATTGCTCATTATGAGCAATTTCTCCTTCAGCCACAATGTTTTCAAAAAGTCGTCTGCTGTTAAGATGCCAAAAATACGAATACATGTGGGAAAGGGTTAAAGACGGGACAAGGCCGGTTGTAGTCTGCACCAACATGTACCCTGTCAGGCGAGATTTTGTGGAGGTTATTTAATAATGAAACTGACAGTGTCACAAATCTATCTTATCTTAAACATATCTTGATACGAGACACGTCGTATAGAAAACGACCATTTGTTTTTGTGGGATTTTAAAGTTATCATAATTATGATAAATAAAATCGATCACTTGCGAGCATCGTCTGGCGATTCGGGGTCATATTGAGGATTTTGAAGGTTGATTGATTGATCGATTGATTGATAGATTGATTGATTAATTGATTGATTGGGGTATAACGCCGTTTTGAAGAAGAAAATCAGTCATATAACGGCGGCCATTTTACCAATCCATATGCTTTCTTGCTTTCTCATACCAGTACTCCACACAACATACTTTCAAAGCAACTGGCTGGAAGACGAAAGACGCTTTTCCACGTTTGAAATAATGTTAACCGAACTTGGGTTCGAACTAACAACCCCTGGATTGACAGCCCGCGGCACTACCGACAAAGCTAACGGGCTCCGATCATATTAAGGACAAATTGGAGTGAAAAAGGTAATAGAGCTACAGATCTGGGTTTTCTTGAAATATACATCTAGGACTTGATGACATGTAGGCGAACAGTGAATGCTCTGATGAGACTATGTAGGCACACAGGCTCGCTTGAAGGAATCCGCCGTGGTTAACCTCATGAATATCGATCCGGCCGCCCCGGGTTCGATCCCCAATCGCGGTGATCATTGTGGAGTGCAGTGGCGCAGTGCACATTCCCCAGTCTAGTTATGATAAGCTTACCCATGGATCATGAAATAGTGAACTGTCGCCATGATATAACTAAACTAATGTTGAAAACGGCGTAAAATCCCAATAAAACAAAACAAACTCTCTTGTGTCTTAACGTTACGCAGACGCAGTGAGACGCAGTGAGACACAGTAAGACACAGTGAGACACAGTGAGACACAGTAAGACACAGTAAGACACAGTAAGACACAGTAAGACACAGTGAGACACAGTAAGACACAGTGAGACACAGTAAGACGCAGTGAGCCACAGTAAGACACAGTGAGACGCAGTAAGACGCAGTAAGACACAGTGAGGCACAGTGAGACACAGTAAGACACAGTAAGACACAGTAAGACGCGTTAAGACGCGTTAAGACACAGTGAGGCACAGTGAGACACAGTAAGACACAGTAAGACACAGTGAGACGCAGTGAGACACAGTAAGACACAGTAAGACACGGTAAGACACAGTGAGACACAGTAAGACACAGTGAGACACAGTAAGACACAGTAAGACACAGTGAGACGCAGTGAGACACAGTGAGACGCAGTAAGACGCAGTGAGACACAGTGAGACACAGTAAGACACAGTGAGACACAGTAAGACACCGTGAGACACAGTAAGACGCAGTGAGGCACAGTGAGACACAGTAAGACACAGTGAGACACAGTGAGACGCAGTGAGACACAGTAAGAGACAGTAAGACGCAGTGAGACGCAGTGAGACACAGTGAGACACAGTGAGACACAGTAAGACACAGTAAGACACAGTAAGACACAGTAAGACACAGTAAGACACAGTGAGACGCAGTGAGACGCAGTGAGACACAGTGAGACACAGTAAGACACAGTGAGACACAGTAAGACACAGTGAGACACAGTGAGACGCAGTGAGACGCAGTGAGACACAGTAATACACAGTGAGACGCAGTAAGACACAGTGAGACACAGTAAGACACAGTAAGACACAGTAAGACACAGTGAGACGCAGTGAGACGCAGTGAGACACAGTGAGACACAGTAAGACACAGTGAGACGCAGCGAGACGCAGTGAGACGCAGTGAGACACAGTGAGACGCAGTAAGACACAGTGAGACACAGTGAGACACAGTAAGACACAGTAAGACACAGTGAGACACAGTGAGACTCAGTGAGACGCAGTAAGACACAGTGAGACACAGTGAGACACAGTGAGACACAGTGAGACACAGTAAGACACAGTGAGACGTCCAACTATTGTATAATCGAGAAAGAGATAACTCGTACACTGTTCGGTGTATTGTAAGAGTATCCATACTGAGGTTCTCGCAATCGAACAAGTTGTCTGATCTCTGCAAACTTAATACAACATGTATTTGTTCGACAGTTCCTGGACTCGAATCCCATGGTCATCTTAGACGATTGTATTTTATACTACAGGCGAAATGTTGACTTGGGTTTAACACCGGGTTCAACCATATTTCAATCACACCGCGGCGTCCAGTTCACCTACCCCAGTGTTTCCTGGCTTTCTTAAACTTGTTCTCCACAGTCTTTCAAAGCAACTGGCTGCTTCTCAACATTGGAGGAGCACGAATGACGCTTGTCACAGTGACTTTTGTCAACGTCAGAAAATTGTTTGGTCAAGCTAAGACTTGAACTGATAACCTTTGGATTGACAGCCTGCGTCGTTACTGACTGAGATACCAGGGTCTAGCGCGAAATGCTGGTCAATTCACTTACAAGCACTATATTAGTCAATCATGAATATTCATTTTACAATAAATCTGATTGACAAAAGTTACAATAAATGATAGGTTATAAAGAGAAGGGATATCAATGTAAATCAATACCAATTGAATACCATATACATATATCATAACATTACATAGGCTACATTTTTTTTTAAAAAAGCGACGTAGAATTGGCGTTAAATTCCCACAATTAAATCGCTAATTGCGAACATTTAGCGCCGTCGTTTCGCATTCAATCTGGGCGACAAAAGGTTACCGCGGAAGACTAGGTGCCGTTTACGATTTTGCAATTATATATCAATCATATAGAAGTTACGTTATCTGTAAATTATATCACATTTAATTACAAGTCAAATGATTTTTCAAAAATATGAATGCACCCCCTGTGAAAGAGATCTACTTTATAAACATGTCTTGTTTTTACAATATGAGCCGTGCCGCGAGAAAACCAACATTTTGGACTCTGCGTAAAGTATCGACCCGGATCAGTCTGAGCATGCCGCACAGGCTTACCCGGGCGGACACTTTTCGCTGCCTTCGGATTTTCTGTTTCAGGAATCATTGCTCTATACCTCTATCCCGCTGAGACGGAATGGCCTCCGCGGACTGCGCAGGCTGGTATGGGTCTATATATTACGCAGAGTCCATAATATTGGTTTTCTCGCGGGACGGCTCATATGTAAAAAAAGAAATTCAATATGGTCGGTTACTGATAATTATCTCCCCTTTCTTTTCGTTGATCACGCGACCCACGGTTTTGTGGTAAATTCATATTTTAATTACTAGTCTCAATGACATTATATCTGCATTGACATATTACCTCAACTCTCAACTCTTCCCCACAAACAGACGCTTTCTGACGCCTCTGCAGCAGACGACTTTCGAAGAAATTGTGGAAAAAGGAGAAATTTATCATGAATCAATATTTTCTATTTTAGTCAATGATTATACTTTCATTTATAGACGTCAAGTATAGACTGTCTATATTCTTGCCTGGAAGTTTGCAGAATTGTTGTTTGTGGGAAAGGGATACAACTGAAAGGAATTAAATGGGCATATGCGAGTGAAGGCGGTATCTTTTCTCCCTCCAACGAGTAAAACGTACATAAACAATGATTGATTTGGGTTTAACGCCGTTTTTAACAATTTCTCAGTTATAACACGGCGGCCAGTTCACCTACTCATGCATTTCCTGGTTTTCTCACACCAGTACTCCACACAACAATCTTCTCAAGCAACTGGCTGCTTTTTCACATAGACTTAGCCCATTGATGGAAGACGAATGACGCATGTCGCATTGACTTTTGTCAATCGTCGGAAAGAAAGTTGGCCGAGCCGGGATTCGAACTCACAACCCCTGGATTGACAGCCCGCATAAACATATACAAACATACCACAGATCACTTGATTGATACGCAGCCAGTTATCGCTGAGACCATTAAACCCCCCCCCCCCCTTTCCCCACATACAAAAATATCAATAACGACTTTGACTACATTTAGTCAAAAATATGGAAACTCTCTATAAAAGAACGAACAATAATTGAATAAAGTTGAACATATTGTAGCAAAAGGAGATATTGCTAATCATTGCCTCGATATTTTCAAAAGACGTCTACTGCAGTGGCGTTCGAAAGCGTATGACTAGTATGACTATGGGGGAAATGCTTTAGGAACTGAATATATTCATATTGATTTCCACAACATCATGTCGAAAAGAAAACGTAATCACTATTCACTTTAATAAGGTGGCCATTCAACGTCTCAAAGCCCGAACGCGATCAGTGACACTGTAAATAATGCAATGCATTTATTTGAAATATTGCGTTCTTTAACTTATTGACGATTTTGACTATAACCATGGTAACATCATACGGCAGTCGATTAACCCCTTCCCTCATTTAGACGCTTTCTTACGCCTCGGCAGCAGACGGCCTTTTGAAAACATAGTGACAAAAGAAGAAATTGCTCAAAACGAGGAATTTCTCCTTTTGCCACAATGTTTTCCACTTTTAGTCATAGGTTATCCATTCAATTATAGAGATATTCCATTTTTTGACAAAATATGTTCAAAGTCGTCTGCTGCAGAAATTGTTGTATGAGGTAAAGGGTTAAAACAACCTATCAGACATCCATATTATTTTATTAAACGAATGACCGTATAGCAGCCACCAGTTTATGTCTATATCTGCACTGGTTCACTTAAAGTTTAAGGAAGAATTGCAGAAGCCGCTGGGATCGCGAATTGATCGTTGAGTCTGCTTCCTTCCTGCATATATGAAAAGATCTCCGGCGCTGTTGAGCCTATAATAGATCCATCACTGTCCGCCAATACGTTAACCAGACGTTGTTGTAACTTCTAACCGTAATCAGTGATACAGTGGTAGAGCCTAGGCCTCTCGTTCCAAAGGTCCCGGGTTCGAATACCGTGATGAGTGGGTTCTGTCTTTTGGGTTTTTTCCATACAAACTGGGCGAGTAGTGGTTTTAACAGTTTCAAGGAAGCGGATATCGAGCGTGATTGAATAAATAAGTTTAAATTGAACCAATCAAAAGATAATTAACGTCTACACTTCTATGTGATAACATTACGAAGGTACAGCCAGATCAACCAATGTTTTGGCGCAGCGTCTGTCTGAACGTGCATCCAGATATGGGGCATTGTTTGGTGTTTAACGCCGCTTTCAACAATGTTTCAGTTATATCACGGCGTTTCCTGAGTAAATTACCAGTACTAGTGGTCCATTTATCCTGACACCAGCCAGTCAGTCGTAATGCAAACCGCGCAACCCTGAACATCACGGAGGGGCAGCCATTACTACCATTTTTTTTAAAGTATTTGGTATGACCCGGCCGGGGATCGAACACGCTACCTCCAGCACGCTACACCACCGTATCAGATATAGGGCAGAACATATGCAAATATAGCCCGAAATTCATGCTCTAAAATGCACTTTTGACCCTCTAACTCTATGCTGTTGGTACTCCAAATAATTTTCTCAGTGAGAGGATTCCCTTGAGTACCCACAACATAGGGTTCCGTTGCTTTATAAGAGGGATACTGTGGTTCAAAGACCTGCTTACCCGTCCTTATCTCGGTAACTGACAAATATTACAGTGTCACATGTAAATTACAAATGAAGAAATAAAATACACTGTACTTGACATGAAAGTTTAATCAGATAAAGATATAATAATCTTGACGCGCTAACAATAAAATGGCTACCTCATGCTGACTCGGCTTGGGTGTCTCCAGGAGGTTTGGGGATAACAAAAATAATTTAACTCTTTCGCTGCGAAAGGCAATTAAAGGCTTTTGCAAACAATGCAGATTCAGGTGAGACAGCTCGTAACGAGCTATCTCGCCTGAAATCTGCATTGCTTGCCACATAGAAATTAAATTTAACAACATTTCGTGTTGGACGAAAAATGGAGTGGTTCAATTTTCATCATGGAAGGAGAGGCGACTTTGCGAAATTCGGCATCGTTGGTAAAATTAAAAGTTAGATTTTTTTTTCTATCTATTTAACTGATGAGCTCGGCACATCAGCCGGCATCGTCCCCGACAAGACTATTATTTCCAACATGTGGAATGACGGACTAGTGATAGGCACTTTCATAAATCTGATTTTGATTGTTTGGTGTTTTAAACCAACCCGCCTCAGCGTGTGGAAAATAGTAAGGGATAAGAGAAAATCCTTACTCGCCTGGCGCGACTCATGTTGCAATAACATTGTTGGTGTTTTACGACACTTTCTACCATTATTCAGTTATATCACGGCGTTTCATTGGTAAACTACCAGTACTACTGATCCTTTTATCCTGACACCAGTCAGTCAGTCAGTCAGGAACTGAAAAAAAACGTTGAAAGGGCCAAAAACATCGAACAATCAATCTCCATCTATCTGGTCTCGCAATGAACGGTTAGTTTCCATTATCAGAACAGAACGGAACAGGAGCTTTAATAATATGACTTGAACACACATCACTGCACGAAAATTGGGATTTAATTTAGAAGTAAATTTCCTTAAATTCCGAAATTTACTTAAGTAAGTAAATTTCGGAATTTAAGGAAATTCAAGGAAATTTAATTCTAAATTAAATCCCAATTTTCGTGCAGTGTGCATGGTTCATCGTCACAATATTCACAATATTCATGTGCATACGAAAATGATTTTAAGGTTAATTAATAATTAATACTGCACTTCCCTAGACGGCGGAAATAATGTTTCAAATCTATATGTGTAAATTGTTTAGTGCCATGTTTTCCTCACATGTTAACCCTTTCCCACATACAACAAATCTGCAGCAGATGACTTTGAAAACATAGTGACAAAAACCTAAAAATAAATCCATAAAAGATAGCTTAATTGTTAAATAAAGTTGAAAACATTGCGGCAAAAGGAGAAATTGCTCATCATGAGCAATTTCACCTTTGGCCACAATGTTTTCAAAAGTCGTCTGCTGCTATTGCGTCAAAATGCGACTGCGGGTCGGAAAGGGTTAAGCAATAAGCTCGCTTAATAAGAAAAGAAACAATAACACTCGACATCTAATCATTTAATACACTAAGTATACTTTTTCTTTTCAGGAATCCGCCGTCGGGGATTTGAAACCGGGCGTCCCGGGTTCGATCCCCGGTCGCAACACGACGGTCATGGTGGAGTACCCTTAGATTAAGGCACATTTCCTAGCCTAGTACTCGTTTGTTTACACAGGGATCATTAATATGTGAACTTAGGCCGTGATATAACTGAAATAATGCTGAAGACAGTCAAAATAAAACAAATAAGCAAATCTTTTCATTACTGATGTCCAGACGAAAATCTACCGCGTTTCATTGTGTTATCATCAACTATTATTTATAGTAAACCCCTTAGCAAAAACAAAGAAACAAAGGTTCCCCCTGTCTTTTATAATTAGGTAAATACGAAAGCATTATAGCATCAGTTTTTAGTGTAATCATTTCTATTATGTATTATTTTACTACAGCATTTCAGATTTTGAAAGAATAAACCCGTTTCAATTAGCAAGGTACTTACTGGAGTCTCCTTCGGAATTACGAGCTGACTATCGCTGTTGCCTTGAAAACAATAGAGGATTAGTTCACGCTTTCCAACAAACAACAATTTCTGCAGCAGACGACTTGAAAACACACACACAGTAAAAACACAAAATAAGAACATTCTTCATGAATTTAAGCCTAAATATTGAAATAAAGTTGAAAACATTGTGTCAACAGGAGAAATTGCTCATAATGAGCAATTTCTTCTTTTGATACGATGTTTTTCAAATGTTGTCTGCTGCAGATGCATCATAATGTATCTGCAAAAAGGAAAGGGTTAGACAGGCAGAGTAGATGCTAATTCTTATATCTGTTTTTATTGCGGTTCATCAGTCCTATATGCGCCGTGATCCCGGAAAACCCAACCATAGCAAATCTGTCTTACAAGTGAATACGATCATCTTCATGCGTATCCACACGTTCTAATCTTAATGCACAGGATTTGTTAAAACTTTCTAGAAAAAAATAATCTTTGAATAATTTGCGAACATTTAAGATCAAGATAACTCTAACCGAATGTGGGAGTTTACCTGAATCTACACTGATTGGATATTCCACCACGGTTTGTTTTTTCGCGGAACCCGTCTAATTATAACTCATTTCCGACGCCATTCCACCGGGGAAATAATTCAAATCGGCTGCGAATCCATTTTAGCTGTGCTTGATCCGTCTATGTTGGCTAATAATTTAATGAACTTTCTCTAGCCTGCTTAACTAAATGATATAATAGTATAGCTAGGTCATACAAAAAACAGAATGCAGGGGTAAACTATGGGAACAAGAATGGGTTCGGACGAGACGTCGATTTACAGTTTAAGCTTTAAGCTCTTAAGTGTTTTATGAACCTTGATTGAGCATCTGACAGAAACCTAAATGTGTAACCCTATCTGGACAATTTACTTGAACGTACATGCCTTAGTGATGAAAGAGCGAACGGACTGTTTTTTTAACAAAGCTTTTTCTCACCGCATATCAATTTGTCTAGTACAGTGCGTTAACCCTTTCCCCCATATAGACGCTTTCTGACGCCTCTACAGCAGACGGCGTTTTGAAAACATAGTGACAAAAGAAGAAATTGCACAGAACGTGCAATTTCTCCTTTTGCCACAATGTTTTCCACTCATAGGTTATCCATTCAATTCAGGAGATGTTCTATGTTTTGACAAAATACGTTCAAAGTCGTCTGCTGCAGAATTGTCGTATCAGGAAAAGGGTTAAAGACTCCAGTGTTATATAATAGAAGATTACCTAATAATGCATTAAGGGTGCTGAACTCCAGATTATAGATAGTTGAGTCAAAGTTTCAAAAACTGTTCAACAGTTGTCTTGAAATATTAGAATCATAATTCTGAGATCAAATTATAGTAATATTTTCACTTTCCAGTGCGATAAACATCTACTTACTCTGTTGTCACTATTAGCAATATTTGCTGAAGTTTCAATACTTTAAAGTTGTGATCTCAATCTGGAGTTCAGCACCTTTACAAGTACATTGCTTTCATAATACTTTTAGTTGTAAATGTTTACACGAGGAAGAAGTCCAGATAAGGAGACGATGATTTTGACTACCCACAACATAAGGTTTAAGCTCGGACGAGGAATCTGCATCATGTGGACTTAACCATTACTCGCGCGTCTGTGTTGTTAAAAGTCGTTTATACTGGGTTTAAATTTGAAGAATAATTTAAATTTAAATATTGTATGAAATCATTGCGGGATAGTATTTCAAATTGTTTGAGCATCAATTCCGGATCATCAAATTTGAGGCGTCCCGCGAGAAAACCAACATTTTGGCCTCTGCGAAATGTATCGACAAGATCGCCCTGCGCAGTCCGCGCATACTGATGCGGACCGACACATTCCGCCTCATGGGGAAGGAGGTATAGAGTAATGATTCCCGAAACCACTGGATGCGAAATGTGTCTATCCGGGTAAGCCTGCACGGCATGCTTAGGCTGATCCGGGTCGATACTTTATTTGGTAAGATTTCACTGACAATGTCTTCTTGTTTAACGTTTATTGATTCATATTTTGATGATTTTAAAACTAGAACTGCCAATACAGTTGACTAAGTAACTCTCAAACCCGCTTTGACAGTATAAAAATGCGAAGTTGAAAGTTGAATGAGAGATAACTCTAGAACAACCGACATGAAATCATGATAAAATGTACCAATTTTGTTTTTAGTCTCTTTCAGCGCCGAATTGTTTTAAAGAAGACTTTTCCATATTCGAACTCGGACGACTCTATTTTCATGTTATAGGATTTTTGGAATATTTTTATAACTCACAGAAAAACAATGCAGATTTCAGGTGAGACAGCTCGTTACGAGCTGACTCACCTGAATCTGTATTGTTTGTAAACAGCTCAATATTGCCGTTGGCGCTGAAAGAGTTAAACATTTGAAGAAGTTTTGAGCCCTGCACAGTTAATAAAGACACACAGAGAGACGCACGTCCCGTGAAGTAAAACAACTTCATCTCGGTGTTAATTTTGTTTGTTTATCTTGTTTATGTTTTCGTAATTTGACTTTATCAGCGGGTTTGATTTTAATGATAAATATTTTAGTATAACATAAATGGTTGGATTGATTGGGGTTAAACGCCGTTTTCAACAATTTTTCAGTCATATCACGATGAAAATCTATCTTACATTTGAGCCGTCCCGCGAGAAAATCAACATTGTTGACTCTGCGTAAAGTATCGATCCGGATCAGCCTAAGCATGCGACAAAGGCTTACCCGGATAGACACTTTTCGCCTCCTGTGGATTTTCTGTTTCAGGAATAATTACTCTAAACCTCTATTCCCATGAGACGGAATGTGTCGACCCGGATCAGTCTGCGCGGACTGCGAAGGCTGATCTAGTTCGATACATTACGCAGAGGCGTATTGTTGGTTTTCTCTTTTACATACATTTAACTAGAACTGAAGGATCGACGTCCAATACTTAGATAAGGAGTTATCTAAGGACTCTTTCACTACCGACGTTCACAAAGTCGACTCTTACATGTTGAAAATTGGACCACTGCATTGATCGTTCAACTGGAATTTTGGCAAAGTTTTTCGTTGCGAACTGCCTCATCTGAATCTTCAATGTTTGCCAAAAATATTGTATTGCCTTTGTCAGCGAAAACGTAAAGAAAATTCGAATATTCTTGTCAAATACAGATTTTTTTTAGATTAATATAGACAAAAACGTTAAAATTCATAATTGATATATGCGTTTAACCTTTTCCCACATACAACAAATATGCAGCTGACTACATAGAAAAAAACTCTGGAAAATATGTTGACAGTGTAATTATTAAATTAAGCTGAAAAAAGTGTGCCAGAAAGTAAAAAAGCTTAATAGGAAATTTCCCTTTCCCACATACAACAAATCTAAAGTAGACGTCTTTGAAAACAAATTGACAAAAACATGAGAATTCTCTATAAATGAGAGTTGATTTATTGAATCAAGTTGAAAACATTTCGGCAAAAGGGAAATTGCTTATTATGAGCAATTTCTCCTTTTGTCACAATGTCTTCAAAATTCGTCTGCTGCAGAGGCGTCAAAAAAGGGTAAATACATACAAACAGAACATTTGCCTATTTCTGGACGATTCAGTCGATTCAGTCGGAAACAATGGTAAACTCTGTAGTCAACACGATCTGTGTTAAGGACAACAAGGCATTCACTGATTGGTTTCAATTATTCACAATTAAAACGTTGTCACCAATAACTACGTACAATAGACGCCTAGTATCACATGTAAATAATTATGGGACGTTCGTGCCGCAGGCTGCTTTCCTCGAACCATGGTACGCGAAAAGTCGTCTGGAGTACCTTTCCCTTATTACTGCGAAAAGGACTATAATAGGAAGTCGGGAACCAGACTACGTGAACCGGTAACAACGAGGGGGTATAATCAAAGGGTCGTCAGTATGGATCTCTGTATTCTTAACAGCGGAGCGATTGTCAAAAGGTTTTCAGAAAAATGACATCCATTGTCCACAATTTTTCTAAAATTCTTTCTTTCGGAAGGCAGCCATGTTTTCTGCGGCCAACAAGTGTGAGAGCTCATTATTAAAACATTACATATGCAGTATGTATTGTCTTATGGGACATTTGAGCATAACAAAGCTTCCTTTCACAATGGGCATGCATAATATAGGTATCTCTAGTTAAAATTGAAATTTATTTTCTTTCAAATCGACTGGGAAACAATTCTAACAATTTTGTTATACATCCATTTCCCTCGAAATTTCATTCTTTGATATTTTTACCTCGGGTGTATTCGGCCGAGCCCCGGTAGCTCAGTCGGTAGCGACGCGGGCTGTCAATCCAGGGGTCGTGAGTTCGAATCCCGGCTCGGCCAACTTTCTTTCCGACGATTGACAAAAGTCAATGCGACATGCGTCATTCGTCTTCCACCAATGGGCTAATGTCTATATGGATAAGAAGCCAGTTGCTTGGGAAGATTGTTGTGTGGAGTACTGGTGTGAGAAAACAAGGAAATGCATGAGTAGGTGAACTGGCCGCCGTGATATAACTGAGAAATTGTTAAAAACGGCGTTAAACCCAATCTATCGATCGGGTGTATTCAGGCTGTATTCTAACACACAGAATGATCGGCGAGTGCTAATCAAAATATGTAATTTGATTGGTTGATTCCTGCCCGAGTGCTCGATGTGTCAGGACAATCTGAATACGACACTGATTCCCACCTCTTTGTACATATTGATTTATCGATTGCTTTGTGTTTAACGCCGCTTTCAACGATTGTTCAGTTATATCAGGGACGTAGATAAGAGGGATAGGCAACTCCACCTGAACACCTGTTATCTGATTAAAATATCACACATAGAAATAAAATTGTCCAAAATTTCACATTTTGTAGCAAATAAAACTTTGAAGTCACATTTGGCACATAAACAAAACTTACATATTCTGAAAGCTTATCATTTCAACTAAAGTAAGAGATGCAATGAACAACTGGAATTTCTTTGTATTTTGAACAATGACTGGTTTAAAAGACACAGATATTGGGATTTCTGAATTATATTATTTTTTTCCAAAAATTAAACGACTGACATTTTTCATACGGATAACATATTATCAAAACCTGTAATATATTAAAATATTTTTATCTACTGCAATAGAAGAATGTTTAAACTTCAAGAAAATATATATTTTTTTATTTTCATATCTTGAATAGTTTTTGAGTTTTACTTGCTACAAATGTCGGCACGGGTGATATTTTACTATATAATTTAGTTACTTATCCCTCTTATCTACGTCCCTGGTTATATCACGGAGTTTCCTGAGAAAATAACCAGTACTACTGACACCACCGGATCAGTCGTAATGTTAATCCAGCAATTCTCAGCGACAAGAAGGAAAAAGTCATTACTGCCATTTTAAAAGTATTTTGGTATGACCCGGGCGGGGATCGAACCCACGACCTCCCGCACCCGAGGCGGACGCTACACCCCCGAGACGCTCTCTCTCTCTCTCTCTCTCTCTCTCTCTCTCTCTCTCTCTCTCTCTCTCTCTGCAAGGAAGTGTATCATTATGACGTGAAGCAGTTTTATCTATTTAATATGAATGAGTGTTTCCCCCAGTCCAACCTGTGTTTAATTAACCCTTTCCCTCATATAGACGATTTCTGACGCCTCAGCAGTAGACGGCTTTTTGAAAACATAGTGACAAAAGAGGAAATTGCTCAAAACGAGCAATTTCATCTTTTGTCACAATGTTTTCCACTTTTAGTAGTAGGCTATCCATTCAATCATGGAGATATGTTTTAACAAAATATGTTCAAAGTCGTCTGCTGCAGAATTGTCGTATGAGGAAAAGGGTTAAAGACTACACATGGGAAGAGAACAATATGGTTTTTGTTTACAGATGGTCTTTTAGTTAGAGGGTCATTTATTCTGAAAATGAATAATTTGGAAATTTAAAAATGTGGTTGTTGTAGACAGGGTATTGCTGTACAAAGGTCTTTAGCATAGGTCTTACTGTATTTTGTAAAACAAACAGTAAGTTAGTTGCAAAAAAAACGTGTTTGTCACCAGAGCTCTATATAGGGGCATTTTTTCATATTCTGAAATCGTTATACCGTAGTGCGTAAACAAAACTTTGTTTGCCTAGAAATGGTTGTACACTGGCCCAGACTGCATTGGATATGTGACAATGGGTATACATTCTTTGTAAATATGTAGAGGATGAACTGGAACTGTTTGATTTTATCATTTTAGGTATTTTGACCATGTGTGAAAGTGAAAGTAGAGGACGTGGAAACCAAGTTTCAGCCTAGCTGGATTGTGGTAAAAAGGACGGTCCCCATCTTCACAAAGCGAGTTCTTTCTTGCATAATTCATGACCCCACATTTTCTATGGATTAGTTTAAAGGTAAGAAGTATCTCTTTTCAATGATATATGGTGTTCTACCTGGGAAACGCTTAGAAAGTGTGACAAATGAGGGTTGAAGCTGGTTTTGATTTACATGTAAACAAAGAAGGAATTTATTTGGTGTATTGTGACCTCAAACCTTATATTGTAAGAACTCAAAACAATCGTCTAAGTGAGACGATGCTATGCAATACAGTTTGACTGAGTTATGGTAACACATAACACTAGTTTTCGGAATATTCGGATTTTGGCAAGGGTCAAAAATAGAAATAATGACAAATAGTAAGTTTCGGGTACATTTTTGAGTAAATGGTTGATTTTGATGTTTATAAATGTGAAAAGTAAGCTCTAAGCATGGGCTTGAATTATTCAGTTGAACCCACTTCTCCTTCCGGTTTGACAACACTGGTTGCAGAGTTAGGCGTGAATTTAGAGGTAAATTTGAATACCAGCTTTCGCGTCCAAAATTGCTTTAAAAGGAGCTGGAAACGTGGTATTTCTGACTGCATCCACAGATTGCCTATCGTTTTGAGAGAATTAACAGCTCTTCAATTTTACACTAACCCCCTGCGTTTTTGTTGGGTGATGTTGGGAATGAAGGGTCAAATTGATCTTTCTGTCCTACTTTTTTCACCCTGTTTCAGACCACTTTTGTGGCCAATCCTTTCCATAATATGGACTGAGAGTGTGACTTCCAGTCATTTTCCTACAATTCTGGCACTCCTTGATACAGGAAAACCCTTTTTATCGAACCACAGTATGGATATTATTAGAAATACTGTGAGAATAAAAGTTGGGGTGTCCCAGAAAACAGAAAATCTGCTTTCAACTGTGTTATGCCACCTATAAGAGGTATTGTGAGGGGAAATACTGGTTTACTTCCCCCTATTAAGTTAGCAGCTTCATGAATATTCATATATTGACAAAAAGGTTATCGTTTAGAAATATCTTTAAAGATCTTTTGCTCTGTTACCGATTTTTTTTTTTCAAACTGTTTTTTCCACATTTTTTAATATTTTTTGGGCCTTACATAGAAAAAAGAGTAACACGTCTTATGAATATTGTAAAATGGACCCTTTCGCTGATGTCATAAATTCTCTTTTCAATATTTGTTCGGCCTAATATAGAAATAGATAAACAAATCTTATGAATATTGAATAATGGACCCGAACGCTTATTTCCTAAATTCGAACTCTCCCCAATGGAAGACATTAGTCGACCTCGTTTGACATATAGAGGGGAAAAACGTTTGGCGAAAAGGAAAAATTACTCCTTTCAGGAAAGGTTTTTGTCTTTTCTAATGTATCCACAGCCTCTGTAGTGAAGTGGAAGAGAGTCCGCATTTGGTGCGGGAGGTCGCATGTTCGATGTCCGATCGGGTCATACCAAAAACTTTTAAAAAAAATGGTAGTAACGTCTGCCCTCCTTGGCGCTCAGGGTTGCGATGTTAGCATAACGCTTAACTGGCTGATGTCAGGACAAATGGACACGCCGCAATACTGGTTACTTATCCGGGACTCACCGTGAAATAACTGGAAAACTGTTGAAATCGGCGCAAAAAGTATGTATCCTGCTGCATGTGAGTCCAAAGGTGGATGCTCCAGGATAAAAGTCGATGTGAAGCATTCCAGTTGGCGCCTCTATTCGTCTGATTATTCACGCACTACTTTGACTACGTTACGTATAATTACCTAGTTGTAACGTTGATGCAAGATACCTACCATAGATAGTGCACATCTTCTCTATTATCATCACCTTGATTGCTCAACTCCAAACAGTCCTTACTAACTCTTGTTGTAACATACTGTTACGTCTGATAGGAACTGAACAGACGACCTATGTCGGGGGTTCTGTCGTTCCTGACATTCCGTTAACAACGAACATGACAAAAAGTACTCCCTACTTCCGGTAAGCGGATGATCTTCTGGGTTTATATCCGGTTTTAACAAATACTCCACCCATTGTCATTTTAATCAGACACGTTGAGGTTATCCATGATGAGTTTTATTGCTGCATACAAAAAACATAACAGTGTTTGTCTTTCGGCTGCTCAATTTCTTCTAAAGATAAAAATGTGTGTCAAGAATTCACCATACAACATGTTTTAACTGATTATCAAGATTATACCGGCTTTGAAATGACGTAATGGAATTTTCTGCTGGAACTTCAAGATCTTCAAATTCAAGGCCACGAAGAGTTAACCTTATCTTATTATACCACATACAACGAATCTGCAGCAGACGACCTTGAAGACATAGGGACAAAAACCTGACAACTCTACATTTGTTAAATAAAGTTGAAAACATTGTGGCCAAAGGAGAAATTGCTCATCATGTCGTCTGCTGCTATTGCGTCAAAATGCGTCTGCACGTGGGAAAGGGTTACACAATATTCGCATATTCTGCAATTCATGTTTCTCAACAAACAATTCGAACAATGAAGGAACCAGTCACAACATGATCGTGTGTCCTTGGGCTAAGAAGATGTCCGAGACTATTACTGGTTTGTTAGCCAGAACTCGTGAATAAGTGTGTTTGTCTTTTATTATTCAATGCATGGTTTTAAGAGACAACAATTTCGAACAAAATAGTTCCATGTTGACCTAAACATCCCTGCCCTTTCGTATTGAATGCGATATATTAAATATAGTCCTTTCGTTAAAACACGTGTTTGCTGACGCCTATGTAGCAGCCGCCTGTTGCCACAATGTTTTCAACTTTAATCAATAATTGCTCTTTATTTTATAGAGAGTTTCCATAATTTAGTCTGGATTTCTGCCTAGTTTTCTGCCTAAGTCGTCTGTTGCAGGTTTGTTGTGAGTGTGAGCGGGATTAAACACTACCAAATAGCCACAGAAGAACTTGACAATACAAATTAAAAAATTGGCATCGGTTGGACGTTGTTCTGGCACCGGATGGTTGCCAGTCTGTTACTGGATGGTTGCCAGTCTGTTACTGGATGGTTGCCGTTCAGATGCCGGATAAGTACCGGATTGTGTACGGTCTGGTACCGGAGATTTGCTTGCTTGCTGCCTGGCAAAGAGGAAAGGATTTTAAAAACGTGCAAATGTGTCTAGAAAGTCAGAATTATTTCGATAGGGGTAACACTACATTAACTTTTCGCTGCCAAAAGCAATTAAAGGCTTTTGCAAACAATGCAGATTCAGGTGAGCTTGTAACGAGCCGTCTCTCTTGAAATCTGTAATGTTTGCCACTTAGACATTACATTTTACCCAATTTCCTGTTTATCCCGCAACCTCCCGCACCGAGGCAGATGCTCTACCACTACACCACCGAGGCGGTTTTTAACATGGAAGAGTCGATATTTTAAATTTCGACTGTGACAGAGTTAAAAGATTGGATTGATTGATTGGGGTTTAACGCCGTTTTTAACAATTTCTCAGTTATATCACGGCGGCCTGGTTTTCTCACACCAGTACTCCACACAACAATCTTCCCAAGCAACTGGCTTCTTTTCCACATAGACTTAGCCCATTGGTGGAAGACGAATGACGCATGTCGCATTGACTTTTGTCAATCATCGGAAAGAAAGTTGGCCGAGCCGGGATTCGAACTCACAGCCCATTGATTGACAGCCCGCGTCGCTACCGACTGAGCTACCGGGGCTCGGCTAAAGGATTGGAAGATAGTGGTGCAGATGTAGAGCGTCGGCCTCTCGTACCAACGGTCCCGGGTACGAGTCCCGTGATGAGCGGGTTCTGAATTTGGGTTTTTTCTCACACAAACTGCGCGAGTACTGGATAAGTCTCCAGGAAGCAGACATCGAGCGTAATTAATATAAGCTGAAAGCTTGTTTCCCAATCGATGTCAATAAACTAAACGAGACTAAAGAGTTAAACAAACACTATCTGCCCTGTGTTCCATAGTCACACAACTCAAAACCTGTTTTGCGAAACCTATATAGGTTTTGTTGATATACCGTTCCTTAGTCGGTTAACCAAACATGTTCTACCTGTTTTCCATTCATAAAACAGGTAGGTTTCGTTCCGTTTGATAGGCATAGCTTAAACTGTTTATGTTGCATTTACTATGGAACACACGGCTGAACTGTGTTGTCATACCATTAGTTCGACTAGCTTTCATGACCTCAATGACCTGATGGAATACGTAAGAAGTACGAGTCCACCTCTTTAACCAATGCCATACATCGGGAGGCTGTAATGCCGACCAACTTTAACTACATTTAAAACATAATTGTTAACGGTTTTGTGCGGGATCGACCTGGTGTCGAATTTCATGATTCAGAAGGTGATAATAGTTATGCCGTTCACGGGATAGACATTTTTGACGACGACTGAATGCCGTTCCGTTCAATATTTCACGACCATTGATCTGGGTTTTACACACGACCACAATGGCCGATCGCTCCTGTCGCGATAAGTTTAAATACAACTCAATTATCTGAAGTGTTGTATTTAATAAATCCTCAACCAGCATCGATTTTCTTTACAATTCTGTGTTTATTTTTGTTTCTGGAGGTATTAGAACGCTTTTGCTTAATGTTGAAAATGTCCGAATTTCTGCTTGGATTGGTCTGAAAGGCGCTTATCTCTAAACAGTATGAAATATGAAACCCAATTTACGGACTTGGTGCTTTTTAAACAGATTAACCTTTTCCCTCATACGACAATTCTGCAGCAGACACCTTTGAACGTATTTTGTCAAAACATAGAAAATCTCCATAATTGAATGGATAACCTATGACTAAAAGTGGAAAACATTGTGGCAAAAGGAGAAATTGCACGTTTTGTGCAATTTCTTCTTTTGTCACTATGTTTTCAAAAGCCGTCTGCTGCAGAGGCGTCAGAAAGCGTTTATATGAGGGAAAGGGTTAATATATGTAAGCAATTATAAGTGATCTTGGAAACCTGTTACATTATGATAACAGACAGTTCTCGACCTCTCGGTACTGTCTGTCTTTACTCGCACCTCGGAGCTGTGATAGCAACTCGACGAGGGTCATCGTGCATGGGGTCGTGTGCTTCAGTCCCCGGATCGGTCATGCATTCTTTCCGATAATTGACAAACATTAGTGTACCCAGAGCTTCAAGTGTATCTGGTAACCTTCCAACATGGAAGTATTAACCTTAATCTTAGTCAAAGACGAATGACGATATAAAGACACACTGGCATAGATGATTCATCACACTGAATAATGTACGAACAAGTATGTTCGGACTCGTGACCCCTGGAACGATAGTCATCGCCATTGCCACCTAAGCCATCGCGGTTGATAAGTAGATGAAACTTGAATTCAGTTGAGAGATCATCGCGTCTTGCACAACAACATTGCAAGTAGTTTGTGTGTTGAATGACAATGGTTGATTGATTGATTGTGGTTAAACGCCGTTTTCATCAATTTTTCAGTCATATCACGGCGGCTAGTTCACCTATTCGTGTTTTTCCTGGCTTTCCCACACCAGTACTCCACACAACCTAATTTCCAAGCAATTGGCTGCTTTTCCACATAGACTGTTAGCCCATTGGTGTCACGATGACTTTTGTCAAATGTCGGAAAGAATTTTGGCCGAGCTTGGATTCGAACTTACAACCCCAAAATTGACAGCATACGTCGCCTACGACTGAGCTACCGGTGCTCGGCATGAATGAAAATGGAGATACATGTTACCCAGCTGAAAGATTCCGACCCGATTAGGCTCGAACTCGGGACCCCCTGTCCCGGAGGCGAGCAACCTACGACGTCGCTATAAAAGCTAGATCTATAGCAAGGCAGTATAAGTATCCCCTTATACAAACGCATAGCTACATATTGTCTATTTTTGGGATAGATCACTATACTACATAATTGGGCCGTCCCGCGAGAAAACCAACATTATGACTCTACGTAATATATCGACCCAGATCAGCCTGCGCAGTCCGCGCAGGCTAATCCGGGCCGATACATTCCGTATCAGGCGGATAGATGTATAGAGTAATTATTCCTGAAGCAGAAAATCCTTAGGAGGCGAAAAGTGTCTGTCCGGGTAAGCCTGCGCGACATGCTAAGGTTGATCCGGATCGATACTCTACGCAGAGTTCATAGTGTTGGTTTTCTCGCGGGACGGCTAATTTGATATGGTCATAGCAACTATCAATCTCATTAAAAACCAGACATGACTTTAGCTGCAGGAACAATGATATGTGTAGATCGAATTACTACCTAGGTCCAATTCCACCAACCTTACTTAGTGCTAAGTAATGCTGAAATAATTAAAAGCATTTTTTATCCATTTTGTTTTCCTTATATTATGTAAAACATGAATGGTAAAATGTATATGACTAGGTTAACATTAAAATGTACCTTGCTGACTAACAGTTATTTTTAAGAAATGAATTAGTTTGTGAATTTTATAAAGGGAAGCAAAAATGATGCAGTATTGCTTAACACTAAGTAAGGTTGGTGAAATTGGACCATGTTACATATCGTCTAAGATTAACCTTTGCGTCCTCCAATCAAACTGTCGCCTACAAAATCGTTAG
The DNA here is from genome assembly GCA_031761405.1 of Serripes groenlandicus. Classification (NCBI taxonomy): domain Eukaryota; kingdom Metazoa; phylum Mollusca; class Bivalvia; order Cardiida; family Cardiidae; genus Serripes; species Serripes groenlandicus. The sequence goes on from JASEVX010000003.1 coordinate 55,080,359, forward strand.
GTATCAACAGGGGACATAACCGAGAGTTCCGATTGCATAGATTATGTAAATGTCTAGGGTCAATTCGAGACGACCTTTTATACGGTGTCGTCAGATCCAATATTCGAAGAACGAAGTATTTTAGTCTGATTTCAAAGAGATTGGTAAACTGAAGCACGAGTCAAAGACTGCAACTTGGACTGTATAACATGTAGGCGGACACTAAAGGTTCTGACAAGACTGAATCCTGTTCAATGTTCACAGATGCATAGCGGGACGGCTCTCCCACATATAGACGCTTTCTGACGCCTATACAGCAATGATCCACTCTCGTGATAAAAAGAAAATGTTCCACTGCGGTGACAGGGGCCTCTGGGCCCGAGTGATCTCCTAATACACGCGGCTGCCTCGGCGAGAAACCCGCCTGTGGCAATTTCTCCTTTACACGATGTTTTCATAAAGAGAGTGTCTGCATGTGATTTCAAAGACGTCTGCTGCAGATTTCTTGTATAAAGGAAAGGGTTTATATCCAGGCATTTCGGAAACGAGCCGTTTGTCATTTATGTACATTGACAACCGTTTCTTGTTCAATGTTCGATCCCCGATCGAGTCCACACCAAAGACTTTAAAATCGGTTGTCATGGTTGTCCTCCTCGGCGATCAGGGTTGCGAGGTTAGTATTGCGACTGAATCACTGATGTCAGGATAAACTTTCCAGTAGTACTGATAATTTACCCAGAAAATGTAGTGATATAAAGGAAAACTCAATCAATCAACCAATCAAACAATCAAACAATCAATCAACCAATCAATCAATCAATCAATCAATCAACCTTTCGGAAATTAGCTATTTGGCATTTCTGTACATTGTCAGTTCAGATGACCCTGTCCCTCTATCCAGTCTAATCAGGATGTACACAAGTTGACAAAAGGTTCCAACAAGCTGGTGGGCGTACTTTGTGAAAAGTGTATATATATATATATGATTTTTTTATGAGTTATATCTTCTCTCAAATGACTGTTACATTAATGATTTCATTTCTATTAACTTATTATCTTTGATTAGAGTATATTAATTCGTTTGTCAATCAAAGGGGAAAAAAAATCTTATTTAAGTTTTCTATATTATTTTTCAAACTTTTTCTCCCCGGATTTTGACCATTTGTCCGCTATTTGACTGTTAAAATGAATATATGTTATATGTTTGTGGTATGTTGGGCATATTTGCCCTTTTTCCAGAATAAAATCTATCTATCTATCTATATATATCAGCCGTTCCAAGAGAAAACCAACATTGTGAACTCTACGTAAAGCATCGACCCGGATCAGCCAAAGCATGCCGCGCAGTCTAACCCGGACAGACACTTTTCGCATCCTGTTTCAGGAATATTTACTCTATACCTCTTTCTCCCTGAGACGGAATGTGTCGGCCCGGATTAGCCTGCGCGGTATGCGCAGGCTGATCTGGTTCGGTACATTACGCAGAGTCCATAATGTTGATTTCCACGTGGAACGGCTCACTCATATCTTCATCAGACTGTGTGGATGTACAGACTAATCGGGGTCTACACTGTTCTCTTAAGTCAGGCTGTACAGTTAACCATGGAAATGATACGTCTGGATTAACTAATAAACAACTTCATTGACTTCAATCTTAGAAATAAACAATTAAATCTCTGGTATGTTACAAACGAAACATTTGTTGTAAATTTACACTTCATACTTGAATAACCTTATTTGGATAACGAAATATTTGAAAGATATGAAGAAAAAAAAAAGTAAAAGAAAGACATTTACAGCATTCGTGATGCATTTCCTTAATTAGGGATATTTAAGTACAATTTAGTACCGTGCCATCTGTCCATTCATCAAAATCACACTTAACAGAACATTTTAAATTAAGTAAATTTGTTTTCAAAGTGCAATAATGACGACCAGGTATGACATTCGTTTCTCAACTGCACCAGACGGACTTGGCGGGGACGTTAACAAAACCGACATTTTTAAACTCGAATAAAATTCACCATAGACTGACAGTCATGGCATGGCATGTTGGCGTTTACGGTTGCGGTTTTTTGTACCCCTGCCCGTCTTGGTTTTTTTATGGGGTTTTAGCCCTCGCCTTTTCCGCGGGATCACGTGAACGCTTGACCGTTTTAGCGTAAAGATTCACAGTTCTGATGTTAAAGACCCAGTCCGTCGTTATTACAACCTATAAATAAACACGAACACAGTCTATCGCCAATTACTGTCGATTTGAACCGTCGTTTCGTAATCCTTTCCCACATACAACAACATCTGAAGCAGACGACTTTGAAAACATACATTCACAAATTTGGAAAATCCCCATATAAAAGGACATGACTATGGTAAAGATTTAACCCTTTCTTTCATAAAGACGCTCTCTGACGCCTCTGCAGCAGACGGCTTTTTGAAAACATAGTGACAAAAGAAGAAATTGCACAAAACGTGCAATTTCTCCTTTTGCCACAATGTTTTCCACTTTTTGTCATAGGTTATCCATTCAATTATGGAGATGTTCTATGTTTTGACAAAATACGTTCAAAGTCGTCTGCTGCAGAATTGTTGTATGAGGGAAAGGGTTAAAAACAATTGTGTAAATGATCAAACTGCACATTACGTGTCAAAAGACGTTTTCTGTAGATGAGTCAATATACGTTTTCTAGTGGGAAAGGGTTAAAAGCATTTCACAGATACAGACGACATTCTGCGCTTCTGTAGCATCTTATCACAGAGCGTAAAAGGGAGAAATTGATGTACTTCAGCAAGTTCTCCATTTCCTACAATGTTATCACAACTATATTATGGAAAATAATCGTTCGAAATGCCCAGTTGAAAGTCCTTTTTCCCAAGAGTCTTTCAGGATTCCCTTTAACCCTTTCCCTCATACGACAATTCTGCAGCAGATGATTTTGAACGTATTTTGTCAAAACATAGAAAATCTCCATAATTGAATGGATAACCTATGACAAAAAGTGGAAAACATTGTGGCAAAAGGAGAAATTGCACGTTTTGTGCAATTTCTTCTTTTGTCACTATGTTTCCAAGAAGCCGTCTGCTACAGAGGCGTCAGAAAGCGTCTATATGAGGGAAAGGGTTAAAATGTCATACCAGGTAAACAGAAATATACAGCAGCGCCAAGAAAGAATGTAGACGTCAACTAAATACATATAATATGTTTAACCAGTCTGCATTTCTGGTTTATTGGTCTGACAACAAAATGTCAGCTCTTTTATTTCAAGCTAACGGACTGTAATTGGAGGGGTGAAGCGTTCCGCAAGTTCCAGGGTATTTATTCTATAGAATTTCTTGACAAAAATGATAAAATAAGCTATAAGTATTTAAGTTATACTTAATATGTTATTAAGTGTTCAATGTTTCTTTGAATATGACACACTAGACATTCCAAGCAATGCTACCAACTCTAGATGTCTGTTTCGTCGAGACCAATATTTGGGTCAGGGAAGTGGACTATTTCCATCTGCTGAAATCGGTCATCAATAGGGTTTAAACCAGAGACCTCAGGATCACGATGACGATGCTTTACCAACGAGCCATTGTTTACCAGCAGCCTCTCAACCCTTATCCTGCTGAATATCTGACTTTTAACACGTGTGTTTGCAAATATTATAAGCGGTCTATGCTTAGAGTTATTAAATAAGCAGCAATCAAATAAAATCAAGATAAATGCATGGGTGCACAGGCTTGGACCCACTCTATATTGTTTGCAAATTGTATAAACGGTCTATACTTAGAGTTGTTAAATAAGCAGCGATCAAATAACTTCAAGATAGGACTGCATGGGTGCGCAGGCTTAGCCCACTCTATATTGTTTGCAAATGCGTTTTAGGGGCACGCATAGCCTTATAAAACAAAAAATGGTTAAGTTTAAAGTTTCAGCTTATATTAATCACGCTCGACGTCCGCTTCCTGGAGACCTAACCAGTAATCGCGCCTTTTGTGTGGAAAAATCCCAAAGGCAGAACCCGCTCATCACGAGACTCGAACCCGAGACCTTTGGTATGAGAGGTCGACGCTCTACCTCTGCACCACTGTCTTCAATCCGAGACCTTTGGTATGAGAGGCCGACGCTCTACCTCTGCACCACTGTCTTCAATCCGAGACCTTTGGTATGAGAGGCCGACGCTCTACCTCTGCACCACTGTCTTCAATCCGAGACCTTTGGTATGAGAGGCCGACGCTCTACCTCTGCACCACTGTCTTCAATCCGAGACCTTTGGTATGAGAGGCCGACGCTCTACCTCTGCACCACTGTCTTCAATCCGAGACCTTTGGTATGAGAGGCCGACGCTCTACCTCTGCACCACTGTCTTCAACCCGAGACCTTTGGTATGAGAGGTCGACGCTCTACCTCTGCACCACTGTCTTCAATCCGATACCTTTGGTATGAGAGGCCGACGCTCTACCTCTGCACCACTGTCTTCAATCCGAGACCTTTGGTATGAGAGGTCGACGCTCTACCTCTGCACCACTGTCTTCAATCCGAGACCTTTGGTATGAGAGGCCGACGCTCTACCTCTGCACCACTGTCTTCAATCCGAGACCTTTGGTATGAGAGGCCGACACTCTACCTCTGCACCACTGTCTTCAATCCGAGACCTTTGGTATGAGAGGCCGACGCTCTACCTCTGCACCACTGTCTTCAACCCGAGACCTTTGGTATGAGAGGCCGACGCTCTACCTCTGCACCACTGTCTTCAACCCGAGACCTTTGGTATGAGAGGCCGACGCTCTACCTCTGCACCACTGTCTTCAACCCGAGACCTTTGGTATGAGAGGCCGACGCTATACCTCTGCACCACTGTCTTCAACCCGAGACCTTTGGTATGAGAGGCCGACGCTCTACCTCTGCACCACTGTCTTCAACCCGAGACCTTTGGTATGAGAGGCCGACGCTCTACCTCTGCACCACTGTCTTCCACAAACATGTGTTAGAATGGTATATTGCAGGATATAAATGTACAACACAATCCTGACCGTAGTAAGCAACTTCTCCGTTTGATTTAATGTTTTCATCAGTGTTTCAAAGATTATACCATCATTTATAGATATTTTTCATATATCCGAGTCTAAACATTGTCATGGTTTTCTGATGAATATGTGTTGTATAAGGGAACGGGGGATAATGGCCTGCCATTAACCTCTGTCATTATGTTTTGTTGACAAAAACAATTCGGACATTTAGTCCGGGCGTGACGATGATGTCGCCTTTCTCGAGTACATTCACATATATTTTCTAGTTTTTTGTTTCCATAGTAACACCTCACTGACACGTTGATGACGTTAATATTATTAAAGTCGGGTTTGTGAAAACGCTCGGATGAGACATTGGTCACGTGGTCATTTTTGTTAAACTGTTGAGCATACAGAGACCAACATTGCGTTCAATAGGAGCCCAACGTTATCGTTAAATGTGAAAAGCGCATAACGTACCCACGAAACGAAGTCGTTTTTTTTGTGAACAATTATTGAAACATACTGAGTATTAGCAATACATGTTTTGCATTCTGTCGTCTCTTTCCAACGTGTGACAAGCGTCATTCGTCATCACGTGACACCAATGGGCTAACAGTTTATGTGGATAAGCAGCCAGTTGCTTGAAAAGTCTGTTGTGTGGAGTACTGGTATGAGAGTGCCAAGAAACACATGGGTAGGTGCGCAGGCTGATATGGGTCGAAACATTACAGTCGAAAATGTTGGTTTTCCCGTGGAACTGCTCATGTCTATATATATAGCTTATAGTTTAATTTTTGAACAGTTGAAACATTGTATCAATACGGAGCAATTGCTCATGATGAGCAATTCTCCTTTTGTCACAATGCTATCATAAGTCGTCTGTTGCAGAGGCATCAGCAAGAGTTTATATATGGGGAAAGGGTTAATATGTGCAGCTAAAGTGATACCGTTTTAGCTCGAACTGGAATATTTTTTCTGGCAAATTACGTCCCAAATCAACATTCTGATTGATCGGTCGGTGGAAATATTGCGAATTTTCACGGAAAGGCCCTATTACAATTGCGTCATGTAATAGGGTACAATAATGTCGTGTTAGCTTTGTGAATTTCGAGTCGCCGGGCAGAAGCCCACGACTTATAGTTTTAATAGGTTTTCGGAAATGACATGGGGGACGAGTTATTATTAGAAACAAACAAATTTAAATGACTTGAACATATTACAATTGCGGTTGTTTAAAAACACTAATTATGACACATCAAAAATGAAATAAATATTCCGATGTTTTAAGTCTTTATTTTGACTCGCATTTATGTTTCTTTGTTTTATTTAGGAAGACAAAACAGTCCCTATTATACTTGCAGCAGACTGTTATGTGTCAATATCGAGATAACAAAATCACGTCGAATTTTCCTTTTAATAACAATTTTAATTTACTAAATGTTATTTTCATTTTCAAAGAGATGTCTTGATTTGTGAAGAATGCATTTAATAATGTTTATCCATGTACATGTATATCTAAAATATGAACTGTTTCTAAGCTAAAACTGTTGATCACTCGACTGGCGAATACCAACCGCGTAGATCAATCTCCTTTGCAGAGAGCCGTTCTTTACACTCACTTACAAATAGTTAATTATAGGTGATTTAAAATGTTTATTTGGTTCGAAAAAAATGAAGAAAAGAACAAACTGAGATAATAGAAAAATGACTTTGAACGAACACTCTCTGTCTATAAAAGAGAGTGTAAGGAACGACAACTCTGTGAAGAAGAATGTGAGTCACGAATCGGGTCTTTCGTACAAAATTATTTCGTCATTGTAATTGTATTTATTGAGTTACATTATGAGCAATTTCTCCATTGGCCACAATGTGTTCAACTTTAATTAACAATTGATCTATCTTTTATGGAGATTATTCAGGTTTTTGTCACTATGTTTTCAGAGTCGTCTGCTGCAGATTTATTGTATATGGGAAAGGGTTAAATAGCAATCGCAATGATATTCTACCGGGGCACGTGTACGTTGTGTCATGAAACGAAAGGTCATTCTTTTTTAGGCGTTCTTTTTAATGACACTTCTCCTGTAATGATAGCGTGACACTCGTTCTTTCCGTTGCTAGGTGACACGTCGATACGTCATCACAAAAGTCAAGTTTACTACTCGAATAATTAAACGAAAACAGTTAAGCAATTAAATTCAAATAATTAACAATTTCGCTATTAAAAAGATGCACCTCTTAAACATTTACTCTAATTAGTGTGACACTATAATATGGACATTTGAAAACATGGGTTTTTTTAAATGTGGTTACCAGGGTTTTTCACAAATTTAGATATAATGACTTGCTAGTGCTTTTCAATCATTTTACGTCGAGCCCCGGTATCTCAGTTGGTAGCGATCGGGGCTGTCAATCTATGACTTGTGAGTTAAAACCCCAGCTCGGCCACTATTCTTTCGGACGTTTGACAAAAGTCAATGCGACAAGCGTCATTCGTCTTTCAGCAATTGGACTTAAAGTAGTTGTGGAAATGCAGCCATTTGCTTTGAAAAACTGTTGTGTCAGAAAGCCATGAAACACACGGGTAGGTGAACTGGCCGCCGTGATATGCCTGACAAATGTTGAAAACGGCGTTAAACCCAAATGTATTCGAGTTGTTATATTATATTAAAATTGTGACCACCGTTCGTTAGACGTTTTGTATGCAACACAATGTATATAGGAATCAAAATGTTCTATGGAGTACTGGTGCCATAAAACCAAAAAAAACAAGTAAGGTGAACTTTAAACCCATTGAAAAACGGCGTTAAATCTTCAATAAATAACTCAATCATTCATTCAATCATTCATTCATCCAATCATTCATCCAATCATTGAACCAATTAACAGTTGAATCGAGATACATTCCTCATTAGTCTGGATTACCTGCCCCTATCACTATGTTACGGAATATTTGTAATATAGTACGCTGGGAACCAGACTAAATCCCGCATTAGTCTAGATTACCTGCCCCATATCACTATGTTACGAACAATTTGTAATATAGTGCGCTGGGAACCAGACTACATCCCGCATGAATCTGGATTACCTGCCCCTATCACTATGTTACGGAATATTTGTAATATAGTACGCTGGGAACCAGACTAAATCCCGCACGAGTCTGGATTACCTACCCCTATCACTATTTTAAGGAATATATATAATATAGTACGCAGGGAACCAGACTACATCCCGTATGAGTCTGGATTACCTGCCCCTATCACTATTTTAAGGAATATGTGTAATATAGTACGCAGGGAACCAGACTACATCCCGTATGAGTCTGGATTGCCTGTCCCTATCACTATTTTAAGGAATATGTGTAATATAGTACGCAGGGAACCAGACTACATCCCGTATGAGTCGGGATTACCTGCCCCTATCACTATTTTAAGGAATATTTGTAATATAGTACGCTGGGAACCAGACTTAATCCCGCATGAGTCTGGATTGCCTGCCCCATATCACTATGTTACGAAATATTTGTAATATAGTACGCTGGGAACCAGACTAAATCCCGCATGAGTCTGGATTACCTGCCCCATATCACTATGTTACGAGATATTTGTAATATAGTGCGCTGGGAACCAGACTACATCCCGCATGAATCTGGATTACCTGCCCCTATCACTATGTTAAAGAGTTTTTGTCATACAGTACGCTGGGAACCAGACTAAATCCCGCATTGGTCTGGATTGCCTGCCCCTATCACTATGTTACGAACTATTTGTAAAATAGTGCGCTGGGAACAAGACTACATCCCGCATTAGTCTGGATTACCTGCCCCTATCACTATTTTAAGGAATATGTGTAATATAGTACGCAGGGAACCAGACTACATCCCGCATGAGTCTGGATTACCTGCCCCTATCACTATTTTAAGGAATATGTGTAATATAGTACGCAGGGAACCAGACTACGTCCCGCATGAGTCTGGATTACCTGCCCCTATCACTATTTTAAGGAATATATGTAATATAGTACGCTGGGAACCAGACTACATCCCGTATGAGTCAGGATTACCTGCCCCTATCACTATTTTAAGGAATATGTGTAATATAGTACGCAGGGAACCAGACTACATCCCGTATGAGTCTGGATTACCTGCCCCTATCACTATTTTAAGGAATATGTGTAATATAGTACGCAGGGAACCAGACTACATCCCGTATGAGTCTGGATTACCTGCCCCATATCACTATGTTACGAAATATTTGTAATATAGTACGCTGGGAACCAGACTAAATCCCGCATGAGTCTGGATTACCTGCACCATATCACTATGTTACGAAATATTTGTAATATAGTGCGCTGGGAACCAGACTACATCCCGCATGAATCTGGATTACCTGCCCCTATCACTATGTTAAGGAGTTTTTGTCATATAGTACGCTGGGAACCAGACTAAATCCCGCATTGGTCTGGATTGCCTGCCCCTATCACTATGTTACGAAATATTTGTAAAATAGTGCGCTGGGAACCAGACTACATCCCGCATTAGTCTGGATTACCTGCCCCTATCACTATTTTAAGGAATATGTGTAATATAGTACACAGGGAACCAGACTACATCCCGCATGAGTCTGGAGTACCTGCCCCTATCACTATTTTAAGGAATATATGTAATATAGTACGCAGGGAACCAAACTACATCCCGCATGAGTCTGGATTACCTGCCCCTATCACTATTTTAAGGAATATATGTAATATAGTACGCTGGGAACCAGACTACATCCCGTATGAGTCTGGATTACCTGCCCCTATCACTATTTTAAGGAATATGTGTAATATAGTACGCAGGGAACCAGACTACATCCCGTATGAGTCTGGATTACCTGCCCCTATCACTATGTTAAGGAATATTTGTAATATAGTACGCAGGGAACCAGACTGCATCCCGCATGAGTCTGGATTACCTGCCCCTATCACTATTTTAAGGAATATATGTAATATAGTACGCAGGGAACCAGACTACATCCCGTATGAGTCTGGATTACCTGCCCCTATCACTATTTTAAGGAATATTTGTAATATAGTACGCAGGGAACCAGACTACATCCCGTATGAGTCTGGATTACCTGCCCCTATCACTATTTTAAGGAATATGTGTAATATAGTACGCAGGGAACCAGACTACATCCCGCATGAGTCTGGATTACCTGCCCCTATCACTATGTTACGAAATAGTTGTAATGTAGAACGCACGGAACCAGACTACATCCCGCATGTGATAACTCGAGACTTGGACAGGTCTCTCAAAACGTTTTAATTGTTTTTAATTGTCTGTTAAGGAGTTTTTGTCATGTAGTACGCTGGGAACCAGAATACTTCCCGCATTAGTCTGGATTACCTGCCCCTATCACTATGTTAAGGAATATTTGTCATGTAGTACGCAAGGACCAGACTACATCTCGCATGAGTCTAGATTACCTACCCCTATCACTATGGTACGGAATATTTGTAATATAGTACGCAGGGAACCAGACTACATCTCGCATGAGTCTGGATTACCTGCCCCTATCACTATGTTACGAAATAGTTGTAATGTAGTACGCAGGGAACCAGACTACATCTCGCATTACTCTGGATTACCTGCCCCTATCACTATGTTACGAAATAGTTGTAATGTAGTACGCACGGAACCAGACTACATCCCGCATGTGATAACTCGAGACTTGGACAGGTCTCTCAAAACGTTTTAATTGTTTTTAATTGTCTGTCAATAGATATGAGCCGAATTACGAGAAAACAAATATTGCGGAATATGCGTAAAGTATCGATCCGGATCAGCCTAAGCATGCCGCGCAGGCTATCCCGGATAGACACTTTTCGCCTCCTGAGGATTTCCTGTTTCATGAATCATTACTCTATAACTATATATCCCAAATACATAATGTTTCGGCTCGGATCAGCCTGCGCGGACTGCGCAGGCTGATCTTGGTCGATACATTAGACAGAGCTCATAATGTTGGTTTTCTCATAGAACGGCTTATATAGTCACAGGTAAAGGTATCGTAGCCTGCTACGAGAAAGTTGATGCAAGGCATCAATGTCGCCGGAAAAGACTGCATTGATTTATTTATGTATTCTTGACTTTCCTTAGTCTATTCAAACATTAGGAACGTTGAAATGAAAACATTTGCTTATAAATTTTATATTCATACCTATACATTAGGGTATCTATAAAAAATTAACGAAATGTGTACACATTTATCTTGGCTTAAATTTAATTTTGCTGTTGTTACTTATTTAAATAATAGTATTCATTCATATAATTTCAATGTTTGTCAATCTTATTCGAATCACAAGGTAAATATCCTGGTATTGCTTTAAAGGGAGGTAATTTGAAGAAAACAAAAGTTTTCAAAAGGAGAAATATATCAGCATTACCGTCTACAGTTTAAATTGTTCTATTGTTTGTGGATTTAAAAATGTTCTTTTTTTCTTATTTCTACATGTACAACGAAATATTGCGGCTTCTCTTTGACGCTTTGCGTCAAACATTCGTCTTGTACTTGTCTAAAATAAAATAATATCACTCGCTTTTTCATATCGAAATGCGCATGCGCGAAAATCGATGTTAAAGGTCACGAAACTACACAACAGAATAGGGTCTATATTTAGCTTAGAAACAGTTCCTACTTTAGATATTCATGGATTAACATTATTAAATGAATTCTACACAAATCAAGACATCTCTTTGAACATGAAAACAACATTTAGTAAGTTAAAATTGCTATTAAAAGGAGAATCCGAAATTGACCTCAATGATGACACATAAGAGTCTGCATTAGGGGGTGTTGGTTCACGTCTTGAAGGGACCACTTTTGTCTTCGTAAATAAGACAAAAAACTTAAATGCGAGTGAAATAAAAAAAAAATGCAAACATTAAAAAATCGGAATATTTATTTCATTTTAGATGTGTCATTTATTAGTGTTCGTAAACAACCACAATTGTAATATGTTCAAATCATCTAGATTTGTTTCTTTCTAATAATAAGCCGCCCTCCCATGTGATTTCCGAAAACCTATTAAAAATAGAAGTCGCGGGCTTCTGCCCGGCGACTAATAAACAAACAGGCTATGATACTGGTACCTGTGGATATAGTACGACAAATAGTAAAGTATAAAACCTTTACAAAATCCAGGCGACTCTGAGCGTTTTCGACTTCTTTACTCGCGTAACGAGAGTAACTGGCGTTTAAAGTCGAACGTATCGAGTAAGCGAACTGCGCATGCGCTTAATCTCTAATCTACTCGACTAGAACGACCGCCACTATTTGACGGGTAACACGAGATCAAAGATGGCGACGGCTGATGCACAGAAGGTCGCCATTTTGTAAACAACACAAGACTGGGTTTAGGCGTTCTTGAGTGGTTACTCGTGTCGTGTACTGCGCATGTCCAGATTTTATACTCGAGTAACTGGATTGCAAAAGCCGTAAACGCTCTCTATGACGATGTGTTACTTGACCGGAGGTTAAACGCAATCTTATGTATAAGTTAATTGTGTCTATTGCTCTCAGCTATTCTCACCAAATAGTTAATTATGCATAGCGAGGGTAAACAAAAACTAAACTATGCCTGCATAATAGCCAACAATGTGTTTGTAAGCGTTATATGTTACTTTTTGAGTCAGCAGTGTAGGGAATATCGCATTCTCACAAGGAATTGAAAAATTAATAAAATGATTAAACTTACGAAATTTAAACACATAAAAACAACCCAAATATGAGACACATTCCGTCTCAGGGGTTAGAGGTATAGACGGTTATGATTCATGAAACAGAAAATATACAGGAGGCGAAAAGAGTCTATTCGGCAAAGCCTGCGCGGCATGCTTAGGCTGATTCGGGTCGATACTTTACGCAGACTCCATAATGTTGGTTTTCTCGCGGGACGGCTCATATACAGAAATGTATAGAAAAAGCAGGTGATCGAACCCCGCGACCTCAATTTTCGTTTACGATACTTTCGTCACTATTGATTATTAACTTCAAGAGAGGGGGGACAACCTCTGAAACTAGACCGCACTTAATGGCCCTAACCCTTGTCCTTAATACATACGACATTAGCTATAGTTGCCGCAGCAGACAATTTCAAAAAACAATGTGAGGAGAAAAGGAGAAAGCGCTTAAAACGAGCAATCCGCACAATATTTTCCACTTGGTACAAAAACATATATACTTCATAATTTTCAGATATTACAATATTTCCTTAAACAACTGTTTTAACCCTTTCCCTAGTACGACAATTCTGTAGAAGACGACTTTGAACGTATTTTGTCAAAAAATCTCCATAATTGAATGGATAACCTATGACTAAAAGTGGAAAACATTGTGGCAAAAGGAGAAATTGCACGTTTTGTGCAATTTCTTCTTTTGTCACTATGTTTTCAAAAAGCCGTCTGCTGCAGAGGCGTCCGAAAGCGTCTATATGAGGGAAAGGGTTAAAGCAGGCGACTTTAAACGTGTTGCTCATATACCAAGAAAAGGATGAAAATAGGGAAAACTGTGACACTATTTTACGTCGGAGTATGATGGCCCATCAATTTAAAGCTCGGCGACAGACTAAATGGCTGCTAACACAAACTACAGTTATAAAGTATTAGATCACTTGTAAAATGTGTCATTAGTGGTAAAGTTTACACGTAAAGATAATTAAAATTTTCCCGTACTGGTTTACGTGGACGGGTCGTCACTTATGTACCCACTGTTTAAAGAAAAGGTAGTCGAGGTGAAAAAATGCACTTGATATACCAGGTCTAAATACCGGTCACACATTCTTTTGTAAACATTTTTTTATGTCACAAAATTCCATGTTCTATTATTTTTTAAAAACATCTGTCTCGCTATCGAAAGGTCCCTGGTTCGATTCCTGTGAGAGCCAGGTTTTTAATTTGAGATTTACCAACACGTTTGGCGCGTGAGCTGGATTGGTTTCAAGGAAGCAGACATCGAGAATTGTCAATCGATGTAACATAAACAAGATCACTCGCTTTTTGCGACAGTTTAACAATTTGTTTTTACCTTTTTTGGTGTTTTATGTCATTTTCGGTAGACGCAAATATCGACTTCAGGATAGCCAGTGAAAATATTGAGTCGAATACTTTGTTATCACATGACAATACTTGTATCCGATGCAATGTACCCATTGCGTATTTCTTTATAGGTGACACGTGTAATATATATAACATGACCGAATCACTATTTGTGTATTCATCCGCGAATGTTTAAAAAATGGCTGAGAACGTGTATCCGGTAAACACAAACGTCACGATAGACGGTCGAGGTAAAGGGACCATTATTTTTGCGTTTCGTTGTGTGATAAAAAGAATCTGACATTCGTTGTCATTTCATGAAGTTTTATTAAATTCGTCCAAGAAAGATCCAATATTACTCTAATGGTAAAGTGTGCCTATTTTTCTGTCAGCGTATAGTTGAAGACAATTATCATTTAACACTTTCGCTGAAAAATACAATTCATTAAAGACTTTTGCAAATAATGCAGATTCAGGTGAGACAGCTCGCACAGCTAACGAGCTGTCTCTCCTGAATAATGCATTGTTTGCCACTTAGACATTAAATTTTACTTAATTTCCTGTAGACGAAAAAAAATGGAGTGGTCCAAATTTCAACATGGAAGAGTCGACTTTGTGAAATTACGACTGACTGGCTGGTGTCAGGATAAATGGACCAGAAGTACTGGTAACTTACCCAGGAAACGCCGTTATATAACTGAACATTTGTTGAGAGCGGCGTAAAGCACCAAACAATCAATCAATCAATCAGAAATGCAAACACATTAACATAATCAAGGATCCTTTCTCATATCACGGTGGTCAGTTTCGGTGGTCAGTCTATCCTGACACGAGCGCATCAGTTGACCAGCCATCTCCGCAAACCCTGATCGCAAAGGTGGAAAGCTTTCCCACTACCACTTTTACACTACCAGGTGTTAAAGTATCGGTTATTTGAGTAAGCCACAATCAAAATAACGTCCGGTTTAGAAACACCAGGATTCTTCGGGAACATAAAACGTTGGGTCCCGATCATTGTATGTAGCCACCTCCGTGGAAGGGTGGTTTTATGCGACGCGTCTCGAGGGAGGGCGACCAGGGTTCGAGTGATTCCTGACAGTAGTTATCCTACTTTGTTGGAATAATGCTGCTGTAAATGTGTCTTTTATGGATTGCGTTGTTCTCTTTTAATATTGTCCTACATACAGCAAATATGCAGCATAATAGTTTGAAAACATTTCCATGTAGGTGAAATTATGAATAATCTCTATAAAAAAAGTGTAATCATAGACAGTGTGACAAAAACTGTCTACTGCGGATGTGTCAAAATGCGTCTGCATGATGGGAAGAGTTGAACTAATTTACATATGAGCCGTTCCACGAGAAAACCAACAGTATGGACCCTGCGTAAAGTATCGAACCGGATCAGCCTAAGCATGCTGCTGTCTCTGTTTTCTGTTTCAGGACTTGTTACTCTATCCCCATGAGACGGAATATGTCGGACCGGATTAACCTGGGTCGATACATTACGCAAAGTCCAAAATGATGGATTTCTCGTGAAACGTCTCATTTCTATTCGAGTGACATAATTTCGAACAACGGTCGGGATACAGCGGAAAAACTGGTTATTTATCTGGGAATCGCCGCGAGATAGCTGAATATTTCAAGAACGCGGCGTTAAAGATTATTTAAACAAAAACATCACACAATGGCGTATATCTTCTTCTTTGTTGGCGTTGTTCACCCTCGCACTCGGCAATATAGCCATTTGGCGAGCAAAATAGCGTATACATGTATTTGGAAACATGTCATCAACCATTAGATAATTTCACTGTTCGTACAATTGCTATCTTTTCCCATCGAAATTGAGTATAAACAATAATGAAGACGGGAGAAACAAAAGTTAGCATACAATTGTATTAGTCTGATAATAAATGGCTTTAGAAATCGGTATCTAGAAAGAGGGAAAATTGAAACAAGTTCATGTTTTGAAATCATTAAAACTAAGGAATGAAACATAAAGGGAAGTAACTGTGTTTTGATTACGCGGTTAAGATTTCAAAATGAAACATCTTGTCATTATGTGATTCATACGGAAGTGTTACCTGTTTGAATTCAAATGAGTTTTACTGATAAAAAAGCTAATTAAATGCAGACATGAACTATAATTGTAGTAATTATATACATATCAAGAATTACAATTCTGACTGTCCTGTTACTAAACCCTTTGGCACATACAACACTTTTGAAAACATCTCGGATAAAATATGAAAAATCTCTTTTAATGAAAATGTATTTTTTGAAACGAGTTTGAAAATTGGGGGAAATAATCCATCTTTCTTGTAATGAGGATTTTCTCTTTTAGCCAAACTGTTTTCGTTTCCCGCGCAAACGTCAAAATGCGTAATCAGGATTAATGCCTTATTTTTCATTTCAAATATATTCATGTATCAAATTATAACTTCTAGAAAATATCCATGTTTTTTACAAAGACGCTTAGGAAGTCGTACGCGTGGCCGCGTGGTTAGCGTCGGGGATTTGGGTTCGATCCACAGTCATGGTGAAGTGTCCTTGGGCAAGGCACATTTCCTAGCCTAGTACTGATTATTTTCCCAGGGATCATGAATAAATAAACTGTTGCCGTGATATAACTGCAAGAATGTTGAAAACGGCGTAAAATCCCAGTAAAGCAAAAGAAAATAGATGTAATCCATAGGAAAAGTGTAAAACTCGAATTACGAATACCGAATCCATTTCGCGTCGAGGTAAAAGTCTTGATATTCCCTACTTGCCAATCTGTAATTCAAACATGCTGGAGGCTTCGTGAACAAGAGTATTTTATGTCACAGATTTCTTTGATTTTAACCATAAAAAGAACTGCTTCATTTAAACGGCTCTCAACGATTGTCAATCATAGGGCTGATCTGACACAGCCTTTAAAAGTGGGCAGCAAAATATTATCTGGCAAAATAAAGTCACACTAAGGTTACTAAGATGACCCTCTGTCATCTACAATAGTAAATAAAAGCACTGTAGTGCTGACGGCCTGGGGGCTGCTGGAAGGTTGGATTTTTCGACGCACGGGCCCTACGGCCCGCGGTTAATCTGCCACTGTATATTTCTAGTGACTTCTTTCGTGGGGTGGGGGAGTCGGGACCATATTTGACCTCTCAGCGCATTAATTTCTAAAGCATTTCTTAAACTTATATTGGAGCCTTAAGTTTTTCACTGATGTTCCAACAACATTAAAATGATATTTATGGGGGAGATCCTAACCTTTTAAATGCAGCTTTGTTGAATCCATGATGAACTATTTTTCTCGCGCAGTTTCTCATGCGTTGTTTGGTGCTAACAGCAATTGGCAGGCTGCCAACTCCGAAAAAAATGGTATTACTACTATGACCAGGGACTAAAGCCCCATGCCAAAAACCTAGACACTTAAAGTATAGTAAAAATATTCCTGTTTGAAAGTACTGAATGATTTCACAGAAATGTTTCTCGGTAGACAAGAATGCAAAATGTGTCAACACCATCTTGATTGGTCGAAAAACAAGACCGCCTCGACGGGGATAATTTTCAATGAAAGCTAAAAGCATAACTTTTGAAAATGTTCTCATCTGAAAGTACTGATCAAATTTCAAAAATAATATCTCTGACGTGATCCCACAAAAATTGATGAAGTCCCCTTGATTGGTAGGACAACTTTGCTGGTAGATGAGGGAGCTATTTTTCCTTATGTGCCTTAAGTGTACTCTTAGAAAATATGTGTCTTAAACTACTTTTTCGATTTCACAAGAATGTTCCCCTGGTTACCCTCTACATAGTCCATTCATTTTTTTTTTATCAAGGTTGGGACTAATTAAGATGCCTATTCTGCGGTGTCAGTATATGTAGGAAATGAAGGGTTGGAGGGTTAAGTTGCAATTGATCAGATTAATTTAATGTAAGCTAAATTTAGATGCCTAAAAATACGCGTACTCAGGTGAGCGGTCACTTACCTCGTAGTTCTCTTACTATCCCCGTAGCCTAGTTGTTTAGTTATCCATTTCGGGAGCGGTTGGTCAAGGGTTC
Organism: Serripes groenlandicus; assembly: GCA_031761405.1. Lineage (NCBI taxonomy): Eukaryota > Metazoa > Mollusca > Bivalvia > Cardiida > Cardiidae > Serripes > Serripes groenlandicus. Next base: position 55,098,462 of record JASEVX010000003.1, read on the forward strand.
GAACCCCGGTCGCGACAGCTACTTAAATAAAGGTATTGCATTGTCTGTCTGGTGCCTGGCAATAAGGACATGATACGGGAGGTTTACATGCTAAGGTCTCATAAGCCAAAAAGGCTTTCCCTTTCAATAGGGGTGACCATATAATAAACAATAAAAAATAGTTTACTTTACCTTAGTTACTTTAATATCCTGGTGCTTTTTCCTTTCTGAAATGCAGCTCAGAAAATAGTTTCATTATTGTTGGTAGTAGATATACAGGGTCACAGGTAAACGGTAATTTAACCCTCTCCCGTATTTTGAAAACATTGTGACAAAAGGAGATATTGCTCAAAACGAGCAATTTCTCCTTTTGCCACAATGTTTTCAACTGTATTCATTAGTTACATATATGTTTAAAGAGATTTCTCATATGTTTGTCCAAATGTTTTCAAAGTCCTCTGCTGCAGAATTGTTGTATGAGGGAAAGGGTAAAACGTGTCTGGTATAACTGTACTGGATCCGAAACCATACACCTCCGAAATGAACTCCATGCTCCAAATAAGGCTTCTGATTGGTCAATTTGGAAAATAAATTTGTTCTGACAAATCAAATACTTGAGTACATTTTCTAAGCACAGATTAAACTTTTATACTTTTGGAGTCTGAAATTCTTCAAAAGTGTAGCAATCTACACAGGGATGAAGCATTCTAAAGGTCGTGCATGACATGACCTACAGCTTTCTAAAATAAAATGGTTATATGTCATATATGTTCAATGGTGAATTATAAAGATGTTGAGAGTATCGTAAGAATGTTAACAGATACGAAATATACGCCTAAATGTACCTTCGACAATCTATCCAGGGTTATGCTCCTTGCCCCTCCCTCCTAAAACTTGACCCACGAAGAGCATTTTTGGACACACTTTACCCTCGCTGTTGCAAAGCATGTTTATGTTTAATAGATAAAATAAAATAAGTAATGATTTTCGGAGAGCCGAGCGCCTGTCTCAATGTTAATATCATTATTTGTTATGCAGAAGTATTTTTCGCCTATAAATGCCAAATCAAGTCTATTTAGCACACGAACGAGCTTCCAATCATGCCTCTGTTTTGATTGGTTAACACGATAAAAGTCTCGTCTTGGTCGATAAGCGCTCCACTTGCATTTGTGTGGTCCTCTATTTATAAATATCCGTGCAGACGAGCGTCTGGACGATAGAGATTTCTACAAGGATTACGCAATCCAAAGGCAGACAAGAAACGTAAAACCCGACCAGGACGATTTGATTTTCTCGCGCGTGAGAACACAAACGTCACCTCTTGTACAAATTTGACTCACTTAAAGTCAAAAATGGCGACAATATAACACATTACCGTCATGCCGAGTTCGTCAAGGTTAGATGGCGTAAGACTCAGTTTGCCGCTATCTACAACATTTCTTCCCTCGTATGTTGCCGAGCTGTCAGATTTCAACATACCTTGGAGTTTTTCTAACGTTTCATTTGCATAGTTCGGGTTTGTTAATGTTCTGTATTAATTAAGCACTTGAAGGTTAGCGCTGCCACCCTGACGCCATTACGCTTATCTACAGATAGAAATGTTCCAGGCTTGATCGCTATATTTTGTAAAACTGCTCTTTTATTTGCACTAACTATTCCATTGTTTCATTTGTTGATACCTTTTCTAACCTTTCATTCATTGCTTCAAAACGACAATACTAGGGTAATTAAAAAAAAGCATCTTATTTCATATATAGATTATTGAAACTTGATAAGGACATAACTCTTAGCTTTATAACGTTAATTAAATCGAATACTTTGTACTAAGTGCCAGTGGTCATAATAGTTTCAATAGATATGTGCCATTTTCATCGCCAGACGCGTGGCATAGTTTGTGCGGTTTTTGGGTCAGCAGTAAATATAGAATGTGTCGCTTAGTATGACCGTAACAGTCGTGTTGGTTGGTTGGTTGGTTGGTTGGTTGGTGTTTTACGCCGCATTCAACTATTGTTGAGCTATATCACGGCGTTTCCTGGGTAAGTTATCAGTACTTCTGGTTTCATTTAGCCGGACACCAGTCAGTCACTCGTATTAATAACACCGCAACCTTTAGCGCCAATGATGACAGCCATCACTACAAGTTTTAAAGTCTTTGTTATGACCCGGCAGGAGATCTAACCCACGTCCTCCCGCACCCGAGGGGAACCCTCTACCTCTAAACCACCGAGGCGGTTTCAGCCAGTTGCTTGGAAAGACTGTTGTGTGGTGAACTTGTGTAGGAAAGCCAGTAGACACATGGGTAAGTGAACTAGTCAACGTGATATGACTGAACAATTGTTAAAAACTGCTTTAAACCCCAATCAATCAATAAATCAATCAATCACATAGAAAGACAACGGGAGTAATAACGGCCATATTTGCGTGACGTAACGTTCCGATTCGTTTCAACTAAGAATCAGTTTCTTTCGTGTAAGCTGTTTAACTTCCTACATATGTAACGGATTAGTTTTAACCCTTTCCAACTTACAACAAATCCGCAGCAGACGACTTTGAAAACATATTGGCAAAAACGCGAAAGATATTCATAAGTTAGGGTTGAATTACAAGATAGAATTGAAATCATCGTGTCAAAAGGGCAAATTGTTCCTAATGAGCATTGTCTTCTTTTGCCACAATGTTTTCAAAAGTCGTCGGAGGCAGAGGCGTCAAAAAGCGTATGCATGTTGGTTAGGCTTTAAAATGTCCTACGCCAATAAGGGGTTACTTTTAATAGCATCTCGCGATCGGCAATCTTCGGATTCATTGGCCATACTTTTGGCATTTTCAAGAACGAAAACCGATTTCTAAATCGAGATTACGAACTTTAGCCAAGGAGTTCCGAAAGTAAAATGTTATCATCTGCATTTGCTTAAACATAACAGAAAACACATTAGAATGAATGAATACACGAGCGTACAAAATGATAGGTATTTTGACAAAGCAGGTGAGTTGTGATAGACAGTTACATCTTACATTTGTTTTCTTAATTTGAATATATTTGTTTTATTTTATTTGAAATATCAATTGAACCGAAGTTTGTCTTACAACTGCTATTTAAGTAAAACGAGTATTTTGACGGTTGCTTGAACGGATAGGGAATACCTTGTTTTATTTCCTTTTTTGTGTTGTAAGCCGCTTTAAAAAAAAAATCAGTTATATCACGGCGTTTCATTGGTAAGTTACCAATTCTACTGGTACATTTATCCTTTCACCAGCTTGTCAGACGTAGCGCTAACCCCGCAACCCTGAGCGCCAAGGAGGGCAGCCATTACTACCATGTTTAAAGTATGTGGTATGACCCGATCGGACACCGAAACCGCGACCTCCCACTTCCGAGGCGTACGCTCTACCACTACACCACCGAGACGGTATGATAGGTAAGACACTGCCATGTCCAAGTGGTAACCGTGGGAAACATGAATCCGGACTTTCAGAGGTTCGATACCTACTCGCTGTGATCGAAGATTGGAGTGCCGTCGGACAATGCACTTTACCTATCCTGGTACAGGATGACCATACCGAGGGCTTGGCGTGAAACAGTTGTAACTAAAAACCTGTTTTAAAAACCCTGGTTTTTATGGGCAATTTTGACCCCTTTGTAAACAATGCAAATTTAGGTGCCATTGCTCAGAACGAGCAATGGCACCTAAATATCCATTGTTTACCAAGAAAAGTGATTTAACGTTTATAAAGACTTTATGGAGAGGGGATTAACCTTGGTATAAAAAATACCAATTTTAGTTACAACTGTTTCACGCCAAGCTCTCGAGACAGGGATAATTGATGAGTGCAGTTCGGTCGGGATATAACTGAAGGTATGTTGAGTACGACATTAAACCCGAGCAAACAAACATTCTATGGTATTTTATGCCGCTTTCAACAATTGTTTAGATATATCACGGCATTTCCTGGGTAACTTACTTATACTACTGGCCATTTATCCTAACACCAGCCAGTCAGTCGTAATGTTATCAACCTCGCTAACCTTTATCGTACCATTTCTCCACACAACATTATATCACGGCTACTGGCTACCTGCCAACATAGTCTAGTTACCCCGTTGGTGACGCTAGTCACAATTACTTTTATCAATGCTCGGAAATAATGAATGGCCGAGCCGGGGTTTGAACCCATGGCCCCTGTCAGTATTGTTATAACATTAAAGTAACCACTTGTATAATTTAGATAAGATCTGAGTTCTTGGTTAAAGACTTCTAAGCGTCTTGACAATTGTTCATTTCGTAGACTTAGTCCTGCATAAAGTGTAAAATCTTGATTTAATTGTGTACCTGGTGTGTAGTAGATAGAATCATTTGCTTTGCAAAGAGCAGATGAAAATTGCATCGAAAGGATAATTTTGATATGCAGATAAATGGCTCGTTTTGATGATCACTTATTTACAACTAAATACATAGATAATGCTATTACTAGCATAGCTCTCACACTTTTCAAAAAAAATCCTGTCGATCATTTTATTTATTAGACCTTTAAAACAACAAATCTGCAGCAGACGATGTTGGAAAACATCTCACAAAAAGGTGACAAATCTCCTTAATTGAGAGTTGTATTTTCAAATAGAGTTGAAAACATTGTGACTAAAGGTGAAAATTGCTCATTATATCACATTGTTTTCAAAAGTCGTATGCTGCAGATGCGTCAAAATGCGTCTGTAAGTGGTAAAGGGTTTCCCACATACAACAAATATGCTGCAGACGACTTTGAAAACATAGTGACAAAAACCTGAAAAATGTCCATAAAGATAGCTTGTTTTTAAAAGTCGTCTGCTGATATTGTGTCAAAATGCGTCTGCAGGTGGGAACCCATTACTGCTGTAACCGATTTCGTTAAATATCTAAGTGTCGTTACTAGCTGTCTCACCTGAGTCTGCATTGTTTTCAAAGGCCTTTAATTGCCTTTGGCGCGCGAAAGAATTAAGCATGTGCCACAAATACAGAGCCAGACTAGCCGCCTCATCCGGAACCTTTATACTGTTTGACTGCTTAACTGAACACTTTTATCTTTGTATTCCTAAAACTTGGTCTATCTTCCAAATACAAAGCGAGACTAGACCATTTTGTGGGAGACAGTGGTGCAGTGGTAGAGCGCCGGCATGTCGTACCAAAGGTCCCGAGTTCGGATCCCGTAATGATTCGGCCTTAGGGAGCGAGACTAGACCATTTTGTGGGAGACAGTGGTGCAGTGGTAGAGCGCCGGCATGTCGTACCAAAGGTCCCGAGTTCGGATCCCGTAATGATTCGGCCTTAGGGAGCGAGACTATACCATTTTGTGGGAGACAGTGGTGCAATGGTAGAGCGCCGGCATGTCGTACCAAAGGTCCCGAGTTCGGATCCCGTAATGATTCGGCCTTAGGGATTTTTCCCACACAAACATTGCGACTACTGAATAGGTCTACAGGAAGCAGACCTCGAGCGTGATTAATATAAGCTGAAAGCTTGTTTCGCATTCGATGCAAAATAAATAAGTTTAAACTAAACTAATCTAAACTAAACTAAACTAAACATTTCGGCCTTATATCACCGTACACAATTTAGAGAAGTCTTTGCTACAGATCGATTTCAAATGAAGGAGGATAAGGGTTTAATATTTATAGAATAGAAAGCTATATTCTGATGCTGAAATATTGAATATATACATAAACCTGTTTTAAATTACTCTTTCCGACATACAGACGCTTCCTGACGCCTCTGCAGCAGACGACTGTTGAAAACATTGTGACGAAAAGAGAAAATTGCTCATAACGAGTAAGTAACTACTCCTTTTGCCGGAACGTTTTCCAACTGTATTCAATGATTAAACTATCATTTGTATAGGTTAGTCGGATTTTAATTATACGTTTTCGAATTAGCCTGTTGCAGATGTGTTGCATGTTGGAAGGGGTTGAAGAAATGAGCAAAGTCCCTTTACCGGTGCTCGAAATAAATGGCTGCAAAAGCGCAAAGGCTCTTAAACAAAGGTCCAGATAAGGAGGGGTATTAAACTCTTTTCCCCACCATTTCTCTTGTATTATCATAGCAAACCCTATGTTGTGGGTACTTAAAAGAATCGTCTCACTGAGACGATTCTTTTGAGTACCCACAACATAGGGTTAGAGGGTCAAATAAGGATTTTAGAGCATGCAAAACGCCCCTTATCTAGAGCTCTGCTCTTAGCAGACAAAGATTCAGATGTAAGATGCAGTCTCAGATTCGTGTCCCGCAGTACGCGGAGTCAAACTGCATGAAACAATGATCTGACAAATTAAGAAAGACAATGCTATGATATCTACGTAAGGCCTATATATGCGGAATCCGCCGAGGTCGAATGTTTAGCTTTGGGTATTTGGGATTGGGTACTACGGGTTTGGTCCCCACTCGTGTCGATCAGGGTGGTCTGTCCTGATGCAAGCACATGTCGTATCCTTGTAATTGTTTGTCACTCGCGTCGATCACGATGGTCTGTCCTGATGCAAGCACACTGTCCTGGTCTTGTTATTGTTTGTCAATCGTGTCAATCACGGTGGTATGCCCTGATGCAAGCACATGTCCTAGCCTTGTAATTGTTTGTCACTCGTGAATCATGATTAAGTTATTCCGTCACCGTGATATAACTAAATAACTGTTAAAACGACGAGCATTAAACCCCATGTCAACATTGATTGATAAATAGTTTGGTGTTAAACGCCGCATTCAACATTTGTTCAGTTATATCACTGCGTTTATTGGGCATGTTACCAGTACTACTGGCCATTTTTATCCTGACACGGCCGGACAGTCGCAATGCTAACCCTGCAACCCTGAGCGCCAAGGAGGGCAGTCATAACTACCATTTTAAAGTATTTGGCATGATCCGGCCGGTGATTGAACCCGCGACCACACACATATGAGATGGACGCTCTACCACTATATTACCGCCGCGGTCCCTTACAAACAAAACAAACAATGTATAACATGTGACCCCGTCCGTTGGAAAAGGTAAAAGTTGACTGTTGTGTACAGTGTATGTCCAAATCAACCGATGCATCGCACGGTCTGATCAAGATCTCAACTGTTCACATAGTATCTCCATAAGCCTGCACTTGATCAAATAATTAACATGTGTAAACGCGGTTACATCCTTCCATATCTCACCACCTGTCGCGAGAATCGACGAGACTTGAGTTGGGGTAAATCTTTAAGCACACTTTAAAACCAATTAAAAACGAGAATGATTATTTAAACATATATAGTGAAAGATTAATTCGATTTATCCCCGGACAGGTGAAATTAAAAGTAATGAGATGCTCGAATTATGATCCGATTTATGATGTTTGTTTAAATAAAATTTCGTTTGTTATTCCTTGTAAAGTGGACAAACGCTAGGTGGCGCTGCAATCGACGCGCGTGTCGGATCTCCTTTACATTCTTCGGCTATCACTCTAGTGGCTGAAATATGGCGATTGACGGTTTAATTGTCTAACGCCCTATCGATTAGATATTAATATATCTCTTGATATGTTGTCGATAAAGATAGAACACACTTGTAAAGTATATAACTCTTAGAAATAATAATAACCAATGATAACGTATGAGACAGTGCAACAGAAAATGTACAATTTGCATTTCTGAACAGTGTAGACTCATATCAGCGTATGCATATGCTCTGTCTTATCAGAATAAACTTAAAGCGACTGAAATCCAGATGGCACGGAAAAAAAAAAAAAATCGAATTCGCCCTAAATGTTATTCTTTATGTTATCCCAGTAAAACCAGGGTAGAAAATGTATCATTTTTTATCAATAAAGTGAACTTGAGTCGTTTTCAATTGTCCCGATGAAGGGGTTTCCTATTTAAAAATACTTACCCCGTTACTGACAGGGTAGAATTTGCGATGGAAAAATTATCGAAAACAAGAAAATCTCACCGATTATAGGAGTATGTAATATGTCAGTTATCATATGTTAATGCCCCAAATACAAAAATAACACTTATTTTCTTAAAAATTGGAAATTTTATTTTTTTTCGACAGTTGGGTATCTGGAGTTCAGTCGCTTTAAAATGAGAGAAACTTTAATCAAGCTAAATATGTGTGTAACATGTAAAACAGTGTAAATCTTGACCAGGCAGTGCTGAGGCACAATAATTGAGCCGTCCCGCGAGAAAAACCAACATTGTGGAGTGTGCGTAAACTATCGACCCGGATCAGCCTAAGCATGCCGTGCAGGCTAACCCTGACAGACGCTTTTCGCCTCCTGTGGATTTTCTGTTTCAGGAAACATTACTCTATATCTATATCCCCCTGAGACGGAATGTGTCGGCCCGGATCAGTCTTCGCGGACTGCGCAGGCTGATCTGGGTCGATACATTACCTACAGGTCACAATGTTGGTTTTCTCGCGGGACGGCTCAATTGATCTGGATCTGCATTGTTCACAAAGCCAACTAGAACCTATTCCCCGATAACGGGCTCCTAGCATGTTTGACCTACACTAAGCTACGACGGGTCAAAACGATACAACTATATAGATATACGCCAGGCGACGATTCAGACGAGCTGGTCCATAGTCATAGTCTCGCAAAAGTATGTTCTGCGCTTATACCTGTGAGAGTGAGATGCTTCCCCAAGAACAAAATCAACTGTGCAAGAATTGTCTACTGAGTTTGTGTTATTTGTGGGTGACACATAATCAACATTGATCCCCCCTGAATACCTGAAACTGATTTCTTAAATTTAGTTTTCGACAAGTTTGTACTTTTTATTTCTAAATATTAATCAATATGTAGTTACTGTATATATATATTATAGATTAGAGAGCGCGAATATACAGGCTAATCTTGGTCTACGTTGCTCGCATTTGTCGTTGAAACTCGTGATAAAAAGTACACGTAAGTATTATTTAAACCCTTTCCCCACATACAATAAATCTGCAGCAGACGACTTTGAATACAACTTGGCAAAACTTTGGGAAACAGCTGTTAATGTTGGTTTAATTATTGAAAAGAGTTGAAAACATTGTGGCAAAAGGGGAAATTGCTCATTATGATTACCTACTCATGTGTTTCCTAGCTTTCGCACATTAGTGCTGCACACAACATACTTTCCAAGCAACTGGCTATTATTAGCAATTTATCTTTTTTACCACAATGTTTTCAAAAATCGTCTGCTGCATTGGGCTCAGAAAGCGTCTATATGGGGGAAAGGATTAAAGTCGTGAACAGCAGGATGAAGGTATTTGCAGAGACTCTTGTCAGTGTACTGTGACACGCGTTATTGTTATTATAATGGTCAAGCTTGTTTGCAAATAAGGTGCGTCCGATTTTAGTGACGTCTACTTGTGCAAATAGGGAAGACACGGATCGTTCCGTGCATAGTAGTTCGACTGATGTCAGGAACCCTTTGCCAGGTAGTTTACCCCTGAAGCGCGGTGACATTATGAAAATAAAGTCTCTCTCAACCTTCCAAGAACATTCATTGAACGATTGTAGGCAGTTCAATCCATTATATAACCTCAAGTGTCTTTTCCAGGATTCGAAAACAAAGGTGGGAATTTTATCGGATTTTAATGAATACATTTATTCCTTCTTTGTTTTAAGTAAAAAGAATTCCGTCCTTCCATACAAATGTAATGGGGATATTCAAACAATGTGAGAATAAGCTCGACCCCCCCCCCCCCCCCCCCCCCCCCCCCCCCCCCCTCCTAGAATAGACACTGAATTTTGGCAAATAATACTAAATGTGCACGCAGCACCCCACACATGTTATGTTGTGCCGCAACCGAGAAACAATAATACCTCATTTCGCCTGACGCGGTTCGGATTTAATATGTCCGGATACTCCCAATGACCCTGCTAATCATGACAATAATAAAAGTTTATATGGTTTGAACATCAACATTGAACCGTGCCCCGAGGAAAGGCAACCCTGGCGGTAATTGTGGGCAGTGTAGACACAGATCAATCTGTGCAAGGTCACAACATGTGATCTGCACTGTTCGCGAACCAAACGCAGAAGCCTCCAAAAATACTTCATATGAATGAAGTGTTGTCAATAAGAATGTGTCGATGCCCAAGTGGTAAATTATCTTCATTTTCTTAGAAATGCCTTCACCCTTCTCCACATATAACAACAAATATGCGCAGACGATCCCGAAAAAAAAAAATATCCGCGGTATTGGTGACTCATAATCACATTTTGCTTATTCAGAATAAGTAAAGGTTAACCCTTTGCCCGCAAGCAGCCGCAATTTGACGCATGTGCAGCAAACGACTTTTTGAGTAAGAAAAAGAACCAGTGTGTTAAAGAAGAAACTGTTCATAATGAGCAAATTCTCCTTTTGCCGCAATAATTTCAACTCGATTAAAAAAATATGGTTTCATTTATAGAGATTTTTTACTGTAATGTGTTCAAAGTCTCGTCTGCTAAAGATTTGTGGGGTTAGGGTTAAAACACGATAAAATAGCGAGTGATGACACAGAATGACGATATAGATCAGGCGTCAACGATATTTACAAAGTTTAATGGGTTTTCCTGTCCAAGTCGCCACTCTGTCCGTTGGTCTAAATGCCAAGTCGGGTCTTGACCAAGGTGGACTGTTGCGGTGTGATAATGCAACATTTATAGAGATGTCCGCGTCAGTTAGAAACAGGTTCCCGTTTTCACGAACCCCTTTAAAAATTATTCCAATTCTAAAACTGAAGATTATGCTAAATTTCAAAATAATACAATTCTTAATAATCATTGAGCGTATATTGTCAAAACATAGAAAATCTCCATAATTGAATGGATAACCTATGACTAAAAGTGGAAAACATTGTGGCAAAAGGAGAAATTGCACGTTTTGTGCAATTTCTTCTTTTGTCACTATGTTTTCAAAAAGCCGTTTGCTGCAGAGGCGTTAGAAAGCGTCTATATGAGGGAAAGGGTTAATAATAAGATTTAGACAAATCGTAACTTGCGTTACTTTTTTATATTAGAATAAGACTTATATTTAGTATGATTGATGTATACATGCCAGGGTATTCCCCTACATATTTACAGTGAATGTCCAGGCGAACCTCTGCATACACACAGACTTGTCTGAGCTTTAGTTTTCCGCAGACTATATGTAGAAAGAAAGAAAATCACGAACTTATAGTGATCAATGGCTAGACCAAATCCACACGAATCTGTCTATATGTAGTATAATTAAGTAATTGATTGATTGATTGGGATATAAATACCGTTTTCAACATTTTTTTCAGTAATACCACGACGTCCAGTTCACCTACTTATGTGTTTCCTGGCTTTCCCATACCAGTACTCCACGCAGCAGACTTTCAAAGCAACTGGCTGCTTTTCCACATAGACTGTTAGCCCATTGTTATTTCGCTCATATAGATCATTCTATAAATGGTTTATTTTCACTGGACGGGGCTCAAAGTATATGAAAATCATATTAACACGTTTAAAAGCTGCAGGCAGATAGTTGTGGTTAACAATAGGTAAAAACTGGTCGTGTGAATGTCTGGCCGAAATGTGAAATCTAATGAACGGGCTGACCTCGTATTATTTTTGATTCGGAAACAAGGAAACAGAGTGAATGGTGTCAGACATTCAGATTAGGAGTTCCTGGGTTCGATCATGTATGGTGTTTTACGTCGCTTTCAACAACTTTTCAGTTATATCACAGCGTTTCCTGAGTAAATTCACCAGTACTACTGCTCCAGCCAGTCAGTCGTATGCTAAGTCCACAATCCTGAGCTCCAAGGTGGGCAGACAGATTTGATTGGAACGCATATGATTCACTTTCCCCTAATTCAATGCTTATTTGACGATTGTTCAAGAACCATGAAATGTACAATTGATCGGTAATGTTGGCCGAGCTGGCATTCGAACTCATATCCTTTGCATTGACAGCCCGAGTCGCTATCCACTCAGCTATTGAATGTGCTATCAGCAGCAAATGCTCATTTCGGTAATCTAGAAGGTTATCAACCTAGGGGTCGTGAGTTCGAATCCCTGATTTTGCTATTCATAACTTTTGATGATTAACACAATTCCTTGTGAATAGCGTCATTCATCTCCCACCAATTGGCTGAAAACTGCATGTAGAACGATAGCCAGTTGTCTGGTAAGCACATGTATGTAGTAAGGTAAACACGTGTGCGATTGCCTGGAGGAAACGCATAGTTAGATAAGCGGATCGCCTTGGTATAACCAACGGCGTTAAACTCCAATCCATGTATTATATACGGTAGGAAGGTGGGAGGTAATGTGTGCTCTAATGATCACATTAAGTATACATACTCATAATGCATGAATGGGTGTTTCAGTGGTCAGTAGTGGTCAGCTGAATTACAATAATGCATTAATGTGTTTCTCACCCACGCGCTAACGGTCATAACGTTGTGGTATGTATAGTAGGACCACAAACTGGACTGCGGCCACATCACCACAACAGTCACCAATACTGGAAGTCGGTCAAATCATTAAACGTTTGGCCCATTTGTGGTCGCAACGATTGTTTTGCCTATCATCGGAAGATCATCCTCGGTACCCAGGCTATTCATAAAGTATATGATATCATATATTTTATGAATAGCCTGGGTACCGAGGATGCGGAAGATAGAAATGGCTCGAATTGTTATCAATTGGACCCAAGTGGAAGATAGTGGTGCATAACTGGAGCGTCGGACTCGGTTCGAGTTCCCTGATGAGTGTATACTTACAAACGGCTCGAGTACTGGTTAGGTCAACCAGAAAGCAGCCATCGAGCGTGATTAATATAAGCTGAAAGCTTGTTTCGCAAACGATGTAAGAAAAAAATAACTTTAAACTTTAAACTAAACCTCAATGGATCCAAAATTGAAACAGCCGTTTGGCAATGTTTTAACGTTTATTTACAAGCAAAGGAAAACATTTTCCATCGTGTATATTCTAGACCATGACTGCCTCGAGTGGGTATCGAACCTGGTACGCCAAGGATCAACTCTGTCCGATGTCTATATACACTTGGTAAACGTTTGAAATGACCTCGGATTCAAGATCAGCAACGTTGAGATGTAGGACGTGAAATCGGATCACCTCGGCTATTGTTTTAAAGTCAGTTTAGATCCCGGACGTGGTTTCAACACACGTCAAGTAGATAATCACTTTAAGGCACTACATACATAGTAGGTAATGCCGTTCCGAATGAGTTCTCAATTCCATCAACGATAACTCCCAAAGCTACCCGAACTATTTACATTTATTCCGCATTGCTTGGAACCGGAAGAGAATCAATTTAATTGGTAATAGTAGGCTCAATTGACGGGTTGATATTCTCGTGTTATTTCCGTAAATTAGAGGGTTGATTAATTGTTTTGTGTTTTACATCAATTTTTTCCGTTATATCACCGCGTTTCCTGGGTAAGTTACCAGTATTACTGGTCTATTTATCCTGTCACCAGCCAGTCAGTCGTAACGCTAACCCCCGCGAGCCTGAGCGCAAAGGAGGGCAGCCATTACTACTATTTTTAAAGTATTTGGTATGACCCGGCCGGGATCAAACCTGCGACCTACCACACCAAAGTCGGACGCTGTATAACTACACCAGCGAGGCGGTTAAATTAAAGGAGGGCTGGAATTATCGCAAGTGTTAAATGACTGTATTGTCCGTCTAAATTGAACTTTCGCGTGACGAATATATAACAACGACAGATTACTCTTTACTTCTATGTAAACCAACATTGTAATGCATTACAGTTCAATTTACACAGACAATAAAATGAAAAACCTACGCATCAATTTCCCCCAAGTCTTATTTATTTTTAACCTACCTATAGCCGTCTAATTAATTAAATTATGATTGAATTGTCCCACGTATTTTACATTTCTTACTCATAATAATGACATTTGCCAAATTTTCACCCCCAAAAAACGCGACACAGGCGCCTATAAAGATATTGGGCGACGCGGAAATCTAGTTAAATCTACACCTGAAGGCTACTTCGATTTGTCACAATTATCCTTTCCTTCATATAAAATAGTTGCGCTTTATTTAATCCATATTTAGGGTAATTTAAACATTAATAATTTGATATTTAGTAATTTGAGAAAGAAGTCCTTGTTGATAAAGAGAGATTGCTGCTAGTTCATGTTATGGAGAGTTTTCTTTCACCTATAAGATGAAGTGTATCAGATAAATAAATGTTGTGCTAATACCTTGAAAAGAGACGTTTCGTATTCTCAGTGAGACAGTCTTTTTGAGTATCCACAACACAGGGTTTTGTTGAATATTAAGGGACATA
>JASEVX010000003.1:55117721-55363529 GCA_031761405.1 Serripes groenlandicus
GTAATAGTAGTAATGGTAGTAATGGTAGTAATGGTAGTAATGGTAGTAATGGTAGTAATGGTAATAATGGTGTAATGGTAATAATGGTAGTAATGGTAGTAATGGTAATGGTAGTAATGGTAATGGTAGTAATGGTAGTAATGATAGTAATGGTAGTAATGGTAGTAATGGTAATAATGGTAGTAATGGTAGTAATGGTAATAATGGTAGTAATGGTAGTAATGGTAGTAATGGTAGTAATGGTAGTAATGGTAGTAATAGTAGTAATAGTAGTAATGGTAGTAATGGTAGTAATGGTAGTAATGGTAGTAATGGTAGTAATGGTAGTAGTAATGGTAGTAATGGTAGTAATGGTAGTAATGGTAGTAATGGTAGTAATGGTAGTAATAGTAGTAATAGTAGTAATGGTAGTAATGGTAGTAATGGTAGTAATGTGGTAGTAATGGTAGTAATGGTAGTAATGGTAGTAATGGTAGTAATGGTAGTAATGGTAGTAATGGTAGTAATGACAGTAATGGTAATAATGGTAGTAATTGTAGTAATGGTAGTAATGGCTGCCCTCCTTGGCGCTCAGGGTTGTTGGGTTATCATTACGACTGTCTGGCTGGTGTCAGGTAAAACACAAAACACTGACTCATTATCTGTATATTCGTTTTGTCGTCCGTTCGTAAATTTAGTAATAAGTATGTTTTCATTAATGTCTTCGTTCGTATGTCCGTTTAGAGACATATAGATACATACATAGGTGGAAAACGCCGTGGTCGAGTGGTTAGCGTCGGGGATTTTAAACCGGCGTCCCTGGTTCGGTCCACAGTCGCGGCACGACGGTCGGTCATGGTGGAGTGCACTCGGGCAAGGCACATTTCTTAGCCTAGTAATTGTTTGTTTATCCAGGGGTCATGAATGAGTCAATCGTCGCCGTGATATTACTGAAATAATGTTGAAAAGGCGTAAACCCAATATTAAACAAAAGAAACAAAATATATATAGGCCTACGTATTATATATCTCTGGTTCGTACGTTCGATCGTACTATCGGTTGTTCCCTTGTTCATTATATAATTATTTGCTCGTTCGTTCGCTCACTCTAGCCGAGCTAGTCGGTAGCGACGCGGGCTGTCAATCCAAGGGTTGAGAGTTCGAACCCCAGCTTGGCCAACATTCTTACCGACGTCTGACAAAAGTCCCTGTGATAAGCGTCATACGTCTTCCGCAAATTGAAGGGCTAACATTATATGTGACAAAGTAGCCAATTGCTTGCAAATTCGGTTGTGTGGAGTTATGTTGTTGGAAAGCCAGTAAACACATGAGAAGGTGAACTGGCCGACGTGATATGACAGAAAAAAATATTGAAAACGGCGTTAAACTACAATCAATCAATGGTTCGCCCGCTCGCTGGCTTGCTCGTTCGTTCTCTGATTCGTTCTTTTGTATGTTCGTTATTGTTTTGCCATTGGTTCGATCGTTCGTTTGCTGGCTCGTCCGTTCATCTATTTTATATAATATACCTTGCCGATGAATGAATACCTTTTCATCAATTGCATTACTTTCCGCTCATATAAAGTACATGCGGAATACTTCGGATTTATCCTACAAATGTAAACAAACAAATCGGGCGGTATTTTCAACTAGTTTGCACAAAGTTGACTATTTCTCTTTTTATTTGTGAATCTGAAGACAATGAGGTATTGCACTAAATAAATCAAACATATATAGCACCGATCGCGATTTCAACTCCTTTGGAAGGAGACGATCATATCAAACGTCAAACAAGAAACTCGAATTTATAAAGGCTAGATGTAAGATTCTGGAGGGCCCAGTTTTTACTTCAATGACCAAGAAATACATTTACACTTACAGGGTTTAAACTCGATCGAGAACTGGCATACGATTAACCCTTTCCCACATACAGCAAATCTGCAGCAACATCGTGACAAAAACTGAAAAATCTCCACAAAAGCTAGCTTAATTGTTAAATAAAGTTTAAAACATTGTGACTAGATAGCTTTTAAATTGTTAAATAAAGTTGAAAACATTGTGACCAAAGGTGAAATTGCTCATCATGAGCAATTTCACCTTTGGCCACAATGTTTTCTAAAGTCGTCTGCTGCTATTGCGTCAAAATGGGTCTGCAAGTGGGAAAGTGTTAAGTTTGTTAAATTTGGCCAGAAGAAGAAACTAAAACATTATTACATACTAGTATTACTACAATTATGTTTGAAATCATCAAAAGTTGAATAACACAATCTATAGAAGCTATTTGGCCAAACACTTGCCATCTTATGATCTATACCCCAAAGATTCTGTGACTGCCTTCTCACCTGAGCTCTGAGTCTGACAAACACGATACCAATTCTATTATTTCTGAGTTTCTCATCTTGATAGCATGATTTAACCTCTTTTTTTTACAATGTCACTGTAAGTCCGACTTCCCTTATGATTCCCTTCTTGTATTTGGGAGAAAGTGGCTTAGTCAGAGACTTAGTATCAATATATCGCCGTTACATATGATATTGCATTGTAACAGTCAAAATAAAAAATCGCATTCTTAGTACAGAAACCTGGACTATCAGAGACTCGGACTCGGAGGTTGAGTTTCGGCCTATAAATCCTGGCACAAGCAATGGGTAGGTATCAAGGAAGCAATTATTGAGAACAATATGGACATAAAAATTCCAAATTCACAAAAAAATGTTTATCAAATATTAACTCTTTCTCTCATAGTCATACGACAATTCTGCAGCAGATGACTTTGATAATATTTTGTCAATAAATAGAAAATCTCTATAATTGAATGGATAATCTATGACAAAAAGTGGAAAACATTGTGGCAAAAGGAGAAATTGCTTGTTTTGAGCAATTTCTTCTATTGTCACTATGTTTTCAAAAAGGCGTCAGAAAGCGTCTATATGAGGGAAAGGGTTAATAATGTTTTTTATCATTTTTAGGGAAAGATCCATGAACACATCCTCTGACAACTGATAATCAATTAAAGCCGGCATTATGTCGGGGGATCTCGATGAAAGGGAAGTAACCATCAGTGGGGTGAAATTGGTGTTTCCTTGTAAGCCATACCCGTCACAGTTTGGTATGATGGACAGGGTAGGTATTAACTATTACAGATCATAAATATAAAGGAAGAGTAAACTTATCTTGACATTTACACTGTCCATTTTGCTTTAGTACTTGAGTAAGGATGAGTCGCTGCACTCATGATATAAGACGATAACTGAGTACTGCTGAGTATTTCAAAATTGGTACTCAAGTAAGTAAAAGTATGTGTACCAGTACGAGCCAGGGTTGTCAAAATGTTTTGTTATAACAGATAAAATGAGGAAAGTATTAAACCGATCAGGCTGGGGTCAGATCAAGGGCAAATCCCTGGAAGGGGGCACATGGGAGCAAAACTTACAGATCAAAAAGTGATTTAAACAGATGATTTTGATCGGCAATCGGTTAATTTGAACCTGATACAAACAACTTTTGAGTTTTGACACCTCTGCAGCAGACAAGTTGTGAAAACATTGTATAAGAACTATTCTAATAACACATGGTATGAGGCAGTGTCCGACAAATTTCAGAATTGTTTGGTAGCCCACTGGGCTACCAGATTTGGAAGCTGGTAGCCCGAAATATCGCGGATGCTAATGAGTGTTTTATGGTTATTTTTTCCATATTTACAAAAGATTCAAAAGCTAGTGACAGAAATGTTTAAACTTGAGACCAAAAAATCAAATGATGTAATATATAAACTCTTCAAATTGGAGATCACCGATTTAGGTCCCTCACCGAAACAGGGCATACGATACGAGTGTCAGTTTTACAAAGAAAGACATTTATGTATATATATTAAATAAGATTCAATTTTATTAACCAAGTCAAATTTATCAGGTTCAATGAAGTTATTAACCCTTCCCCTCATATAGACGCTCTCTGACGCCTCTGCAGCAGACAGCTTTTTGAAAGCATAGTGACAACAGAAGAAATTGATCAAAACAAGCAATTTCACCTTTTGCCACAATGTTTTCCACTTAGTCATAGGTTATCGATTATTTTTTTTATTTTTTGACAAAATATGTTCAAAGTCGTCTGCTGCAGAATTGTTGTATGAGGGAAGGGGTTAAATCATAAAATATTGTCAAAAACAATGACGCGAATAATACCGTAACACATGAAACATGTTAAATTTGTTTCATGTGTTACGGTATTATTCACAACATAGCCGCCATTTTGATCATGGTTCCCTACTGAGAATTTGAAATCGGTAAACAGTGTTGAATGTAAACATCGGGGTCCACTCTTGATAGGGGTCGTCGGGTCGTTAACGCCATTGACCCAATTTCTCATTTCTTCCAATGAAATCGCAATTATTAGTCATATGATTTTTTTCCCGCCGGTTATGCCAATTAATTTTGGTAAACAAAGCGTTGATAGGGCATTTATTATTCACGTGGAATCGTTAATAGATTTCATCCCAAACATTTTCTTTGATTTAAGAATACTATGTCGATTATGAAAGTGTTTCATATTTGATTAAAGGCAAGATAAGATCTAGAAGTGGTCGTATTGTATTGTCTTTAATATTTGGATCGAATTTATTTTATTAACTTCTGCATGGCGACAATGTTCTTCTCCGTCTTTCTGAACCGGTCTGCACCAGTTTGCAAACATCGCATACCGAAAGTAGAAATATGGATCAAAATACATTTAAGGGAATATTTGAATTTCATTGGTTATTCGCAATCATTCATGGATTAACACATAGCCCCAGGGAATAATGGTCACTAATGATTGGACTGCCGTAATGGGTATATATATATCACGTTAATTGACTATTACTGACGCGATTCGGTTGGCTGAAACCACTCGATCTGACAGGTGGGTAACTCCGCCTACTGTTATTAATTTTGTTATGGTCACAGCGAGTGGTTTTCGCATGTAACATACAGTCACTGTTTATACACGACATGTGTGTAAGTAATTAAGCCGGGCTACCAGACACGGGAATAAACAGTAGCCCGCCGGGCTTGCATTTGAAAATGACAGTAGCCCGAGCAATTATTGTGGTAGCCCGCGGGCTCCGGGCAATGGATTTGTCGGACACTGTGAGGCAAGAGTGAAGATTTTAGCTCTCATACTTTTAAACAATTAGATTCAGGCAAAGGGGATCTCATTGTATATTTGCATGTTGGCATCACATGCAAGTTCAAGGGAATGAAACAAGTATGACTGTAATTCTTTTAAAACAACGACTTTTCTTAATGTAGGCAAATTTTGAAATTTGGGCAAAACAGTGAAGGCTCAGATCAGTTCATATATATTCTTCAAGGGCTTAATGGTTCAGAAACTTTTTTGCCTGACACTCAATTCACAAAATGAAATAAATTGTAACCTTTGTATGACTGTTTTCAGGTTATCAAAGGCTTGGAGAGAAGACAGAACTGTTTGCTCGAAAGTCCGACTGGAAGTGGAAAAAGTTTAGCATTGCTGTGCTCGGCCTTGGCTTGGCAAAACTCTCAACACCTAAAAATGGCTAAAGATGCAGTTTCTGCTGCAAAAAAGGACACTTTGGAAGGTTTGTTATATATTTATACAGAGCTCTAGATAAGATGCGTATTTCTTGTTCTAAAATCCTGATTTGACACTTAAACCCTATGTTGTGGGTACTCAAAAGAATTGTCTTGTTGAGACGATTCTTTTGAGTACCCACAACATTGGGTTTAGTTGAGTCATAAGAGAGATATTGTTGGGAAAAGACAAGTTTACTCCCCATATCTAGCCCTCTGTTTATAAATAGCCTTTAACCCTTTCGGAAGTTTCCCTCATACAACAATTCTGCAGCAGACCACTTTGACCATATTTTGTCAAAAAATAGAAAATCTCTATAATTGAATGGATAACCTATGACTGAAAGTGGAAAACATTGTGGCAAAAGGAGAAATTAGTCATTTTGAGCAATTTCTTCTTTTGTCACTATGTTTTCAATAAGCTGTCTGTGTCAGAAAGCGTCTATATGTGGGTAAGGGTTAATTTAGGTAAATAAAAACATGATACATTACTTTAAAGTTTCATATTTCTTTTCAAGTAAACAAGAAACAAATGTGCCTGTAAAATGCACAAAACAGAATTTATCTAACACTTAGACTCTTTCTGACGCCTCTGCAAAACATTTGAAAACATTGAGGCAAAAGAAGAAATTGCTCAAACCGACCAATTTCTCCTTTTGCCACAATGTATTCAACTCTGTTCAATAAATATGATTTAATTTATAGAAAGTATTCATACTTATGCCTATATATGTTTTCAAGGTTGTCTTATGAAAAATTTCTGTATACATGTTGGAAAGGGTTATGATTCATGTTTAGGGAAATAGTACTGTTAACTATCAAATTTCATCCCCTACTTTGGCTTAGCAGATTTCTAATTGTAAGCCCTTTCCAAGATGCACATTTATGATATATACATCTGCAGCAGGAACTTTTTGGAAACACTTGCCATAGGAGAAATTGCTCAAAATACGCAATTATGAGCACTCTTTGTCACACGGTTAGGATTTTCAAAGTTAGTATAAGATTTAGACGGGAGTGTCTCATGAAATAACAAATAATCGGCCCTTTTAATAGAGTAAACATGAACAATGATAACATATTCCAGGCGAGAGCTGTAAAGCTTGTAATTGTGAAAGTGAGGCCAACAATAAAAACCAAGATGAATGCTGTCAAAAAGTGAAAGAGGAGACAGAAATTAGTGATTCACCAGGTAACAAGTTTCTCATTTCCCCGATGGTGACAATATTTGAAACTTTTGCAGCAGACATATGTTGAAAATTTTGTAAGAAAGGGAGGATAAACTATTTGCTCAATAAGAGAAATATTTTCTTTTATCAACCAAGTTTTTTAGATGTTTTCCAAGCAGACTAGTGAAAATGCAAAAGGAGAAATTATTACTTTTTTCATAATGTTTTTAAAATGTGTCTGCTATTGGAAAAAGGTTGAAGAAAGGAAGTGTTCATCCTTTCCCTCATATAGACGCTTTCTGAAGCCTCTGCAGCAGACAGCTTTTTGAAAACATAGTGACAAAAGCAGAAATTGATCAAAACGAACAATTTCTCCTTTTACCACAATGTTTTCCACTTCAAGTATAAAGATTTTCCATTTTTTGACAAAATATGTTCAAAGTCGTCTGCTGCAGAATTGTCATATGAGGGAAATGATCCCTTATTTGTGATACTTGCTTCAAGTTTTGCCTGCTCTCTTGCTGGGTCTATCTTTATCATATCTTCACTAAAATTGGTCACACTGTGTATTGTATATGAGTCGTTCCTCGAGAAAACCAACATTGTTGACTCTGCGTAAAGTATCGACCCGGATCAGCCTAAGCATGCCGCGCAGGCTAACCCGGACAGACACTTTTCGACTTCTGTGGATTTTCTGTTTCAGGAATCATTACTCTATATCTCTATCCCCCTGAGACGGAATGTGTCGGCCTGGATGGGTCTGAGTCGATGCAACACGCAGATCCAATAATGTTGGTTTTCTCTAGGAACGGCTCATATATGTTAACCATACCTGGATATTGGTGTTTTTTTGTGTGTTTTTTGTCGCGCTGCAATAGCTCATTCTACTGGCACAACAGCTATCAATAAAGTAGCTGTGAGTTTGTATCTCAACTGGGAAATTCATTCTTTCAATTAATTGACAAACGTCAATTTTATTCAATCTATAATTTGTTAGTAATGTAGCCAGTTCCCTGGGAAGACTGTCATGTTGTAGTCGAGTAGCCAGGAATCACATGGTTCGAGGACTGGCCCAGGGCTGTACAAATCCCATAGCCCGACGCCCGGGACATGTCGTAAATCGCATCGGGCAAGTCGCTAATTGCAAAAACTTAGTCCCGGACAAGTGGCATTTTCCGAAAATCAACGTCCCATTATATTAACCCGTTTTCGTAACAGTGAATGTAAATTCCTGTGTCTGGTAGCCTGGCTTAATTACTTACACACATGTCTGTTGTGTATAGATTTGACTGTATGTTACATGCGAAAACCACTCGCGCGTGACCATAACAAATCCATAACAGTAGGCAGAGTTAACCACCTGTCAGATCGAGTGTTTTCAGCCAACCGAATCACGTCAGTAATAGTAGATTAACGTGATATATATGTACCCAATAAGGCGGTCCAATCATAAGTGACAATTGTTCCTTGGGGCTGTGTTATTTCATGAATGCTAGGGAATTACCTATGGATCGGTCTCATTAAAATATTCCCTTAAATGTATTTTGATCCATATTTCTACTTTCGGTATGAGATGTTTGCAAACTGGTGCAAACCGGTTCAGAAAGACTTGGAAGAAAATTTTCGCCATGCAGAAGTTAATAAAATAAAATCGATCCAAATTAAAGACAATACGACGACTTCTAGAAATTATCTTGCCGTTTATCAATTTGAAATACCTTCAAGATCGACATAATATTTGTAATAACAGGGACACAAAGAAAATTGTTTGGAATGAAATATATAAATGATTTCCCGCCCCCCCCCCCCGAGTATGATAATTGCCCAATCACGGCTTTGTTTACCAAAATTAATTAGCATAACTGGCGGGGAAAAAATCATATGACTTAATAGTTGCGATTTCATTGCATGAAATGCGAAATAAGGTGAATGACATTCACGACCTGACGACCCCGATGTTTACATTCAACGCTGTTTACCGATTTCTAATTCTCAAAGTAGGGAACCATGATTAATCAAAATGGCGGCTATAATGCGAATAATACCGCAACACCAATCTGAATAAATGTAAATGCGTAGCAATAATAGTCGATGATTTTAATGAGATTGACCGCAACACATGAAACAAATTTAACGTTTTGTTGTCTTTTAATAACTACATTGAACCTGATAAATTTGACTTTTGGTTAATAAAATTGAATTTATTTAATATGTCTTTCTTTGTAAAACTGACCCTCATATCGTACACTGCCCTGTTTCGGTGAGGGACCTAAATCGGTGACCTTATTATTTTGTTATCTTCAATTTGAAAAGTGCTATTGCATCATTTGACTATGTGGTCTCAAGTTTAACATTTCTGTCAATAGCTTTTGAATCTTTTGTAAATATGGATAAAATACATACATTTTATGCAGAATAACCTATTGAAAAATAATCTCTTTTCCAAATTTCATTATTTTTTTAGCTGAATGCTGCACTACAGGTCTTTTGCAATAATGTTATTTGAATTGGTCACTACCCTTAAATCATGTACATTGTGTGTTCTTAATGTTATTTTTATAAAGAACTAGAACATATCTGGCTACCACACAATTCTTAAATTTGTTGCATGTTAAACTTGGTGTGCAGAAAAGTGGGACAAGTGAGAATCTTAGCAGGACAAGTGGCATTCTGAAAGTCACTTTTCCTGGACAAGTGGCTGATTTTTAGCTCTACTGGCCAAAGGCCAGAAGGGCTTATGTTGTGGCGATTTGTCCGTCGTGCGTGCATCCGTCCGTCCTTTCAAAAACCAGCCAGAGCCGCCCATGCATGACTGGATTATGGCCCTTGAAATGGTCAAAATTGCTATAAAAGAGCTTGTTAACACGATACAGTCTTCACTTTTGATTGTATCTCAACCAAACTTATACAGTAGTTAGATATCCATGAGAGCTCGGTTCCTTTGAAAACCAGCCAGATCCGCCCATGCATGACTGGATTATGGCCCTTGAAATGGTCAAAATTGCTATAAAAGAGCTTGTTAACACGATACAGTCTTCTTTTGATTGTATCTCAACCAAACTTATACAGTAGTTAGATATCCATGAGAGCTCGGTTCCTTTCGAAAACCAGCCAGATCTGCCCATGCATGACTGGATTATGGCCCTTGAAATGGTCAAAATTGCTATAAAAGAGCTTGTTAACACGATACAGTCTTCACTTTTGATTGTATCTCAACCAAACTTATACAGTAGTTAGATATCCATGAGAGCTCGGTTCCTTTCAAAAACCAGCCAGATCCGCCCATGCATGACTGGATTATGACCCTTGAAATGGTCAAAATTGCTATAAAAGAGCTTGTTAACACGATACAGTCTTCACTTTTGAGTGTATCTCAACTAAACTTATACAGTAGTTAGATATCCATGAGAGCTCGGTTCCTTTCGAAAACCAGCCAGATCCGCCCATGCATGACTGGATTATGACCCTTGAAATGGTCAAAATTGCTATAAAAGAGCTTGTTAACACGATACAGTCATCACTTTTGATTGTATCTCAACCAAACTTATACAGTAGTTAGATATCCATGAGAGCTCAGTTCCTTTCGTAAACCAGCCAGATCCGCCCATGCAAGACTGGATTATGGCCCTTGAAATAGTCCAAATTGCTATAATTGAGCATGTGAACACAATAGAGGCTCCATTTACTATCTGATCTTCACCAAACTTAGATAGTAGTTAAATATTGATGAGAGCTTGGTTCCTTTTGAAAATCAGCCAGATCCGCCCATGCAAGACTGGATTATGGTCCATGAAATTGTAAAAATTGCTATAATACAGCTTGTGAACACAAAAGAGCCTCCATTTACTATCCGATCTTCACCATACATACATGCTCTGGATTGAAAATGACCAAAGAACCATACCAGTAGAGCATAGGCCCTCATGGGCCTCTTGTTTTTTTGTACAGCCCTGTGGCCACTATGTTATTACTATAATTCTGTAGCAATGGATTTGTCAGACACTGCATTTAACAAAGATCACACACTATGTTGCATCTATCATGAAAGTATTGAACATAAAGTTTTCTGTGTATATTAATTACCTGGGGGAATAGAACTTTTGAACATATAATTCTATAGAAAACAGTTAAACACAAATCAATCAACTGCATTTTCACATTTCTTTGTGTTTATCAGTATTACAAATCACACTGGAAGTCCATATTCAGATTCATATCACTGTATATGTTATTAACCCTTTCCCTCATATAGACGCTTTCTGGTGCCTCTGCAGCAGACAGCTTTTTGAAAACATAGTGACAAAAGAAGAAATTGCTCGTTTTGAGCAATTTCTTCTTTTGTCACTATGTTTACCACTTTTAGTCATAGGTTATCCATTCAATTATAGAGATTTTCTATTTTTTGACAAAATATGTTCAAAGTCGTCTGCTGCAGAATTGTCGTATGAGGGAAAGGGTTAAAAAAGATTTTATTTGATTTCAGCCTGTGCAATAAACCTCGATGAAGATGATGATGATTTCAAAATTCCATCAAAATACAGGACTCCAAAATTAGGAGAGGTAATAGTTCTTATATAGATGCACACATGTAGGAAAATATGTAAGATGTGAAAACTATTGCAAGAATGGATCTACTAGAGATTTAAAAACATTATGTGAAAAAGTAAAAAAAATCTCATTTTGAGCAATTTCTCTTTAACCCATGATGTTTTATAAAAGAATTGCTACAGAATAGTTATTAGGTTGTCTGTATTAGGTAAAGGACCTTTTTTTGGGGACCAGCTCGATGGTGAAGTGGTAGAGCGTCCGCTTGGGTGCTGGAGGTCACAGGTTCGATCCCTGGTTGGGTCAAACTAAGGACTTGAAAAATGATGGTAATGGCTGCCCTCCTTGGCACTTAGTGTTGCGGGGTTACCGTTACGACTGACTGGCTGGTGTCAAGATAAATGGACCAGTAGTACTGATAACTAACCCAGAAAATGCCGTAATATTACTGACAAAATTGTTCAAAGCGACGTTAAACACACAACAAGTCTTCAAGAATCCTGTATATATCCACACTGACAATCTTAGTGGAGCTGTATTTTCAGAGGGGAATCATTTTCTTACAGATGACTACGGACCAATCTGAAGCACACTCATTTTTGAAAATATTATTTCAGTTTACTAACTTTGTATAAAGAAGAAATTGTCTAACCTTTTGCCACTTATTTTAGAAGCATCTGCAACACAGCAGACAAACTGTTTAAAACATTGTGACTCATAATGAGCAATTTCTCCTTTTATCTTCATTTATTTTCATTGATGATACTTACATTTATAAAGATTTTTCAAATCTTTCCCAAATTGTTTTCAAATTTGTCTGCTGCAAAATTTGTTGTTTGTTGGTGAGGGTTTATAATAACCAAGTGGTGCGCCAACTTGCAGATACTTAAAAAAATGGTCTAAATTGAGATGATTCTATGAAGAACTAAAACTCGGGTATGCAGGACAAATAAAATAAATATTTAGAAATATGTTAAAACCACATAATTTATGTAAGACTCTGATTCAGTCATTGAGATTTGATCTTGATATATCATTAGACATTTTTGATGCCTGTGGCTACAGCTTTTAAAAATTGTTCAAATTCCTCACAAAAATTTTTTCCACAATTTATTCACTTCTTCTTTCCCAGGAGTGACAATGTCATCCCGGAGTTTTTAAGCCAACAGATACCTTTGAAAACCTCTACTCAAAAATATGAAAATTGAAACAGTTATCATTGAATAGTGTTGAGAACTGTGTGACAGAGGCATCAGAAAGCATCTGTTTGTGGCAAAGGGTTAATTTATCAAATCAGAAAAATTGATTAAGAAAACATACTGATTCCTGTATATGAAAAACTTATTGCATTTGCGACCAGATCCACGCTGTCTTTTTTAGTTGGCTGTTTTTCGAATAAAAAAAGTCCGGCTATTGTGATACCCTCGGTGTGGTGTCGCTGTCGCCTCTTCACAAAACTTTAACCTTACCTCATAACTCAAAAACTGTTCAACATTTTCAAATGAAACTCGGAGCACATGTTCCTAGAAACAATACGCATGTCTATACCTAATTTCCAAGTCACATAACTTTGGCCTTGATAATGCCCCTTTTTTCGACCCTTTTTGAGTCGATCTGTTCCCCAATGGTTCACAGACGGTTTAACCCTTTCTCTCATACAACAATTCTGCAGCAGACGACTTTGAACATATTCTGTCAAAAAATGGAAAATCTCTATAATTGAATGGATAACCTATGACTAAAAGTAGAAAACATTGTGGCTATTGAAGAAATTGCTTGTTTTGAGCAATTTCTTCTTTTGTCACTATGTTTTCAAAAAGCTGTCTGCTGCAGAGGTGTCAGAAAGCGTCTATATGAGGGAAAGGGTTAAGGCAACAAAAACATTCAATATTTACATCATTTTCTTAAAATGTTTAACCCTTTCCCACATTCAACAAATCTGCAGCAGACGACTTTGAAAATGTCTTGGCAAAAGTTTGGAAAATCCAAATAAATGAGAGTTGAACTATTAAATAGAGTTGAAAACATTATGGGCAATTTCTTCTATTGCCATAGTGTTTTCAAAAGTCGTCTGCTGCAGAGGCATCAGAAAGCGTCTATATGTGGGGAAGGGTTAAGGTTGGTTTCGTGAGAGCCTTTCTCTCATACAACAAAATTGCTGCAGACGACTTGGAACATATCTAGGCAAAAATATGAAAAATCTCTATAATATAAAAGCATAATATATTAAATTGAGTTGAAAACATTGTGGCAAAAAGAGCAAATGTTCATTATGATCAATTTTTAATTTGCAACAATGTTTTTGAAATTAGTCTGATGCTAATCTATAGATTGGTGATGTCCGTCTGTCCGTCCTGGTGACCGAGTACTTGTGGGGTGTTCGTTTTTCCTAAAAAGGTCAAATTGCCGACAATCCGGCCTTACTGTCTTCAGCGGTTTCTTGTCTTTCTATTTAATAGAACAAACCCAAAAGGAGGAGTCATGTGCCAATATCCTATGAAGGTGCCAGTCCGAGCAATCCAGAGAAACCGTGCGAAACTTGTACATGTAATCAGACATCTCCTAGTACATCAGGAAAACAAAAGTAAGTGTTCACGCCAATCTTTTATTGGAAGACGGGGGTAGAGCGTTGGCCTCTCGTGCCAAAGGTCCCAGGGTTTCGAATCCTGTGATGAACAGGTTCTGCCTTTGGTTTTTTTTCCACACTTGTTACGTCTCCAGGAAACATACACCAAGAGTGATTAATATAAGCTTAAAGCTTCTTTCGCAATCAATGTAAAATAAATAAGTTTAATTATTTTTTTATTCTTTACCCTCTCCCACTGAAAACAAATCTGCGTTGGATGATTTTGATTGATTGATTGATTGGGGTTTAACACCGTTTTTAACAATTTCTCAGTCATATCACGGCGGCCAGGTCACCTACTCATATGTTTCCTGGTTTTCGCACACCAGTACTCCACACAACAATCTTCCCAAGCAACTGGCTGCTTTTCCACATAGACTTAGTGGAAGATTTTGAATACATTAGCAAAATATGGTGAATCTTAATAAAAGGAAGTAAAAAGATAGGGAAGAAATCCTTGAAAGAGGGAGAGAAAGAAAAGAATGCTCATCATGAGACATTTTCCCTTCCCCCACAATGTTTTCAGAAGTTATCTGCTGCGAATGAGTCAGAATGGGTCTTCAGTTGGGAAAGAGTTATATATATATCCTTACAAACAATTTGTACCATGGCTATGCTTGATTGACAGCTTTGTGACTTGTGGTTGGTCCGTCAGAATGACATTTATGTGAATTTAGACAGAAGTTCTTATTCAATTTTAAACCTTTCCCTCATATAGACTCTTTCTGATGCCTCTGCAGCAGATGGCTTTTTGAAAACATAGTGACAAAATAAGAAATTGCTCAAAACGAGCAATTTCTCCTTTTGCCACAATGTTTTCCACTTTTAGTCATAGGTTATCCATTCAATTATAGAGGTTTTCCATTTTTTGACAAAACATGTTCAAAGTCATCTGCTGCAGAATTGTCGTATGAGGGAAAGAGTTAAACCTTTTCCCACTTAAAAATACTTTCTGACGACTCTGCAGCAGACAATTTTTGTGTCACCCTGCGTCTGTCCGTCACACTTATTCGTCACACTTACAATGAGCAGGTGCAGGTGACACACACGCTCCGCGGAGCACTCCATTCTAGTTTGAGAATATTGTGACAATTTCTCCTTTTGCCACAACTCTTTTCAATAATTAAACATTCCTTTAAAAAGTATTACATATTTTGCCTGGATGTTTTCAAAGTCGTCTGCCTCAGATTTGTTGAGAGATATTTTTATGAAACTTAGTACACATTATAGTCATGAATGGTAGATGTGTAGGCCATTATAAGGATCATATCCGTTTAGGCACTCTAGACCGCCTTGGTGGTTGTAGTGGCAGAGCGTCCGCCTTGGATGAGGGAGGTCACGGGTTTGATCTCCGGCTGTGTCATGCCAAAGACTTGTAGAATGGTAGTAATGTCTCCCCTCCTTAGCGCTCAGGGTTGCTGGGTTAGCATTACAACTGACTGGCTGGTGTCATGATGAACCGATCAGAAGTACTGATAACTTACCCAGAAAATGACGAACATAGGGTTTGCTTTAATAATAAGAGAGAAATTATGGGAAAAAGAGCTTAATTGGACCTCTGTGATAGGTAATACAAAGGCCTATACAAAGGGGAACACGCTTGTGTTTTAGCTCACCTGAGCACGAAGTGCTCAAGTTGAGTTATTGTGATTGCCCTTTGTCCGCCGTGCGTCATGAGTCCATCAACATCTTCTCCTCAGTTACCAGAGGGTCATTTGGGATAAAACTTCATCGCAAGCATCCTCTCAATTTACTTTCCAGAATTCCTTCAAATTTTTTGGATCAACCAAACAAAAACAACTTTAGAATTCTTCTTCTCACAAACTGGTTGGCCGATTTTCAAATAATTTTGTAGAAAAGTTCCTTGGGTGACCCTCTATCGAATTCCTTCAAGCCATGTTAATTGGTCAAAAAACATGGCCACCAGGGGGAAGGGCTGTTCTGCCTTATATGGATAAAGTGGACATTTTAAAATCTTCTACTCCTAAAGTGTCGGACCGATTTTCAAATAATTTTGTATAAAATTTCCCAGAGTACCTTCAAGCCATGTTTATTGGTTTAAAATTATGGCCGTCAGTGGGGGTGGGGCTGGGCTGTTTTGCCTTATATGGCTACAGTGAAAACTTTAAAATTGTTCTTTTCCAGCCATGGTTGGGTGATTTCCAAATAATTTTGTAGAAATGTTCCTTGGGTGACACTCTATCAGATTCCTTCAAGCCATGTTGATTGGTCAAAACATGGCCACCAGGCCAGGGAGTGGGTTTCACCTTATATGGCTATAGTGAAAACTTTCACAATCTTCTCCTGAAAGTGTCTGGCTGATTATCAAATAGTTTTGTAGAAATGTTCCTTGGGTGACCCTCTTTTAGATACCTTCAAGCCATGTTGAGTCGTCAACAAACATGGCCACCAGGCTGTTTTGCCTTATATGGCTATAGTGAAAACGTGTAAAATCTTTTTCTCCCAAAGTGTTTGGTCGATTTTCAATTTTTTTTCTAGAAATGTTTCCTTGGATGACGCTCTTTCAGTTTCCTTCCAGCCTTGTTTATTGGTTAACAAATATGGCCGGCAGGAGTAGGGGCTGTTTTGCCTTATATGATTGAAATAAATAAAAACTCTGCCCGGTATTCTGCCAAATTAATTTGACAGACAACATAGGGTTGGGTTGTTTCACCTTGTGGCAGTTAAGCACTACTGGTACTGTTTGGCCTCTAGTTTGATCTTGCATGAATTATTATACCCCCAGATACATAGTATATGGGGGCTATATAGGAGTCACGGTTGTCGGTTGGTCCGTTGGTCTGTAGACATTTCTTGTGAACACTATTTCTCAGCAACCCTTGGTCAGAATTCAATATAACTTCAAGAATAATTGATACCAAGCCTAGTTGTGCATATTGTCAGCGTGTTGCACTGGAATTATTTTTAAATGAGTTATGGCCCCTTGAATTTCTCATACATATGTATATTGTCAGGCACCAGCTGGGGGTATTCATCATCTTCAGTGATATTTCTAGTTGTGCTTGTCATTATGAATCACATCAATAAATCAGGTGACCGATCCAGGGCCATCATGGCCGTCTTGTTCTAGCACTAGCTCCCTTCTTATTTGATTAAAGAGAAAGGGGGTGAAGTAGATAAAATACATGATTTCTGAAACATTGTATTTCCTTAATCCATTTTCTGAAGGCTTTAAACACTTTCCCACATACAGTCTGTTGCAGACGACTGAACATTTCCAGGCAAAAATATGGAAAATCTTCTATAAATGACGGTATAAAAAAATAAAAAAAGTTAAAAAATTGTTGAAAAAGGGAAAACAATCTCATTTTTCCCTTTTGTCACAATGTTTTCAAAAGTTGTCTGCTGCAAGAGCGTAAGAAATCATCTATATGTGGTAAATGCTAAATGTTCAAATTTGATAATAATGATGAATTAAGTGTCAACTGCTTTGTGATAATTTTACGAAAATATTGTTGACATTTAAAAGAAAATCAAAACATTGCGACCTTGTACTTCCTTAATCCGTTTTCTTAAGGTCTGCTAACACTTTCCAACAAACAGTCTGAAGCATAGGACTTTGAAATCTTTAAGGCAAAACAATTATATGGAAAATCTTCTTTAAATGAAGGTATAATTTAAAATAAAATGAAAACATCTTTGAAAAAGGATTTTTTTTCTTGTTTTGAGCAATCATTATTTTTGTCACAATGTTTTCAAATGTCTTCTGCTGCAGAGGCATAAGAAATCATCTGTATTTGGGAAAGGTTAAATGTTCGACCTTGATATGATGTATTAAATGTCAACTGCTTCAGTGATAATTTTAGGAAAATATTGTTGACATTTAAAAAAAATCAAAACATTGCCACAAAAGAACAAATTGCCCCTTTTAAGATTTTTCTTCTTTTCCTACCATGTTTAATGAGGTCATTGGTTACGAATTTGTCTTAATAATCTGTATCAGACTTTTAGTCAAAACTGTTAAACAAAAAACCTCAAATGAAATGAACAGGATCCAGGGGTTGTGAGTTTGAATCCCAGCTCGGACAACTTTCTTTCTGACGTTTGACAAAAGTCAATGCGACATGCGTCATTCGTCTTCCACCTATGTGGAAATGCAGCCAGTTGCTTGGGCGGATTGTTGTGTGGTAGTAGGAAACACATGAGTAGGTGAACTGGCTGCCATATATGACTGAGAAAATGTTAAAAATGGCTTTAAACCCCTATCAATCAAACCATTTGTTACAATGTTTCCATATTTTGCAGATATGTTTACAAAGTTTTCAGCTGTAGATTTCTTGTTCAGTTAACCCTTTACCTCATATAGACCCTTTCTGATGCCTCTGCAGCAGACAGCTTTTTGAAAACATAGTGACAAAAGAAGAAATTGCTCAAAACAAGCAATTTCTCCTTTTGCCACAATGTTTTCCACTTTTAGTCATAGGTTATTCATTCAATTATAGAGATTTTCTATTTTTTTACAAAATATGTTCAAAGTCGTCTGCTGCAGAATTGTTGTATGAGGGAAAGGGTTAATGTCAACTTATGTATTTTTTAAAAAATGCGGAAAATGAAGAAATTGTTCAGAATAAGCACTTTCTCTGAATCAGATGACTTATGTAACTGGCCACTTTTGAAAACATTTAAAGTATTAAAACTTGCATTTTTTCCTTTTCCCACAATATTTTTTATCTCTATACCAAGGTTACAAGAACAAGATTTCCAATTGTTCGCGCAATTTCTTTGATCGATTTCAAAACAGACTATAATATCAGGTAAAAGGAATGTAGCCACCAAAATGCAGACCTACAAATATTCTGTTGTCGCCTCCCTAATGATGTAAACATGTTAACACTTTTCCGCCTCCAACAAATCTGCAGCAGACACCTTTGAAAAGAAACACAAACAAAATTGGAAACTCCATTTAAATGAAGGTACAAGAATTGAATAGAGATAATAACATGGTAACAAAAGTTTTGAGCAATTTCTTCTTTTGTCAACATGTTCTCAAAAAGCTGTATGCTGCAGAGGATTCAGAAAGCGTTTATATCGGGAAATGGTTAACACTTTTCCACCTTCAACAAATCTGCAGCAGACAACTTTGAAAATATCTAGATAAAGACTTCAAAATAATCAATGAATAAAAGTATTGAAAATGGTTAAAAGCATTGATGCAAGGGGAGAAATCTCTCCTTTTGTCACAATGTTCTCAACATTTTTCTGCTGCAGATACCATCAAAATGTGTCTGCATGTGGGAAAGGGGTTAAAGTGTCTTAAATGCCTGTTTAAATGGTAAGAGAGCGTGATGAATTTACAGCAAGAATTGTTTATACACGATAAATTCACAAATAAATGTCAGTTTGTCTTTTCTCAACAAAATCTCCCATCCTCTATCTGCAACTGTGTACCCCCCTCCCAGTGTTCCCTGTAGGCTGTAGATCTTCATTATTCCTTTGGAGACTGTTTCTATTTTAAACCCCTTTCCCTCATATGGACACTTTCGGACGCCTCTGCAGCAGACGGCTTTTTGAAAACAAGGTTACAAAAGAAGAAATTGCACAAAATGTGCAATTTCTCCTTTTGCCACAATGTTTTCCACTTTTAGTCATAGGTTATCCATCAATTATGGAGATTTTCTATGTTTTGACAAAATACGTTCAAAGTCGTCTGCTGCAGAATTGTCGTATGAGGGAAAGGGTTAAACCCCTTTCCATGTTCCAACATACAATAAACCTGCAGCAGACAACTTTCAAAACTTCTGGTAAAAGTATGGTAAAACTTTATAAATGAAAGCTTAATCATTGAATAGAGTTGAAAACATTTTGGCAAATGGAGAAATGTCTTATGAGCAATTTCGCGCATTTTCTACCCTAGTACTGGTTTGTTTACCCAGGGATCATGAATAAGTGAACTGTCGCCGTGATATAACTGAAATAATGTTGAAAGCGGCGTAAAACCCCAATAAATAAATAAATAATATGAGCAATTTCCCAGAATGTTTTCATAAGTCATCTGCTGCAAAGGTATCAGAAAGCGTCTATATGTGGGAAAGGGTTAAAATGATCATATTCGTCAGTATTTGTGATGTTCCAATGCACTGTAATGTTTAATACATCCATTTTGGTCTAAAAACATGGACACTATAAATGAACGAACATTTAATCAACCCTTTCCCACATACAACAATTCTGCAGCCGACGACTTTCAAAACATATTGACAAGAACATGAAAGATCTCAATAAATGAGAGTTTAACTATTACAAAGAGTTAAAAACATTGTGGCAAAAGGAGAAATTGCTTGTTTTGAGCAATTTCTTCTTTTGCCACAATGTTTTCAAAAGTCGTCGTCCCAAAAGATGCATCTACGTGTGGGAAATGGTTAAAAGTTGAAACCATTGTGGCAAAAAGAGAAATTTCACATACTTTTGCGTTGATGTTAACAAAGTCTTCTACTTCAGATTTGTCATTTAACCTTTCCCTCATATACACGCTTTCTGACGCCTCTGCAGCAGACAGCTTTTTGAAAAGAGGGCGAAGCAATTTCTCCTTTTTTCACAATGTTTTCAACTCTATTTAATTATAAAATTCTTATATATTGAGATTTTTCATGTTTTTGCCAAAATGTTTTCGGTGCAAATTTGTTGTATATATGGGAAAAGATTAACGCTGTCCGACAAAGACAATATCTTATAGGGTTCAACTTGTTAAGGAGCAGATGTTTTTATTTGAATATAACAATTGTTAAGAACTTCAGGTTAATTTTAATGAAAAGTGACAGACTGAATAATGGTGATTTTAAAAATTTCAGTCTTCAATCTTTCATGGGATGAACAAAGAAGAACAGCATTATTTCAATTTGAAATTACATTATTGTAAAGTGAGCGAATTAAAGAAAATTAATTAAAATGAAATCAAATTAATCGGTATGTTTAGTCTTATTACCTTTTCCGAAATTATAGGACAAATCTGTAGCAGAGGATTTGGAAATCTAACGGGGATTTTTTTTGGAAAATCACTATTAACCCTTTCCCTTATATGACAATTCTGCAGCCGACGACTTTGAACATATTTTGTCAAATAATGGAAAATCTAATTGAATTGATAACCTATGACTAAAAGTGGAAAACATTGTGACAAAAGGAGAAATTGCTCAAAAAGAGCAATTTCTCCTTCTGCCACAATATTTTCAAGTCTATTAAATATTTAAACTTTCATTTATAGAGATTTTCCAGATTTTTTACCTAGAACTTTTCAAAGTCGTCTGCTGAAGATTTGTTATTTGTGGGAAAGGCTGTAACTATTGCATAGAGTTGAGAGTAACACAATGTCAAATGTATCAATTTCAAACTAGGTTTGTGAGTAGATTGTAACCTACAGATGTGCAAAGTACAAGAACCATAACTCTAGCCTGTTCATTTTAACTCCCTTTGTTTGACATTTTCTCAATCAATTTCTGATGTATCAGCTTCAAACTTTGAAGCTAGATAGCTTGTGAGAACACAAGAACTGTATATTGTTATCTTGACTATTTGGAGAATATGAGATATTTCCTTCTCACCCTTGCGACGGCTTCACACATTGTTTTAGATTTCGCATGCAAGTACATATATTATACCATAGCTCATTTACTGCTTGATCTGTTACAAACTTTCTACAAGGCTTCCCAACCATCACATCTATGTAATTAATGAAGTAAGATAACTGTATCTTGCATATAATTCAAATTATAGCCCTTTTTTTACTTAGAAATTCTGGTTCAAGCTTTGCATGCAACTAAATTAAGAGTCCAAATCTCAGTAACTTCTTGATGCATTGCATTTAAACTTTATACAACCCTTCTCAACCATCACACCTTTATAAATAATCAAGTAAGATTTATAACTCAATCTTGCATAAAATGTTAAAAGGGCCCTTTAATCATTTATTTGAATTGGAAATTCTGGTTTAGCATAGAATAGTCAAGTGCACAGTCTTATGGAAGCTCTTGTTATAGCTATGTCTGGGTGCATTTTTTTGTCTACCTATTTTCCCGCTTAATAATAATCCCCTACCGGTCAGAGACCAGTTTTGGGACTATAGGTTTAGTCAATTCAGTCTGTAAGTCCGTCACTCCCACCTAACCTTGTCCGGCCCGCATATTAATCATCCATCATAGGATTTCCAAGAAACTTGGCACAAGTGTTCCCCATAATGAGGCGGCGTGTCATGCCCAAGACTCAGGCCTTTAACTCAAATGAAAAGGTCACACTTAGAGGTCAAAGGTCAAAATGAGTATTGTTTGATAGAACTGTACCTTGTCTGGTCTGTATATCAAATTTCAAGGTCACACTTAGAGGTCAAAGGTCAACATGAGTATTGTGTGATAGAACTACCTTGTCCGGCTCACATCTCAACCATGCATCATAGGATTTCCAAGTTACTAGGCGCACAGTCATGTTCACCATGATAAGGTGACATGTGGCACACAAGACACCGGTCAAGACCTCAAAGGTCAAGGTCACACTTAGAGATCAAAGGTCGAAACGAGAAACCATGCATCATATAATTCATAATATATACTAGGCACACATGTTCATCATGATGAGTTGACATGTGTCGCACAAGACACAGGCCTGTACCTCAAAGGTCAACGGTAAAAAAGAGTACTGTTTGATAGGACTGTACCTAGTCCGGCTCACATCTCAACTATGCATCATAGGTTTCTCAAGTTACTGGGCACACATGTTCACCATGATGAGGTGACATGTGGCACACAAGACACAGGCCTGTACCTCAAAGGTCAAGGTCACGCTTCAAGGTCAAAGGTCGAAATGAGAAACCATGCATCATAAAATTCCCAAGTTACTGAGCACACATGTTCACCATGATGAGGTGACATGTGGCGCACAAGACACAGGCCTGTACCTCAAAGGTCAAGGTCACACTTACAGGTCGAAATGATAAATGTATGATAGGACTGTATCCAAAATGTATGCAGTGCATTGCTGTTTTTGTCAAAAGATGCACAATGTGCTGTCCTCGTCCGGTAGGGGACTTTTGGATTGCCTGCAATACGACATTAACTTTTTATCACTCTTTCGCAGACGACACATGTGTTATGTGGAACAATCTTGTCTGTATTAAACTTGCTTATGTCAAGATTTAACAAGATCTTTTGTCCTGAGATTTTTGTTTGTTTTCCCATTGTTTTAAATTTGGTATTTAAGATATTTAACCCTTTCGAATATATGAAAAATTCGCAGCAACCAATTTTGAAAACATCCAAGCAAAAATATGGAAAATCTTTATAAATTGATATATCATTGTTTAATAGTTTAAAAAAAAGTGACAAAATGAGAATATGCTCATAATTATGAACAAATACTCATTTGTCACTATGTTTTTAAAATTCGTCTTCTAAACCCTTTCCCACATTCAACAAATCTGCAGAAGACGACTTTGAAAACATAGTGACAAAAAACTAAACATCTCCATAAAAGATAACTTAATTGTTAAATGCTTGAGCAATTTCACCTATGGCAAACAATGTTTTCAAAGGTCGTCTGCTACTATTACGTCAAAATGCGTCTGCAGGTGGGAAAGATGTATGCACAGGTAGGACACTTGCAGATGATGCAATTATATTTTCTTCAGATGTTTTCAAAGCAGATGACTCTTAGAATATCAAGTTAAACAGTTGACAAAATAACCTCACCCTGAAATCAATTGCTTCATTCTCAATTTTATTTAACGCTGTCCCTTATATAGACACTTTCTGACGCCTGTGCAGCAGAAAACTTTTTTGAAAACGTGGCGACAAAAGAAGAAATTACTCAAAACGATGTCACCATGTTTTCAACTCTATTCAATTATTGTACTTTCATTTAAAGTGAGTTTCCAATTTTTGGGTATGTTTTCAAAGTCGTCTGCAGCAGACGACTTGGAAAATATCTAATAAAAAATATGGTAAATCTATAATATATAACTATTGAATATATTAACAGTGTGAAAGAGGCATTACAAAGCACTTCTATGCGGGAAAGGTTGATTGCTTAGGCAGAATTTTTATGCCCCCGCGGAATCTCCGATTCGGGGGGCATATAGTTTTTGGCCTGTCTGTCTGTTGGTCTGTCTGTCTGCACAAAAAAACCTTTAACCTTGACCACAACTTTTGAACCATAACAGGTACGGCTACCATATTTCACATGTGTATTCCTTGTGACATGACCTTTCTGTCAGTACCAAAATTTTTGACCTTGCGACCTTGACCTTTGACCTAGATGTTGCCATTCTCGAAAAAAACTTTAACCTTGGCCATTACTTTTGAACCATAACAGGTACGGCTACCATATTTCACATGTGTATTCCTTGTGACATGACCTTTCTGTCAGTACCAACATTTTTGACCTTGCGACCTTGACCTTTGACCTAGATGTAGTTTTTGGCCTGTCTGCACGAAAAAAACTTTAACCTTGACCACTACTTTTGAACCATAACAGGTACGGCTACCATATTTCACATGTGTATTCCTTGTGACATTACCTTTCTGTCAGTACCAAAATGTTTGACCTTGCGACCTTGACCTAGATGTTGCCATTCTCGAAAAAAACTTTAACCTTGGCCATTCCTTTTGAACCATAACAGGTACGGCTACCATATTTCACA
Source organism: Serripes groenlandicus (assembly GCA_031761405.1). Lineage (NCBI taxonomy): Eukaryota > Metazoa > Mollusca > Bivalvia > Cardiida > Cardiidae > Serripes > Serripes groenlandicus. The sequence continues at coordinate 55,142,273 of JASEVX010000003.1, forward strand.
TGTGTATTCCTTGTGACATGACCTTTCTTTCAGTACCAACATTTTTGACCTTGCGACCTTGACCACCTTTGACCTAGATGTTGCCATTCTCGAAAAAAACTTTAACCTTGGCCATTACTTTTGAACCATAACAGGTACGGCTACCATATTTCACATGTGTATTCCTTGTGACATGACCTTTCTGTCAGTACCAACATTTTTGACCTTGCGACCTTGACCTTTGACCTAGATGTTGCCATTCTCGAAAAAAAAAATAACCTTGGCCATTACTTTTGAACCATAACAGATACGGCTACCATATTTCACATGGGTATTCCTTGTGACATGACCTTTCTGTCAGTACCAACATTTTTGACCTTGACCTTTGACCTAGATGTTGCCATTCTCAATTTTTTTTTAACCTTCCCCACTACTTTTGAACCATAACAGGTAAGGCTACCATATTTCACATGTGTATACCTTGTGACATGACCTTTCTGTCAGTACCAAAATGTTTCACCTTGCGACCTTGACCTTTGACCTAGATGTTGCCATTCTCGAAAAAAACTTTAACCTTGACCACTACTTTTGAACCATAACAGGTACGGCTACCATATTTCACATGTGTATTCCTTGTGACATGACCTTTCTGTCAGTACCAACATTTTTGACCTGGCGACCTTGACCTTTGACCTAGATGTTGCCATTGGGGGGCATCAGTGTTTCACAAACACATCTTGTTTTCATAATGTATTTTGTTTTTACCCCAGAGATGAATCTTTAAGATGCTCACAACATAGTAGTAATGGCTGGTGTCAGGATAAACTGACCAGCAGTACTGGCAACTTACCAAGGAAACGCCGTGATAAAGCTGAAACATTGTTGAAAGTGGCGTAAAACACCAAACAATCAATTAATCATAGGTTTGAAGGTGAAATAAAGATTAAAGAACATGAAATTAGTCTCGCGTCTAAAGCTCCGCCTTTAACCCCAACCAAACCTATTCGGTGGTGTAGAGGTAGAGCATCAGTCTCAGGTGTAAGGTTCGATCCCCTGCCAGGTCATACCAAAGACTTTAACATTGGTAGAAATGGTTGAGCTCCTTAGCGCTCATTGTTGGATGGTTAGCATTAAGACCAGTAGTACTGGTAACTTACAGGTACTGTGATATAATGGGAAAATTGTTGAAAGCGGCATTAAAAACACCAAACAATTAATCAATCAATGTTAACCACATACAAAATATCTGCAGCAGACAACTTGGAATACATATATAGTAAAAAAGGGGGAAGTTCTCACTTAATGAAATAACAATTATTGAATACAGTTGAAAACAATTTGTGACTAATGGAGACCTTACTCATTTTGTCACAACGTTTTTCGAAAGTCATCTGCTTTAGTGGTATCAGAAAGTGTCTGCATTTGGAAAAGGGGTTAATTCACTATTTTAAATTAAAACTGTACATCCACATGTATTTATAATTATTCACACTTTATGGTTTGCTATAATATTTCTATTACGTAGTTAATTTCTGCATTTACCACCCACATCTTAAGTCATTGCAAAAAGATCCTTTTTTCAATTGAATAGTTTATTTAAAAACATTGATGGAGGTGTAAAGTTTATTGCTCAAAATGGTCAAATTCGCCTTTTGTCACAATGCTTTCTATGTTTATTGTAGATACATGATTCTTATAAATATGATTCATCATGATTTTCTATTCTTTTCTCCAAAAATTAGAAGAGGACATTAGAAATACATCTTGTTAACCCTTGCCCACATAATTATGCAGATGTCTTTTTTTTTAAACATTGTGAGAAAAGGAATAAATAATACTTGCTCATAAGGAGCAAGCAATTCATCTGTTTCCTTGATATTTTCAACTCAGTTCTATACATCATAATTATCCTGTCATTTATTTTGATTTTCCTTAAATTTGCCTAGACGTTTTCAAAATCCTCTGCCACAGATTTTGTTGTACAGTATATAGGAAAGAGTTGTCTCATAATTGACAAAGGGTAAGAAAGAACTTTCATGTTCTAAAATCCTTATTTGACATTCAAAGTCTATGTTGTGAGATGATTCTTTTGAGTACCCACAACATAGGATTTGGTTGAGCAATAAGAGAAATATTGTGGGGAAAAGAGCTGTTCACTCCCTCTTATCTTGTCCTCTGGGTTAGAGGATATAATTAGGGGGTGGGGTATATGAATATAACCTTTTAATTTCGGTTAATCCCTCTATTTTGATACCCGAGATAGTTAACAAGTTTTGACAACTTCCATTACACTCTTAGGTGCAACTGAATTACTTGGCGTTGAACAGCCGCAAAAATTACAGACTTCCAATTACATGGGACAAAAAGCTTATACAAATATTCTCTATAAATACCGAACTGATACCATCTAACATTGAAACTCTCAATTAGCGTTGCTCCTTTTTGAGAAAATATGGTTTAATGAAATATGACCAATCTTGACACTTTACCTGTCAAGATCAGTTTGATGCTTAACCCTTTCCCTCATACGACAATTCTGCAGCAGACGACTTTGTCCGTATTTTGTCAAAAGCCAGAAAATCTCTATAATTTAATGCAGAGGCGTCAGAAAGCGTCTATATGGGGGGAAAGGGTTAACCCTTTCCCGTAAACAGACGCTTTCTGTAGCCGGTGCAGCAGACGGCTTTTTGAAAACATTGTGGCAAATGAATAAATTGCTCATAATGAGCAATTTTCCTTTTGCCGCAATGTTTTGTAGAATTATTCAATTGAAATACTTTCATCTAAAGGGATTTTCCATGCTTCGGCCTGGATGATTTTTAATTAATCTACTGTAGGTTTTTTGTAGACCTGTGGGAAGGGATTAACCAATTTATGCTTACAGCATAATTATAAACAGCTGACAATTTTTGAAAACATTGTGGCAAATGAATAAATTGCTCATAATGAGCATTTTCTCCTTTTGCCTCTATGTTTTTTAGAACCATTCAATTGATATACTTGCATTTAAAGGGAATTTCCATGTTTTGGCCTGGATTTTTGCAAAGTCATCTGCTGCAAGTTTGTTGTTTATTGGAAAGGATTAACCCTTTCCCTCATATAGACGCTTTCTGACGCATCTGCAGCAGACGGCTTTTTGAAAACATAGTGACAAAAGAAGAAATTGCACAAAATGTGCAATTTCTCCTTTTGCCACAATGTTTTCCACTTTTTGTCATAGGTTATCCATTCAACTATGGAGATTTTCTATGTTTTGACAAAATACGTTCAAAGTCGTCTGCTGCAGAATTTCCGTATGAGGAAAAGGGTTAACCCATTCATACACACAACATATTTACAGCAGACAAATTTGAAAGCATCTTTGGCAAATTTATTGAAAACCTCTATAAATGAAAGAAACGTTATTGAATAGAATTGAAAGCATTATGGCAAAAGGAGAAATTGAGCAAACCTTTGCTCACATACAACACATCTGCAACAGACAACTTTGAAAACATCGATTGAGGCAGAAATTATGTATCTATAAATTAAAGTATTAACCCTTTCCCTCATATGACAATTCTGCAGCAGACGACTTTGAACATATTTTGTCAATGAATAGAAAATCTCATTAATTGAATGGATAACCTATGACTATAAGTGGAAAACATTGTGGCAAAAGGAGAAATTGCTTGTTTTGAGCAATTTCTTCTATTGTCACTATGTTTTCAAAAAGCTGTCTGATGCAGAGTTGTCCTTATTGTACAATGCCTTTCAAAAAACTTCTAGTGCAGATGTGCCAAAGGTGTCTTTATGTGGGAAAGGGAACATAATTTTGCCTAGATGAAATTATCTATGCTCTCTGCTTTATTTTTGTCCTATGTGGGAAAGTGTTAAATATAATATCATTTTTGGTATTTATGACACCTATTATCTGCTATATTTGAGACGTTGTATTGTGTGTAACTTAAGGAATTGATGAATTCCCACACAATAGTATATTCCCGTTTCACATTTTACAAAAAAAGTAATCATTTAATTTTTTACCCTTTCCCATATACAACAAATCTGTAGTGGAAGACTCCGATTACACCAAGACATAGAAATGCGAAAAGTCTTTAACCCTTTCCCTCATACGACAATTCTGCAGCAGACGACTTTGAACATACTTTGTCAAAAAATAGAAAATCTATATAATTGAATGGATAACCTATGACCTAAAAGTGGAAAACATTGTGGCAAAAGGAGAAATTGCTCGTTTTGAGCAATTTCTTCTTTTGTCACTATGTTTTCTAAAAGCCGTCTGCTGCAGAGGCGTCAGAAAGCATCTATATGAGGGAAAGGGATAAATACAGTAATTATAAGTATAATTATTGGACATCGAAAACATTGTGGCAAAAGGTATGTGATAGAGATGCGTCATAATGAGTCTGCACATGGAGAAAGGAAGGATTAAATTTAGACAACGGTCACCCGTCATTTTGGTCTCGTCACTTAATCATTCCGACTTCACAGAGGTGTTAACCACTTCAAATTTAGTGTCAGTTTTGACAACCAATCTTAATTCTAACAGACAGATATAGCTAATTTGGAGCCTTTGAAATAATTACTCAAATCGTAAAAAAAAAAACCGTTCAAATTACTTTACCCCTGTATGTAAAGAGATTTGGATTTTTTTTGCAGAGTTACTGGTACTAATGTAATGCTCTTTAAGCCATCTCTGAGGAAGAAGACTATTGAAAATATTGTTGTCAAAGGAGAAATTGCTTACCATGAGCAATTTATCCATTTGCCTAAATTTATATTTTCAACACTTTTAACCTCTTTCCAACAAACAACAAATCTGCAGCGTTAAATGTTCTCCAACGTTTTTATTGATTTCTTGCCAGCCTACAGACAAATTCTGAAGAATCTTCAGCAAATTACTTTTGAAAATAGTGTATGCGGAATAAAAGAGAAATTGCTCATTAATAAATTAGCAATTTGTCCATTTAGATTTTTACAACATTTTCCTTTTTTTTTTATTAGCAAAATCCTCTTTTTCCCTTAATGATTTCAAAAGAAGGTTGCTGCAGAGATGTCAAAATGTCATCTTTTTACAAAGCGGTTTACCATGTTAACCCTTTCCCTCATACGACAATTCTGCAGCAGACGACTTTGAACATATTTTGTCAAATAATGGAAAATCTCTATAACTGAACGGATAACCTATGACTAAAAGTGGAAAACATTGTGACAAAAGGAGAAATTGCACGTTTTGTGCAATTTCTTCTTTTGTTACTATGTTTTCAAAAAGCCGTCTGCTGCAGAGGCATCAGAAAGCGTCTATATGAGGGAAAGGGTTAATTGTTAGGGGTTTATTGTTATACCACCCTCAAAGTTAGACCACAATTTCTGTACATCACTCTTTTATATGAGCCTTTCCATGCAAAAATGGAACACATTCGTTCTTTACATTGAACTGTCGCTCTGCCACATGATTGATTGATGGGAGTTAACCCTTTCCCATATACAATAAATCTGCAGCAGACGACTTTGAAAACATTGGGGCAAAATTATGGGAAATCTCTATAAATGAAAGTACAATTACTGAAAAAAGTTGAAACCATTGTGGCATATTAGGAGAAGAATATTGCTTGTTTTGAGCAATTTTTCCTTTTGACAGAATGTTTTCAAAAGTCTTCTTCTGCAGAGTTGTGTAAAAGCATCTATATGTGAGAAAGGGTTTAATGCTGTTTTTAACAGTATTTCAGTTATATTATGAATATCAATTCGACTAACATGTGTTTTCCTTGCTTTTTTGCACCAGTTCTCCACCAAAAATCTTCGCAGGCAACTGGCGTAACCTTCGCACATAGATTATAAAACTATACAAATTTCTCCTTTTGCCACAATGTTTTCCACTATTAGTCATAGGTTATCCATTCAATTATAGAGATTTTCTATTTTTGAAACAAACCATATTTAAAGTCGTCTACTGCAGAATTGTCGTATGAGGGAAAGGGTCCCTTTCCCTCATATAGACGCTTCCTGACGCCTCTGCAGCAGACGGCTTTTTGAAAACATAGTGACAAAAGAAAAAATTGCTCAAAATCGTTTGCTGCAGAATTGTCCTATGAGGGAAAGGGTTAACGGGTCAATTGCGTCTTTGAGGTTCATATGATTAACCCTTTCCCACATGCAACAAATCTGAAGCAGACGACTTTGAAAACATTAAGTCAAACATATATATATGAAAACACTTTAAATATGAATTTGTAAATAGTTATTGAATAAAGTTGAACACATAGTGGCAAAAGGAGAAATTGCTCATTATGAGCAATTCTTAAATTTGCCCAAAATGTTTTCAAAAGTTGTCTACTGCAGATATGTCAGAAAGCATCTATGAGTGGGAAAAGGTTAATAATATAGACGCTTTTTGATGCCTCTCCAGCAGACAGCTTGCTTTTTGAAACATAGTGACAAAAGAAGAGAATGCTCAAAACAAGCTATTTCTCCTTTTGCCACAATGTTTTCCACTTTTAGTCATAGGTTATCCATTTATTTATAGAGGTTTTCCATTTTTTGACGAAATATTTTCAAAGTCGTCTGCTGCAGAATTGTCGTATGAGGGAAAGGGTTAATGGTGTTGCTTTCCTGTTTCAGAGTTCCAAAGATATACTTTGGAACAAGGACACACAAACAGATAGCCCAGATAGTTCGAGAACTGAGGAGGACAGCATACCATGATGTCAGGTAACCATATATACCCTTTGGGGGGTCCTCTTTCAAATTTGTTCAAAGATATAAATTCTGTATAGAACTTTGGTTGCTGCCGCATCAGAAAGGGAGAAAAATGCCTTAATTTTAAAATGCTTCTTCTCTGAACCTACTTGTCTGATTCCAAAATAGTTTGTTAGAAATGTTCCTTGAGTGTTCTTCTACAAAATTTGTTCAAGCCATATTGATTGGTTGAAAGACAAGGGGAAAAATTACAAAACTTTAAAATTTAATTCTTAGTTAACCCTTTACAAACAATCTGCAGCAGATGCAACTTTGAAAACATCTGGGCTAAAATATAAAAAATCTTCTAAAAATAAAAGTTTTATTACTGGAAACAGTAAAAGTTTTCGTCTGATTTCAAGGTAGCATCTTAACCATGCATCATAGGATTTGAAAGAAACTTGGCACAAACGTTCACCATGATGAGGCAGCATGTCATGCTCAAGACCCAGGCCTGTACCTCAAATGTCAAGGTCACACTTAGAGGTCAAATGTCAAAATGAGTACTGTTTGATAGGACTGTTCCTTTCAACCATGCATCATAGGATTTCAAACAAACTTGGCACAAACGTTCACCATGATAAGGCTGGCGGTGTGTCACGCACAAGACCCAGGCCTGTACCTAGTCCGGCCCACATTTCAACCATGCATCATAGGATTTCAAAGAAACTTGGCACAAATGTTCACCATGATGAGGCGGATTGTCGCGCATAAGAACCAGGCCTGAACATCAAATGTCAAGGTCACACTTAGAGGTCAAATGTCAAAATGAGTACTGTTTGATAGGACTGTTCCTTTGAACCATGCATCATAGGATTTCAAAGAAACTTGGCACAAACGTTCACCATGATAAGGCGGCGTGTCACGCACAAGACCCAGGCCTGTACCTCAAATGTCAAGGTCACACTTAGAGGTCAAAGGTCAAAATGAGAACTGTTTGATAGGACTGTACCTTGTCCGACTCACATTTCAACCGTGCATCATAGGATTTTAAAGAAACTTGGCACAAACGTTCACCATGATGAGGTGGCATGTTGCGCACAAGACCCGGGCCTGTACCTCAAATGTCAAGGTCCCACTTAGAGGTCAAAAGTCAAAATGAGTACTGTTTGATACACTGTAACTTGGGCGGTGCACATCTCAACCATGGATCATAGGATTCCCAAGTTACTTGGCACACATGTTCGCCCCAAATGTCAAGGTCACACTTAGAGGTCAAAATGAGTACTGTTTGATAGTACTGTACCTTGTCCGGCCTGCATCTCAACCATGCATCATAGGATTCCCAAGTTACTAGGCACACATGTTCTCCATCATAAGGTGGCGTGTCGCGCACAAGACCCAGGCCTGTACCTCAAATTCCAAGGTCACACTTAGAAGTCAAAGGTCAAAATGAGAACTGTTTGATAGGGCTGTACCTTGTCCGGCCCACATCTCATCCATGCTTCATAGGGTTCCCAAGTTACTGGGCACACAATGTCATGTTCACCATGATGAGGTGACATGTGGCACACAAGACACAGGCCTGTAACTGGAAGATCAAAGGTCGAAATGAGAAATGTTTAATAGGACTATCTAAAATGTATGCAGTGCATTGCTGTTTTTGTTAACAAATGTATATACAATACACAATGTGCTGTCCTCGTCCGGTACAGGACTTTTGTATTGCTTGCAATACGACATTAACTTATTTCAAATGTCCTTTACTGATAAAGTGTCTAATTTGCAGTTCCTTCCTACTCTTGATCAAATGTTCACCTTAATAAGCAGTAGTATCTACTACTATACTATAACTATACTATAGGTGATTGATCTAGGGCCATCTTAGCCCTCTTGTTTGTAAGTTTTCATCTCCGATTACAGAATGGCTATTCTTGCCAGTAGAGAATATACCTGTGTCCATCCAGAAGTGGTCAGAACAAAAAATAAAAGTGAAGGGTGTAGAGAGAGATTGGATATCAATGTAAGTGGTTTTATTTTGTTCACACTTTCTACTGTTTGGATAGATAGAGCATTCACTCCTTTCCTCGGTGGTGTAGTAGTAGAGCGTCTGCCTCGGGTGCGGGAGTTTCAGGTTTGATCCCCAGTTGAGTCATACCAAATACTATAAAAGAGGTAGTAATGGCTGCCCTCCTTGGCGCTCAGGGTTGTGGGATTAGCGTTACGACTTACTGGCTGGTGTCAGGATAAATGGACCACTAGTACTGGTAACTTACCGAGGAAACGCTGTGATATAACTGAACAATTGTTGAAAGCGGCATTAACACCAATCAATCAATTCTGTCCAACATGCGGAGGCAATTAAGATGCGTATTCAGCGGACAAGACGAGTTAATGATGCACAAGTGTCAGAATAAACGTAACACTCTCCCACTTGAAGATGCATTTTGACCCATCTGCAGCAAACGTCGCCACAAATTTTCAGCTCTATGCTGTAAATAAATTACCTTTCATAGAGATTTTCCATTTTTCGTCAAAATGTTTAACTCATGTAGACGCTTTCTGGAGCCTGTGCAGAAGACGGCTTTTTTAAAACATGTTGACAAAAGAAGAAATTGCTCAAAACGAGCAATTTCTCCTTTGGTCACCATGTCTTCAACTCTATTCAATTATTGTACTTTCATTTAAAGGGAGTTTCCAAACATTTTCAGGTATGTTTTCAAAACTTGTTGTATGTGTGAAAGGGTTAAAGTGATCTGGTGCAGATTTGTTGTATGTGTGAAAGGGTTAAAGTCATCTGCTGCAGAATTGTTGTATATATGTGTAAGGGTTAAAGTCATCTGCTGCAGAATTGTTGTATGTGGGAAAGGTTTAAATTCATCTGCTGCAGAATTGTTGTATGTGGGAAAGGGTTAAAGTCATCTGCTGCAGAATTGTTGTATGTCAGAAAGGGTTGGCCAGCAGTGCTGGTTACATACTGAAGAAGTGCTGTCATGATATGACTGAAATACTGCTGAAAGAGGTATTAAACAAGATGCTAACAATTACCTGTAGAGTTATAACACTATGAACTCGTTGGTGTTTTTCTATTAGGGGCACAGGTTGTAAGATTAACCCTTTTCCACTTACATCAACTCTGTAGCAGATCACTTTTGAAAATAATTATGTATGATTTTGAACTAAAAATGAAAAAATTGTCACAAAAGGAGCAATTTCTCCTTCTGCACAATTTTTTGTTTTTAAAAGATAAAATTAGGACTGGTGTCAGGATGGACATATCTATAGATAATACAGTTAATTTACTTAGTCATAATTTCGATAAATAATAGTTGAAAATTGTTGAAAGCAACATAGACAAGACAAGTATTTAGGCCACCGGCCCATATTGCAATATACAACAATATAATGCAATTAAGCAAAGAGTGGCAGTAAATCTCGTACAGTCATGACAACATAATATAACCTTTCAATGAAAAAGATATATAAATCCTTCTCTCTTTCCAGGGTCCTGGTTGTACCTTCAATGATAAAGCTAAGAGGGTGTTTTTGAGTCAGGGTCAGTTGCAGAGTGAGTTGAATACGGCCTGGGATATAGAAGAACTGGTTCATGCTTGTAAAGGTAAAAAGGTAAGGAAGCACATATGACTGCTAATACCTCAAAGACTTCATTTTTAAAGTGGACTTTTCCAGTTTTGCATTTGGAAGAGTCCTAAGTAAATTTTTAAGAATGTAAAGATTAAAATGTTGAGTTTCGTAGCCAACATTATAGAGCCTGGTCAGACAGCATGGATGTGCCAGCTTGCCTTGCCCTCAACTGGTGGCACAGCCTTAACCTTTTCCACATATAGAAGCATTTTGATGCACCTGCAGCAGACGACTTTTGAAAACATTATGACAAAAGGAGAAATTTCTCTTATGCCACAAAGTTTTCAACTTTTTCAGTAATTATACCTTCAATAATAGAGATTTTCCATATTGTTTAGTAGACATGTTTAAAGTTTTCTGCTGCAGATATGTTGTATGTGGAAAAGGGTTAAATAAAAACGATCTATCAATAAAAGGGCTAAGTTTTTGTTTGCTTTAGGTTTGATTAGAATGCCAGCACAAATGTCTTAAGCTTCATTTTTAGCTCAACTATTCAAAGATTATTCTTCTCTCCCTGGCGTTGGCATCCACGTCACACCTTGGTCAATGTTTTGCATGCAAGTACATATATTTCACCATAGCTCAGTAACTACCATATGTATTGCATTGAAACTTTCTACAATGCTTTCCAACTAGCACACCTATGTGTCTTGCATTTAGTGCAAGTTATGGCCCCTTTTTATGCCCCCGATTCGGTGGGCATCTAGTTTTTGGCCTGTCTGTCTACACGTCTGTCTGCACGTCTGCACGTCTGTCTGTCTGCACGGAAAAAACTTTAACCTTGACCACTACTTTTGAACCATAACAGGTACGGCTACCATATTTCACATGTGTATTCCTTGTGACATTACCTTTCTGTCAGTACCAAAATTTTTGACCTTGTGACCTTGACCTTTGACCTAGATGTTGCCATTCTCGAAACAAACTTTAACCTTGGCCATTACTTTTGAACCATAACAGGTACGGCTACCGTATTTCACATGTGTATTCCTTGTGACATGACCTTTCTGTCAGTACCAACATTTTTGACCTTGCGACCTTGACCTTTGACCTAGATGTTGCCATTCTCGAAAAAAACTTAAAAGTTTAACCTTGGCCATTACTTTTGAACCATAACAGGTACGGCTACCATATTTCACATGTGTATTCCTTGTGACATGACCTTTCTGTCAGTACCAACATTTTTGACCTTGCGACCTTGACCTTTGACCTAGATGTTGCCATTCTCGAAAAAAAAAAAAAAGTTTAACCTTGGCCATTACTTTTGAACCATAACAGGTACGGCTACCATATTTCACATGTGTATTCCTTGTGACATGATTTTTCTGTCAGTACCAACATTTTTGAACTTGCGACCTTGACCTTTGACCTAGATGTTGCCATTCTCAAAAAAACCTTTAGCCTTCACCACTTCTTTTGAACCATAAGGCTACCATATTTCACATGTGTATACCTTGTGACATGACCTTTCTGTTAGTACCAACATTTTTCACCTTGCGACCTTGACCTTTGACCTAGATGTTGCCATTCTCGATAAAAACTTTAACCTTGACAACTACTTTTGAACCATAACAGGTACGGCTACCATATTTCACAAGTGTATACCTTGTGACATGACCTTTCTGTCAGTACCAACATTTTCACCTTGCGACATTGACCTTTGACCTAGATGTTGCAATTCTCGAAAAAAACCTTTAACCTTGACCACTTTTTTTTAACCATAACAGGTACGGCTACCATATTTCTCATGTGTATATCTTGTGACATGACCTTTCTATCAGTACCAACATTTTTCACCTTGACCTTTGACCTAGATGTTGCCATTCTCAAAAAACACTTTAACCTTCACCACTTCTTTTGAACCATAAGGCTACCATATTTCACATGTGTATACCTTGTGACATGACCTTTCTGTCAGTACCAAAATTTTTCACCTTGACCTTTGACCTAGATGTTGCCAATCTCGAAAAAAACTTTAACCTTGACCACTATTTTTGAACCATAACAGGTATGGCTACCATATTTCACATGTGTATTCCTTGTGACATAACCTTTCTGTCAGTACCAACATTTTTGACCTGGTGACCTTGACCTTTGACCTAGATGTTGCCATTCGGGGGCATCAGTGTTTCACAAACACATCTTGTTTACTTAGCAATTCTGGTTAAAGTTTTGCAATTCTTGTTAAAGTTTTGCATTCAACTACATTAAAAGTCCATATCTCAGTAACTACATGATGATATTGAAACTTTTTACAACCCTTCTTAACCATCACACCTATGTACACAATCAAGTAAGATAACTCTATTCTGCATATCATGCAAATTATGGCCCTTTTTTCACTAGAAATTCTGGTTAAAGTTTTGCGTGCAATTACATTAAGAGACGATATCTTAGTAACTGCTTGATGCATTTTGCATTACAACTTTATACAATGCTTCCCAACCATCACACCTATGTAAATAATCAAGTTAGATAACTCTATCCTGCAAATAATGCAAAATATCATCCTATAAGAAATTCTGGTTAATGTTTTGCATGAAACTTCGTTAGTGTCCATATCTTAGTAACTAATAAGCGGTGGAAAAGTCGAGCATGACAGCTATTGTTTATTAGCTTATTTGTTTTTGAAGAAAAAATATTCCAGCTATTGGGATACCTTTGGCGTCGTCACAATACTTTAACCTTACCTCATAGCTCAAATACTGTTTAACACTTTCAGATGAAACTTGGTACACATGTTTCTAGGAACAAAACACATCTATGAAAAATCATACAAGCGTTTGCAGTCACACCGCGGCACTCTTTTTATGTATCTGTTTTAAATACTATTGAAAACATTTTATAAATGTTAAAAAAGAAAGGCGAAAAATTGGAATATTATAAAGCAGAAGTATTGAGATTAAAATGTGTTAAAAGTTAAATTTTTCCATTATAAAGATGACATTTTCTGCCTGTGCCTCATGCAACTACAATTTTTCCCTTTCCCTCAATGTTTTCAATTCCCATCCAACATTGTAATTCCAATTTTACCATGAGGTACTTTCAAAGCTTCCAACCCTTATAATACCATATTCACTAAGTAGGTAAGTATTGTGTTTATATATTTGCAGGCATGCCCTTACTTTGTGACCAGAAATATCAAAGATCAAGCTGATATCATTTTCTGTCCATATAACTACCTGATAGATCCACTTGTAAGGAAAAGTGTAAGTAACATTAATGTATGTTCTCTTTTTACCAAGTTTAACCTGATCCCACATACAAGCACTATCTGACACCTCTGAGGCAGACACCTTTTGAAAACATTGTGGCTAAATGAGTAATTTCTCTTTTGCAACAATGTTTTCAACTTTATTCAATAATTGTTCTTTCATTTATAGAGAGTTTCCATATTTTTGCCCAGATGTTTTCACAGTGGTCTGCTGCAGATTTGCTGTATGTGGCAAAAACTAATATCAACCAATAACTTTGAATATATCTAGGCATTAGATATGAGCATTTCTCTTTTAGCCAAAATGTTTTCAATAATTATACTTTCAATTATAGTTAGTGTTCATATGTTTGTCTTGATATTTTCAACATTGTCTGCTGCTGATTTGTTGTATGTGGAAAAAGGTTAAGCCCTTTCACATATACAACAATTCTGCAGTAAAAGACTTTGAAAACATCAAGGCAGAAATATAGAATTTCTCTAAATGAAAGATCAATTATTTGATAAGGTTGAAAACATTGTTGTAAAAGGGGAAATTACTCATTATAAGCTCACAATGTTTTCAACAAAGTTCAATTATAATATTTTCATTTAGAGATTTTTCCTATTTTTGTCTAGATTCGTTCAAAGTCCTCTGCTGCAGATTATGTGTCTGTATATTGCATATACAGTCAAACCTGCGTTAAAGACCACCTTTGTTTAGCAATTCCCTGTCTATAGCGACCACACTTTTAATTTCTCAATTACTCATTTTCTGCATAAATGACCCTGTAATTAAAGACCACCTACGAAGACCAGATTGGCCTCTTCCCATGGGTGGTCTTTAAACACAGGTTGGACTTTATAGGCAAAAATATATGAAAAATCTCTAGAAGTAAAATTATAATTAATGAATATACAGTCTAACCTGTGTTTAAAGACCACCCGTGGGAGAGAACAATCTAGTGTTTAATTACAGGGTCATTTATGCAGAATATGAGTAATTGAGAAATTAAAAGTGGTGGTATAGACAGGGAATTGCTTAAAAGGTGGGTTTTATTACAAGTTTGACTGTAGTTGAAAACATTGTTTCAAAAGGGGAAATTGCTCATTGTGTTTTCAATCGTCGACTTCTGCAAATTTTGGAAAGGGTTAAGTAATATAAGGACTGTATATTACAGATGGACATTAACCTGAAGGACCAGATTGTGATTCTGGACGAGGCCCACAACATAGAGGACTGCGCGAGAGATGCGGCCAGTGGTCAGATGTCTACGACACAAATATCACAGGCACTCGTTCATTTACAGGAAATGAGTATGTTTTATAGTCATTATATTTAACCCTTTCCCTCATATAGACGCTTTCTGACGTCTCCGCAGCAGCAGCTTTTTGAAAACATAGTAATAAAAGAAGAAGTTGCTCAATTTAATTTCAATTGAAAACATTGTTTTGAAAAAAGAAATTGCTTATGATAAGCATTTTCTCCTTTTGCCACAATGTTTTCAAAAAGTTGTCTGCTGCAGATTCATCAAAATGTGTCTACAAGTGGGAAAGGGTTGGGGGAATACCTGTCCAGGATTTTCAAAATTAACTGATTGCCGGATCAAAACTCTCCGTTAAATGGCTCTTTGATCTGTTAGTTTTACTCCCCCTGGTCACCCTACCAGGGCTTTGCACTTGACCTGACCCAGCCTGATCGGTTACTTTTCTCATTTTATCTTGTACAACAGAACATTTTGGCAACCCTGCCTGTTGTAAAGCCGGCAGTTTCCACAAAAGTTGTCCACTCCTTAAGCTAGATAATCTGATTTTAAACAAACTTGGTCAAAATATTTATGGGCTTGATATCCAGGTCTCCCTTCATCTAAAGTAACCTGCCCTACCATTACATTATCAGGTCAGACATACACCAATAATCACTGCACCTTTTGGATTGGGGCTGTGAGTTCAAATCCCAGCTTGGCCAACATTCTTCTCGACGTTTGACAAAAGTCACTATGATCAGCATCATTCGTTTTTCACCAATGGGCTAACAGTCTTATGTGAAAAAGCAGGCAGTTGCTTGGAAAGTATTTTGTGTGGAGTACTGGTGTGAGAAAGCTAGGAAACGCATGTGTAGGTGAACTGGCCGCCGTGATTTGACTGAACAATTGTTGAAAATGGTGTTAAGCCTCAATCAATCAAACAATCAAAACCTTTTGGACACAGTGTAGCAAGCAAAAGGCTACAGATATAACTTTTTTGTGAACCAAACCATATTAACCCTTTTCCTCATACAACAATTCTGCAGCATATAGAAATTCTCTATAATTGAATGGCTAGCCTATGACTAAAAGTGGCAAACATTGTGGCAAAAGGAGAAATTGCTTGTTTTGAACAATTTCTACTTTTGTCACTATGTTTTCAAAAAGCCGTCTGTTGCAGAGGCGTCAGAAAGCGTCTTTATGAGGGAAAGGGTTAACCTTTCAAACTTAGAAAGTAGTTTACATCATTGTTCATTTATTGATTCCAAACATCAAGTTGTATTTGTCTACTGTATAGATGAAGGAAAATAAATTGTAATTTTATTAATTTATTATATATGCGAAAATGCTTTATAAAAGTGGAAGTGATTTAGTCGCAATTGTTGGATTATTCCAGACATTCTAATTTATAATCATATGCCAGGTAACAGACGAGATCTCCCAAGATATTCAAGAGTCATAGCCCCTTAATTAGTATAACATTCTGTTAAGACTTTCCCACATACAACAAATCTGCAGCAGACGACTTTGAAAATATATGAAAGATATGTTAAATCTCTCAAAAGGAAAGTACAATTATTGAATACATTTGAAAACATTGTGACAAATGGAGAAATTGCTCATTATGAGCAATTTCTCCATTTGTCACAATGTTTTAAAAAGTTGTCTGCTGCAGGGGCATGAGAAAGTGTCTGTATGTGGTAAAGGGTTAAGACTTTTCAGAGAATATAAACTGGGCCGAGATTCATACACTGAATTTTCTGGATTTAATTCTATTTTACGAACTTATTTACTTTGAGGAAGATGAATTAACAGTTTTAAAATTCGTGAAATGTTATATATAATTTACCTGGTTTATTTCAGTGGATGCGAATGTGAAGTTCTCAGAACATATGCTTCTCAAAAGAATGGTAAGTAATCACAAAGGTTTTCTTAGTAAAACCAGTACATTCTGTTACCAAGTTTCTTTTCTTAATGTTAGAAATGCAACTGTCTTTAAAGTGTTTGATGAAAAATCTTGATTTAGTATGTCAGGCTTAACCTCTATCCAAAATACAACAAATCATACATCAAATCTGCAGCAGATGACTTAGATATAAGTATGGAAAACATCATTAAAAGCAAGTATGTATATTATTATTATTGATTAAATAAAGACTTTATATATAGAGGCTGCACAGTTGGGCATGCTCAGTTATCCTGTAGGCGTCTGTTTTAACTAGGGATGGCAGCGATTAATCGGTTATTCGGTTAACCGTATGTTTTTCGATTAATCGGTTAGTAATTCTAGTAACAGAGTACTCGTAACAATAGTTAAAATATATACACAGTTGTATTTCACCTTTTGTTCTTTTCAATTTGTCACACGTATCTGACCAGAAGTTAATTATTCACACCTCGATCGGGAATGTTTACATAACTGAAAACTGTCACACTCGATTGTACGTCCCTGATTGTATTGATGACCGTTTGTTATCGCATAATTGTGGCTGATCAAATGATTCATAACAGGACAGTTTGTTTTTTAAAAAAAAAAAATTGATGTCTTATACAAGGCTAGAATTATATAATAAGGACTTATTAATGTTAGTTGAATGAATTTGACGAATTCGAATTGTTGTATTTGTAAATTATTTACCAATCAGATTAGAAGATTTAAAGAGTGGTTTTCTAACACATTTCCCCCTGAGTTGGTATTTAAAATAATATGCAGCTATGCATCTCTTTCATTCAACATATTATAAATCGTATAACGGTCACTTCTTTAAAAAAAACTATTATTTTCTCAACTATAAATTAAAAAAGTTAAAAAGTTGGTTGACACTTTTGGTCTGATTTATACATGACCGGGAAATGCGAGTTAAAAGAACAACAACAATAACAAAACTCGGATTTATTGTCTATGAATCTATACGGTTAACCGAGTAACCGGTTACTAAATTATACAAGTAACCGGTTAGTAATATCGGTAACCGTTGCCATCCCTAGTTTTAACATTTACAAATATTTAAATATGTAAAGTTTAATACATACAGAATATTGCATTGCGGGAGCAATAAAAGGGTTCGTATTGCACTACAAGTAGCGTGGAAAAATTGATATCTTACGAGACCGAAAGTCGATTAAGATATGGATTTTCCCACGCTACGAGATGTGCAATACAAACACATTCATCGCTCCCACAATGTAATATTCCTTTTATTATATACCTACGATCTATGACGGGATTAAAATTGGCAAAATTGCTGTAATTGACCTTGTGAACAAGTTGGTCATCATTTATTATCCGATGTTTACCAAACTTATACATTAGCTAGATATACATGAGAGCTCGGTTCCTTTCGAAAACCATGCATGACTGAATTATGGCCCTTTACAATTGGCAAAATTGATTGTTATAATTTACTTTGTGAACACGATAAAAACTTCTTTTATTTGTCACATGTCCTTTATACATTGGTAATATTGACACATTGTTGGATGATGCAGATATTGAAAACTAGAAATTCTACCTTTACATTCGCTCCTGGAGAAGGTCAATGATCTCCCAGTATTTTTTCTTGATAAAGATTCAGAATGTTCCTTAAGTGACCCACTATCAGATTCCTTCAAGCCATGTTGATTGGTCGAAAAACATGGCCGCCAGGGGGCGAGGCTATTTTGCCGTATATGGCTTGAGTGAAAAACTTAAAAAATCTTTTCCTCCAAAAGTGTTTTGCCGATTTTCAAATAATTTTGTAGAAATAATCCTAGGGTGACCCTCTATCAGATTCCTTCAGGCCATATTGATTGGTCAAAAACTTTGGCCGCCAGAGGGCGGGGCTAATATATGGCTAAAGTAGAAAAAAAAAATCAGGTGAGCGATATAGGGCCATCATGGCCCTCTTGTTTCCTAGATGTTTTCAAAGTCGTCTGCTGCAGATTTGTTACATGTAGGAAAGGGTTAATAAGTAGAGTCAAACCAGTGCTAAAGTCCGACGTGGAATAGAATTCCATGTTTATAGTAGCCACACTTTACTCTTTTTCCGCTTAAACGACCCTGCAATTAAAGACCAACCGTAAACAAAGGTCAGAATGTAGCCTTCCTATGGGTGGTCTTTATACACAGGTTCCCCTGTAGTTTAATGAATCTGGGGCTCAATTTTGAGGTATTCAACTGTATATTTTACACAAAATGAATCACTTGTTTATCCCTTTCCCTCATACGACAATTCTGCAGCAGACGACATTGAACATATTTTATCAAAAAATAGAAAATCTCTATAATTGAATTGATAACCTATGACTAAAAGTGGAAACCATTGTTGCAAATAGAGAATTGCTCGTTTTGAGCAATTTCTTCTTTTGTAATTATGTTTTCAAAAACCCGTCTGCTGCAAAGTCGTCAGAAAGCATCTACCGTATATACTCGGTTATAAGTCGCACTTTTTTACCTTCAAAATCGAAAGTGAAGTGGGGGGAGCGACTTATAAGAGGGTCAAGCAAAAATTCAGAAAAAATTACCCTCCAATTCACCGATCGTCAAAAACTGTGCAGGCCGGTCATTGATAAAAAGGGCGACTCAAATGATGATTTAACAGAATAAATCAAGTTTGATTGAAAGAAACATATCTTATAGAATTGATTTGTTTATAAAAACAAACACTAGAAAAAATATATAACTTATGAATGTACATTTAAAAAGTCATTTGTTCCAAGTTATTGTTTCGATTTCAGCTCGATTGGAAGCCATTTTGAATTTTGTGAAAATATAAATTGCGGAGCTCAAGTCCAGATGCTTAAATATACAGACCATAATACTGTTACTAGGTCGTATGTCACTTTATATGTGATTGAAAAAATAATGTAATAAACCTTGATGTTTTCAACGTAGCCTTGTACATAATTGTTGCATGCGGGAAAGTGATAATTTGTCATTGTGTAGACACGTACACACGTAGCTGTCAAACTATCTTAATTAGAAAGTCCATGTTTGCAGAAGGTGATAAAAAGAAGCCATAATAATGGCCATGACAAGACCCATTTCACCGTGATTTTGGCCTGCATGGGTGATGGTACCAAATTAAACCATTAGAAAGCAAAAAACAAACACAGATCCAATTAAAGAGATAAAAAAGTCGGACCAAAATTGTCATAATTAATCCACAAACAATCCCAAGACTACACACGGGGTGATTTAACACGGTCAATAATTGACGTTAAAGTGTATTAAGTACAAACTGATAAACATGCAATTATCGGCTTTTACCACTGTGATACATCTGCAGTATTTGAGAGTCGTAACAAAGACAATAGCTGTAGCTAAAGTGTATTAAATACAAACTGCTAACAATGCAATTATCGGTTTTTACCCACTCTAATACGTACACGTCTGCAGAATTTGACCTCGGGTAATTTTACATGTAACACCTTTAGCTTGATGATAATTTAAACCTGTGTGGTTTACACGCGACAGTTGTGTTAGAATTATTTGACTGTTAGAATTGAGGTCGCTGAACCGTGGATTTTGATTAAAAAGGGTGAACAAACTCCATAAACGAAAGCTATATTATCAAACAAAGGGGAAATTAGCAATGTTTTCAAAAGTTTTCAGCTGCCTCAGAAACATCATGGGAAAAGGACGAATTTAATCTGAGTTAGCAGATTATCACTGTATGCGAATTAATTTCAGTTATGCAACGCCGATTTTTCCCTCCATCTACCCTCTACCCCTTCAGTTAACCCTTTCCCGCATCTCAATCTTCTCAATATGAAAAAGAAACAAAAGATAAAACAAAGGGTTAATCAAGACGAGTGTGTTTTCACATAACCTGGGGCCTTTTGTGACCGGACAAAACCGGTTTATGTATTCCCCAGTAAATCTCTTTAGATAAAACAAATTAAAACTAGTTGGACATCATTGTATGTTCAAATAATGTAAACAAAAAGCTGATGCTCGATCTTGATGACTAAAGGTTATATATCTCGCTTCTTATGATAGTACAATCTATTTAGACTATAAATCAATGCTTACATAAAACTAATTGGACATTATATAAATGTTTTAAACAAAAAATTTGATGCTCGATCATGATGACTTGGGTTATATCTCGCTGCTTGTCATAGGGTTTTGACGTGAAAAAAATCAAAAATCTAACTGCGACTTATAAGAGGGTCAATCATCAAACCCTAGACTTTAGGCCTCGAAGTAGGGGGTGCGACTTATAGACGAGGGCGACTTATAACTGAGTATATACGGTATATGAGGGAAAGGGTTATACTTTGTATCAATAAAACTCAAAAATCAAATTTTTCGACCACTTGGTCTTAATCAAGATTGAAAAAAAGAACACGGAAATTTAAGTGCAGTCCGATCTGGTGTTGAAGAGATCAATTTGTATTTACATAGATGGAGAATGTGATGAAGTTTGTCGATGATAACAGTAACCATTTAGACCAGGCTGATTACGATACCTCCTACAAAGTTTGGTCTGGATTTGATATGGTCGCCAGACTTAAAAACATCGGCCTCGGACCTGACACTATTGGTGAATATAAGGTAGGATTCGGATTGATGAAATTAAAATGTATAAAAAAGTAATTGCATGGTTTGTTTAAGGGTTTCTTTTCCATAATAACTTGGTACAGTAGTTGGAGGTTTCTGAATGAAAGAGATAGATGTGGTCAAGATTGTACATAGTATACTTTTCAGTCCTCTACATTAGGGTTGTAATTCAAAACCTATTTTGTTGGGTATTTTTGAAAACTTCCCAGCGGGTACCCCTCAGGACAGACTTTGGCCGAGCCCCGGTAGCTCAGTCGGTAGCGACGTGGGCTGTCAATCCAGGGGTTGTGAGTTTGAACCCCAGCTCGGCCAACATTCTTTCTGACATTTGACAAAAGTCAATGTGACCAGCGTCATTCGTCTTCCCACCAATGGGCTAACAGTCCATGTGGAGAAGCAGCCAGTTGCTTGGGAAGTATGTTGTGTGGAGTACTAGTGTGAGAAAGCCTGGAAACACATTAATAGGTGAACTGGCTGCCGTGATATGACTTAAAAATTGTTGAAAACAGCGTTGAACTCCAATCAATCAATCGGGACAGATTTTGTCAAATAATAAAAGCAATTTCATGGTAAAATAGTTCAGTTACTTCGCTTTATTATGGCTCTCATTCAATGTTATATTATGGAGGTACCTACATGTGGTGGGATAATACCCCTCAATATCCTACCTCCTACATAAATCTGCGTATTTCATTGGTCAATCGACGTCACGCGGTGACTGTGTATAATCCATACACGGTCACCGGGAGCCTAATATTTTTAGTCCCCTACCGGCGTGCCGAAGGGGACTATTAGGTTTGCACTCCGTCCGTCAGTCCGTCAGTCCATCTGTCAGTCAGTCAGTCAGTCAGTCAGTCAGTCCGGCAAATTTTTGTCCGGAGCATATCTCCAAAACTGTACTAGCTATGGCTATGAAATTCCATATGTGGATACATCTCATCAATGCGGAGTGCAGTGCATATGAACCATAACTCTTGCTTCCCTAATTTTTGAGTTATTTCCCTTTCTTTATTTTCATACTTGATTTTTGTCCGGAGCATATCTCCAAAACTGTACTAGCTATGGTTATGAAATTTCACACATGGATGCATCTCATCAAGGGGGAGTGCAGTGGACATGAACCATAACTCTTGCTTGCCTAATTTTTGAGTTATTTCCCTTTCTTTATTTTCATACTTTATTTTTGTCCGGAGCATATCTCCATAACTATACTAGCTATGGCTATGAAATTTCACACATGAATACATCGTATCAAGGGGGAGTGCAGTGGACATGAACCATAACTCTTGCTTGCCTAATTTTTGAGTTATTTCCCTTTCTTTATTTTCATACTTGATTTTTGTCCGGAGCATATCTCCATAACTATACTAGCTATGGCTATGAAATTTCACACATGAATACATCGTATCAAGGGGGAGTGCAGTGCACATGAACCATAACTCTTGCTTCCCTAATTTTTGAGTTATTTCCCTTTCTTTATTTTCATACTTGATTTTTGTCCGGAGCATATCTCCAAAACTGTACTAGCTATGGTTATGAAATTTCACACATGGATGCATCTCATCAAGGGGGAGTGCAGTGGACATGAACCATAACTCTTGCTTGCCTAATTTTTGAGTTATTTCCCTTTCTTTATTTTCATACTTGATTTTTGTCCGGAGCATATCT
This sequence comes from Serripes groenlandicus, assembly GCA_031761405.1. Lineage (NCBI taxonomy): Eukaryota > Metazoa > Mollusca > Bivalvia > Cardiida > Cardiidae > Serripes > Serripes groenlandicus. The sequence continues at coordinate 55,165,230 of JASEVX010000003.1, forward strand.
CCATAACTATACTAGCTATGGCTATGAAATTTCACACATGAATACATCGTATCAAGGGGGAGTGCAGTGGACATGAACCATAACTCTTGCTTGCCTAATTTTTGAGTTATTTCCCTTTCTTTATTTTCATACTTGATTTTTGTCCGGAGCATATCTCTAAAACTGTACTAGCTATGGTTACGAAATTTCACACATGGATGCATCTCATCAAGGGGGAGTGCAGTGGACATGAACCATAACTTTTGCTAGCCTAATTTTTTAGTTACTTCCCTTTCTTTATTTTCATACTTGATTTTTGTCCGGAGCATATCTCTAAAACTATACTACCTATGGTTATGAAATTTCACACATGGATACACCTCATCAAGGGGGGTTGCCGTGCAGATGAACCATAACTCTTGCTTGATTAATTTTTGAGTTATTGCGCGGGCGGAATCCAGTTCTTTGTCCGGAGCATATCTCCGAAACTATACTACCTAGGTCTATGAAATTCCATATGTGGATACATCTCATCAATGCGGAGTGCAGTGCATATGAACCATAACTCTTGCTTCCCTAATTTTTGAGTTATTTCCCTTTCTTTATTTTCATACTTGATTTTTGTCCGGAGCATATCTCCAAAACTGTACTAGCTATGGTTATGAAATTTCACACATGGATGCATCTCATCAAGGGGGAGTGCAGTGGACATGAACCATAACTCTTGCTTGCCTAATTTTTGACTCAAAAGTGCAAACCGGTAGGGGACTATGGTATTGCTTGCAATCCTCCAGTTACTTGTTTTGGTTAAATTGACGTCATCGGAACGTGCATGACGTAATATAAGGATATGACAAAAGTGACGTGGTGATTTACCTGATGTATTGTATTGAAACTTTCTACAACCCTGCCCACTTCCACACCTATGTAGATTATCAAGTTAAAATTTAGATAACTCTATCCTGCATTTTATATATATGCATATTTGATCCAGAATATTTTCCATCAAATATAGGTAACAATACTGCAAATTTGGGGTAGATTATGCATGTAATGATACATAATTAACATCACAAAACATGGATATAAGAAACTACATATGTACATATCAATCAGCAATGTTGATCAAGATAGTCGGTAGGATATATTCGGTAGGATATATTCGTTACACAGTGTGCTAGTGACCTAATACGGTATATACGGTGTCAGTAAATTCCATACGGGGCTCCATATTTCCATATGAAATTTACTGACACCGTATATACCGTATTAGGTCACTAGCACACTGTGTAACTAATAATATCTTTCTTATTTCTTTATTAACCCTTTCACGCATACAACAACACTGCAAGAGACGATTTCGAAAAATATATAGTTTACAATATAGATCATGTCAATAAATATAAGTGTTTTCGCCTTTTGTCCGGCGTACGTCGTGCATCAACTTCTTCTCCTCAGTAACCAGTGGGTCAATTTGGATGAAACTTCACAGAAAGCATCCTCTCAATGACCTCACCAGAATTCCTTCAAATTTTTGGGATCCATGCAAAATTCTGGTTTCCATGGCAACGAAACCGAAAAAACTTCAAAATTCTTCTCGTCTCAAATTGCAAACTGGATTTTCAAATAATTTTGTAGAAATGTTCCTTGGGTGATCCTGTATCAGATTCCTTCAAGCCATGTTGATTGGTCAAAAAACATGGCCGCCAGGGGGCGGGCTATTTTGCCTTTTATGGCTATAGTGAAAACTTAAAAAATCTTCTCCTCCATAAGTGTCAGGCCAATTTTCAAATAATTTTGTAGAAATGTTCCTTGGGTGATCCTGTATCAGATTCCTTCAAGCCATGTTGATTGGTCAAAAAACATGCCGCCAGGGGGCGGGGCTATTTTGCCTTTTATGGCTATAGTAAAAACTTAAAAAATCTTCTCCTCCATAAGTGTCAGGTCGATTTTCAAATAATTTTGTAGAAATGTTCCTTGGGTGACCCTCTATCAGATTCCTTCAAGCCATGTTGATTGGTCGAAAAACATGGCCGCCAGGGGGGCGGGGCTATTTTGCCTTATATGGCTAAAGTGAAAACTTAAAAAATCTTCTTCTCCGAAAGTGTCAGGCCGGTTTTCAAATAATTTTGTAGAAATGTTCCTTGGATGACCCACTCTTAGATTCTTTCAAGCCATGTTGATTGGTAAAAAAACATGGCCGCCAGTGGGCAGGGCTATTTTGCATTATATGGCTATAGTGAAAACTTAAAAAATCTTCTCCTCCAAAAGTGTCTGGCCGATTTTCAAATAATTTTGTAGAAATATTCCTAGGGTGACCCTCTATCAGATTCCTTCAAGCCAAGTTGATTGGTCGGAAACTATGGCTGCCAGGGGGCGGGGCTTATATAGCTAAAGTGAAAAAAAATCAAGTGAGCCATTCCAGGGCCATCATGGCCCTCTTGTTATTTATCAGTGATGTAAATGTTTGCAACATTTTTAAAACTGTCTGTTATGTATGTGTCAAAATGCATCTACAAGAATGAAAGGGTTAACCCTTTCCCTCATACAACAATTCTGCAGCAGACGACTTTGAACATATTTTGTCAAAAAATGGAAAATCTCTATAATTGAATGGATAACCTATGACTAAAAGTGGAAAACATTGTTTCAAAAGGAGAAACTGCTCGTTTTGAGCAATTTCTTCTTTTGTCACTATGTTTTCAAAAAGCTGTCTGCTGCAGAGGCGTCAGAAAGCGTCTATATGAGGGAAAGGGTTAAACCCAATGTTGTAGGTACTCAAAATTATTGTTTCAATGAGAGGATTGTTTTGAGTACCAATAACATAGGGTCTAGAAGTCAAATAAGGATTATAAAACAGCCTGCTATGATTTCAGTCGTGTTTAGAAAGTCTAGCAACGAGCGACGAAGAGCCGTTACAGAAGAACGTGATGAAGAATTTCCGCAATGGTCGCGGCAATAATGAGCCTAGGCTACCAAGCTCTTCCTTGAAACTGTTAGAACTTCTACTGCAGATTTTGGATTATATGTACAGAGATGATCTCAAGTTTGTTGAAGATTACAGGTACTGATTGAGGTCATAACTTGCAGTATCAGTGTATCCAGGTCCTAACAGGAAACTGCCTTAGACAATCTGTTAGTTTCACTAGATTCACATTTAGAGAAATCACTATTGTATTCCAATGAACCATTTCAGGATTCTTTGTTTCTTTTAACTTTGCTAAAGATGTGGTAAGTCTTTGGAAGAGAAAAAAAGGAATATCTGCTTTTACTAAGCTTTAACTGTTGTATGTCTCTTTAACCCTTTCCCTCATACGATAATTCTGAAGCAGACGACTTTGAACATATTTTGTCAAAACATATAAAATCTTCATAATTGGATGGATATTAAACCTATGACAAAAAGTGGAAAACATTGTGGCAAAAGGAGAAATTGCACGTTTTGTGCAATTTCTTCTTTTGTCACTATGTTTTCAAACAGCCGTCTGCTGCAGAGGCATCAGAAAGCGTCTATATGAGGGAAAGGGTTAATTAAGAGAGGATCTCAAGATTGTAGAATATTACAGATACTGATTGAGGTCATAAGCAGTCTTTCCTTTTGCTGCACATTCCGAGTCCTAGACTCATTCAATTTTGCCAGGACTCATTAAAATGTTAGAAAACATTATTTTTACATTAAAGGAATCATTGTCATGTGAAAAAACACATGAAAGGATTCATTAAAAGAAACTTCAAAATGAAACACTGCATAAGGGGAAACTGCTTTAGACAGTCAGTTGGTTTATCTAGATGTCATTCACCATGTTAATTTCTCATTCTATTTCAATAAGAAATTTAAAGATGCTATTTTATTTTGAATTTTGCTGAAGACGAGGTAAGTCGATGGAAGAGAAAAAAAAGGAACATCTACTTTTACTAAGCTTCAACTTTTTAAAATTATTCACTGTTCTATGTCTCTTTAAGGCATTTTGAGTTATTTTAAATTTTATCGGATGAAAACATTATGAAGAAACCGATATTAAAATTTCCTTATTTTAAGGTGAAGAAAACACTCTGATCAAAGCAGAAATTACTTGTAATGAAGAGCAGTCAAATGTCAGTTTTAAGCTTGTCTGTCTGAAAACTTTAATCTTACCTCATAACTCATAAACCGTTCAACATTTTCAAATCAAACTTGGTACACATGTTTCGAGGAACAATATGCAAGACTATACCAAGTCACATAACTCTGGCTTTAATAATATTTCAGGAATGCCCCTTTTTTCAACTTGGAAAAAACAGACAAGCATTGGCAATCACTCCGTAGCGCTCTTGTTTAGATGAAATATTGACTAATATTTATTGGTTTTATTGTAAAAAAAGAAAAGATCTGCACTACTATCGAAAACATTGTGGGAAATGAATTATACAGAGATGTTTTAACCCTTTCCCTCATACGACAATTCTGCAGCAGACGACTTTGAACATATTTTGCCAAAAATAGAAAATCTCTAATTGAATGGATAGCCTATGACTAAAAGTGGAAAACATTGTGGCAAAAGGAGAAATTGCTTGTTTTGAGCAATTTTTAGCTCCACTTGCTGAAAGCCAGTTGAGCTTATGTCATGGCGAATTGTCCATTGTGCGTGCGTTAACTTTTTCCTTTAAACCTTCCCTAACCACTTGGCCAATTTGGTTGAAACTTCATAGGAAGCATCCTCTCAATGTCCTCTCTTAAATTCCTTCAATTTTTAGGTCCACTGGTCGAGCTTATGTCATGGCGAATTGTCCGTCGTGCGTGCGTCTGTGCGTGCGTTAACTTTTTTCTTTAAACCACTTCTTCTCCCTAACCACTTGGCCAATTTGGTTGAAACTTCATAGGAAGCATCCTCTTAATGTCCTCTCTTAAATTCCTTCAAATTATTTTGATCCATCCATAATTCTGGTTTCCATGGCAATCAAAAGAAAAAAATAGTGAAAACTTAAAAAATCTTCTTCTCCGAAAGTGTCAGGTCGATTTTCAAATAATTTTGTAGAAATGTTCCTTGGGTGACCCTTTATTAGATTCCTTCAAGAAATGTTGATTGGGCGAAAAACATGGCTGCCAGGGGCCGGGGCTATTTTGCCTTATATAGCTAAAATGAAAACTTAAAAAAAATTCTTCTCCAAAAGTGTTCATTTTCTAGCCTAGTACTGGTTTGTTTACCCAGGGATCATGAATAATTAAATTTAATTGCGCGCTAAATGACCTTAGCTGTCGATGCGCCATAAAACAATATACATTCATTCATTCATTCCAAAAGTGTTCAGCAGATTTTCAAATAATTTTGTAGAAATGTTCCATGGGTGACCCTCTATCAGATTCCTTCAAGCCATGTTGATTGGTAAAAAAACATGGCCGTCACAGGGCGGGGCTATTTTGCCTATATGGCTAAAGAGAAAACTTAAAAAATCTTCTCCTCCAAAAGTGTCAGGCCGATTTTCAAATAATTTTGTAGAAATGTTCCTTGGGTGACCCTTTATTAGATTCCTTCAAGAAATGTTGATTGGTTGAAAAACATGGCCGCCAGGGGGCGGGGCTATTTTGCCTTATATAGCTATAGTGAAAACTTAAAAAATCTTCTTCTCCGAAAGTGTTCAGCCGATTTTCAAATAATTTTGTAGAAATGTTCATTGGGTGACCCTTCAGATTCCTTCAAGCCATGTTGATTGGTTGAAAAACATGGCCGCCAGAGGGCGGGGCTATTTTGCCTTATATGACCATAGTGAAAACTTAAAAAATCTTCTCCTCCGAAAGTGTTTGGCTGATATTCAAATAATTTTGTAGAAATGTTCCTAGGCTTATCTCTATCAGATTCCATCAAGCCATGTTGATTGGTTGAATACTATGGCTGCCAGGGGGTGGGGCTATTTTGCCTTATATGGCTATAGTGAAAACTTAAAATATCCTCTCCTCCGAAAGTGTCGGGCCGATTTTCAAATAATTTTGCAGAAACATTCCTTGGGTGACACTCTACAAGATTCCTTTAAGCCATGGTGGTTGGTAAAAAAAATAGCCACCAGGGGGCAGGGCTGTTTGGAGATCTCATTTTTGCCTTATGGCCGTGGAGCGATACTGGCCCTCTTGGGCCTCTTGTTTTTGATCCATCCATAATTCTGGTTTCCATGGCAACCAAAAGAAAAAAATAGTGAAAACTTAAAAAATCTTCTTCTCCGAAAGTGTCAGGCCGATTTTCAAATAATTTTGTAGAAATGTTCCTTGGGTGACCCTTTATTAGATTCCTTCAAGAAATGGTTGAAAAACATGGCCACCAGGGGGCGGGGCTATTTTGCCTTATATAGCTATAGTGAAAACTTAAAAAATCTTCTTCTCCGAAAGTGTTCAGCCGATTTTCAAATAATTTTGTAGAAATGTTCATTGGGTGACCCTCTATCAGATTCCTTCAAGCCATGTTGATTGGTTGAAAAATATGGCTGCCAGGGGGTGGGGTTATTTTGCCTTATATGGCTATAGTGAAAACTTAAAATATCCTCTCTTCCGAAAGTGTCAAGCCATTTTCAAATAATTTTGCAGAAACATTCCTTGGGTGACACTCTACAAGATTCCTTTAAGCCATGGTGGTTGGTAAAAAAAATAGCCACCAGGGGGCAGGGCTTCTTGGAGATTTTATTTTTGCCTTATGGCCGTGGAGCGATACTGGCCCTCTTGGGCCTCTTGTTTCTTTTGTCACTATGTTTTCAAAAAGCTGTCTGCTGCAGAGGCGTCAGAAAGCGTCTATATGAGGGAAAGGGTTAAGGCGCCCTATGGCTGAAGATTTTAAATGGCAAGCTCCTTTTACTGTAATGTTGACAGTAGACTATTTATATTACAGGGTAGCTGTTATGAAGGCAGTAGAGTATGTGTCTAGGAATAACACGGTATGTGATTTTAATGATCTCTTCGTTCTGTAATAATGGTTTGGTGTTATCATGCCATGTTACATAGTTCCCACAACTATAATAATTATCTCCCTTGTCGGCCATTTTGATTGGCAAATTTACTATATATGTTGAATCGAGAATATCAAATATAAATAAATAATAAAATTGCTTGTGAAAAAATGATTATATCAAGAAGGCGATATAATCAGATCATACAAAGGCATCAACCAAATGTGGTTGTCAAACTCAAAGTCCTTGGTGATTTCCTAATTATCACATTTTTAGCTTGTCTGATTTTTAGCTCGACTTTTGAAAAAAAACGAGAGCTATTGTCATGACCCTGGCATTGTCGTCGGCGGCGGCGTGGTCGTCCGGTTAAGGTTTTTTGTTTAGCTCATTTTTTTTCTTTTTTTTTCTCCCTATCAGTCGAGCGTCTGTGCCGTACGCGGTGCTCTTGTTTGAGTCGTCACTTAACCCTTTCCCTCATATGGCAATTCTGCCGCAGACGACTTTGAACATATTTTGTCAAAAAATAGAAAATCTTTATAATTGAATGGATAACCTATGACAAAAAGTGGAAAACATTGTTGCAAAAAGAGAAATTGCACGTTTTGTGCAATTTCTTCTTTTGTCACTATGTTTTCAAAAAGCCGTCTGCTGCAGAGGCGTCGGAAAGCGTCTATATGAAGGAAAGGGTTAATCATCGGCGGTTTTGGCTAAGTTATGGTCACTTAAATGGAAACTATCAAACCTTATACTTTGAAATTTGGAAAACTTGTTCATCTAATACCCTTCTTCAAATTGTATGATAAAGATGCTGAGCAGGCCTGTCTTTTGGGGGGGTAAAAAACATAAATTTTGATGTATTTTGGTCGATTTTAAGTATTGGAAATAGCTTCTTCATTCTCCATACATCTGACATTCTGTAATACCTTAATTTGTTTTGTGTTCATTTCTTTGGAAATCATGCAGTATATTTCATTTATATTAACCCTCTTTCCATATACAACAAATCTTCAGCAGACGACTTTGAAGACATTTAGGTAAATATATGGAACCTGTGTATAAATGAAAATATTAACCCTTTTCCTTCATACGACAATTCTGCAGCAGACGACTTTGAACATATTTTGTCAAAAAATAGAAAATCTCTATAATTGAATGGATAACCTATGACAAAAAGTCGAAAATATTGTGTCAAAAGGAGAAATTGCTTGTTTTGTCGCCATGTTTTCAAAAAGCTGTCTGCTTCAGAGGCGTCAGAAAGCGTCTATATGAGGGAAAGGGTTAATTCCTAAGGTTTCCACTCATTTCTTTTGAATTGATGCAGATATTTTTGTTGGAGTTGTCTCCCTTTCACTTCAAAAATTTCATAGATATATAGTTTGCACAATTTCCTCGAGGAGCATTCTGAATAATTTTCAGTTTTCTACAAATAGTGATTATTGAGTGTTTATGTAGAAGATTTATGCTCAAGTTCTCTCTTATCGTATCAGTCTTCAAAGAGTCAAATGAAGCATGTGAAACATAGCGTGTCATAGTTTAACACTTTCATTCAATATCACATAACTTGTCATAGTTTAACACTTTCATACAATAGCCCTTAACTTGTCATAGTTCAACACTTTCATTCAATAGCACATAGCTTGTCATACTTCAACACTTTCATTCAATAGCACATAGCTTGTCATAGTTAAACACTTCATTCAATAGCACATAGCTTGTCATAGTTCAACACTTTCATCCAATAGCACATAACACGTCATAGTTCAAGACTTTCATTCAATAGCACATAGCGTGTCATAGTTCAACACTTTCTTTCAATAGCACATAACTTGTCATAGTTCAAGACTTTCATTCAATAGCACATAGCGTGTCATAGTTCAACACTTTCTTTCAATAGCACATAACTTGTCATAGTTCAAGACTTTCATTCAATAGCACATAGCGTGTCGTAGTTCAACACTTTCTTTCAATAGCACATAACTTGTCATAGTTCAACACTTTCATTCAATAGCACATAGCTTGTCATAGTTCAACACTTTCATCCAATAGCACATAACTTGTCATAGTTCAAGACTTTCATTTAATAGCACATAGCGTGTCATAGTTCAACACTTTCTTTCAATAGCACATAACTTGTCATAGTTCAAGACTTTCAATCAATAGCACGTAGCGTGTCGTAGTTCAACACTTTCTTTCAATAGCACATAAACTTGTAATAGTTTAACACTTTCTTTCAATAGCTTGTCATTGTTCAACTCTTTTTTTTCAATAGCACATAACTTGTCAAGTTCAACACTTTCTTTCAATAGTACACAGCTTGTCATTGTTCAACACTTTCTTTCAATAGTACATAGCCTGTCATAGTTCAAGACTTTCATTCAGTAGTACATAGCTTTTCATAGTTCAACACTTTCATTCAATAGGACATAACTTGTCATAGTTCAACACTTTCATTCAATAGCACATAGTTGTCATAGTTCAAGACTTTCATTCAGTAGTACATAGCTTTTCATAGTTCAACACTTTCATTCAATAGGACATAACTTGTCATAGTTCAACACTTTCATTCAATAGCACATAGTTGTCATAGTTCAAGACTTTCATCCAATAGCACATAGCTTGTCATAGTTCAACACTTTCATACAATAGCACATAACTTGTCATAGTTGAACACTTTCATTCAATAGCACATATCTTGTCTTAGTTTAACACTTTCATTCAATAGCACATGGCTTGTCTTAGTTCAACAATCATTCAAATTGCTTTACCAGAATATAGATATTTACCTAAATCATTAAAAAAATCTATTTAGACTTTCGCTTATTCAATCTCTGTTATGCGATTCCAACAATACAAATTAACCCTTCCCACATACAATAAATTTGCAGCAGGAAAAATCTCTAACTGAATAGTATAGTGATTTAATGCGCCTGCATCTTGGAAAGAGTTTATGCCCTAGATTTGTGAGGAAGTGGGTAGAGATATTGTAGATTCACTCTGGTCTTCAATTCTACTGAACGGTGAGGCAGTGGGTAGAGATATTATAGATTCACTCTGGTCTTCCATACTACTGAACAGTGAGGCAGTGGGTAGAGATATTATAGATTCACTCTGGTCTTCAAACCTACTGAACGGTGAGGCAGTGGGTAGAGATATTATAGATTCACTCAATACTACAGAATGGTGAGGCAGTGGGTAGAGATATTATAGATTCACTCTGGTCTTCAAACCTACTGAACGGTGAGGCAGTGGGTAGAGATATTATAGATTCACTCTGGTCTTCAATACAACAGAATGGTGAGGCAGTGGGTAGAGATATTATAGATTCACTCTGATCTTCAAACCTACTGAACGGTGAGGCAGTGGGTAGAGATATTATAGATTCACTCTGGTCTTTAATACTACTGAACGGTGGAACAGTGGGTAGAGATATTGTAGATTCACTCTGGTGTTCAATACTACTGAACGTGTTGTGTTGTACATAACCCTTTTAAAGCTGATTTTTTTAAATGGACTTGTCCACAGCTATTCATTTGGAAAATTCCATTACCAATTTTAGCAATATCAATTGAAAGTAAAAATGTTAAGTTGTCCAGTCAACAGTATAGAGTCTGCTCAGACTGCACGGTTGTGCCGGATGGCCTTTCTCTATACTGGTGGCACATGCTTCATTAAATCAGTTCCAGCAATCAAAGGGTTAACCCTTTCCCTCATACGACAATTGAATGGATAAACAAACGAGCAAAAAAGGCTGAGTTTTTAACCCTTTCCCTCATACGACAATTCTGCCGCAGACGACTTTTAACATATTTTGTCAAAAAATAGAAAATCTCTATAATTGAATGGATTACCTATGACAAAAAGTGGAAAACATTGTGGCAAAAGGAGAAATTGCTCGTTTTGAGCAATACCGTCTTTTGTCACTATGTTTTCAAAACGCTTTCTGCTGCAGAGGCGTCAGAAAGCGTCTATATGAGGGAAAGGGTTAAGATTTGGTATCATGTTGTCTTGCGGTATCATTATAAATATATTTCAAATCATTTATATTTTCTCTTTGAATATAGAATGATTCCTGGCTTGGAAAGAACAGAAGAAGTAAGAAAATAGTGTTCTCATTTCCCTTATTTAGAAATAATTGCAGCTGGTTCAAATTCACTGTGAATGGCTCGATTTGAATGGTTTAAAAGGGATCACGTGACTAAAAGGAATTGCATTTATTTTCTTATGAACGAAATTGACCACATGACCAGGTCACGGAACTACTTTGAACATAGAAAAGTGATCCCCATTTTCAATTTATATTTCCCTTTTCAAACAGTGTTTGGTGAAAAATAACTCCCCCCCCCAAACTGCAATTATAAGTGTTAAATGTATGGTTTGGTGAGTATAAAGCCACCCTGACACTGGCACAAATTTTGTCCCCGCAATGCCAAGCAATGCGTCGTGGCAAGGCATGCCATTTCAGTGCTACGCAGCGGAGCTTAAAGTCGTGTTTGCGGCCTGTTCACGCACTGTACACACATAAGTTACGCACTGGGACAAAAAAAATTGTGCAAGTATCGGGGTGGCTTAACAAAGAATTGCCAAATAAGACAGCAGACAGAATGCCCTTTGGGCATAATTTGCTGAAGAATATGAATTTCGTGTTATACTCCTATAAATGCACCGAAACATACATTTAACCCTTTATTGACATATTTTAAAGTGCAGGAAATGCTATTTTGAATAATTCATTCTTTATACTTCACTATCAATCTTTTTGTGGTTCTTAATTTGATTCTATATAATTTATTATAACAATTTGAATTTGCCATTGTTTTTCCATCAGATTGTCAGACCACTTTGTTGATTGTTTAGTGCATACATGATGCATCTATATGTCAGTTTTGATTTATTATACAACCTTTCAAAGAAGAGGGGGTAAATTGCCTTTCACATGTAGGCCAACATATGTCTGATTGATCACTGTTTAATGCTTGAACCTATAGTACTTAAACATGGCAGGAATGTTGGGCATGATCTGTAGATGACCTCTATTGATTTTGAGGTCATCTCTTCAAAGGTCAAGGTCACAGCAACCTTGAACACAAAAAAAGGGGGTGAGGGGCATTAAGTTTGTCAAACATCTCTTGTTTTAAATAGCATCGTTTCTTTTTGTTAACAGGTAAATCAAGAGAAGTTGCTTTTACCCTTAACTTCTGGTGTATGAATCCAGCAGTGGTAAGTGTTCATACCTTCAGACCTGCAGATTGTGAAACTAAATTGACCGTCACTCGAAAAAAGTAGACAAGATACGTTTTTGGATGATAGTGCCTATTATTTATAAAAAAAATTATAAGCTTCTTTGCTTTTCCAAGAAAAAAATTCGGGACTTTTGTGATACCCTTGGCATCGTCGTCGCCACAAAAATTTAACCTTACCTCATAACTCATAAACCAATCAACATTTTCAAATGAAACTTAGTACATATGTTTCTAGGAACAAAATGCATGTATATACCAAGCCACATAACTTGGGCTTTATTAATTAATCAGAAATGCCCCTTTTGTAAAAACAGACGTGGTTGGCGTTCGCTCGGGGCGCCCTTGTTTAAATGTGGCTTGAAGAAGGATACTGCATGTTAAAATTCTGTTAAACCTTTCCAACCTGCAGCCACATTTGACACAATTGCAGGAGACGATTTTTGAAAACATTGTGGCCAAAGGTGAAATTGCTCATGATGAGCAATTTCTCCTTTGGCCACAATGTTTTCAACTTTATTTAACAAGTAAGCTATCTTTTATGGAGATTTTTCAGGTTTCTGTCACTATGTTTTCAAATTCGTCTGCTGCAGATTTGTCGTATGAGGGAAAGGGTTACATTAACCCTAAGCAGTTTGGGACACTGCAAAATATTTTACAAGTTCTACTGAGAACCATACTTGTTTTTTTTGCAGGCGTTTTCTGACTTCGATGAGTGTAGAAATGTAGTGTTAAGTAGTGGTACCTTATCTCCGATGAATTCTTTTGCGTCAGAACTGGGTGTAGCCTTTCCAATCCAGTTGGAAGCCAACCATGTAATTAAGGATGAACAGGTAAGTCTGTCTTTACTAGGGACAATATAGTGGTGCTGTTTTGAACCCTTTTCAATTGGCAGACACATTTTGACCCATCTGCAGCATATGACATTTGAAAACCCTTGTGGAAATAGGTTTATTGCGTTTTGTCACATTGTTTTCAACTTTATCCCATACATTTGTATTTGTACTTTTTGTGTCACCCTGCGTAGTGTGGTAGGCACTTAGGGATTACTTTTTTTTTGTCCGGCGTCTGTCTGTCTGTCCGTCACACTTTTTTGTCACACTTTCAATGAGCAGGTGCAGGTGACACACGTGCTCCGCGGAGCACTCCATTCTAGTTATTGAAAGAGATTAATAACAAATAAAATAAGTTTTAATGTCAGCTGCTGCCTAAAGATTGGAAGATCAGTTTGAATCTACTCTATGTCATACCTTTTGCAAATTGATGTATGGAAAGGGTTAAGGGAGATAGAACTTGTCCGGCAGTATTTATGGAGAAGCAAGATTTTGACAGAACAAAATGAATAGTCAGGTTGCCGCATACCAATCATTAGCAGTGGAATAACCAAAGAATAAACCAACTTTCCGTTGTAAGTGGATAACCGGGGGGTATTCAGATTTACATAACAGAAAAGCTGTCAGTAGGTTGTTGGCCTTATACACATATCACTAGCACATATCAGAGTGCTCAGTATTTAACCCTTTCCCAAATAAAGACGCTTTCTGCTATTAAGTATTTTAGGTAAATGGAAATTCAAGTTAACCCTTTACCTCATATAGACGCTTTCTGACGCCTCTGCAGCAGACAGCTTTTGGAAAACATAGTGACAAAAGAAGAAATTGCTCAAAACGAGCAATTTCTCCTTTTGCCACAATGTTTTCCACTTTTAGTCATAGGTTATCTATTCAATTACAGAGATTTTCCATTTTTTGACAAAATATGTTCAAAGTCGTCTTCTGCAAAATTGTCGTATGAGGGAAGGGATAATACATGTGTCCTTGTATTTCTAGGTCTGGGTTGGATCTATAGGAAGTGGACCAACAGGTAGTCAGCTTCAGGCTGTTTATAAAAATATGGAGACGTTTACCTTCCAAGATGAACTAGGGAACTTGATCCTCCAAGTATGCCAGGTAATGCACAAATTTAATCTGATTTATTATCTCGTCTGTTTTTGGAAGAAAAAAAAGGTCAGGGTAGTGTGATTCCCTTGGCTTCGTCGTCAGTGTCTGATTCTTCAACAAACTTAAACCTTACCTCGTAACTCAAAAAACGTTCCAACATGAAATTTAAATGAAACTTGGTACACAGGTTCCTAGGAACAAAACATGTCTATACCAAGTGACATAACTCTGGCTTAAATAATTATTCAGTAATGCCCCTTTTTCGACTTAGAAAAAAGCAGACAAGTTTTTGTGTTACCCTGCGTAGCATGGTAGGCACTTGGGGATTATTTCCGGCGTATGTCCGTCTGTCTGTCTGTCACACTTTTTCGTGCAGGTGACACAAATGCTCCGCAGAGCGCTCCATTCTAGTTATGATTAATATTTAACCCTTTCCCACATACAACAAATCTGCAACAGATGACTTTGAAAACACGTTGCTGTTGCTAAAATTATTGAAAATCTCTATTGTAAGCAGTTATTGAATAGAGCATTATGGGCATCTTCTCCATTTGCCACAGTGTTTTTAAAAAAAGTATCTGCTGTAGATCTGTTAAACATTTTGAAACCATAGTGTGACAAAAGAAGAAATTACTCAAAACGAGCAATTTTTCCTTTTGCCACAATGTTTTCCACTTTTAGTCAGGTTATCCATTCAATTATAAAGGAATCTGCTGTGGTCGAATGGTTAGCTTGGGGATTTCGAAACTGGTTGTCCCGGGTTCAATCCCCAGTCGCGGCACCTCAGCCATGGTGGAGTGCCCTTGGGCTAGGCACATTTTCTAGCCTAGTACTGGTTTGTTTACCCAGGGATCATGAATAAGTGAACTGTCGCCGTGATATAACTGAAATAATGTTGAAAGTGGCATAAAACTCCTATAAATAAATAACTGTCAAAATGCATCTACAAGTGGTAAAGGGTTAACAGCACGTTGCGTTACTTTTTTCTTTCTTATATCTTCAAACTTTGATTATTCCAGCATGCTGTCCTATAACAGCTTTTGTATTAAGTTCTCTTAATATCTGTTTTGTTATTTGTAATCAAGATTTTGAACATGAACTTTTCATTTATTCATGAATCACAGTCAATCTGTCCCCTAACAAACATTTGGACTGTAGAAAATTGGTATAAAAGGTTCTTCGAATACTCTTGTTTTAACTGGCCTAGAAACTATAAAACTCTGTCAACATTCTCCGTTCTCAGAAACGATCGGTATACATCAAACAAGACATCTGATTGGTCAAATTTGAGAATAACTTTGCTTCTGACCAATCAGATACTTAAGCACAAGTCTGAGTGCAGAGTATAAGTTAAAAGTTTTGGAGTCTGATTACATGTATTTAATTATATTTATACTATTTTCGTTTTAGAAAGTACCCCATGGAGTGCTGTGTTTCTTGCCATCCTACAGAGCCCTTGAAAAGTTTACAGACAGATGGAAGGTATATTACTTTTAAGACCGACTAAGTGGTGTAGTTTTAGAGCATAGCTTCAGGTTCGGGAGGTTGCAGGAGGTTTGATCCCCGGCCGAGTCATACCAAAGACTTTAAAATTGGTATTAATGGCTGCTCTCCTTGATGCTCAGGGTTGTGGGGTTAGCATTACAACTGACTTGCTAGTGTCAGGATAGGTATGCCAGTAATACTGGTAACCTACCCTGGAATCACATACCTGTAATTTGTAAACATTTAACTTTGGTTCATGATATTGATTAATTAGCAGACGACACATGTGATTAATCAGCAGACGACACATGTGATCCTTTAACCCTTTCCCACATACAGTCGCTTTTTGATGCCTCTGAAGTAGACAACTTTTGTTATCATTTTAGCAAAAGGTGACATTTTTCTTTCATTTAAAGAGAGTTTCCATCTATTCTAGTCTTCAGATATTTTAAAATCAGGAATTTCATTAAAAAAAGTTTGTCAGGTGAAGGGTTTTATGTCAGTTTTGAGTAAATATTTTAATCTGTTTTTCAGTTAACAAAGATATGGGAAAAGTTGTCCCTCCGTAAAAAGATCATGGTGGAGCCGCGGGCTGCTGATAGAGAAGACTTTGATTATATGATGAAAATGTTCTACATCTATGTAAAAGATCCCACACATTATGATGACGATGATGGTAGGTCAAAATCTTTGGATCTTTAGGGCCAGTAATTGCTAGAAATTATTTGGCGGGACCAAATACGACTTCTGGCGATTTTAGGGCAGCAGGCCTTGACTGAATTTTACTCTTTCCCAGATATAACAAATCTGCATTTGACGACTTTGAACAAATTAGGGGGGGGGAAAATATATACAGTCGAACTTGTGTGAGCGGTCACATGCGATCAGCGGTCACCGGCGTTAAACGGTCACTTTAAAGCCCTCCCAACCAATTATACTCTATAAACTGCCTTGATCAGCGGTCCCCTTTGAAACGCAGCCAGCGGCCACACTAATAGGTCGAGATTAACTGTAATCTTATTGTGTTTAACGGTCAATCAACACACGACTTGGATCGCAAGGTGTTAAATTATCGGTGTTTAATATATACAGGTTACAATCACATTATCGGGTTTTTTAAATATTTTTTCATATGCGTAATCTGTTTACATGTTTTATCTAGGGTACCGAAAACAGCCGACGTGTACCGAATGATAGTTGCATGATTCATCAACAAGAAGTTGCGATTTTGGTTTCTTTTGTTTACGATGTCAGGCAAAATTGATAAATTGAAAAAGATATTTATGAGCGTTTTAGACCGAAAGACAGTACATTTATGCGTTAAAATGAAAGTTAATGTCCACTTAGAAGCCCCAAGTCAATTTAGATTCCCATTTTCATTTTAAATCTAAAGATTATCGAGTAAAACTGTATGCAAGTAGAGGTAGATTCGGACGCTAATTATTGCGGATACGTTATTCGGCGAATTTCAAAGTGAAGAAAAAAAATATTTGACAGTCAAGTTAGTTGTAAAAGACGGTTTATACTGAAAAATAGATAGCACAATGAAATATTTGATAGAAAAAAGCTACAAATCTTCATAACAATGTTTAAATACAAGTTTATAAAGACAAATTACTATTTGTAATGTAATGACTATTCCTAACAGTTACATGTAATATTATGTGAACTGACAAAACTTGAACAAATCCGACCAAGTCATGACATTTGTGATCAGCAGCCACCTGTCTTAAGCAGCCAGTTTTGTCATGTCCCTTGGGTGGCTGCTGATCGCAAGTTTGACTGTAATATTATATTTATTGAATAGAAAAGGAGAAATATTTCCCCTTTTGTCACAATATATCCAAAAGGAGTCTACTGCATCTGTTTAAAAATTGTGTTTACTTGTGGGAAAAGGATAAAATTCAATTGAATTGAACTATCTAAAAATATATTGTCAGTAAAAAGATTTGGGAAACAAGTGAAATCTGAAAAGAAGTGAAGTATGATATTGATTCTCTAAACCATTGTACAGTCCAACCTGTGTTTAAAGACCACTCATTGGAAGTGAACAATCTGGTCTCTGTCCAGAGGTGGTCTTCAATTGCAGGGCCATTTATGCAGAAAATTAGTATTTTGGAAGCTAAAAGTATTGTCGCTATAGACGGAATTGCTATTCACAGTTGGTCTTTAGCACAGGATCGACTGCACTTTCAAAAGTTATCAGTTTCAGAGAAAAGGTTTAATGTTATTCTAATTCTGAATAACATGAATTGTTTACCCTTCAGAAAATGTGTCTTGCATGCTGATTATCTTCCATTTAATTTTGCTTTTTTCCCAGTCATGCCGTGAAAATGTATTAGCCAAAGTTAAACGCTGTGATAAAATTGAACAATTGTTGAGAGCGTCGTAAAACACCAAACAATCAATCAATCTGCCATGCCATATTTTATATTGCACTTGATATACATGATATGTTTAATAAATGTTTAAGCTTGCAACAGCGTCTTAAGATTTGATTGCACAATTAAACATGGATCCTTAACCCAACTTTCCCACATACAGCAAATCTGCATCAGACGATATTGATAACATCTAGCCAAACTATGGAAAACGTCCATAAATGAAAGTGTGCAAACATCTAGGCAAATATATAGAAAATCTTTATGAATAGTTATTGATTAGAGCAAGATCACCCTTTTATCACAATGTTTTCAAAAATTGTTAGTTGAAAAGTTGTTATATGTTGTCTGTATCAGGGGAAAGACAGTTGTGCAGTGGTAGAGTGTCGGCCTCGCATACAAAGAGTCCCAGGTTCGAATCCGGTGATGAGCGGGTTTGGCCTTTGGGACTTTTCCACATAAACAACGCAAGTACTGGTTATGTCTCCAGGAAGCAGACATCAAGTGTGATTAATATAAGCTTAAAGCTTTTTTCGCAATCAAACTAAAATAGATAAGTTTAAACTATCAGGGGAAATGTTCAGCTCAGTAGTTCACCCTTATCCTAGTGTATGCCTCTTTATACAACATCTGTGTATCCTGTTATGCATAGTTTGAAAGCACAATTGCAAACGATTGTACAGTCCAACTTGCGTTTAAAGACCACCCATTGGAAACAGTGTAGTCATGATCAGCCTGCACCTAATCTGCAGAAGTGTGGGAAAGGGTTAAGATTTAAGATATGTTGGGTCTTATCAATTTGTCATTTATTCTTACCCTTATCTCGCTGAATTCCTGCAACCAGTTTTATAATCCTTAGATTTTTGAGAAGACCCAACATATCTTATCTTAACACTTAACCCTTTCCCTCATATAGACGCTTTCTGACGCCTCTGCAGCAGACAGCTTTTAGAAAAAAATAGTGACAGAAGAAGAAATTGCTCAAAATGAGCAATTTCTCCTTTTGCCACAATATTTTCCACTTTTAGTCATAGGTTATCCATTCAATTATAGAGATTTTCTATATTTTGACAAAATATGTTCAAAGTCGTCTGCTGCAGAATTGTCGTATGAGGGAAAGGGTTAAGTAACATGTGTTTGTGAATTCCAGAGGACTGCTGTGATACATCTGAGAGAGATGGTGCAATATTCTTTGCTGTATGTCGTGGTAAAGTGAGTGAGGGGATGGACTTCACTGATGACAATGCGAGGGCCGTAATAACGGTAGGTTCTGTTATCATTAACCATTTACCATATATACAGTCAAACCTGTCTTTAAAGACCAAACATGGGAAGTGAACAACCTGGTCTTTGTTCAAAGGTGGTCTTTAATTGCAGGGTCATTTATACAGAAAATGAGTAATTGGGAAACTAAAAGTAAGGTCGCTATAGGCAGGGAATTACTTTTCCAAGGTGGTCTTTACTTGCAGGGTCATTTATACAGAAAATGAGTAATTGGGAAACTAAAAGTAAGGTCGCTATAGACAGGGAATTACTTTTCCAAGGTGGTCTTTACTTGCAAGGTCATTTATACAGAAAATGAGTAATTGGGAAACTAAAAGTAAGGTCGCTATAGACAGGGAATTACTTTTCCAAGGTGGTCTTTACTTGCAGGGTCATTTATACAGAAAATGAGTAATTGGGAAACTAAAAGTAAGGTCGCTATAGACAGGGAATTACTTTTCCAAGGTGGTCTTTACTTGCAGGGTCATTTATACAGAAAATGAGTAATTGGGAAACTAAAAGTAAGGTCGCTATAGACAGGGAATTACTTTTCCAAGGTGGTCTTTACTTGCAGGGTCATTTATACAGAAAATGAGTAATAGGGAAACTAAAAGTAAGGTCGCTATAGACAGGGAATTACTTTTCCAAGGTGGTCTTTACTTGCAGGGTCATTTATACAGAAAATGGGTAATAGGGAAACTAAAAGTAAGGTCGCTATAGGCAGGGAATTACTTTTCCAAGGTGGTCTTTACTTGCAGGGTCATTTATACAGAAAATGAGTAATTGGAAAACTAAAAGTAAGGTCGCTATAGACAGGGAATTACTTTTCCAAGGTGGTCTTTACTTGCAAGGTCATTTAAACAGAAAATGAGTAATTGGGAAACTAAAAGTAAGGTCGCTATAGACAGGGAATTACTTTTCCAAGGTGGTCTTTACTTGCAGGGTCATTTATACAGAAAATGAGTAATTGGGAAACTAGTGTTGGGCCAATGATCGATTATAATCGAAAGTTGATCGGATATGCATCACGTTGGCGATAATCGATTGCATTTTACCACAATTGATTATCAATCGGTTCACTGTTTTTGCTTCATTTATGCTTGATTAATATTCGCTACCACAAGGGAGATTACCCCTCGCAGGCTAGCATGTAAATACAACAACTTGACATCGAAACAAAGTGTTTTTTTGGCAATAAAATTATACAACCTAGTAAAGACAAGACATTAAATCGGTATATTTTTTATGAAACATAAATAATAAGAAGCATTGCGAACATTTAGGCTTGTTAAATACAATACTGTATGAACCGATTATATAATCGATGTCTAATCGAATGAGGCAAAGCGATTATAACCGATAATCGATTGTAAAAATGGAACCGATGGCCCAACACTATGGGAAACTAAAAGTAAGGTCGCTATAGACAGGGAATTACTTTTCCAAGGTGGTCTTTAGCACAGGTTTGACTGCATTTTATAAATGATTCTGGACCACATCAGTGGTATAGTGGTGGAGGGTCCGCCTTGGTGCAGGAGGTCACATGTTTAATCCCTGGCCAGGTCATACCAGACTATAAAAAAAGATATAAATGGCATTTCCCTCCTTCGTGTTCAGGATTGTGGCGATGGCATTAGGACTGAATACTTGGTGTCAAGATAAATGGACAAGAAGAACTGGTAACTTACCCAGGAAGCTGTGATATAGCAGAAAAATTGTTGAAAGCAGCGTAAAACACCAAAACAATCAATCAATCCCTGGCCAGGTCATACCAGACAATACAAATGGTATTAACGGCTTTCCCTCTATATTCAGGCAGGGGTGGCAAAATCCATTGTCTCTATTGCCCAGCTTGTCCTAGAGCCTGTGTGGACAAGTGAAATTTTGTAGGGATTTACTATATAACTATCATACAGACAAGTGAAAAATAGCATTTTGAAAAAACGGACAAGTAAGTCAAAATCATATTTCGCCACCCCTGTCAGGGTTGGCATTAGGACTGAATACTTGGTGTCAGGATAAATGGATGAGAAGTGCTAGTAAGTAATCCGGTTAATGCAGTGATTTAACTGATTTAACAAACAAACTAAACGAATCATCTGCTTTGTTTATGAAAAGTTACTTTAACCCTTTTACCTCATATAGACGCTTTCTGACGGCTCTGCAGCAGACGGCTTTTTGAAAACATAGTGACAAAAGAAGAAATTGCTCAAAATTTCTCCTTTTGCCACAATGTTTTTCACTTTTAGCTATAGGTTATCCATTCAATTATAGAGATTTTCTATTTTTTGACAAAATATGTTCAAAGTCGTCTGCTGCATAATTGTTGTTTGAGGGAAAGGGTTAAGTTACTTTTGTTAGAATGAAGTTTATAAAACCACTGTGTAAATAATGTGTAAAACTCTTTTTTTTTTGGAATCCTGACCAAAAAAACACGTTTGACTTTAAAAGAAAGCTTTCAAGATGTCACTTGGTTATTTTTTTATGCTAAAAACAAAGAACGACAATGAAAGGAAGTTTCTGATATTTGTATAAAAAAATATTTGAGGGAAAATTAATTATGCCTTTTTATTCGTTTAATTAAATTTTGCAATTTGTTTTAAAGTTAATGTTTAATACTTACATTTTCTGGTTTTAGATTGGAATTCCATTTCCAAGTATCAAGGATTTACAGGTAACTCTTTCTTTTCGTGTCGACTTCCTTGGCAGGCAAACACATAGGGATCACTTCTATGTTGTTTGGCTTGTCATGTGTTTCTTTGAAAACTCTTTGTTAGCTTGAAAATTGGAAGATTAACTCTTTCTTTGAAAACATATTTGCCAAAACGTAAAAACTCTCCAAGAAGGATTGTTCAATTATAAAATAGAATTGAAAACATTGTGGCAAAAGGAGAAATTGTTCATCGTGAGCAAGTTCTCCTTTTGTCACAAGGTTTTCACAAGTCGTCTGCTACAGATGCATCAGAAAGCATATATATGTGGGAAATGATTAACCCTTTCCCTCATATAGATGCTTTCTGACGCCTCTGCAGCAGACAGCTTTTTGAAAACATAGTGACAAAAGAAGAAATTGCTCAAAACGAGCAATTTCTCCTTTTGCCACAATGTTTTCCAGTTTTAATCATAGGTTATCCATTCAATTATAGAGATTTTCTATTTTTATGCCCCGGCATACGAAGTATGAGGGGCATATAGTTTTCCGGTCTGTTAGTCCGTCCGTTCGTCCGTCCGTCCGTTCGTCCCGCTCAGGTTAAAGTTTTTGGTCAAGTTAGATTTTAGTGAACCTGATGTCCTATCATTATGAAACTTCACACAAATGACAATCAACATATCATTGTTTAAAAAATTGTATCAATTTGAGGTTGGACCAACTGTTCATCCGTCTGTTCGTCCATTCCAACCGGGGCATCCGTGTTCCATGGACACATTTTCTTGTTTGACAAAATATGTTCAAAGTCGTCTGCTGCAGAATTGTCGTATGAGGGAAAGGGTTAAGCAAGACTGTTCTGTTCACCACAATATTGGTGTCGGAAACTGTTGTTACATTAAGTTTATTTTACATTGATTGTGAAGCAATCTTTCAGCTATCATTAATCGGGCTCAATGTCTGCTTCCTGGATACTTAACTGGACTCGCACCGTTTTGTGTGGAATAATTCTACAGACAGAACTCACTCATCATAGGATTTGAACCCGGGACCTTTGGTATGAGAGGCCGACACTGTACTACTGCACCACTGGTGTTACATTGATAGCCAAGCCCAGGATGCTCAGTTGGTAGCATCGCGGGTTGTCAATCCAGGGGTTGTGAGTTTGAATCCCAGCTCGGCCCGCATTCTTTTCGACCGACGTTTGACAAAAGTTTTCTATGTGGTAAAGCAGCCAGTTGCTTGGAAAGTATGTTGTGTTGAGGACTGGTGGGAGAAAGCTAGGAAACACATGAGTTGGTGAACTGGCCGCAGTGAAATGACTGAAAAATTGTTGAAAACGGCGTTCAACCCCACTCAATCAATCATGTTACATTAATAAGGTTGAACAGTTTAATGCAAATTGTGTTTATAACTAACTGGTTAATCCTTTCCCACATATATAAAAGCATTTAGATACATTTGCATCAGAAATGGTTTGAAAACATTGTGACTGAAATAGAATTGCTCATAATGAGCAATTTCTCCCTTTGCCGCAATGTTTGCAACTGTATCTTATTGTTATACTTATATTTATAGAGGTTTTCCATAATTTTGCCTATATGTTTTCTTCTGCTGCAGATTTGTTGTATCTGGGAAAGGGTCCAACTTAAAAATAGTAGTGATAGAATTAAACATCACACAGACGATTATTAAATATTCTCTTTATATTACAGGTGAAACTGAAAAGAGAATATAATGACAAATACCGATCAGCACGAGGATTGTTAAGTGGAAATGAATGGTACGAAATTCAGGCCTTCAGGGCCTTAAATCAGGCCCTGGGCCGATGTATCAGACACAGGTATTCACAATTCATAAGCCTTTACCTAATATTGAGGAATTTTATTTTTGATCCCTCTGCAGCAATTTTGAAAGCATTGTGTGTGAAGTTAAGAATGCTCATGATTCGTAATTACTTTTTCTTCAACTCTGAATTTAAAGTATGCATAAAAAATAAATATACATACAAAAGAAGAAATTGCTCAAAACGAGCAATTTCTCCTTTTGCCACAATATTTTCCACTTTTAGTCATAGGTAATCCATTCAATGATAGAGATTTTCTATTTTTTGACAAAATATGTTCAAAGTCGTCTGCGGCAGAATTGTCGTATGAGGGAAAAGGTTAAAAACTCAGCCTTTTTTGCTTGTTTGTTTTTCAAAGAAAAGAATTTGGGTATTGGCATCATCGTCTGTGTCTGCATCATCATAAAACTTTAACATTACTCAAAAATCGTTAAAAAAAGTTTTTAAATGAAACTTAGTACACATGTTCCAAGGAACAATACACATGTCTTTACCAAGTGACATAACTCGGGCTTTGATAATTATTCAGTAATGTCCCTTTTTCGACTTAAGACTTAAGAAAACAGACAAGCATTGGGGTTTGCTCTGAGGTGCTCTTTTTATACCCCCGGTTCCGAAGGAAAGGGGGGGTATACTGTTTTACCCATGTCCGTCCATCCGTCCATCCGTCCGTCCGTAACACTTTCGTTTCCGGGCTATTTCTCTGCAACCGCTTTTTGGAATTTGATGAAACTTCATAGGAAGGATCACCACAAAGTGTAGATGCGCATATCGTGTTTGCGTTCCGGTTGGATTATTTTTCACGGAGTTATGGCCCTTTATCCCTATGTATGACTAAATTCATTTCCGGGCTATTTCTCTGCAACCGCTTTTTGGAATTTGATGAAACTTCATAGGAAGGATCACCACCAAGTGTAGATGCGCATATCGTGTTTGCGTTCCGGTTGGATTATTTTTCACGGAGTTATGGCCCTTTACCCGTATGTATGACTAAATTCATTTCCAGGCTATTTCTCTGCAACCGCTTTTTGGAATTTGATGAAACTTCATAGGAAGGATCACCACCAAGTGTAGATGCGCATATCGTGTTTGCGTTCCGGTTGGATTATTTTTCACGGAGTTATGGCCCTTTACCCCACCATCAGGCTATGTATGACTAAATTCATTTCCGGGCTATTTCTCTGCAACCGCTTTTTGGAATTTTATGAAACTTCATAGGAAGGATCACCACCAAGTGTAGATGCGCATATCGTGTTTGCGTTCCGGTTGGATTATTTTTCACGGAGTTATGGCCCTTTACTCCACCATCAGGCTATGTATGACTAAATTCATTTCCGGGCTATTTCTCTGCAACCGCTTTTTGGAATGTTATGAAACTTCATAGGAAGGATCACCACCAAGTGTAGATGCGCATATCGTGTTTGCGTTCCGGTTGGATGATTTTTCACGGAGTTATGGCCCTTTACCCCACCATCACATATGTCTTTCAAAACATGAGCGGGGGTATCACTAGTGAGCAGTAGCTCACATATTTCTTGTTTTTCTTTTTATACCCTGATTTAGATATTTAACTTCATTTTAAATTGCTATAAAAGCAGTATGAGTGTTCTTTCCTTTACCTATGCTTCAGAAATGAGGATTAAGATACATATAGCGATCACTTATCCTTTGTCTGTTCTTCATGCTTTTGTTAACTGACATAGGCAGGAGACGTATATGTTTCTTGGAACTCTTTAACTGCCTTGGTGGTGTAGTGGTAGAACGTCCACCTCAGGTGCAGGAGGTCGTGGGTTCAATCCACAGTCAAGTCATATCAAAGACTTTAAAAATGGTAGTTATGGCTGCCCTCCTTGGTGCTCAGGGTTATGGGGTTAGCATTACGACTGACTAGCTGGTGTAGGATAAATGGACTAGTAGTACTGGTAACTTATCCAGGAAAGCGACATGGTATAACTGAAATTTTGTTGAAAGCGGCATAATACATCAAACAATCGATCAATTAACTTTGAACACTCTTCTTTCAATATGATTTTAAAAGAAGTCTGCAATATGACTCTAAAAGCTGGTCTTTGAGGAAAACACCATCTGTTATGTTACTTTGATTATTATCCCCCGCCTATGAAATAGGGAGGGGGATATTGAAATGGCATTGTCCGTCCGTCCGTCCGTCCGTCCTTCCGTCCTTCCTTCCGTCCTTCCGTCCTTCCTTCCGTCCTTCCTTCTGTCCTTCCTTCCGTCCTTCCGTCTGTCCGTCCGTCACCTGCATTTTCTCAGTAACTAGCTGGTAGAATTTCATGAAACTTGAAATAAATATGAACCACTATACTGGGATGATGCCCGCCCGTTTTTTGATTAGTCAATTTTTCTTGGAGTTATTGCCCTTGATTTTTTGAAAAATCAACGTTTTCAGCCATTTCTCAGTAACTAGCGGGTAGAATTTCATGAAACTTAAAATAAATATGAACCACTATACTGGGATGATGCCTGTTCATTTTTCATTTAGATTAGTCAATTTTTCTTAGAGTTATTTCCCTTGATTTATTAAAAAATAATCGTTCGCAGCCGTTTCTCAGTAACTAGCGGCTAGAATTTGATGAAACTTGAATGTAATATTAACCAACTTCCTGCCATTATTCCCCTCCAACTCTTTTTTGGATTCTTTAATTTTGTTTAGAGTTACTGCCCCTGATTTATTAAAAAATCCACGCCTACAGTTATTTCTCAGTAACTAGCTGCTAGAATTTGATGAAACTTGAATGTGATATGAACCAACATCCTGCAATGAACTTCTGAATAAATATGGTATCAAATCATTTACATTTATTATAACACTGTCTGATACATAATTATCCATGCATTTTAGCTCCACTTTAAGAAGAGTAAAGATATCTATTGTATTTGTGTCACTGTTGGTTTAAGAAGCAAAACCTAGTATTCACATTTTTCCTGTGTTATTTAAGAAATAACAAATGACACCCCTTTAGTTTTGTAATATTGATTATTAACCCTTTCACCGCATAAATACTCTGTTGAAAATAGTGCAGTTCCAGATAAGACGCCGCTTTTAAAGGTGGCGTCTTATCTTGGACTGCACTATTTTGCAATAATTGATGTTCCCGAGTAAGCAGTTTCGGAAAATACAGTTTTATTTAATCGTCCCTCTGATTTATTTCGTTAAAATATTTTATCATAAAGTAATCCCAGTCGATATTTTATAATTTGGCGCGGAACGGGATAAACCAGTGTCATAACTTTATTCTTTCCCCTTGATCTTGTGCGAAGAAGTTGAAATTTAAAGGTCAACTGCACATTAAACATAAAGACCTTCATGCACAAACAAGCCATCGTTGGCGGGGGATATCTTTTCACTGAAAATGCTTGTTTAAATTACGTTGGGATCTATCCTATTATTTCTCTACAGAAAAGATTGGGGTGCCATTATTTTGGTAGATGATAGATTTGTAAGGATGCCTGGAAAGTATGCCAAAGGTAAATATTATTACCATATCAAAAAGTTAACCCTTTCCCACGTACAGACTCTTTTCTGTCGCCTCTACAGCAGACGACTTTTGAAAACATTGAAGCCAAGGAAGAAATTGCCCATATTGAGCAATTTCATCCTTTGCCACAATGTTTCCAACTCTACTCAATTATTAATCTTTCATTTATAGAGGTTAACCCTTTCCCACATACAGACGCTTTCTGACACCTCTGCAGCAGACGGCTTTTTGAGAACATGGCAACAAAAGAAGAAATTGCTCAAAACAAGCAATTTCTCCTTCGGTCACCATGTTTTCAACTTTATTCAATTATTGTTCTTTCATTGAAAGGGGCTGAGCCCCGGTAGCTCAGACGGTAGCAATGCGGGCTGTCAATCCAGGGGTTGTGAGTTTGAATCCCGGCTCGGCCAACTTTCTTTCTGACGATTGACAAAAGTCAATGCAACATGCGTCATTCGTCTTCCACCAATGGGCTAAGTCTATGTGGAAAAGCAGCCAGTTGCTTGGGAAGATTGTTGTGTGGAGTACTGGTGTGAGAAAACCAGGAAATGGATGAGTAGGTGAATACCGCCGTGATATAACTGAGAAATTGTTAAAAATGGCGTTAAACCCCAATCAATCAATCATTTAAAGGGATTTTCTGTGCTTTTACCTATACGTTTTCAAAGTCATCTGCTGCAGATTTGTTGTATGTGGGAAAGGGTTAAGCATAGGAGTTCAAAATTATATATATATTTTTTTTTTTTTCAAATTTTGTTTCAAACCTCATTCATGTATGTATGCAGCTGTAATACCTATATACATATATGTAATGAGACTTCCAAATTGAAAACATCTGATGTAAAGAATGTAATATCTAAGTAAGCAAAGGTATGATTTTTAGACAGAGCAGAAAGCATTGTTGGAAAAATGTTCAAAGTTGCTTGTGGCAGAGGCATCAAAATGTCACTTTCAGGGAAATAGTAGGCTTTTCAAAATTGAAAAAAAGCTAGAAAAAAGAATGGGAATGCTGAACCATTATCAGTATAGTTTTGAGTAGATGTTGGAAATATTGTAGGAAGAGGGGAAATTACTCTTAAGATTGCAAATTACTCAATTTTCAAAATATCTTGAGAGAATAGGGAGATATCATTTACCTGAAATAATTTCTATCAGAGTCGTCTGCTTTGAACAGTTATGAGGAATAATAGGAAATAACACTTTCATACAAAGTTAGAAATATGGTAGGAAATGAATAAATTGCTCTTTATAGCATTTTCTCTTTCACCTGCAAATATTCAAAAGATGTTTTTTACAGAGGTCACATTCTTTTCCTTCCCACAGTAAATCTGAAGCAGATGACTGATAACAAATGAGGAAACATTTGGAAAACCTATGAATGAAAGTATAATTAATGATTGGATAGAGTTGAAAACATTATAAGAAAAATGAGAAATCGCTCACTATGATCAATTTCTTCTTTTGCCACAGTGTTCATCAGAATGAGCCTGAATGTGGTTAAGATTTGAATGGTTGTATCAGGGAAGAGGTTATATTTTTGCCTTCAGGTCTGTCAAAATGGGTTCGGAATAAAGTTCGGACTTTCGAAGCCTTCCCACAGTTTCTGGACTCTGTGTCAAATTTTACAGTCAAAATGAAAAAGGAGATGCCAGTGGTTAAGTAAGAGAATTTATTTTTTGATCCTTTGAAAATATTTACCCCCCTTTCCAACATACAGCAAATCTGCAGGAGTCCACTTTGAAAACAAATAGGCTAACATTTGTTTTCTGAATATCTTTATACTTCATCAAGATGTTTATTGTCAAAGTATCTTGAACATGTGCATGTTTCATCTACCTTCGTCAAAGTTGCTATATATATTTCCTGTGTGTACAAAGCGATGTCAGCACTTTCGTTTTTAGGTGGAATTTCCTCATACTTCATACAAGAAATCCGCCGTCGTCGAGTGGTAAGCGTCTGGAATTTGAAACCGGGAGTCCCGGGTTCGATCCTCAGTTGCGGCAGGACGGTCATTTCCAAGCCTAGTACTGGTTTGTTTACCCAGGGATCATCAATAAGTGACCTGTTGCCAAGATATAACTGAAATAATGTTGAGTATGCCGTAAAACCACAATAAAACAAAAAACATACTTCATACAAAAGTTATTAGGAGTTCTCTTTTTGTCTGAATGTTTTCAAAAATTCGTCTACCGAAGACCCTTCAAATCATGTTAAGTTGAAAATGGTAAATAGTTGATTTATTAATGCCTTCATGTTAAACGGTTGTAACTACATTTTGAAACAAGATATTATTACAACAGTTTTGATTTAAGCCTAAAATATCTGACAAAATGTTTTCATTGTTTTAGTGAAGATGAAAAAGCCAATAGATGAGTGATAAGAATTTATAAAGTTTTTTCAGTCCAGCTCTTGGATTAAATTGAAGGATAAGGGCTATAATAAACAAGCAATAATGGCATGTAAATTAATCTAGAATGATAAATTAAGTTTTATTATAAGTACCTGTGATATGTTTTATTGTATTGTTTGCAGTACTGAGCCTGGTAACTCAGTAAAAACTGATGTCAATCCAGGGGTTGTGAGTTTGAACTCCACTTGGTCAAACACTCTTTCCGGTATTTGACAAAAGTCATTGGAACAAATGACGTTCGTATTTCACCAATGGGCTAACAGTCTATGTGGCAAAGTAGCCCTTTGCTTGGAAAAAAATCTGTTGTGTGGATTACTGGTCTGAGAAATCCAGGAAACAAGTGGGTAGGTGAACTTGTTGCTGTTAGAAAACAGCATTAAACTCAAATCAAGCAATCAATCAATCAATCAATTGTTTGCAGTCCAGACACATCATTTATCCCATGTACTCCTACTTCGCCTGCTTCCCGTCGACGATCTGTTTATCAAAACACCCCATCACAGACCGTTACCAGTCCCCCAATGGATAATTCAGCAAGCCCGTATTTCATGTGAGTCATATTTAACATCTTTTGTTTATTTGAGCAGTGTTCCAGTAAAAAAGCAACCTTAAATGTGCTGAACTCCAGACTATAGATAGTATTTTTTTAGCAATTTCTCTTTTTGCCACAATGATTTCAAAAAGTTATCTACTGCAGCGCAGTCACACTAATTGGTCGAGATTAACTGTATTTATTGTGTTCAACGGTCAATAAACACACGACTTGGATTCACAAGGTGTTAAATTATCGGTGTTTAATACATACAGGTAATAAAGCATACTGTGACAATCACATTATCGGGTTTTTTTTCATACACGTAAGCTGTTTACATGTTAGATCTAGGGTACCGAAAAACAGCCGACGTGTTCCAAATGATAGTTGCATGATTCATCAACAAGAAGTTGCAATTTTGGTTTCTTTTCTGTTTACGATGTCGGGCAAAATTGATAAATTGAAAAAGATATTTATGAGCGTTTAGACCAAAAGACAGTACATTTATATGTTAAAATGAAACTTAATGTCCACTTTGAAGCCCCAAGTCAATTTATATTCCCATTTCCATTTTAAATCTAAAGATTATCGAGTAAAATTTTGTGTAAGATGTAGATGTCGAATTGGACGCTATTTTTTCAGCAAAAGTCGTCTGCCACAGTCGGGCAAAATCGTAGAGAGTGTCTGCATGTGGAAAAGGGTTAGGACTATTTACCTCTGTTTTTTTAATGGGATAAATGCAATCTTTCTCTCATAATGATGCAGTTTGATTCTTCTGCAGCAGATAACATTTGAATACAGATCTGTAGAAGAAGAAATTGCCCAAATTGAACAATTTATCAGTTTGCTGCGCTGTTTTCACCAACAAAAATTGTCTACATTTTTTAAAATTGTCTCAAGCAAGTTTGTGGGAAAGGGTTAAACTTTCCCTTTTGATGCCTCTGCAACAGAAACCGGTTGAAAATCTTTTAGAAGAGAAGATATTTATAACATACTTACTATTTCTTGGCAAAGAGTGTGATCCTA
The DNA here is from genome assembly GCA_031761405.1 of Serripes groenlandicus. NCBI lineage: Eukaryota > Metazoa > Mollusca > Bivalvia > Cardiida > Cardiidae > Serripes > Serripes groenlandicus. Next base: position 55,196,385 of record JASEVX010000003.1, read on the forward strand.
CAAGAGTTATCTGGATTGATTTTTGGAAATAAGACCAGACTTTCTTTGACGTAAAATCCTTGAAATGCGATATTTCTCAGTATCAAAATAAGTCTTTGCCTGATATGTTTTAAAAAGCATATGAATTTAAAATGTTTTGGGTGAATTGTTAATTCATGTTCCTGTAGTTCCATACAAACATTTTTTTCAGGAACTCTAATGGAAGTTCACCTGGATTTATGGGAACCCCAAATAGAATTTTACAAGGCAGATCTCTTCTTGCCATTAACAAAAACAGTGTGAAAAAACAAGCAAGCCAGACAGACTCATCAATGCCAACTGTCGTGGCCACTGCAGTTCCGGGACTGTCATTAAATGCACAATTATTAAGCATCATGAAGTCACCGTCAGTCCCAAAAGATCAACCATACTGTCTTATATTGAATAAAGGATGTGCTGATGAACAGACGTTTCATATAGATCCGTCAAATATGGCACACGCATCTAAACAGACGTACACAACAGCACCCAAACCATCAACTTCTTTCGGTAAGTAGCTATGAAATCTTTCCCACATATAGACGCTTTCTGATGCCTCTGCAGCAGATGGCTTTTTGATAACATGGCAACAAAAGAAGAAATTGCTCATAACGAGCAATTACTCCTTTTGTCACAATGATTTTAACTTTTTTCAATAATAAAACTTTATTTGATAGAGATTATCCATAGTTTTGCTTAGATGTTTTTAAAGACCTCTGCTTCAGATGTGTTGTATGTGGGAAAGGGTAAACCAATTTTTTACATGCAGATATATGCATTTTGGAACCATTGTGGACATTGTGGACATTTTGTAAAACAGTTTTGCCTAGATGTTTTTAAAGACGTCTGCTTCAGATTTGTTGAATGTGGGAAAGGGTAAACCAATTTTTTACATGCAGATATATATGCATTTTGGAACCATTGTGGACATTGTGGACATTTTGTAAAACATGGACGTAATAGAGGAATTTCTTAAAATGAACAATATTTCACAATTTTCCTCTATGCTATTATCATCTCTGGTCAATTATACTTTTCTTTTATATATTATATATAGATAGCAAATAAGGGGTTATAAATATTGTGGACATTTTATAAAGCATGGACATAGTAGAGGAAATTTCTTAAAATGGACAATGTATCTCAATTTTACCACAATGTTTTTATCATCTCTATTCAATTATACTTTCATTTATATATTATTTATAGCAAATACGAGGTTTTTATGTATCCCAAGTTGTTGATATAAAACGGAAAACCAATGGGGTCACAACTCTTGATGTGTTTGAGAAAATCATAATGGCAATAAATCTAGACAAATGTTATAACAGGGTTAAACCCATGCAAACAAAGTTTGTCGGAGTGTATAATAATAAATGTTTCTGTAGTTTGATCCATTAGTATAACAAATTACTTGTTTAATTTGTAAGATATTTTATTGATACTTTGTAAACATGATAATCATGAAGAGAAGATATGATTTTTCTTTTTTTGCTGATGCAACTGAACCAGTTTTAGACTAAGGTTTGACTAATATTGTCTGACTTATACTCAAATTAATTAAATTGCTTGGCCTTTTCTTGGAAAGAAATTGGTTTTAACTTTTGACTTTTTGAAATAATTGTTGAACTTATTCCAAATATAACAAATCTGCAGCATACAACTTCGAAACATCACAGCAAAAATAAACTAAATATACAGAAGTGTAATTATTCAAAACATAGTGGCAAAAGTAGAAATTACTTATCATGAGCAGTTTGTCCTTATGCTACAATGTTTTCTAAAGTGTTCCGAAGACCATCCTTTACCAAGTTTATCAAATAATTACGATCTGCTCATCGAAAAAATTGCGGGAGAGCATATAGTCACTGCTTCGTGCATCCAGCTGTCCGTCACGCTTTTGTCCAGGCTATTTTCTCTTCAATTACCTGTAGCTACATATAGTATATTATAGCACCATTTCTGTGTCCTCGCTATACTTCAGGCAGCATCCATCCGTTTCTATGATATCTTATTTCAAATGTTTTCAAAAGTCGTCTCCTGCAGATGCATAATAAAGTGTCTATTTGTGGAAAAGGGAGGCTTAAGTTCTATTATATCTGGTGAACGATAAAGGACCATCATGGTCTTCTTGTCTTTATTTATAGAGCCTGTACAACCATCAACAAGCAAAAGCATCATGCCACAACCTGAACAAACAGACCCATCTATGACAACGGTGATGGCCCGCACAGTTCCAGGATTGCCATTAAACTCTCAACTATTAAACATCATCAACTCTCCCTCTGTCCCCAAAGACAGACCTTATTGTCTTATATTAAATAAGGGCTGCCCCGAAGAGCAAATGTTTCATATAGACCCAGCAAAGTCGGCACACTCTCCACCACTAATAGCCGCGCCAAAACCTGTACTCTCCACTTCTACCGCTGGTAAGATTCATGATACCCACTTAAGAGCTTCAGATAAAAAGAGTATTTCACATTACAAAATCCTAATATGACCTTAATATCCTGTATTGTGGGTACTCAAATGCATCTCCCCACTGAGAAGATTCTTTTTTGAGTACCCACAACATAGGGTTTAGTTGAGTTATAAAAGAGATAGTCTTGGGGGAAAAAAAATCAGTTTTCTCCTCCTTATCAAGTCCCACATTAAGACACTTTCTGAAATCCTTTCCTACATATAGATGCTTTCTGAAACCGGCGTTTCAATAAATCAATCATCCATTGCATAAGGCTTTTCCTTAGAACTGGAAAATTGCTTGAAATTTGTAATTATTTTCATGACTTTGAAATGTCCTGGAAATTGGAAAAGAATATGAAGATAACCTAGAGGTAACCTTATATGTTTAAATTTCTTACGCCAATTGAACAATGTAGATCAAAGTAAGAGCAGGCCAACCTTGATCTATATTGTTCACAAATAATATTGCGAGTTGTAGTAGCAGGATAAGGGTTAAATGATAGATTTAATTTTGGTCCCTGAAAATCTTAAAAGTAAGCATTCGAATTTCATCTTGGGAAAAAAGAGCCCCGGCTCTAGTTCAACCAATCTTACTTAGAGCTATAAATACTTAAATACTTAAAAGAATAAAATACTTAAAATAATATTTCATCATTTTTGTTTCCTTTATATGTTGTAAGACATGAATGGTGGAATATATTTAAGTAATTATGACAAAGTTGACATAAATAGTTACCTTGCTGACAAACAATACTTAATAAAAATCAAACCTTTTGGCAATTTTATTAGGTACCGGTAAACAAAAATGATGAAATATGCAGTATTTAAGTATTACTTAGCCCTAAGAAAGGTTTGTGGAATTGGAACTGGATTTTATAAACTTGGCTGATTTATCAGAGCTTGGGATTTGGGACATATTTCTATTGTAAAACTGTTGCTTGAACTCCAATCTCTATGTTGTGGGTACTCAAGAGAAAGGTCTCACCGGGTGCTAACATTAAAAGGTAAACCCTTTTACAACATACAAGCAGCCAGTTGCTTGGAAAGTAATGTTGTGTGGAGTACTGGTGTGAGAATAACAAGGAAACATGAGTATGTGAACTGGTAGCTGAGAAATTGCAGTGTGAAAGCGTGTGTGGGCATTATGTGTGTGTGTGTATATACAACAATTTGAGAACTTCGACTTGATTGCACATCAACAAATAGAGGACTTACCTTCATTGTGAGGACTTACACCCGAGTCCTCGAAATGTTTTCCTTTATTTCCATTCGTTTTAAGGGTTTAAGTTGGTTTCTGTAAAAATCCGAAAGTCCTCAATTTGACGGCTAATTCAGGTACTCATACACACACTACGCACATTTTTATTCGTCACGTGACCTTGATTTGTGCTTAAGTAGAATGGTTTCTCCAACTTAGAAATATATGCCATTCTAGGACTAAAGTCTTCTTAATGATACGCAAAAGAACCTCCTCATTACGATGCATAAAATGAGGTCTCTGTGAAATATGCAAATGAAGGTCCTCGTTTTGTGGTCCTCAAAAAGATAGGTATTATGAGAATGTCCTCATTTTGTTTTAAGCATCTCTATACAGTGTAAGAGAAATCTGAATAGTATAACATAAAACTGACGTTTAAACTGGTTGTTCAACACCTTATATATTCCGCTAAGTAGACTGCTTCACCTAGTGGTGATATGTCAAGGTCCTCACTGCCACAGGTATACAAGTATGTGTGTGTGTGTGTGAAAGCCATGTAGTTTGATTTACCTTTTGTTTTAATATTGTTGCTATGATACCCTCATATCACATAATGTAAGTGTGCTAAGTGTATTAACTCCTTCCCGCATACATCAAATCTGCAGCAGACGACTTTGAAAACATACCCAAACAAAATTGGAAACTCCCTTTAATTGAAAGTACAATAATTGAATAGAGTTGAAAACATGGTGACAAAAGGAGAAATTGCTCATTTTGAGCAATTTCTTCTTTTGTCGCCATGTTTTCAAAAGTTGTCTGCTGCAGATGCATCAACATGCGACTGCAAGTGGGAAAGGGTTTAGAGAGATATTGTAATTTCTCTACAGTTTGTCAACAACTACGGGCAAGTAATTTCTTGATTAAACAATTTGAAGTTCAACCCTCTCCCATATGCAGACACATTTATAACACATTTGAAGCAGACAACTTTTGAAAGTTGGAAAAAGGAAAAATGGCTCACTAAGAACAATTTCTACCTTTACCACAATGTTATTTAATTTGAATTATACCTTCATTTATTGAGGTTTCTTTCATATATTTGCCTTGATAATTTCAAAGGCGTCTGCTGCAGATGTGTAGCATGTGGGAAATGTTGGAGTGCATTGTCAAGCCTTTTCATATGTTGTCTTCTAGATTCAAACCTCCACAATGCACAAAGTATCAAGCCGACAATCAAAGAAGAATCTGCGAAAAAACCCTTAAAAACCTTCGCTGTTTCAAGCGTTCCGGGCCAGCCACTACAAGACCAGTTAAAACAGATTCTTGCTTCCCCGTCCCTCCCGAAAGACGAAGCATACTATATTATATTGAACCAGGGACAACCTGAGGCTCAGACTCTCCTTATTGAACCAAACAAGGATAAGAAACAGGCCAGCAAAACGGATCAAGGTAATTCAGTTGTTTTCAGCGAAAAACATCCTAGGTAGAATGAGTGACATGACAAATTATTAAAGTATTATTTGTGATCCTTTTTGTGCTGACTGTTTCTGGTTTTGTATCAATGTTTCACTTGCATATGTGAACAAAATATATGTGAGAAAGGGGTAAAACCAGAGTACAATAGTGAAACTGGGTACAGGGTATATAAGTGGGGATATGTGATCCTTTTTGTGCTGACTGTTTCTGGTTTTGTATCAATGTTTCACTTGCATATGTGAACAAAATATATGTGAGAAAGGGGTAAAACCAGAGTACAATAGTGAAACTGGGTACAGGGTATATAAGTGGGGATATCAAGATCCTATCAATACAGTTGAAAGAAATTGGTGAGGTTTTCCTATTGGTCAAGACTTTACTCTTTCCCACATATAACTGATAGAATAATTATTGAAAAGAGATGAAAACATTGTGACAATAAGGAGAAATTGCTTGTTTTGAGTAATTCTCCTTTTGCCACAATGTTTTCAAAATTTGTCTGCTGCATGGGCGTCAGAAAGCGTTGATGGGTTAACCAAATTTTTATTTTGTTCCCTAGGTAATGTTGTACCACCTTCAAGTAAAACAGTCCAGGAAATTCCATCTACAGTTAAGTCAGAGCCTAAACAGAATGATGTGCATCCAACACAAGGTATTGGAAACAGAATGTCATTTAATCCTTTCCCACATACAACAATTCTGCAGCAGACGACTTTGAACATATTTTGTCAAAAAATAGAAAATCTCTATAATTGAATGGATAACCTATGACTAAAAGTGGAAAACATTGTGGCAAAAGGAGAAATTGCTTATTTTTAGCAATTTCTTCTTTTGTCACTATGTTTTCAAAAAGCTGTCTGCTGCAGTAGCGTTAGAAACGTCTATATGAGGGAAAGGGTTAAAATCTTCTAACAATGAAAATTGGAATAATATATATATTTCGAAACGACGGAGTATAGAGAATATTGAAGTAAAACGTTCCCAAAATACAACAAATGTTAAGCAGAGGACTTTGAAAATATCTAGGCAAAAACATTTTAAATCTCTATGAATAAAAGTGCAATTATTGAAAGTAGTTGAACAAACTGCGCCAAAAGGAGAAACTGCTCATCATGATAAATTTCTGGGATTTATCATTATGATTGACTGACTTACTGGTGTCAGGATAAATGGACCAGTTCCTTTAGTACTGGTAAATTTACCCAGGAAATGCCGTGATATAACTGAAAAATTGTTATGAAGGAATGGAAGCGGTGTAAAACACCAAACAATCAATCAATCAATTCAAAGAATGGGTGAAACCTAACTGTTTATTTCATTCACAGCTTCCTCTAATGTGGAAATAGACATACAATCAAATACAGACAAATCAAGGACTTCTGGAGAAAGAAACAAGTTTTTGAAGTTTTGCAGTCTTCCAAAGTTGGCTGTTGACACAGAAATTGTGGATCTCACAGAACAAGAGGCATGATTCAACTTATAACATTTTGTATTTCATTTTAGCTCACCTGAGCATGAAGTGCTCAAGGTGAGTTATTGTGGTCGCCTTTTTGTCTGCCGTGCATCAACATCTTCTTCTCAACAACCAGTGGGTCAAGTTGGATAAAACTTCACAGAAAGCATCCTATCAATTACCTCACCAGAATTTATTATAATTTCGGGATCCATGCAGAATTCTGGTTTCCATGGCAACCAAACGAAAAAAACTTTAAAATTTTTTACTCCCAAACTATTTGGCTGATTTTCAAATAATTATGAAGAAGTGTTCTTTGGATGACCCTCTATCAGATTTCTTTAAGCCATATTGATTGGTCCAAAAACATGGCCGCAAGGGCCCCGGGCTATTTTGCCCTATATGGACCTAGTGAAAACTGAAAAAATCTTCTCCTCCAAAAGTGTTAGGCCGATTTTCAAATAATTTTGTAGTATTGTTCCCTTGATACTGGCCCTCTTTGGCCTCTTGTATGAGCTTACATGACTACAAAATAAGTTAATGTGGTTGACTGTGTGGTTGGTATGACAGATCACATTGCATAAGTCAGGTGAGCGATCCAGTGCCATCACAGCCTTCTTGTTATGTATATGTTTATGACTTCATTAATCACATCCTTTTCTCATGAGACTTTGTATTTTCAGTCAACTTAGAAGCTTTTTATGTATTTTCTGATGTCAAAATGTGTTTTGTAAAACATGAACAGCGGAAAGTATTCAAGTAAATAACAAGTTTGACATAAATAGTTACATTGCAGACAAACAATACTTGTTAAGAAATGAAATATTTTAGAATTTATATTAAGGAAACAAAGAAATTTGATGAAATATGCTTTTAAGTATTAAAGTATTACTTATCTCTGAGTAAGGTTGATGGAATTGGCCTAACATTCCTGCAAGAATTTACTGTATTTCTTATTCTCTTCATTTATTATCCCCCGCTTTTTCGAAGAAAAAAGGAGGGGGATATTGAAATGGCGTTGTCGGTCCGCCCGTCACGTCCTTCCGCAGCCATTTCTCAGTAACTAGCTGGTAGAATTTCATGAAACTTGAAATAAATATGAACCAACATACTGGGATGATGCCCGTCCATTGTTTTTTGGATTGGTAAATTTTCCTTAAGAGTTATATTGCCCTTGATATATTGAAAAATCCACGTCCGCAGCCATTTCTCAGTAACTAGCTTGTAGAATTTCATGAAACTTGTTTATAAAGCTACAGCAACAAAATTTGCACCATGTGTACAATTTTACAATCAAATATCATCATTGTCTTTGGATGACCTTCACCATGACTTTTTGACCTTCTTTCTTATTATCCCCCGCTTTTTCGAAGAAAAAAGGTCGGTTATTAATTTGGGTTTGTCCGTCTGTCTGTCAGACTTCGTTTCCGTACAATAACTGCCACAAATGTGAACTGTTTTTATTTTCAAACTTTCCTGCAAGCGGGGGATATAAATTTTATGAATTTGCTTGTTTTATTACAGATAGTCGAGTTGGATCATAAACAGATATCAGAGAGAGCACTATCTCCCATTCTGTTTGAGGGTAGTATGGAGGCTTCGAGTGTAAATGACCAACAGATGGATAATTATGTAGAACATACACATAATACAGTCTCAGAGCTACAGAACGATTCTTCCAAGAAGAAACCAATATTTAAAAAGGCGGTTAGAAATGTACAGCATATTAAGACTGAAGTAACAGGAGATACTGCTGAACTTGATGTGAACTCTTCTAGAAAAGAGGTTGAAAAAGAAAGTGGTGTATTTCAGGAAGTCTTAAATGATAATAAAGTTAAAAGTGAAAACGCAATTGACAACACAATGAATGAATCAAAAGAAGATGATATTAAAGTTGAACAAGTGAAATCGGAGAACAATCAAGATGTTTCTTATAGCAGGAGAAAATCTCGTGGAAAATTTGATAGATCGATTATCGATAAACTGAAACCGTTCAGACGGAGATCGGTCACAGACACTAAAGATACTTCCAAGGAAGAGGTGATGAAAAGAGAGGGAGGAGGGACAGTTTTACAAGACTTGACAAAGGAAATAAAAGATGTTGAGAATCTCGCGGAATCTGATACACCCTCTGATGAGGAATTTCTATGTACGAGAAGGAAATCTGGTCGTAAAAGGCCATCCACTGGTACAAGTAAACTTGCTACGAAACGGCAGAAAGGTGTTCATTATGAAGATAAAGAATCCAAGGAAAATAAGGTACAGTATTACAGGGTCTCTTTTGTAGTTACTTTGTTTGATTAATTTAAGCCTTTTCTTTGATACAGACAAAAGGTTTTGACACTTGTGAAATAGACAAAAGTAATGCCTGAAGATGGAACATTTTCTTAATCTGTTCACCTCTGTTCTAAGTCAAGTTAGCTTCACTCAATATGTATAATGTTCTTAATAAGTACATGTACATGCCTATGAAACACCAATGGTAGGATCTTGATTTTCATTAATGGATTCATGTACACAGTCAAATGTGGATCTTTTATGTTCAAAAAGCACTCACAGAATCTTTCAAGATAATTATTATAGTAAAAATTTAAATGAAATATCATTGATGCACAAAAAACCTGATAATTTTCTACAAGAAGGTTGGTTGCCTAGGAGTTGATATATATTTCCAGCAATGGAAAATAATTTTTTATCTTCTCGCATGCGATAAATCTGCAGCAGACAAGTTATAATAATATTATAATATAATAAATTACAGTATAGAAGCTTACTGAAAATTTCTATAAACAAAAGTATATTTTTTTCAGCTGAGAACATTCTAATTTCTTCTTTTTATACGCCCGTTTTAAAAAAAAAATGTATTAATAGTTTTACCTGCGGCATACAGGCGGCGTCCAGTATGTTGTCAGCTAAATAACTTAAGGAGCTTTTGTACAATCATCACCAAATTTGGTCTGAATGTGTATTGGCATAATATCTCAGACAAGATCGATAGATAGCCATATCGCTCGCTCTAGTCAATCCAGAGTAATCACCCTTTAGTTAAATAAATTATTTAGAATTGGTCTTGTCAGCTCAATAACTTTCGAAGCCTTTGTCCAATCATCACCAAATTTGGTCAAAATGTGTATTGGCATAATAACTCGGACAAGTTTGATAACTAGCCATACTGGATTAGTCACTCGAGAGTCATCACCCTCTAGTTATAGAATTTGCCTAAAATTGATCTTGTCTGCTCAGTAACTTTAGAAGCCTTTGTCCAATCACCACCAAAGTGTGTCAGAAATGTGTATTGGCATAATATTTCGGACCAGTTTCATAACCAGCCATATTGCTGTACTTAATCAAGAGTTATTGCCCTTTAATTATAGAAATAACCTCAAATAGGTATTGTGACTGTCTGATCAATAACTTTTGAAGCCTTTATTCAATCATCCCCAAAAGTAGTCAGAACGTGTATGGGCATAGTATCTTGGACAAGTTATATAACCAGCAATATTGCTTGAGTCACTATATAGAGTTATCACCCTTAAATGACAGAAATTATCTAAAAATCTGTCTCGTCCGCTCAATAACTTTAGAAGCCTTTGTCCAGTCACCGCCATATTCTGTCAGAATGTGTATTGGCAAAATATCTTGGACAATTTCGATAACCAGCCATATCACTTTACTCACTAGAGAGTTATTGCTCTTTAATTATAGAAATTACCCCAAATCGGTCTTGTTCGTTCAATAACTTTTGAAGTTTTTATCTTATCATAACCAAATTTAGTCAGAAAGTGTATGGGCATAATATCTCGGACAAGTGCTATAATCAGCCATATCGCTTAAGTCATTTTATTTCATCATTACCAATTTAGACAATATGTTGATGGGTAGAATATCTTGCTCAGGATAACTAAGCACGTTATTTTAGTCACTCCACACTTATGTACCTCGAAATGGCCAAAACTGTATTAACAGTGTCCGCTCTCTAACTTTGCCTGTCATACAACCAATTATCACTATACTTGGTCTCAAAAAAACAGGACGGGTTTATAAAATGATCAATTCTCCATTTCCCACAATAATTTTTGAAATTCATTGCTCCTGAGGCAGTCTGAGAGTAGGTTAAATTGTACCTTTTTTTATACTTTTTCAGATTGGGTTACAAAATGCTTTACTGTGTGCAAAATGTGGAAAGGAAATTCTGAAGTCGACAGGTAACTCAAATGCATAGCTGTTTATTGTATGTGTATCATACCTACTTAACCCTTTCCAATTTGCAGACGCATTGCGACGCAATTGCAGCAGATGAATTTTGAAACCATTGTGGCAAAGGTGAAATTGCTCATGATGAACAATTTCCCCCATTTGTCACAATTAAACTGTAATTAATGGAGATTTTTTTCACATTTTCGAAAATATCCGTCCGTCAGTCAGGGAGACACTTAGCGACCACTTCTTCGTAGACTGTCTGTCTGTCGGCTAGGCTTTGTATTAATTGGTCATAACATCCAAGGTTGGTAGACTTCAAACTTGCAACATTAGTGATCAAGAGAACGGAACAGTACAAGGAACATAACTCTTGTATGCCTTTTTTTTTTTTTTTTTTTTAAGAGATATTTCACTTTTACCTTGTCTGTTTTACGAAAACATTTACTGAAACAATAACAAATTTAAAGCAATATGAATTCTAATTTTTTACTTATTTTGAGCTATATTTATTTGAATACATACGGAATATTACGTTGCGGGAGCTGTAAAAGGGTTCGTATTGTACTACAAGTAGCGTGGAAAAATCGATATCTTACGAGACCGAAGGTCGAGTAAGTTATGGATTTTTCCACGCTACGAGTTGTGCAATACGAACACATATTATTCCTTTTATTATACCCCCAGATACGTAGCATATGGGCCCTTTATGGTGTCTATATAGGAGTCACGCTTGTTGGTCGGTTTGTCAATTGGTCGGTCGGTCGTTCCGTTGGTCTGGACATTTCTTGTGAACACTTTTTCTCAGCAACCCTTGGTCAGAATTCAATATAACTTCATAAGAATGATTGATACCAAGCCTAGTTGTGCATATTGTCGGCGTGTTGCACTGGAATTATTTTTAAATGAGTTATGGCCCCTTGAATTTCTCATACATAGTTGGTCTATAGACATTTCTTGTGAACACTATTTCTCAGCAACCCTTTATCAGAATTCAATATAACTTCACAAGAATGATTGATACCAAGCCTAGTTGTGCATATTTTCGGCGTGTAGCACTGGAATTATTAGCTCGACTTTTGAAAAAAACGAGAGCTATTGTCATGACCCTGGCGTCGGCGGCGGCGGTGTGGTCGTCCGGTTAAGGTTTTTTGTTTAGCTCATTTTTTATTTTTTTTCCTCTTGTTTTTAAAGGAGTTATGGCCCCTTGAATTTCTCATACATATGTATATTGTCAGGCACCAGTTGGGGGTATTCATCACCTTTAGTGATATTTCTAGTTATATATGAAGAGCGAAAAAACTAGCAAATATACAGATTCAATATATTTTTTATTGGGATACAATTTTGTGAAGCTCTCCTGTCTCCGAGAGGCGACATATGACCCCTGACCTGACCTTTGGCATGACCTTTGGCATGACCTTTGAACCTTTTCAACACCTGGTTCAACACTTCGAAATTGACGGGTTCAACAGGTAATAAATGACTAAAGTTGAGTTGAAAACTGACTAACACTTACCTGATGGTAAGAAGTGATATCATTCTGGGCACTATACATGTACTGTTACCTTTATACATGAGGTGTAACCTTTATTTATCTTGTGTTGACTTCTCATGGTACATGTTACGTCACGTGAGTACCTGTTAACAATTATTATCTCCCTTTGACAGTCCGTTATTATCTCCCTTTATGATTTATGCAAATGAGGTAACTTATTCAGCGTTCTGTTATTTTCAACTATATATATAATGCTGATTTGTTATAACATAGTTGACAACGGGGTGAGGCAGAGGTAATAAAGGCGACTTACTCATATATGAATAGAAGCTGAACTGGAAGCCCCCCGTTCGACCAAAAAAGTTTTATTCTTTCTTTCTATTTCACGCAAACAAAAGACGATGTAATAATTAATAGCGTTTATTTAAATGATTATAAAACAAGCATATAACGTGAATATACTGACAAGGATCGGCAGTTATCCATAAAACAAGTCATGAATAGATGTACACAGTAATTAATTTTAGGTTTAGCACAATAAGGCACATATATCCTGTCCTTTAGTGGTATATCATCAATACTACACAAATGATTCGATTTTTGCTGATTACTTTTGTAGTCCAAACCTAAAGGTTCAGTTGCTATTGGTTCATTTAATAGAGAACCGTCCCTTACTGATTCATCAGTTACCATAATCACCTTCTTTTTCTTTTTCTTTTTCTTCTTCTACTTAGAATTAATTCTGATTGATTCAGTTGTCCATGGTATTTGAACACTTCTACTATTGTCATGATCGTAAGACCAGTAGTAATTAAATACTGGAGGTTCATTGAACTGATCTTCTGAGTAGTACAACTTCCATGGGGGTGGATCGTCATCTGGTTCCTCAGGGTTCACTACAGGTGGGAAAGCCATGCCAGAACCTGCCAAATAATTAGCATAATTATGTCTTTGGTCATGATCAATTGTACATACCTCTCCGGGTGCTAGTCCTTGTGTACAAATAATGCATTGATTAATAGAACCACTCAGATATATGGATATCTCATTCATGTCCTTTATCAGTCCTTCGAACTCTGGTCTTAAGTTCGGTTTACACTATGTAATAATAATGGATCATTTGACCAAGGTATATACTCATATACAAAAGCATTTGGACATATATACAGAATGCGACACCATCCAAAGATATAGTATGTTTTCGGGTCACAGAACAGTCTTTTAAAAGTATCAGGTAGCGTTTGTACGTTAAATGCACACCTTCTATATGCGGGTAAGTATATGGGATCAGCGAACTCAGTAAACTGTTTGCCGTTATCCTTTTCCATTATTTTATAGCATTCACTAATAGATAACGATACTTCTTTGGTCTTCATCTGGATCCGATGTTTGAGATGCCACTCGCTCTGACTCGGACTCCTGAGAAGTTGGATCGCGAAATAACCGATCGATGATCAAATACAACTCATCTAGTGACTTATCATCGGTATACAAGTCATTCATGGTCGTATAGTCGGGATAGTGCTCTGACAAGTATTTGAAAATCCGTTGAAACATGGCGCAATTTTTAATCTTGAAATGAAAAGATGAATGGCGGATGAATATTTACTACAATACTTAGGCCACGCCCCTAGAAAGCATGCCAATACGTAGGTCCCAAACTATAGCATTATCAAATAAAATTTCCATAGTTTTGTTGGAGAAAATAACAACAATCTTTATTTGCGGGTTTTATGAGCTCACCTATGCACAAAGTGCAAGGTGAGCTTTTGTGATCGCTCGTCGATTTCCTACAAACGACTTCTCCTCCTAAACCAATTAGCCAAATTCAAAATAATTTTATAGGAATGTTCCTTGGGTGGATTTCTTTCAAACTTGTTAAAAGAATTCTATTCCATGCAGAACTTTGGCTGCCACTGCAACAAAAAAGGGGAAATTAATCAAAACTTAAAAAATCTTCTTGTCCAAAAGTACTGGCCCGATTTGAAAATTATTTTGCACAAATGTTCCTTGGGGCACCCTTTACCAAGATTGTTAAAATATTTCCGATTCGTTGAAAAACATGGCCGCCAGGGGGCGGAGCTTGTTTTCCTAATATGTGCATTGTTAAAACTTTAAAAATCTTCTTGTCCAAAAGTACTGGGCCGATTTGAAAATTATTTGCACAAATGTTCCTTAACCAAGATTGTTAAAATATTTCCCATCTGTTGAAAAACATGGCCGCCAGGGAGCGGAGCTTGTTCATAGACTCATATAGGGAAAAAACTTTAAAAATCTTCTTGTCTAAGAGTAGAGGACCCAGGCCTTTAATATTTTGTATGTAGCATCATCCAGTGGACCTCTACCAAGATTGTTCAAATTATAGCCCTGGGGTCAAAAGTGACCCCTCCCCTGTGGTCTATTGTTTTACATAGACTCGTATAGAGAAAATTAAAAAAAATATATATTTTCTGAAAGTAGAGGGCCCGGCCTTTGATATTTGGTATGTAGTATCATCTAGTGGACCTCTACCATGATTGTTCAAATTATAGCCCTGGGGTAAAAAATGACCCCTCCCCTCGGGGGTCACTTGTTTCACATAGACTTGTATAGGGGAAAAACTTCAAAAATCTTCTTATCTAAAAGTAGAAGGCCCAGGCCTTTGATATTGGGTATGTAGCATCATCTAGTGGACCTCTACCAAGATTGTTCAAATTATAGCCCTTGGGTCAAAAATTACCCGTCCCCGGGGGTCACTTGTTTTACATAGACTCATATAGAGAAAATTTAAAAAAAATCTTTTCTGAAAGTAGAAGGTCCCGGCCTTTGATATTTGGTATGTAGTATCATCTAGTGGACCTCTACCATGATTGTTCAAATTATAGCCCTTGGGTAAAAAATGACCCCATCCCGGGGGTCACTTGTTTTACATAGACTCATATAGGGGAAAAACTTAAAACATCTTGTTGTTCAAAAGTAGAGGGCACAGGCCTTTGATATTTGGTATGTAGCATCATCTAGTAGACTTCTATCAAGATTGTTCAAATTATAGCCATGGGGTAAAAAAATAACCCTTGGGTCAAAAATTACCCGTCCCGGGGGTCACTTGTTTTACATAGACTCATAAAGTGAAAAAAAAAATAAAAAAAATCATCTTGTCTAAAAGTAGAAGGCCTAGGCCTTTGATATTTGGTATGTAGCATCATCTAGTGGACTAGTCAAAGATTGTTCAAATTAAAGCCCTGGGGTCAAAAATGGCCCAACCCGCGTCACTTGTTTTACATATACTTGTATAGGGAAAATCTTTAAAAATCTTGTCTAAAAGTTTAATATTTGAAATCTAATTTCATCTAGTGGACTTCCACAAGATTGGTCAAATTATTATAGCCCTGGTGTCAAACATGACTCCACCCTTGGGATCACTTGTTAAGGTAAACACTTTGAAAATATTCTTGTCCATTTGCCATGAATGTTCTTTGGGTGCCCCTCTACTTAGACTTCAAATTATTTTGATAGGATGATAAACATGGCCACCAGTGGGTGTTGCTTGTTTTCTGTATACACAAAGAACAATGAAAACTTTTTAAGTTTGATTAAATCAGGTGAGCGATATAGGACCATCATGGTCCTCTTGTTAAATTTGACGCTAGGTTTTCGAAACATACACTAGGTTTTCGAAACATACAATATAAACAATTTTCCTAAATAGTACTAGTTGTCTACTAGCGCAGATTCAAAAAAGGAGCCTCGCTGAAAGTAGTCCGCGCACTGTGTTGACGTCACAATCTTATATTTTTAGCTCGACTTTTGAAAAAAACAAGAGCTATTGTCATGACCCTGGCATGGTCGTCGGCGGCAACGGCGAGGTCGTCCGGTTAAGGTTTTTTGTTTAGCTCATTTTTTTTTCTCCCTAACAGTCGAGCGTCTGTGCCGTACGCGGAGCTCTTGTTTTACCAGGTGGTGATACGGAATTTTAATCTGTCGTGTCTGAACTGCACATGTCAATCTGCATGTATTTCCACCGGAAAATGTACAGGCATATAATTAAAATGATTAACCCTTTCCCTCATACGACAATTCTGCAGCAGATGACTTTAAACATATTTTGTCAAAACATAGAAAATCTCGATAATTGAATGGATAACCTATGACAAAAAGTGAAAAACATTGTGGCAAAAGGAGAAATTGCACGTTCTGTGCAATTTCTTCTTTTGTCACTATGTTTTCAAAAAGCCGTCTGCTGCAGAGGCGTCAGAAAGCGTCTATATGAGGGAAAGGGTTTACTTGTCTCTAAGCCACCATTTAATCAAAACTTTATTCTTTCAATTGAAAAAGGTTTTATTAGCTCGTCTTTCTTTTGGAGAAATGGGAAGTGGAACTATTCATATCTCATAAACCTTTAAACATTTTCAAATGACACATGATACACATGTTCCTAGGAACAATACACATGTCTATACCAAGTCCTATAACTCTGGCTTAAATAATTATTCAGAAATGCCCATTTTTCGACGTAGGAAAAAACCACAAGTGTTGGTGTTCGCTCTTGTTCAACTATCCTTATTCAGCCATTTCATCCACTATTTTCAAGCTAATTTATCAATTTCATACTTACTATATTTTAATCATGTTATCTGCAGGTGTGTTAAGCGCAATAACTAGATCTAGCATGCATATTTTTGAAACTTTTCCTGTCAATCCTTTCCCCCTTGTACACACATTTTAACACATCTACAGCAGACGACTTTTGAAAACATTGTGCCAAAAGAAGAAATGAGCAATTATGTTTTCAACTCTTTTTAATAATCAAACTTTCATTTATATAACATTTTCACACTTTTGTCTTCAAAGTCTTCTGCTGCAGACATGTTGTATGTGGGAAAGGGTTAAACTTAACATTCTATGTGGCAAAAGGAGAAATTGCTCATCATAAGTAATTTCTCCTTTTGCTACAATATTTTCAAAAGTCGTCTGTTGCAAATGCATCAGATTGCGTCCACAATTTGGAAAGGGTTAAATCTGCTCAAGGGTTTCTTTGGACTTATTTTGGGAGTGAGAATTGTCAAATGTATATTCTTCAATATATCCTTTTGTAGAGTTTGGTAGTGAAATAGATTGTCCCACGTTTTTGAAGAGTTCCTGTACTCAGAAATCTACAGTTGTGATGCAGGGAAGTACATCTGATATTGCTGTCACATCTATGCAGTGTGTAAGGCTAACAATCAATTCTGGTTAGTAGTATTATCTATCACATAAAGCCCTCTCTGGGAGTGTCAAAATCCCATTGCATTTAAGTTAACAGTTAATTCTGGTTAGTTTTATTATCTATCACATAAAGCCCTCTCTGGGAGTGTCAAAATCCCATTACATTTAAGTTAACAGTTAATTCTGGTTAGTTTTATTATCTATCACATAAAGCCCTCTCTGGGAGTGTCAAAATCCCATTGCATTTAAGTTAACAGTTAATTCTGGTTAGTTTTATTATCTATCACATAAAGCCCTCTCTGGGAGTGTCAAAATCCCATTACATTTAAGTTAACAGTTAATTCTGGTTAGTAGTATTATCTATCACATAAAGCCCTCTCTGGGAGTGTCAAAATCCCATTGCATTTAAGTTAACAGTTAATTCTGGTTAGTTTTATTATCTATCACATAAAGCCCTCTCTGGGAGTGTCAAAATCCCATTGCATTTAAGTTAACAGTTAATTCTGGTTAGTTGTATTATCTATCACATAAAGCCCTCTCTGGGAGTGTCAACATCCCATTGCATTTAAGTTAACAGTTAATTCTCGTGTACATACGATATTGCTGTCACATCTATACAGTGTGTAAGGCTAACAGTTAGAACTGGTTAGAAGTATTATCTATCACATAAAGCCCTCTATGGGAGTGTCAAAATCCTGTTGAATAAATCTCATATGACACTATCAGTTTGGTTTCCGGTCTTATGCTCAAGTATTTGTTACACACTATGAAAATGATGTCATGTCAGCGGTTTGATGTCATAACGTTACTCACTTTGGCACCCAAACTGGCAAATTTCATGTAGAAATACTTTAAATGTTATGTATATTTTTTCGAAATACGCCTAATAAATCACTTTATGTGATAAATAGAATACCTTATTTGTGTTTATTTATTATCACTATTAATAAACTAGTTAACTAACCTTCATATGGCGCTTTCCAAAGGCTTGTGACATATCATCTTAGTAAACTCGTTATATCCAAGCTATAGTTCTCTTATTCATGATCCCTGGCTAAATAAACCAGTACTAGGCTATGAAATATGCCTTGCCTTGCCTTGCCAGGCACTCCACAATGACCGCCACAACTAGGTATTGAACACTGGACGCATGGTTTCAAATCCCTGACCCTAAGCCCTCAGACTCAGCAGATTCCTACATAAATCTATAAGAATGTGTCTAAAGTCACTAGAGATAAACCAATAACATGCACTGTATCTATGGTATTTTAATCCTTTGAACTGAGGATTTTCAGCTCTTATTCAATATATCTTCTCTCATTTGTAGAGACTTTCTCTTTTTTTGCCTAGATGCTTACAAAGCTGTCACTGCAGATTTGTTAAATATCGGAAACTGTTAAGACTTAATGATCTTTCTTGTTTCTCGTTATTCAGGAGCTGCATTGGATTCCCAGTATATAGCAGAAAACCAGTGCTGTGTTCAGTATTTACAGTGCGGGCATTGTTCGAGTAAGAACCAGTCTGTGATGGGAGCCAGAGTGATAATGGCAGAGTCACAGTCACCATATACAGTTGGCCAGGTAGTACTTGACAAATTTGACCTCATCATGACCTTTACTCGAAGATGTCAGTTATAATGATGTACATGTAATATCAGAGCTCCAGATAAGAGTATTTCACATCCCCAAATCCTTATTTGACCCTGAAACCCTATGTTGTGGGTACTCAAAAGAATCATCTCAGTGAGACGATTCTTTTAAGTACCCACAACATAGGGTTTAGTGGAGTCATTAGAGAGATATAGATGGAAAAAGAGCAGTTCACTCCTCCTTATCTAGTCCTTTGTGCATGTATTTCCATCAAATCTAAACACTATCATTTATCTCTTAGACCATGTGTAATACTGTGTATTTTTATAAATCAAGTCATGACTTGGTGAAAATACATTAGGGGATAATGATATATACACCTTTGCATAGTTAATTTTTTCCAACATACAGAAAATCTGCAGCAGACGACTTTGAAGACGTCTTGCCAAAAATGTGAAAAATGTCAATAAATGAAAGTTTAATAATAATATAGAGTTGAAATTTCTCCTTTTGTCAAAATGTTTTCAAAAAACATCTGCTGCAGAGGTGTCAAAAAGTGTCTGTATGGGGGAAAGGGTTAGCCTTCCCCTTCTGTGTGTAATTTACTTAGGATATTACGAATATAATTTCTGTTACCATAGGCACTTTCCCCCTTGGATGTAATGTCTTCAGAATAAAATTGTGTTTCTGTAGCTAATTTCTGACAATTAGATGTAATGTCCTTAATGTTTACACTCTAATTTCTGTTTCCAATTATCTTCCACCTTTAGATGTAATGTCCTTTATGATTTTTACATTCTAATTACTGTTTCCATAGCACATATACCCTCCTTTGGATGTAATGTTTTTGCAATATTTAGAATTCATTTTCTGTTTCCAATTATCTTCCACCTTTAGATGTAATGTACTTATGATTTCTATTTGCAGACTTGGCTAATTTCCTCTGCAGTGAAGACATGAGTCAGCATCTGGAATAATTAACCCTTTCCCTCATGCGGAGGCTTTCCGACGCCTCTGCAGCAGACGACTATTGAAAACTTTGTGACAAAAGAAGAAATTGCTCAAAGGGAGTAATTTCTCCTTTTGACACAATGTTTTTTAACTCTATTCAATAATTTTATTTCAACTAAGGAAATTTTCCATATTATTGTTCAGATGTTTTCAACGTTGCCTGCTGAAGATTTGTTGTATATGGGAAAGGGTTAGAAAGTGCCACAGCTTACAAAATCCAGTTGTCGGAGACTTTGAAAAAACCTCTTACTTCCATCAAGTTGCAAAACAGTGGGAATTTAGTCATAACTGTTCTATTATCCCTTGCCACACTAAGTATGATAAATCTGAAGGAGATCGTTTTCAAAAGCACTTAAGGAAAATCACATAAATTTATGTATATTTATTGAAAACAGTGTGGTAAAAGTAGAAATAGCTCATCATAGGCAATTTCTCCTTTTTTCACAATGTTTCCAAAGTTAAAATGTGTCTGCATGTGGGAAGGGATTAGGCTTCTAGGGTGCTTGATGTAACACACACTTGCTGAGTCGTAAGTGAAACTAGCTCCTTTTGATGTTCACAAATAGAAATGAACCTCAGATCTTGTAACTACACAAACAATTTCTCTGTTTAGTTCATAATGTTACTTACCGACGACTTGTACACATGGGTATACAGCAGAGTAACAGTTCTTCTTGATCAATTTGTTATTTAATTTTAACCCTTTCCCTCATATAGATGCTTTCTGTCGCCTCTGCAGCAGACAGCTTTTTGAAAACAAGGTGACAAAAGAAGAAATTGCTCAAAACGAGCAATTTCTCCTTTTTCCACAATGTTTTCCACTTTTAGACATAGGTTAGCCATTCATTTATAGAGAGTGTCTATTTGTTGACTAAATATGTTCAAAGTCGACTGCTTCAGGATTGTTGTATGAGGGAAGGGGTTAAAATAGTGAGTTGATCATGATATAGTCCAATTCAACAGATTAACTTGTTAAAATGTATTTGTTTTGTCATGATAATTGAAATGATCTTTGACATGGAATGGATTTATTAATCCCAATTCTTTACATTTTAATGCATGAAAATAAGTTGGTGTTTTGAATTTTTAATGAACTTGATCATGTTTAAACATGCAATAAATCATATTTTAAGTCTTAACTTTGATTTTAGTAGGTGTTTTATCAAATGTGAAGGCAGATTGGATATTGGTTTTGGGTTGTCCATCCATATATGTCTATCCATTTGTAGCCATATTTATTAGGCCCTGATGGAGTTTTCATTGATTGATTGATTGATAGGTGTTTGATGCGCTAATCACAGTGACCTATGCCAATCATTTGAAAGAATTAATGGTCACACGTTGAGTTAGAACCCATTTGGCCTAGATTGATGGCCGCCGTTGCAACGCTGGCTGTCAATCCAGAGGTTATGAGTTGTTGAAAATGGCCCTAAATCCAAATCAAGGCAGAGCTGTCAAGACTCGACATCGATTTGATTAAAATTTGATTGCCTTGAGAACATAAATATGGACATAACACTAAAATAATTCATTGTTTTCTTTGATTTTGCTCTTTCCTTTATAAACATGGTATCATCCCCTGAGGCCAATTTGTTAGCGTCGGGGATTTAGAACCAAGTGTTCAATACAACTTACTTCCTTCCCATAAAGGCTATTTAGTACATATGTTGATATTGCTCATTTCCTTATAAGGAATCCGCCGTGGCCGAGTTGTTAGCGTCGGGGATTTGGAACCGGTTGTCCTGCGTTCAATTCCAAGTATAAGCGCGGCGGTCATGGTGGAATGACCTTGGGCAATGTACATTTCCTTACCTTGTTCTGGCTTGTTTACTCAGGGATAATGAATAAGTGAACAGTCGCCATGATATAGCTTAAATAATGTTGAATATTGGATACAACCACATGAAAACTTTAACAATAAAAAGAAACTCATTCCTTTTTTTTCCACAATGTAATAAGTGTTTAATATCAGCTTATATTGCCTTTTTTGATAAATGAATAATTTTAATATTACACTTGGATTAACTCCACGAGCTCCTGAAGTCATATCGGTTTCACCATGCACTGAGGTTACAAAGCAATTCAATTCCACATCTGTATGAGTTTTAAGTTTAGCTTACTATGTTAGCCCTTTACCACTCGCAGACAATTATGGCAAAGTTGTCATTTCTGATGAGTATACTATCATTTATTGAGTTTTCATATACACGTATGGCTATTTTTTTTTTTTAAATCGCCTGCTGCAGAGTTGTTATATGCGGGAAAGGCTTAACTTGCTTCTTTAGATATACATGCATATCGAATGATATCAAATTAAGAACTAAAAGGGTTATAACATCTGTAAGGGAAGGTATTGCCTCGAACTTTTTCTGTTGTCGTAAGATGTCCTTGAAAGCTCGACCAGTGTAGTAGATAAGGGGGATAAGTAACTAAACATGTATACTAAAATATCACCAGTCCCAATATTTGTAGCAAGTAATACTCAAACAACTATTGAAGAAATGACAATAACAAAGATATTTTCTGGAAGCTTAATCCTTCTTCTATTGTCATAGATAAAACTAATTGAATACATTACACACTTTGATAATCTGTATTCTTATTAATAATGTAAGTCTATTAATCTTTGGAACAAACATTTTAAAAATAAGAAAATCGCAATACCTGTGTCTTTTAAACCAGTCATTATTTAGATTTCAAAGACATTCCAGTTATTCAATGTATCTGTTACTTTAGTTGAATTTTTAAGCTTTTAGAATATGTATGTTTTGTGTATGTGCCAACTATGACATATGTTATATTTGCTACTAAATATGAACATTTTGACAATTTCATTTCTCCATGTGATATTTTAACCAGATAACAGGTGTACAGCTTGGGTTGCTTATCTCTCTTGTCTACGTTCCTTGCTCGATCAACAAAATAAATAACGCGAAACTACATTTTCAAGTTTTGGCTGCAATATTGCATGGGCGAAAAACTGAAATCTGGATTATCATTAGTAGGTGTACACGACCTACAATGACAACTGTGAATAAATAATGAACTTACTTTATATGGCGTTTATTCAATTTAAATCATTAAACAAAGTCTATTGTCCCTCTTCTATTCTATGTATTTTTTTTAAATCTGCAAGGCCGATTATAAAACCTACACTTAAGGATGTACTGAACTGAAAAGTTGATTTTTCATAATATTTAACTTTTGTTTTCACGCAAATTGCCAATATTTGAAAGATGATATGCTTATTGTTTGTCTTCTTGTGGTTTAAATCTCATTCTATAGTTATTTTATCCATATCTTTGGAAGTTCATTTGATACGTTGTAATTGAACCTAAAAAATAGACGCTATTTTTCCCTAATGAGAACCCATATTTGTCAGGTGTAAGAATAGAAAAGTTCAGAACTTTGAAAAACATATTTATAATATTTAACTTTTTCTGAAACTTCTTGAGGTTATTGCAATTACTATCATCTATCAAAATTTTAAAAGAAAAGTATATGGCATTGAGCAATTTTTTCAGTTGTTATTGTCTGAATTGCTAAAAAATGTTAAATTGTGTGGGTTTTTTTTAAACATATCTTCAATTGTCATAAAATTTTACAATATATTTTTTCTACTTATTTTCAAAACAATATGATACTGTACAAGTTCTAGATTAAAATTGATATACATGGACTTTAATATGTTCTTTTTACCCAGTTATATTACATAATCAAACATTGTGACTGGACAGCGCTTGCTTGGAAGGCTCACGAAAAAATTCAGTCCTTTTATCTAAAACAAATTTAATCCACTTTTTTTTTAAATTTTGAAGCATTATAAAAAGGTATAATAACTAAACAGGTTTTAATTGATAACATAATCAAAAGATTTAATAACAATGTAACATTTTTTTTTTTTTTTTTTTAAATATCCACATCTCAGTTCAGTACATCCTTAAGTCGTTTGCATTTTTATGTTCAATTACGTTTCTGATATAGGTATCAAATACTCGATGCGTTTAAACAGAAAAGTATAGAGATAATTCAAGTGTACCCCCGACGGATGAATTGCACTATTCTTTGTGTATACACGTTGATGTCATTGCTACACTCAAATGGCTCTACGGCATCTAAATTGGTTTTGATATTCTCCAATAAGTCGGCCTGTATGCTGTGCGTCCCAATATCGAACTGTAAGAGAAGATATATGTAACCCATATAAGTAGGATCTGACATGAGTCGTCATTTCATATAAAGTTTTATTAAACGAGTTCAAGAAAGTTGTTAATTAAGCGAGCCTCTGGCGAGCTTTAATAACAGACTTCCTGGATGAGTTTAATAAAACTTTATGAAATGACAACGAATGTCGGATTCTTCTTATCACATGAAAAAACACAAAAAGAAAATCTGGTTTTCGCTGTCAGAAAATAGTCGCAACATGTAATAAACTGTTAACTAATCACAGATATATATATTTTTTTATGACCGATAATGGTCCCTCGCCCATCTATCGAGACGTTTGTGTTTACCGGATACACGTTCTCAGCCATTTTGGAAACATTCGCGGATGAATACAAACATAGTGATTCGGTCATGTTATATTACACGTGCGATATATATAAAAATATCTAATGGGTATATTAGATCGGATACAAACATTGTCATGTGATAAACCCATATAAGTCCATTGTACATGTAAACGTTTTGAACGAACGGACAGCTGGGTCACTCAATCTGCTCATATAAGTACAGTCGAACCTGTAAAAAGACCACCCCTAGGGGAATAAACAATATGAGCCGTCCCGCGAGAAAACCAACATTATGGACTTTGCGTAAAGTATCGACCCGGATCAGCCTAAGCATGCCGCGAAGGTTTACCCGGATATACAATTATCGCCTCCTGTGGATTTTTGTTTCAGGAATCATTCTTCTACAACCCTGCCACGGAATGTGTCGGCCCGGATCAGTCTGCGTAGGCTGATTTCGGTCGATACATTACGCAGAGGCCATACTGTTGGTTTTCTCGCGGGACTGCTCATATTGTCTTTGTTCACAAGTACAGGGTCGTTTATGTAGAACATGAGAAATTTGGAATCTTAAAATGTGGTTGCTATAGACAAAGAATCGTTATTCCTAGGTGGTCTTTATTACAGGTTTGACTGTACATGTAAACGTTTTGAAAGAACTGATAGCTAGGGTGTATTAAGATTGACATAAAACGTCAAACACTCTAGGAGACTGTCAAAGCAATAGACACATCTGATAAATGATGGAAGTTTGCTCTTGCAAAGCATGCGAGTTATTAGGTATAAATAAGAAGGATTGACTCCAGTCATGGGGAATCTTGGCTTCTAGCTAGAGGTCAGTACTCCCAGTACGGAGTCAACAAGGCCAAACGTTTACACTATGTACATTATAATTAATCTGAATCCAGCAGTACCCGGCATTGACTGTGTGCTAGTTAAAGCTGTAATTTGATTGGAATTCGTTAATTCAGCTATCAATATCCTAATAGCTTTCGTAAAAGGTCAATCTGAATGCATCCGAGATGTGTCAAATGTTACAAGTAAGAACAAATATGGCAAAATTATAACGAAATGTTTCTGAATGTATGGTGTTTCCAGACATTTCGGCAATCTGCATTATTCGAGAAGGATACATTTATTTCAGCGAAAATACTAACCGTTTGGTAGATCCAGATTAGCCTGTCAAATCTGGCCCTGCACTGGTCAACACTAAGTCATAGAAGGTTTCAAGAATCAACTGTAAGGTAGGTTTAATTTAGATTCTTTTTCCACAAGTGTAATATATATGCTAACGTTGCTTGTAGCAGAGCATCGCTCATTTGCTATTTTGTTTGATTTTACTGCGTTCAACAGTATCTCAATATGGCGTTTCCTTGGTATATAATTAGTAGAGCTTGCGTGTTTTTTCCTGATATAAGGGCATATGCTATAATGTAAAGGTAAGAAGCCATTACTACCATTTCTGAAACACAAATAATAATCTTTTAAAGGTGCTGAACGCTTGATTATAGATAGTTTAGTTAAAATTTTAAAACTATTTAAAATTTGTCTTGAAATGTTAGAATCATAGTTCTGGATCAAATAAGAGTAATAATTTCCCTTTCCAGTACAATAAACATCTAAATATAGATCGTTTATGCTTCAAATTTATTGTGTAAACATACCCAATAAGCCAAATTGTATACATGTTCATGTCTTTTAATTGACTGGTTTTTAGCTCGACTATTCGAAGAATATGAGAGCTATACAACTGACCCTGGCGTCGGGGTCCACGTCACACATTGGTTAAGGTTTTGCATGCAAGTACTTAAATACTACATGTATTGCATTGAAACTTTCTACAACCCTACCAAACTATCACACATATGTAGAGTATTAAGTTAGATAACATTTTATGCAAGTTATGGCCCTCTTTTACTTAGAAATTCTGGTTAAAGTTTTGCGTGCAACTAAATTAAGAGTCCATATCTCAGTACTTGCTTCATGCATTGCATTTAATCTTTACACAACCCTACCAAACCATAACACTTATGTCGATTATTAAGTTAGATAACTCTATCCTGCAAGTTATGGCCCTTTTTCTACTTAAAATTATGGTTAAAGTTTTGCGTGCAACTAAATTAAGAGTCCATATCTCAGTATTTACTTGATACATTGCATTAAAACTTTCTACAACCCTACCCAACTATCACAGCTGTGTAGATTATTAAGTTAGACAACTCTATCTTGCATTTTGTGCAAATTATGGCCCTTTTTAGCTCGACTTTTCGAAGAAAAGGCTAGCCATACTACTCGCGTCGGCGTTGGTGTCACACCTTGGTTAAGGTTTTTGTTCCAATTCACTTTTTTGTCAAAACCATTACAGATATTGCTTTGAAACTTACAACACTTTTTCACCATCATTACCTCCATCAACAAAACAAGAGTACATAACTGTGTCAAGGTTTTTAAGAATAATGGCCCTTTTTCGACTTAGAATTTTAGTTAAGTTGTTTGTACCAATTCCATTTTCTGTCAAAACCATTTCAGTTATTACTTTGAAACTTACAACACTTATTCACCATCATAACCTCCATCAACAGACAAGAGTACATAACTCTGACAAGGTTTTTGTCAGAATTATGGCCCTTTTTGACATAGACTTTTGGTTAAGTTTTTGTAGCAATTCACTTTTTTGTCAAAATCATTACAGATATTACTTAAAACACTTATTCACCATCATTACCTCCATCAACAGACAAGAGAACATAACTATGTCCATGTTTTTGTAAGAATTATGGCCATTTTTCGACTTAGAATTTTGGTTAAGTTTTTCGTACCACCCCACTTGTTTGCAAAACTAATTAGAGATACATGTATATAGCTTATACACTAACAATACTATTTTACCATCATTACCTCCATCGACAGACAAGAGAACATAACTCTGTCAAGGTTTTTGTAAGAGTTATAGCCCTTTTTCGACTTAGAATGTTGGTTCAGTGTTTTGTACCAATTCACTTTTTGTCAAAACCATAACAGATATTGCTTTGAAACTTACCACACTTATTCACCATCATTACCTCCATCAACAGACAAGAGTACATAATTCTGTCAAGTTTCTTTAAAGAATTATGGCCCTTTTTCGACTTAGAATGTTGGTTTAAGTTTTTCGTACCACCCCAGTTTTTTTCAAAACCATTAGAGATATAACTTACACACTTACAATACTTATTTACCATCATTACCTCTATCCACAGACAAGAGTACATGACTCTGTCAAGATTTCTTTTTAAATAATCATGGCCCTCTTTCGATTTAGAATTTTGGTTGAGTTATTCATACCAAATCAATTTCTTTTCAAAACAATTAGAGATTGATTTTTACCATCAATACCTCGACCAACAAGAATTGGGACCCTTTAACGACTTATAAAGTACTTTGCTTATACATAGTATGATGAAGTAATTCCTAATGTTTTCTGTACCACCCAAAATAGTTTTATTGGCTCGACTTTTGAAAGAACGAGAGCTATTGTCATGACCCCGGCGTCGGCGGCGATGGTGGCGGCGTGGTCGTCCGGTTAAGGTTTTTTGTTGAGCTCAGCTTTTTTTCCTTCTGTTTTCTCCCTATCAGTCGAGCGTCTGTACCGTACGCGGTGCTTTTGTTTTATTGGCAAGCACGTAAAAGTCGAGCATGCTGTCCTCTGACAGCTCTTGTTTTATTTAGAAATTCTGGTTAAAGTTTTGCGTGCAACTAAATTAAGATTCCATATCTTAGTATTTTCTTCATGCATTGCATTGAAACTTTATACAACACTACCCAACTATCACACCTATGTATAGTTTCAAGTGAGATAACTCTATCCTGCATTTTATGTAAGTTGTGGCTCTTTCTTTACTTAGAAATTCTTGTTAAAGTTTCGCGTGCAACTAAATTAAGAGTCCATATCTCAGTATTTACTTTGGCTTCGAAAGAATGTTGTGTAAGTACTGGTGTGGGAAAGCCAGGAAAACATGGGTAGGTGCACTGACCGCCGTGATATGACCAAAGCTGTTGAAAGCGGCGTTAAACTCCAAACAAACCAAAACTCAGTATTTACTTGATGCATTGCATTGAAACTTTATACAACCCTACCCAACTATCACGATTATGAAGATGATCAATTAAGATAACTATTCTGAGTTTTATGCAAGTTATGGCCCTTTTTTTACTTAGAAATTCTAGTTAAAGTTTTGCATGCAACTTCATTAAGAGTCGATATCCTAATATTTACTTCATGCATTGCTTTGAAACTTGATATAACCCATCCCAACTATCACACCTATGTTGATTTTTAAGTTAAATAACTCTATCCTGCATTTTATGCAATTGATGGCCCTTTCTTTAACTAGAAACTTGGTTAAAGTTTTTCATGCAACTACATTAAGAGTCGATATCCTAGTATTTACTTCATACATTGCTTTGAAACTTGATACAACCCTTCCCAACTATCACACCTATGTTGATTTTTAAGTTAAATAACTCTATCCTGCATTTTATAAATGAAATCCATCGAAGTGGCCGCGTAACGTAGCGGTTAGCATGTTCGGCCGTGAAACGGGAGACTTGAGTTCGATTCCCGCTCTGGGCAGATAATTTATTTTGTAAGAAAAATATAATATATTTTGTCTTATAAATTGCCGATATCAGTGGTGCAATTGTCATTTAACACCGCTGCAATAAACTCTTTCAAAATGTTGGGATTTAAAATGAATTCGAAAGCAATTCATTTAAAACTATTCACCTATGCGTTGTGAAACACTAAGAAATTATTAAATCGTGTGTATGATGTTTTACGTCGCTTTTAACAATATTTCAGTCATTGCACGCTGAAAAAAATGCAGATAACACAGGATTTTATTTCTGCTTTGAAAGTAAAATTGGACTCTCAATATAATTATCATTGTTAGGTTATTGTGATTTTGATATGAAATGTATATGTGTTAATTGCATTAAAAAAAGACACGGCTAAAAATCCATTGTAAACCAGGAGGTGTGCTAAGCAGAAACTATCCAGATAGCAGATGCGCATGTGTATTCCAACTTTTAGTATATCGATAGACCATCATACTGTGTTTACAGTGTTTTGCTTTACTCCTTTATCATTTAATATATGGATATAAAGTGCTAACTAACAAATTGCTAGTGTAAAGTGTTCAAGTTAGACTTTTGGGATCGGTAAATCCATGTCCAAATGTTATCTGCAGTTAGCCCCTTGCTGTGAGCACTTTCAGTGCTTTGATTTAAATCATTGCCAAAATAGTTATATATATATATGGGCCGCTGCATGAGAAAAACGGTGATAGTGACATAGGAAAAGAAATGATGTAATCATCACTACAAAGTTTGACGTCATTTGTGTGTGATTTACGCTGAAGTAAAATTACATGTTTACACAGAGTTTGAATTGGTTTATAAACATCATGTTCATCGAGGGATGAAATGAAGAGCGACATATAATATTATTATACCTCTCTTTTATTTACAACGTTAAACTCCCATAGACCAGCGTAGGACAATTGTGCATATCAATACCGATGTAAACACGTGATCAATAGGACAGCGAAAAAGAGAACAACAACAACCGTAGAAGACATTTTAGACTGTCATTTTGTAAAACAACAACAACCGTAGAAGACATTTTAGACTGTCTCGGTATAATAAAATAAATATCAATATGCCAGTGTGCGTGATATTCATATTGTCAACACTCGAAACAAAATGTCACGACTCGGCTGCGCCTCGCGTGACATTCTGTTTCTCGGTTGACAATATGAATATCACGCACACTGGCATATGATATTTATATAATATTGTTACAAGCCGGTTAATCTGCCCCATTTATTGGAAGAATTTATTATTAATTCAAACATCCAACAAACACGAGCGTGTAAGATAACTATAATTGTTCGTGATTTGTGAATATTCCCCCTTTCAATGATCCAGTTATGCTTAAGAGTTCAAAATATGTTTCTGAGGTTGACTTATAATATTTACCATTGACACATACTCATTTCCATTCTTTTATTTTTTATTTTGAATATGTGAAATTTGTGTGTATACCTATTCATTGCCATCAACTTTCAATTTAAATACCTACTGAATATATTTTAACGCTGCTATGATTCTAAAACAAGACTATGAAAAAAGTTTATCTGCATCTGCGAAAAGTAAATTGATTGATATAAAGCCCTCAATAAGGTTTTGAACTTATAGTCAAAGAAAAACATAAGTCTATGAAATAAAACCGTGTGAATCGGTTGAAATTGCGGATACAAAACACATTGTTTTGTGTCATTATTATTCAATAATAGATGTATAACTGAGCGTTGCTTAACGAAAACAAACCTTCACTAAACCTTAAAGAAGCAGATCAGCTTATAAATCCATACAATTTAATCCGCATCTAGGTGTATAGGTAATAGAATCCTTCGGTATATTTTGGACAAACAGTATATACCTGACTCATGTGTGATGTATAATACACTTGTCGAAAATATCCTAGACAGTAGAAAACAGCTCAATCTATTATGTTCACAACATACCGACTTCAGTTAAACAGTGATTTAAGCACTATATTGCATTATGGAGAGATTGATCATGAAATAATTTCTTAACCCTTTCCCTCATATAGACGCTTTATGACGCATCTGCAGAAGGCGTTTTGAAAACAAAGTGACAAAAGAAGAAATTGCACAAAACGTGCAATTTCTCCTTTTGCCACAATGTTTTCCACTTTTTGTCATAGATTATCCATTCAATTATGGAGATTTTCTATGTTTTGACAAAATACGTTCAAAGACGTCTGCTGCAGAATTGTCGTATGAGGGGAAAGGCTAACGGGTAATGGACTTGCAGGAGGCTGACCTGGAAATATGTTTGTTTCATTCTGCATGAACTACACCAATTTGCACTTATAATAGAAGATATATAATCTATTTAAGATGCGTGTTTCATTCGTGAAAGCCGTAAACAATCTGGTTTCAATTTTCGTTAACTTACATACATGTACATGGATTATGTATAAAGGGAAAATACATACGGTGCAATACATTAAAAGCCAATTTAACACATTTTCAGAGGCAGAGGATTTACATGCATCACTCAGCAGCTGCATAACCAGTAACAGTAGTTAAAGTTTGAAAAAATGTCATTTGATACCTATACTATATAAACGATACTGCTATATCAGTCGCTATCTATGTTTTGACATGGATTAAGATCATGGGGAAATGGATCATATATCAACATTTTGTGTATGAAATGTCAAGAAGGATCTCGGAATCACTGTTTATGTTGTAATCTACTGATCTCCTGACGCAACAATGATTCTAGATATTGTTTAAATCATGGGGAAAACGCAGTTTGATGGAAGAATATTGACCAGTTGTTAGGTTTATGCTGTATCCTGTGATTCATGTTGGATAGTTGTACTTTCAACGATACTTCTGTTAATACAGTGATAACATGTAGTTTTTACTATGAGTTTTTTCTAGCAATATTCAACCCATTATTCATTCTAGGCAACTGACAGTCTGTAAATGTTGGATAGTTGTACTTTCAACGATACTTCTGTTAATACAGTGATAACATGTAGTTTTTACTATGAGTTTTTTCTAGCAATATTCAACCCATTATTCATTCTAGGCAACTGACAGTCTGTAAATGTAAAGGTCATTTTTTTGTTCAATGTAATGCCGCCATGCAGCGGTGGTGTACACTATTTACATGAGCCAACATAATGAAAGATCGACTTGGTGGTTGTTATTTATTCTGCATCCAAATCAAGATGCTACATGTCATATGGAGTTATGCTATATTATATATATATATGGTAATCTCTTCTTCATGAACGTGTGACTAATGAAATCCTGATAAGCTTATGCATATGCTCAGTCTGGTCAGGATCGCTCTTGTCCATGCAGATTTACATTATTCCTGAGAGTATGTTTAAAAGAAATGTTAAAAGCCAACTTAAGTATGAAATATAAATGAAATCGGTATTGATTGAAAACCTATGAAGACTTGTGTCGTTATCTAATTGTCCAAGCTGTCATGAATGCAGAATATTCGAAGATCTGAATGATTGATTTGACAAAAAC
Organism: Serripes groenlandicus; assembly: GCA_031761405.1. NCBI lineage: Eukaryota > Metazoa > Mollusca > Bivalvia > Cardiida > Cardiidae > Serripes > Serripes groenlandicus. The sequence continues at coordinate 55,229,106 of JASEVX010000003.1, forward strand.
ACACCTGAACATGTTGTTATCTATTTATCCCAGCTGCCATGAAAACAGAATATTGCAGATCTGAATGATTGATTTGACTAAAACACAACTGAACATGTTGTTATCTATTTATATATTTATGATTGCATCCTGCTATTTGTTTTATCATATATATGAATGGTCAATGCACACTATGTAAACATGATAAGCTTAAAGGTCTTTACCAATTCAGGAGATCCAACCTTAGGGCCGATCTCATTCACTACAAAATCAAACGTAACAAATTTACGGCGCTATGTAAACAGTGTAAACAAATTTATTGTAAAAGTAAGAGAACTGAACTTATTGATTCCAGAAATGACAATAAGAAATACTGGTCAATGCTGAAAAATTGTAATAAAGTTTAATATATCCCTAACTATTCTATTCCCAACACTGACTGATTTCAATTCATTTCAATTTACTTTTGAATACTGATGTACTGGATAGTACAAGTAATGGTACCAACGTTTCTGTCTTGGATAATATCACATCAAATAACGATAGCTTATCTTTGAAACAGCCAATCACTGACGATGAGATAATTTTGAGCATTACTCATACATGTACAAAGGAATCCGCTGTGGTCGAGTGGTTAGCGTCGGGCATTTCGAAACCGAGTGTCCCGGGTTCGATCCCCAGTCGCGGCACTACGGTCATGGTGGAGTGCCTTTGGGCAAGGCCCATTTTCTAGCATAGTACTGTTTTTTTTTACCCAGGGATCATGAATAAGTGAACTGTCGCCGTGATATAACTGAAATAATGTTGAAAGCGGCGTAAAACCCCAATAAATAAATAAATAAATACATGTACAAAACAACCAAGCACAGGGTCCAGACAAATGCAAATTTGTATATACACTGCCTTATCTTAATAAGTTGTTCATTAATATTTTTGAATCCGGTAATTTCCCCACCTGTTCACAAGAAAGGAAAAGTAACAGTATACAGCTATTTACTCCTCTTGAGGTCAATAGTGAAAAACTATTCTTCCAAGTGAATGACTATTTCGGGTCAATAGTCATTTGCGAGGAAGAATAGTTTTTCACCATTGAACTCAAAGGGAGTAAATAGCTGTTTTATTATATATCTTCATGAAAAACGCATAATTTAATTAGTTTATTTATAACATTGCTGTCATAATTTTAATTGGGTAAATGTATGTAACATAAATGTAGATTCTAACATAAACACAGGATTATTATTGTTAATGCAGCAAGAATGCAGTATACTGTTACATGACACGCGCGTTAAAATGCTGGTTATGCACGTGCATGACGTCATTTCAAACAATAACGTCATAACAGATGAACTATTGACTCGAAAATGGACTATAGTGCTATATTAACATTCGCCTGGTATTTTTTATAAGTCAAACTTGACGTTCATTTTGCATGAACCGGTCGACCTTTCATGACCTCTGTAGGGAAAATGACGTTATTGTTTATTTCAATAACGCGACGTAATTTAACCAATGATATACGACGTTACAAATATCAGCTATTCATTTAAACAAACGTATGCTGACGGTAACATATCTTCATTGTTATTAAAGATGTGTTTGCAAACACTTTTAGGTCGAATAAAATAAAGTAATGAAAAAAAGAAATTGTAAATATAAGGAATGACTCTTATTTTTCGTGCGTTCATGCAGTATGAACGCTCGGCCGCCATTTTGCAAATTTCCCAAGAAGCGCTAGCGCGCTTCATGGATTTGCAAAATGGCGGCCGAGCGTTCATACTGCATGAACGGACGAAAAAAAAGAGTCATTCCTTAAATGACCTGAATTTTAGAATAAAAGCGAAAAGGAGTCAAATAGTCATTTTTTATTGAATCGCACGTGACTGTTTCTCGTCCAATCGAATACTTTGATTCATAGTAGGTATATAATAAATACTAATAATTATCGAGGTATATCCTTAATTGATACTCTGTGTAAAGTGTTTATACATATTTTATATAGAAGGTTAACCTTACGGTGTGAAGAGTATAACATTATTGATGAATCGCATGCTGGGTTTAAATCGGGATAACTACGGATACATAGAGGAAGATTTTACCGTTTATTCATTGACTTTGCAAAAGCATTCGATAGTATTCAACATAGGAAACTGTGGGATGCTTTTGCAAGAAACAATATCAAGGGACTTTTTTCCAATGTTTTTCAATCAATGTACTCACAACTTAAGTCATGTGTAAAAGTTAGTGATAAACTTACGAGCTATTTTAGTTGTAAAACGTGTACACGACAAGGATGTATTAGTAGTACGATATTTTGTTTTCTTTTTATCAATGACCTTATTTTGTTGCTCAGATCCAAATGTGAGCGTGGTGTTTTTGTCTTTGAAGATGTTGAAGAGTTATACGCACTAATGTTTGCAGACGAAGTTGCAACTTTTTCCGATACTGTCCGTGCACTACAAAGGCAAATCGATATCATCGATCAATTTTGTACATCCATACATATGATTCTTAATCTAGATACATCTAAAGTCGCTGTCTTCCATAATGGTGGAATACAGACTGAAAAATGGTACTATAGAGGAAAACAAATGGAGACTATACCTTTCTATAATTATCTGGGTCTTTATATCACTTCTACATTTTCCTGGACAACATCATTAGAAACATTGTCACAACAAGCGATGAAATTATTCTGTTAGGTATTTCGATTTCAGCATCTGTATGGAAGTCTAGATCCATTAGATGCTTTTAAATTGTTTGATACGACTGTTTATCCTATTCTATGCTACGGCTCTCAACTTTGAGGTTATAAGTATTCTGATCAAGTTGAAAGAATTCATATACAATGTTGTAAGCAGTATTGTAATCTAGCAAGAAAAATATCGGAACCATTTCTTTTAGGAGAATGTGGACGTCTACGTATTTGTGCATTTTACATTTCTAATTGTATTAAATACTGGCTTAACGTAACTCGCATAGAAAACCATAGGTACCCGAAGCACTGCTACTCGATGTTGAAACGTCTCGACAGACAGGCAGGTGGAAATTCATGGGCAACCGGTATAAAACATCTCCTGTTTATGCATGGCTTTGGGTATGTATGGATTTCACAAGACATAGGTAACGATGCTCTTTTTATTAAGCATTTTAAACAACGGTTTCAAGACTGCTACTTACAAAAAATGGCATATGGATAAAAACAATGCGGGAAGAGGACAACATTACAAATATTTCGAATTACTATTACTGAAACCCAGAGCTATATTCAAATTCATATTTACCTTTTATCTTACGCAGGATATATAGTTAACTTTAGATGCTCTAACCATGACCTTGTGATAGAGAGAGGTAGACACCTATCGATTCCAAAAAATGACTTTTTTTGCCCTTCGATTTTGATTTTGATTACTTCAGAAATATTCGAATGTATCCTGTGCTTTACTAGTCGTTTTATCATCTGTCATTAATTGGAGACATCGGTCAGTTATCTTCCTTTAATACTCTCTACATCTAGCTAGGTCCTATCATTTGGTTTCCTCTGTTTTTATCATGGGTTTCTTTGCACTGGATGGTGCACTTATAATTGCATTTTCTTGGCCAACTGTTATTAGATTGATTAGTAATTCCACATTTGTTTTCTTTAAACACTGATTTGTAAAATTTCTCTTTTGAATCATCACTTTAATTAACACTTTTTATGATTAATGTGTACAGAGTAATTGCAATATCTCATTGCGAAATAGCGGTAAAGACAAAGGATCCCAACTAAAAGGACCTACCAACTATTTGGTCTTCCTTGGTCTTTATCTGACAAGGGAGATAATATAATTATCATTAATGTCCCTCATTGGTCAACCGAAGTCTAAACACTCTGTTCAAAATTTCCATAGCATTTACCAAACCGACTCGATCAACGCTATTATGCCGATTACATCATTGCCAGCTATCACAACGATAAAATAACCCATATATATAATTATTATTATATTAATTTGAGTCTAAATAGTATGCAGCTTACCTCTTTAGCACTTTAATCTATCAAAATTCAATTCACAACGACACACAAAATTAAAACCTTCAACAAATTTGTTTACGGTTAAATAAACTAAACGAAATCGGTAAAGAAAATTAAACGAAGTATCGCCCAAACTTGTGTGAATAAGATATATAACCATTTCGTTAAATATCCATTCCGTTAAGAATACATTTCGTTAAATATCCATTTCGGTTAAATAAATTCGACGATTAATGTAGTCGAAGCCTCTAAGAGATGGATCAAAAAGGGATTAATATACATAACAGCGTCAGTAAGACCTTATGTGTTTTCTTTGTACGATAGATAAATGGTCAAATGTTGTTCCATATGTGTATTTTGGTGTGACAAATAATGCGTACGCCAGATTCGACTCTTAAAGCGTCGCCAAAATTTCCGACCAGATTCATGGACGGAAATTTGCGATGTGAATTTAGCACGTTATGGGAAGACCTCGCGTATGCAGGATAATATCAAAATGAGAAATGATGCCTTTTTTTTGAAGGACTTTAGTGCTTTACTAACCTGCCTAAATGCTGAGAACACGGCCTTCATTGGAGGATATTTATTACTTATGAATGAAAATGTAGTTCCATGCAAGATAGCTGCACCTGCTGTTGTTGCATTTTTGCATCTACATTTAAGACGACGACGGTAGTTCCACTCACACGGTAGTAAATAGGCTTGTTCTGAAATAAACAAACTAAAAGTGCAAATTGCTCCCGTACCTTTGAGGAAGACCGTCTACGTGATGTAGTGATTATAACGTCTTCAGTATAGGGTGGACACCCGGGTTCTATCCACGATCGGTTCATAACATAACACTTTGAACAAACCCTTCTTGGTGACCAGGATTGCAGGAATAGCATTACGACTGTCATGTTAGGATAAATATAACGAGAGGTAATGGTCATGTAACCAGGAAACGCCGTTAAGTAACTGAAATACTGTTGAAATTAGCTTAAATCGCCATACTAACAAACAAACACTTGAAGGAACGATAATTTTCAGAAATGATGTATTGCCGATTTCTTAAGAAATTAAAAAGAAGGGCTAACTTTAAGGAATCAATTGTTTTCTCCCAAAAATGTTCTAATCTTAATTGTCACGTGAGGTGAAAATAGGCCTCTTTTTATCTGCGACCCATGAGTCAAATCACCCCACCCCAATAGCTTAATGGTTAAGGCATCCGCTTCGGGTTCAGGAAGTCGAAGGTTCGAATCCCCGTGGGCTCAATTCTGATACGGGCCGTTGGTTAACCGTAAGTTAGTTAAATGATGGTACCGAAATCCTGGCCAAAAAATTGGACTTTGGAAGTAAACATGTATTCATGACAAAGGTGTCTCGTAAGTTAGAAATGGCTGGCCCTTTCAATAGGGGTGACACTATCATAAACAGAACACATTTATTCTATTTATACACAACATCGTTTGTTGTCAATGTTCAGTTTCATTTAGAATAGGTTGGGCTGTAATAGGATCATCAATATAGATATTTCATTTGAATGGATTCAAAATGGCATACAGAAACTGGAGAAAAACATTTCAAAGTAAGATAAAATTTCAAAGGTAAGAATCATTTTTTATATTTTCAAATATCATAATTTGACTCCATAAAAACGATATGTTGCGGGTACTCAAACTAATTACCTGACTGAGACGATTCTTTTGAGTACCCACACTATAGGATTTGGTTGAGTAATAAGAGAGACAGTGTGGGGAAAAGACCAGTAATAGCCCTTTGATTCGAACGAAAAAAAGCACTTACCTGGATTTGTATTCAAGTATCTATTACAAATGTCCTGATCATCGGTTCTCTGCACGAGTCCTTGTTTAAACCCGATCATTGTTTCCATTACGGACGATGCCCATGTATTGTTCCGAAGTCGAGTTAAGTTCAACAGCAAGAGCCCCGCATTTATACCTGATAAATGATTGTAAACGTCTATTAACTTACTAACTAAAGCATGGCAAAACGCTAAACAAGGGGTATTTTGTTTGTCATAAAATCATTATTTGACATTTACAATTAGAAGAACATCTGAACAGGTGTAACGGTCAGAAGTTGACATGTTGTTTGGCATCGATTGATTGATTGGCGTTTTAACGCCGCTTTAAACAATGTTTAAGTCATATCACGGCGGCCAGTTCACCAACTCACATGTTTTCTGGCTTTCCCACATCAGTACTTCTACACAACAGACTTTCCAAGCAACTGGCTGCTTTTTCCACATGGACTGTTATTTCATTAGTGGAAGACGAATGACGCTTGTTATGTGATCTTTGTGAAACGTTGCCAAGAATGTAGGCCGAGCTTGGGTTTGAACCCACAACCTTTGTATTTCAAGCCTGCGTCGCTACGGACTGAGCTAAGTACTGGGATTCAGCTGTTTGACATCGAGAAGCAGCGGAAGTGCAGACCAAACTTAATTTGAGTGCTTAGTTGTAACCGAAACATGGTGTCCCCTTTTTAATCATAACTGTCTGGCCTTCAATTGGAATATCAAATCGGGCTTTAAAAAACAGACAATAGTTAGGCCGATCTTAAGCCCACCTGTGATCAAAGACCATATTGTTGTGTTCCCATTGTTGGTCTTTTAACACAGGTTTCACTGTACTTCGTTTTAACTAAGATATAGTGTCCTCTTGTTGCTCATACCTTTCGGTCCTACAATTGGTATAGGCAGATCATAAACTGGTACGGCTGCCACGATTTGAGTTGAGTTAAACTTTGTAAAGAAAGACCAGAGTTCTTCTACAGGAGCGAGAAACAACATGTCGATATCCGCATAAATGACCGAGTCCACATTCGTCAGGAGATCCTGGTGATAACAGAAAGTATGACAGATCATTTAGTAGTCGGATTGTTAATTAATTTATCTGTAAATAGCTCTCTGAATAAATATATCATCATTTCTTTAAGTCTACGATTAACACTTTCCAAAATACAAACGCTCTCTGCTGCAGATGCTTATAATGAGCAATCTTTCCTTTTGCCAAAATATATTCAACTCTTTGTTGTTATAAAGCTTTCATTTTATAGAGAGTTTCCCTGGATATTATCATAGAATTCTTCGAGAACTTGAAGGCAGAGTTCGATTCCCTGGTGTCAACAAACCAGCTGTTCTGGTAAATTACTAACGAAATTACTAAAATAATGTTGGTATTTATTCATAATGTGTGTTTCAATAAAATAACGTCACCAGTATAGAAATTTGGATTTTGAACATCCAATTAGTTAAAAAACCAATATCAGTTATATTTGAAGTCAATTTAAAAACTGAAAACGAGTACATTTACAGGCAAATTATCACATATCCCTGTTTTCGATTCTTGATCGAGCAGGTATTATCTCATTTAATTAGTTCATCTAGAAGTATTATTTGTTTTGAAATTTACTTTTCATCCAATCTAAACGTAGGAATATTGTGACTGCACATTGAATCATTTCTAGACACAATGTTTGGATACATGGTATAGCAAAGTTCATACACATTACCTATGGACGGAAAAACATATTATTTTCGTTGGATGTAACCTGCTCAGTTTAGTTATATCAGATTGGATGGTATTTTACGCCTCTTTCAACATTTTCAGTTATATCACAGCGTTGCCTGGGTAAGTAAACGCTACTACTGGTCCATTTATCCTGACACCAGTCAGTCAGTCGTAATGCTAACCCCGCAACCCTGAGCGCAAAGAAGAACAGCAATTACTACCTTTTGAAAGTATTTTGTATGACCCGGCCGGGGATTGAACTCACGACCTCCCGCACCGAGGTGGACGCTCTACCACTACATCGACGAGGCGGTACTTGTTATACCAAATGTGCTTTATATGGAACTACGCTAGGGTGTAGATCGAATTACCCTAAATACATCCGCTGACTTGTGATCTACAGAACTAGTCAGAACAGTCCCTAAAACTTTTGTTTGTATAGAAATTAGTGTATGTATTGAATATATGGCATTGAGTTTAAATGCATTGTGAATGTGTATAGGATGCACTGGAAATGATTGATTTGATCAGTTTTAGTTTTTTGACTTTGTTTGAAAGTGAAAATAGAGAATGCTAAACACCGGTTTGTCTGGGCCCGATTTGGTCCTAAATAACGGTAACCATTTTCGCCTGGTGAGTTCTTTCTTGTATAAAGCTTGACCCCACATTTTCTTTAAAGCTAAGAGGTAACTCTTTTCAATGATATATGGTATTCTACATGAGAAACGTTTAGAAAGTGTGACAATTGAGGACTGAAACTGGTTGATTTACATTGAAACAAAGAAGGAATTTATTTGGTGTATTTTAACCTAAAATAAATATAAGTTTCTTGTCAAAAAATAAGTGTTTAAATCAACTACATATACTCATACGCCACTAACCTTTCGTCTGCAATCTCGGAAAATCTCGTGTTGATTGGCATATACCGATCACTATATATTAGACAGTGTAATATATCGAAAGACAAATAACTTTATAGCCGAGTACGAGTGGAAGAAACCATGCTGACGACCAATGTAGGAGGTGACCAATCTGAAGCTTTGCGCGGCATTGACATTTGCTACTCAAGTTCGGTTTTTGGAAATAATATTGTTTTAAGCGCACCTTCGTAGTATAATACAAAGCAACATATCACTTATATAACATAATATTCCATTAAGGTTATGACCCACTTATGTTTTGTTTAAGGTAGAACGCGCCTCTAAAATAGTATTAGAATTTCCTCACGAAATGTTGTATCACCATACTACAGCATATGCCCAATTATAAGATTCTGTTATTACTTTTTTCGTATCTAAAACAGTTTTGAAACTAAGAAACTTCAAAGTATAACACTGACGTCACTTATTAGACGTCTCTCAAATAACCCTCGTTAAAACAGCAGCTGATAGTTTGTTCAATTTTAGGTTGCTAGATGCGAACTTATATCACGATTTGCATCTTAAGAATACCTTCACGTACATATAATTTTCTTCTTTGTTTCTTACGTTTGAAAAGAATAACGCGTCTATAACGGCACCTTTCAGGAGCGAAAAGCCGTTGCGTTGCGCGTAAGAAAAGGCGCCTTTCTTTAATTTAGAATAAATCTGTAAATTAAATTATATATAATCTATTCATTTATAATTTTATTACAAATCATTTAATATCAAGAAAAGTATACCTTACCGACTTTGTTTTTCACAATACCAATTCATGTTTCCCCTACTCTAGTGCATAATGGAGCGTGAAATGCATTAAAACGACAGGTTTGCCTCAAAAGCTACTCATCAAAGGTCACTTTACTTGAAGAAAGTTACCGAGAAACATCAAGCAAATAGAGAACTCGATCATTTACCAAGATACCGTATTGTGGACATACAACATTTGTGTCCAACATTGTGCAAAAAGCTATCAAAGTTGTGAAAATTATTTAAATATCGTAGATTTTGTAAAGCAAAAAACATTTCGACCTTTTAATTAAGTGTCAATTTCGCTGCCGGCATTGGCACGCTGTGTCTGGTATACAGACATGAACCTGATCGAAAGGAAGGAAGGGGTCCTATACAATTAACATCAAGGCATCCTTTAGCAAGGTAACGCTTTCTTTATTATCTTACTTTTTTTAAGTAAGGATATGTGTGCATATAACCATATAGCACACTACTCTTTATGAGAGAAAAATAATAAATTTCGTTGCACCTGCACTTTCCCGGGAATTGATAATTATATATCGCGGGAGGACATTCCCGAACATCCTTCTCTCAAATGTAATCATGACTGTCTCTCCTGTTTGTTAACTATTTATAACATGCAGCAGATAACTTTTGAAAATATCCTGGCAAAAGGTGAAAAGATGAAACATTTTCTCACAATAGTTTCTCAATATTAAATAATTATACTTTGCTCTTTGAGTTTTTAGCTGCATATTTATTGTATGTGGGAAAGTGATTTGTAAAGAAATCTAAATACATCCTATAAGTAACTCAACGTATTGCCTCGATACATTGCGCCCGGTAAAATGCAGACTAACATATTTTTCAGTTATAGGTATATACCTGCTGTAATAAAGTTTTTACCATCTTTCAGGAATGTTGACCTACTCACACGAATGGTTTCCACCAACAAACTTTTAAAAGAATGGAGCGAATAGATGGAGAGACAAAGGCACGTGAATCTTGTGAAAGGACGTGCGCTCGAAAACACTTTGATGAGATCGGCTACCCCTTCTACATTTCCAGCGGTAGACTATTCATGTTGTTACTATTATTATTATTATTTATTATTATTATTATTATGATTCCGGTCTAACAAAATTTAAAAACAGTCTTGTGTCATTTGCATTAATCCTACTACGGATATGGGCCATGTCCGATATCTGTAACATATTCAGGCGTATTAATGCATTAAACGCATTCTGAAGCAGACGAATATTAAAACATTGCAACAAAAGAATAAATTGCTCATCTTCAACTTTTGCCACAACGTTTTCAATTATATTCAATAATGATGAGACTTACATTTATAGAGAATATCCATATGTTTTACTAATTGTTTTCAAAGTCGTCTGCTGCAGACATTTTGAACTGAACACTTGCATAATTATGTAAAATGTCCTTCACTGTTGGCTCAAAAATGTTTTATTCTAACGGAAATGTGTTTCAAATAAGCAATAGAGCTCCTATTAATTACGTTCTACTTCGTATGTTTTAAGGGATTTCAAAGGAGTGGGGATATTTCATGAATCACTTCTATATCCGTCGTTGAAAAAGTAAATAGGATTTGTCTTGATTAAAGAATAATGTTGTAATAAGATGAAAAGAGGCTGATTTTAACAGATGAAGTTGCCTTTCTGTACGAAACACCGTTCTAAACACAATAGCCTTCCCACCATCTTAAAACGCATTGAAAATCTACACTGCTTAAATCAAAACTGGTACAGAGCCGGCTTGAACTGATTGGGAACACAATGGTCAAATCAAATGTAAGATATGTGTTTAATTAGTGTACATGTACATAGCAAACAGCTATTTGTACATGTGTCTTATAACATAATTGCTGCCATGAGTGCAGGAGAAAAGGTACAAGTTGACTTTTGGGAACTATACAGATCAAAATCAGTGAGTGCATCCGAACAGTTCGATCGGGATTCCCAATGTTCGCATATTACTTACACAAGCTTGTAAGAATAGTTTGCCAACGTGTGTATATTCTGAAAAGACGAAACAGGCGTACAAATTGATCTGAATCCAAACTTTTAAGAAATGCCAACTTGTATATTTCCCCCATGCACTGACGCATATAACGTTTGAAACGTCTCAGTCCGATATTGTTTGATTATAAGGCTGATCGTACATTAAATATCTAACACTTGTACGGTATTTCTGTCATTGATATGGGCCACTCCATGAGAAAACCGGGGATAGTGACGTCGCATAAGAAATGACGTAATCATCACCCAAAGATTGACGTCATTTGTGTGTGTGTACGCGGAAATAAACTCACATGTTTATACATAGTTTGATTTGGTTTATTAACATCATTTTCATCGGCGGATGAAATCAAGAACGACATACTGTTACAAGCCGGTTATTCTGCCCCATTTGTTGCAAGAATTCGTGAATAACTCAAAACATCCAACAAGACGGATGTTTGATGCAAAGCACCAAAGAGAAGCCGCAATGTTTCGTTTCACATGAAGAAATAAGAAAAAAGATCATTTAAATCCACAAACATTAGAACAATTTAATCTGTAGTCAGTAATGCTGATATCGATTATTGAAGATATAAGTTTTATGTAGGAAATTTAACCTGGCAGGATCTGTGTTTTAAGTGAATGAGATAATTTAGAGTTAAGCTGATCATAAAAAGTGACATATAATACTAAAGATAAATGGACAAGAGGTTATGATAAATTTAAATTAGTACCAAAAACAATCATCTATTTGTATGTTATGATAATGTTTTATCAAATAATGCTGACACACAGAAAATCATGATAATGGATAAGGGTTTCCCACATAAAACAAATCTGCAGTAGACGACTTTGAAATTATCAATTAAAAAAATATATCTTTAAATGATGATATTATGAATTATTGTGGCAAATGCAGATATTGCTCAGTATGAGCAATTTCTCCTTTTGCCACAATGATTTCAATGATGTTTACTCTGACAGACTTTAAAATCATCAAGTACAAAACATAGAAAATCTCTATAAATGATAGCATTCAGAAAATCAAGTAAACGTATTCTATGTGTACACACGTAATCCGAAAGACTGACAATAGCTGCAGCGACTTTTGAAAACATTGTGACAAAAAGAGAAATTGATCACGAGGAATTTATCCTTTTGCTACAATGTTTTCTACTTTATGTCCATAAATTATACTTTCATTTAGCAAGATGTTCAAATTTTTACTTAATGTGCTACGTATAAGGGAAAGGCTTAACATAGGAACTAGTTTAAAAAAAATTGATAACGTTAAAGCAGTGCTTGAAAATTTCATTTAAGTAGTCTGGATGTTCACATCGCGTCCGTGATAAAACATGTTGTTGGCTAGGCAAAATACACCGATATCGTGTTTACCGCGATATTCTTGAAATGTGGAACTGCAACAGCGAAAAAGAATGAAATTGATCTTGAAACAGATATTTCTGTGATTTAAATCTGTTCATGTCTGCATTTTGCGATGACAATTGTACTCAAAGTTAACTTTGAATTCAGTATGTACTGAACGTGAAAGTCAGATTATTAAAAGCAAAGCAAATGAAAAATGTATGTGAAATTGCGATAAAAATGAAAATCTATAAATAGACTATAGATGAATGGTACTGTCTTTTATTTTATTCCAACAAACACGAGCGTGTAAGATTAGTAAACATATTTATATGTATATCAATATTTGTTTTCATTATTTTGTTTTTCGTGATATGTGAATTCCCCCTTTCAATGATCCATTTATGCTTTAGAGTTGAAAATGTGTTTCTGAGGTTGATTTGAAACGGTTTTTACCATTAACACATACGCATTTTCGTTCATTCTTCTTTATCTTTTCCTTTTTGGTTATGATTATGTGAAATTCCTATGTATTGCCATCCCCTTTCAATTTAAATACATACTTAATATATGTTTACGCTGTAATGGTGTTAAACAAGACTGTATGAAAAAAGGTTTATCTGCATCTGCGAAAATTAAATTGAATAATACATAGCCCTCAATAAGGTTTTGAACTTATAGTCATAGAAAAACAGTAGTCTATAGAAAAAAAAACACGTGTGAATCGGTAACACTTTGTTTGGTCATTATTATTCAATTATTGATATATAACTGAGCGTTGCTTAACGAAAAAAAGACCTTCATGTATTTGCGAGTGTTAAAGAAACAGATTAGCTTGCAAATCCATATAATTGTATCTGCATCTAGGTGTATAGGTAATAGGTATAGGTAACAGTACCCTTTGTTATACTTCGGACAGACCGTATACACCTGCTCATATGTGATTTTTGTGCGGGTAGATCGTTATACATGTATACACTTGTCGAAAACACCCTAGATAGTAGAAAACAGTTCAATCTATAATGAACACAACATACCGACTCCATTTAAACAGTGATGTAACTATTCTATTACGTTATGGCTTTCGTAATTCGTAAGAGAGATATATCATGACATAATTTCTCAACGGGTGGTGCACTTGCAGGAGGCTGACCGGGAAATATGTTTGTTTTATTCGGCATGTAGGCCTACTACATCAATCTGCATTTATAATGGAAGATATATAATATGTATAATCTGTATAAGATGCGTGTTTCATTCTTGAAAGCCTTAAACAACTGGGTTTCAATGTTCGTAGAATTATATGCATCACTCAGTTGCATAACCATAAAGTGATAGTATAACCAGCGACAGTAGTCATCGTTCGAAATAAAGGTCATTTGATACCTTTATAAACGATACTGCTAATTCAGTGGCTATCTGGATTTTGACATGGATTCGAGAACATGGGGAAATGGATCTTATATCAAAATGGTTTGTATAAGATGACAAGAAGGATCTTGGATTCGCTGTTCATGTTGTTGTCTACTGATCTCCTGAAGCAACAATGTTTCTAGATATTTATTAAACCATGGAGAAAACGCAGTTTGATGAAAGGATCTTGATCAGTTGTTATAAAGGTTTATGCTGTATGCTGTGATTCATGTTGGATACTTGTACTTTTAACAATTATTCTGATAATACCGTGATAACATGTAGTTAATTACTATGAATTATTTATAGCAGTATTCAACCCATTATTCATTGTAGGCAACTGACTGTTTGTACATATATGGGGTATTTTCTTCTTTTCAATACAATGTAATGCCGCCATACAGCGGTGGTGTACACTAACTACATGATGCCGATACAATGAAATATCGGCCTGGTGGTTGTTGTTTGTTCTACATCCAAAACAGGATGCTACATGGTACATAACACAGGACATTAATGTAGAGTTATGCTATATAATTATATATATATGGTTATATCATCTTCATGCATTGGCGACTAATGAAATCCTGAAAAACTTAATACATTTGGTAATCCTGGTCAGGAACACCCTTGTCCATTCAGTTTAACATTATTTAAAGTAAGTTTGAAAGAAAAAGACAACTTAAGTTATTGATTTTGTCGTTATCTAGTTTTCCCAGCTGTCAATAAAGCAGACTGTTGCAGATCTGAATATTTGATTTGACAAAAAAACCACCTGAACATGTTGTTATCTATTTATCCATATCTTTCCCCCCCCCCCCCCCCCCCCCCCCGCCCCCCCTCCCCCCCCCCAGTGTTGTTTTGATTAAAGCAGAATGTTGCATATCAGAATATAAATAAGAGAACATGATAAAAATGTCATCATTTGTTAAATACAATTTACTTATACAATACAATACAATACAATATGCTTGTATTGTAATATAAGGCCTCCGACTCACAATACATATAAATTACACACACACATCAATGTTTGAGAGCATCTTACACAATTCACAATCTTGACAACAACTCTTATTACGGACAATAAATGTAGATATGTAAATAGTTATTTACCAAGTATCATACTTTATGAATAATAGTAGTGTCATATATAAATATTTCATCCTAATTAATGCAATATATAAAAATATATTTCATCCTTATCAATGCAATTTGAAATGTATTTAAATGATTTGTTCATTTAAAGTTATCTTATATATCAATTATTAGAAGAAGTTTTCAAATAAGTCTCTCTTCAAATGCAAATGTCAGATATCTAGCCAGGATATGAACTAAATTTTTGTTTTGACATTGCATTATCGTATTAAACAGATGATTTGTTGGTAAATTTTCCAATTGTGTGGAAAGTAAAGTTTTCTTAAGTTATCATATAACGGACATATCAATACAAAATGTAATTCGTCTTCAATAATGTAGGTGTTTCTATTTAAACAGTAAGTACACAGTCAAAACATTTTCTCAATATTGTCATGGCGTCCTGTTTCTATAGCTAAACTGTGGTCAGAACCCCTTAACTGTGATAGAGTTCGTCGATCTATATAAGGCATGTCAATCGTTACGTAATTTTCAGCGTCCAATAATGATTTGAAATATTTGTAGTAATACGCTTTTGAAGAGTTACACATACTTGCGTGCCACTTCTGTATTGGAATATCGTTGTTTAAATGCTTATATAACAGAGAATACTTCGATTGTGATGCAAGTTTGTTGTTTTTATTTGTTAAAAGTCATTCAACAATTCATTCAGTTATACAACACAGACAGTGTTGCTAGCTCTGTCAACTGAAACCGTAGCTTTCATAGTACTATCCAGACAACCAAGAGTACAAAATATTGTGTTTGACTATTTTCAATTGAGAATTGGTAGTGAACCGACAGGAACTCGGACACTGGATCTCAGATCTTTATGAGGTCGCTATAATCACAAACCACACAGGTTTTAGTAAATCGGTTAAATTTGAAATAAGATCTCGTTAAACGATTACTATCAGAAAAGCCAAATCAAAATATATGCAATTCATTTCCTTCGATATAGTAGATCTAGATTGAATTTAGTTTCCGGATTTTTTCCTAAGTTTGTAAGCAATCGATGCACCCGACGACATTCACATAATCATCTAGATGCGTATAAATAGTGTTCGTGTAGCACAAGAAATAAGACTCCAACAATATGTAATACATGTACATGTGTGCTTATATCAGCACGACCCTGACATCTTGTTTAAAACGTTTTTTTTTTTAAACTGCACCAATATTCAATGTAGTACTGCTTTACAGCTGAAGTTCACGTTGAATGGCTTTAAAAGTACACAAGCCATTTTGATAAAAGTAAATTGTGTTTGAGCGTCGAGCATAAATAATATAAATGACGTCGACGTCATTTCAACAATTAGTAACACATATCTTCTTTTGACTTCCATTACAGCGTGAATATTCGTCAAACGAGGTCAACAGAACTAGACAATTTTGACTATATGATAATGTAAACATCCCAAAATCGAAAATGTTGCCACTATCACCGGTTTTCTTATGGACCGGACCATATGTATACGTCGTAGGCCACGGTCAAATTTGAGTCATATATCAAAAGTAATTGTACGTAGGCTGGCAGAGGGTGATAACGATGATGTGAAGAAAAGAAATACCTATTATTCACATACGGTGTCGGTTGTCATTGAACAATCTGATAAGAGTGCACAATAAAAGGGGTGGAGGACTATGCACTGATGGACTCATCCTTATTTCCCTTGAAATTATTCAGATAAATCCACCCAAAGGGAAGTATTTTGTTGGAGGGTAAGCTCACACTGCCGTTACTGCGAGCCAGAATGCAGCTTGGTTTAAGCGGTCGAACAGCCTTTCCGGTAAGAAAATGATGATTTCTATTTATTCGTTTATTTTAATTTGTTTTGCAATGCATTGGACATAATGTCAGGAAATCCTAACCCGTTATGTTCATTCTTTATATAATGAGGCATTTTACCTTAGTATTGCTTGTACAAACTATATTATCTATATGTACAGAAATGTTCATTTTACGAATCTATGTCATTATCTTTCAGGTTGGAGTCATTTTACAGGGATGCAAATGCGAGTTTTCTTCAGGAATCAAACTGTGTTCAATTTAAACAACACTTTACTGAACACATCAGGATAACGGATCAATCATAATTTTCACGGTATTTAGTTCTTTGCCTGAATATGTGCTAAACAATTTTTTTTAAAAGCGTTAATACATTGCGAAATTGTCACCAGATTTTTTTTCCAGCATTAATATAATTTATTGAAATCTGATTTCTTTATTAAAAAGAAGGCATCAGATGAAAAACGCAGCATTATGTGAGTTATTATTTCAAATAGTTATAACAACATTTGAAGCCATTATAGACCCATATATTCTTATTTGTCCATCAATATTAAAAGCTGTTTATTTGGAATATAATATATTATTAAAATTTACTGCCGACTGAATAACATAACTGCAACAAGGACCATTGTTCCAACACACACATAATGTATATCTAAAATACACATTTTTAACGTCATAAATGAATAAGTAAAGGGGTGAGATAGACTGATATTGTGCAAAAACGATGTAGGTAAGGTATACTTTTCTTGATATCAAACCATTTATAATCAAAGCGCCAATGGCACTGTAGTGGCGATCGTATGGAAAATCCTGCAAAGTAACAAGCAGTATATCGGTGTAGGGCTTGCGATGACTCTGGTGCGGGTATATTTGAGAATGTATCACCCCTGCAGTAGAATAATGTTAGTTTGCCAGAATGTTGTCTTGGTGATTATTAATTACGTTCTGAAATTGGTCATGATGTGTTCAAAATTAGGCCATTCCAAAGTTATGAAAAATCTAGTTGGTATTCGATAGACTACCGTTTTAGCTCATTAGAATGGCTATTTGTAATCTAAATTGTTCGGGTAATCACATGTTTATCACCAGGTCGCTAGGCCATATTAAGATATATATATTTTAGAAATGACTAAATTATCAAGAAAGGAGAGAAAACAGTATCCATTAGTTTGGTGTTTGTTTCAATGATGTCCGATATTAAACAGGTCTGTTCAATTTAGTCCCTTCACATTGCATGATTGAGGGTTGTCAGAGACATATAAACACAGTGTATTTATATGTCTCTGAGGTTGTTAAACTGCTTCGAATAATACGAGTGCAAAAACAAACACAAAACATGCTCCAAAAGCACAATTTCACTATTTGCCAAACTGTTCAGTTTATAAAAATATAGGCATATATTATAATGCTCGATCTCCAAACTAAATTAGGCTACACTGTCAGCTTTGATTGCTAATTGACTCTAGAACGTGCAGACGTGTATACATAACGTGTGTACACACTGACATCGTGTGTCCTTTAAACCTTTGTAAACCAGTCTTATCATCTAGACGCTTTAATATATTTAAAGAAATACAAAATAAAGCGTTTATAATATTGAGATTTACAAGCTCTTCTGGTTTTTGGTCTCGCGAGCTATTTATAGAACCTTTTGGAATTTCCAGATTTGAGTATCATCAGAGTTGCCGTTATTTGCAAGGCAGAACGCGCACTGATATTTATTATCTGCCGAATCATGACGAAGATAATATTTACATATTTTAACTCTATGTAGATAATGTCTCGATAAATATTAGTAACAATCCGGTACCAAAGTAGCACTGACATAATTATTATTAATCACGTCTCTGCATCAATGATGGAACTATAACGGATGTGAGTAAATTAGTTTGCAGTAAGGTAACAAAATATCAACCGATTGTTCAAAACCGACTATATAAATATTTTTCGTTGTTGTTGTTTCTGTTAGCATTGTGGCGATTGTCAAACCAATCGCCACAAAAATCAAAAATTAAATTTACAGATTATTTTTAAATGTAAGAAAAGCACGCTTTTTTAGCGTAACGCGACGGCATTTCGCTCATGGAAAATGACGTTATAGACGCGTCTTTCTTTTTAAACGTACGACACGAAGAAGAAAATTACATAAACGTTGAGGTAATCTTTAGATGCAAAACGTGATATAATTTCGCAACTATCAAAGTAAAATTAATTAAACTATTAGCTGTTCTTGTTTTAACAAGGGGAAATTTGAGATACGTTTTAGATGCGAAAAAGGTAAGAACAGAATCTTATTGGGCATATGCTGTATTATCGTGACGCAAACTTTCAACGTGAAACATTTTCGATTTTGGGAAGTTTTTTTCAACGTGCCTTGTAATATAATACAAAGCAACATATCGCTTCTATAACATACTATTCCATACAAGTTATGACCCACTTTTTTTTTTTTTTTTTTTTCAAGCTGTTAAACAGACTTACCGCCAAGAAAAGACGAGAAGCACAAGGTCTATACTTTGCTACTTCGGTTTCGGGAGATATCTTTGTTTTTTCAACGCGACTCGTATTATAATACAAAGCAACATATCACTTCTATACCATACTATTCCATTAAAGTTATGACATACTTATTTTCTTTTCTTTTAAAGCTGTTAAACAGCCTTACCGCCAAGAAAAGACGCTAAGTAGCACAATGTCTGTACTTCGCTACTTCGGTTTCGGGAGATTTTTTATTTCAAAGTGCCTCGTAGTATATTACAAAGCAACACATCTGTTATATAACATACTATTCAAATAAAGTTATGACCCACTTTTTATTTCTTTTGTTTTCAACGTTCCTCGTAGAATGATACAAAGCAAGATATCAGTTATATAAAATACTATTCCAATAAGGTTACGACCCACATTTTATTTTATATTTTTCAACCTGTTAAACAGACATATGCCAAGAAAAGACGCTGAGTAGCACAAGGTCTGTACTTTGCTACTTCGAATTCGAGAGATATATTATATTTTTAAACGCGCCTCGTAGTATTATAGAAAGCAGCATATCACTTATATAACATAATATTCAATCAAGTGTATGTCCCACTTATATTTTTTTCCAGCTGTTAAACATACTTATCGCCAAGAAAATACGCTGAGTAGCACAAGGTCTGTACTTTGTTACTTCGGTTTCGAGATATGTATTTTTTTTAAATGCGCTTCGTAGTATAATACAAAGCAACATATCAGTTATGTAACATCATATTCCATTACGGTTTATGACCCACTTGTTTGATATTTTTCAAGCTGTTAAACAGACTTACCGCCAAAAAAAGACGCTGAGAAGAACAAGGTCTGAACAATGTTTTCCATTCGAAGTGCTTGCATTTTTTACAGTTCACATCGGCGGGAAATGACACGTTATAGATATTAATCTGTAGGTTCTTTCTGACATCAGGAGGCAGGGATTCCAGCTACGTAAATGGACAATAAACGACAATGCTTAGATTAGCTGGTTCTGGCTATAAGATATATATTTAAGTAATCATGTTCATGTTAAACATATTTTTTTTTAAACGGGGACATACGAATATAAACTTTGAAAATTGAATATATTTGTCGCTGAAAATAAATGTCACTCTTTAATGTATTGTTTACTGTATCGACATCTCAGATTGTTCGATTCATACAATATTGGCTACACACTAGAAATATAGATGTTTTCAATGTAATATTTTCATTAAATGAAACAATAAGACTGTTGGTAACCTTTCCTTATTTATGTTCTTAAGCTGAGAAATTCTGTTTTTGGAAAAGTGAAAAAAAGCCATTAAAACGATATTAAATAACAAATCAATAATTATGTTAACTAAACGTATACATCTTAAATGTTTTACTGCATGTACATGTATAAAATGATTACGTATATACCCAGGGGCCTACGAATTAGATAACAGAAATTCAATTGAAAGGTTTAACAAATCTTTACAAGACACGAATTCCACTTGTTTTTGTTTTACTTTTCAGTTTCAATTATTATTTAAAGAAACTTTCGCACGTCAGACATGTGTCAATTTGTGCACGACAAAGTCAGCAATCATTGAAACACTTTACGTGACTGATTCATCTGCGATGATTCCGAGTGTTGGACGTTTTTAATCCGCTTATATTCGCTGTGATTCGTACGTTTCACAATATGCAATATATGCAATTTGAAATGCAACTAACGGAAATTTCCTGAGGAGAAAATTAGTAAAACAGTGCAAGTTAAAGAAAACTATGCTAAAGTAATCAATGCTGAAGAAAAAAAAAGTTTGATAGGGGTTTTCGGTTTTACATAAGTTTCATTCATAGAATCCATGTCTGAAAGTAGTTCACACACTTGTTGCATACATTTTATAATACATGTAGCACATTATATATATTACCTGTTGTCGAAGCTCTAACTGATGTTCTGTTTCAGTAAAGATGTGAACTACCAGGAAAGTGTTGGTGAACAGAATAGCTGATTTCAACATGTTCCATGCTTCAATGAACCTGTCTCCACACAGCGTAAATGCTAAATGGGGTATGCCTTTTTGGTTCTCCCTGAAGAAAAAAAAACCCACATGAATCAATCAGGAAAGACATACTACACATGTATTAACAATTATGAAACGTGCAAGCCTATTAATAGTACGCGTGATCATATTTAATAAATATGACCCGTTCCACGAGAAAGCAACATTATTGACCAAGATCAGCCTGTGCAGTCCGGGCCGACACATTCCGTCTCAGGGGGAGGTATAGAGTAATGATTCCTGAAAACAGAAACTCCTCAGGAGGCGAAAAGTGTATATCCGGGCTAGCCTACGCTATGTTGGTTTTCTCGTGATACGGCTCATATTGTGTAGCACCTTTGCATTTCAAATTAAGTTCACTTTTATTCGATGTAAAATCGGTACTTACACTAGGCAAACACAACAGTTATAGACACACAGTGAACTGTTTACTCTTTAATCCGAAAGAACATTTACTGTTTTGTACAATATTAACAGGTTATCTAGTTAAGGTTTGCGAATTTCACTTAATACGTAACATATTAACTGGTTAACTAGATAAGATTTGTGTTACCACTTTTTTGATGTTTTCGAAACGTAAGACTAAAAACAGGCATGAAAGTATGGAAGCTTGAATTGCCACCCTAGATAGAACGATAATTTATAACAGATAATGTAAAAATATATCATTCATTTTGTGTTAAATTAATCACAAAAACGTTAAATAATATAATCGTTTTGCAATAAGTTATTGTCCTAAATGTTTAAATTATTGTGATATTGTGACCAGACATTAATAGTTTTGTGAACACAAGTCGCAATATATCTATTTATCTGTAATACTTTCATTCGGTATGAAGTAAGTTTAACACACTTCCGTAGTACGGTTACACGTCAATGCAATACGTCATTTCATTTCTTGGTAAAATATCATAGTTTTGGGTATATCGAGTTCTATATATATCAAAATTCTCATAAAGTATATAGGTAACTGACTTTTGCTTCCGAATTATCAGGATAATGTTTCAAAGTGTCGCGTTCTATTTCCGGTTTATCAAGATATGTTTTCAGAGTGTCATGTTCTAGGTATATCAAAATCCTCATAAAGAATATAGGTAACTGACTTGTGCTTCCGAATTATCAGGATAATGTTTCACAGTGTCATATAGTATGATAAAAAACATTAAACGTTTTCGCAATGTTAAAGACTGTTACTCAAAACCTTACGCGTTATTTATGAAAGTAGATTATAATAACAGGATATTTCTACAATATGTCCACATTTTTATTACTAATAGAACTGAAATTATCGTTCTATCAATTCAAGCTTCCATATGAAAGTGCCCAGAACTGCCACCTGTCACATTCTCATGCTGTAAACACTAACAGGTTTTCTAGTAATGGTTTGCGAGTTTTACTTAATAAGTAACATACTATCTGCTTAACTAGATAAGATTCGTGTTGCCAGTTATAAATAAATCGATGTATATAACGCCAATTAACTTACAAATGAAATCCTATCTAGTTAACTACTTATTATAGCGCGACGGTCTTGGACAAGGCACATTTCCTAGCCTAGTACTAGTTTGTCTACACAGGGATCATGAATAAGTGAACTGTCGCCGTGATATAACTGAAATAATGTTGAAAATAAAATAAAGCAAAAATAAGGTAAACAAGACTCAAAAACGACGATCTAGCTGTCGAAAGATGAACAAAACTCCAAAAAGGAGTTTTTTAAAATAAAAATAAAAGATACTCAGTCTTAATATCTTTAGTGTTGGCATTATCCGTGTTAATTGCACTGCCGTATGATGAATACTTTACAAGGTTAGTTTAGATATGATTATATCTAATGAAAACACTGAAACTGTTGCCAGTAAGGGGTTAACTGCATATCACGGATTAAATTTGGACAAGAATTAACCGATCACAACAGTTAATAAAATAAACTTCACAATAGAACGGTGTTGTGTCCTTATATTGAATATTATTTGAGTTGAAAGCACAATATTGTAAACACAAAATGGGGATCTATCGCAATTTATTTTAACCAGGAGGTCGCGGTATAATTTACACACACTGCATAGCATGTCAAATCAAAATCTGAAAGAAGGCCGCTGCATAATGCTATTGAGAGACACATTATAATATCAAAGCAAAACTGCCTTTGTATCTACATGTTCTGGTCACTTTAAATAAAAAAAAAAACAAATATTGTAGGCATCATTGTCTTGCCTTTTTTTGAAAACTGTTATATCATGTTTTTAAATTAACACATTCACTTTATAAACAAAAGAATATTAACATTGTGCTGTTGTGTCTAACCTATAATAGAACAAAAATGGAATGGACTTTGCCTAGAGATTATTGTACAGTAAACTACTTCAATACTAACTAATCGAAAATGCGAATTTTAGGGATTCGTAAACCATGGTTTTATAAATAGTTACAGCTATAACTCTTTCAGCGCCAAAGGCAAATATTCAGATATTATTTGTGTAAATGATGTAAAGTCAAATCCATTTTCCGGCTGATATCCGAGCAAGTAACCGCATTTTCTGTGTTAGACAAGGTTCAATGTAGGATGGTTGTGGAATAGGATGGAAACAATCACTCTAAAATAATCGCAGATACATGTACTATAATGTGCATTCCATACAATTTATATCTATTAAGATGTCTCTCTGAACCCAAAATGGTGTTCAGTAATGAAGAGCTACTATATAAAGCGATAATTGAAGTGATGCAATGCCTATATTGTAACACTACTTTAACATTAGGGACTGATTCCAGTCTAGATTTCGACGAGTGTCCCCGGAGTTCGCCAACTATAGCATGGGGCTCGTCAGAACTGAAAAACTGACGTTGCTCTGTATGAATTTCGGACATATTGATTTACTACTACATTATCTATGACTTCTGAAGAAATGTACTGTATTATCCAATAACGACTGCATGAACATTCTAGGTTTGATTTATCGATTTTAAAGAAATGAAAAAGAAGAGCAACACGGATTTGATTTTGAAATATCGCAACAATGACATTTATAATAGAGTCCCGGAAGTCAATGGGCGAGAATTATTAACAATTAGAAGATAAACCGTAGGCGTTGCGACGTGAAGACACCGTAAACCTTATTACGTCAGTGTATACTCACACTGTACCACATCAGGAATGCTGCCACATACTATTTGTCATAAGATTGTGTAAGGATTGCAGATGAGGATATATTTATCAATAAGAACATTCTCATTTCCTGTATTTCTTATACATGAAGTATATCAACTCACCTTGAACTCTTCTTCCGTGCACTTATTTTGTTCCAGAGATGTTTTCAATCTTTTCTATCAGATGCTAGGCATTGGCTCTGATATAAGTGTAGTAATTTAAAGAGATATTTTATTGTTGTGTGTAACCTTTCCCTTTTTGTTTGTTTTTCTGTTTATCAATGTGTTCATCTTTGTATGATCTTCATATATTGGAGGAAATAAAGATTATATTAATTCCCTCATTGTGTTATTGTCTTATTATATATCTTAATTAACTATAGCATTAACTATAGATTATTTCTACATGCAGAAATAAAAAGTGCCTGGTGTTTACGGACAGACACACTAGGATGAACGTGTTAAATTTGATATTCATGATGAAATCTCAAGGGTTATACATGACCCTAAATCAAAACATTAAAATAAGGTAATTTTGTATCGTTTTTGCATATTTTCTGAAATGACGGGAGTGGAGTGCTGGGTTATACGACTGTAAAGTCTTCACCCTACCCAATCTCGATATCTCAGATACATTATAGATTAGCACTGAACTAGCATTATATAATGACAAATACTTTTTTCTATTTTTCTCATTGATTGTGGGTAAAACATAAATGAGTACGCGTGATAGTCGAATCCTTCAATATACATATCAGTAGTGATATAACACTCTCACTTATATGCAATTCTAAGTTGTCTAGTTCATATTAATGTATTACACAAGGATCATTTTGATCGAGCATTGACAGCAATGTGAAAAAGGGTAAGGTTAGTCATTGCAACTCCTCCTTTCCGCACATTTTTCTCAAACATAATTAACTGCATAATACGTCAAAAGTGACAGTTATCTGATTGAACAACTTTTAACTTTTAACGATTTACCTCATAGGCGGTTCTAAAAATAAATACAAAATCATATCTGGGCCATTGGAAATAGGGTCTTATTTATCAGGGGAAAGCATTGAGAGTGAAGGTGAACTTACCCAGGGACACTATTTTACATATACATGCAACACAGTGCCCATAATTTTACATAGATGAGAGATTTCACCTTCACACACAATGATTTTAAAAGTCGTATGTTACATTGGACTTTGAATGAATTCTGCTTGGGGGACAGAAATAACCTCCAATCGATACATGTTAGGGTAAGATGATAATCGAATAGCATATTTCTTAAGCTCGCGTTGAGTAAAGATTTTCCAGATACAATCTCTCAATAATCTGACATGTAATCATAAGTACTCACAGAAGTGTAATACATTATTTCATTTTTGAGATATCTCATTCATCAAAATGCGTTTTTACATTTTTCTTAACAAAATTGTTCCCATGAGTGTGTATAGGCGACAGTGTGCTGCTATTAAGTGTGGAATGTGTCCATTTTCAGTTAGCAAGTATTAAGTAACGACTTGTCTACATAAACTACCAAGTGGATAATTTTAATATTCACTCGTACAATTGCCGTGGTCTAAACAACAGTAAGAAGATTTTTTCAATTTATTCAAAGAAAAGAATACGGATATTCTATGCCTACAAGAAACTCACTTCACTGAATGCATTGAAAAAATATATATACTCTGAGTCGAATGTGATCTGTTTCTTTAACCATGGTACATCTAACTCAAAAGGTGTTGCAATACTACTTTAAAAGAAGCTAGACATTGAAATTCTCTATTGTAAAAAAGCCAAAATGGATTTTTTTTAAACCTGGAGCTAATTTTTTGCGATACTACGGTTAACCTTATCACTTTGTATTCACCTAATATTGATGATCCTAACTTTTTTACAAATATTTGCAGTGAAATTGACTCCCTTTTAAATACAGATATGCGGAGACTTTAACTGAGTACTTGATCCCAATTTAGACTATGAAAATTATAAATCGTGTAATCATAATAAAAAAGCAAGGAAAGTAGTTCAAAGTAATATGAATGATAGAAATCTCGTAGATCCTTTAAGGGAGTTACAGTGAAACTCAAGAAAGTACACGTGGAAATGGCTCACACTTTTACAAAAAGGCAGACTTGACTTCTATTAATAACTAGCGACATGGAACAATTCTTAAGGAATTGTGATATCGACTTAAGCTATAAATCTGATCATTCAATTACTGTGCTAGAATTACAGTTTTCGGGTGTTAAAACACGGAAAAGGTTTATGGAAGTTCAACAATTCATTACTTCATGATATTGATTATATAAATTGCATCAATGAAACAATTGATGAAATTATACGTCAATACTGCTTGCCTGTTTATGACACTGATTATGTCTTAACTATGAATAGGTCACAAATACAATTAGTCATTTAGGATCAACTTTTCTTAGAAACCCTTTTAATGGAGATACGTGGAAAGACTATCTCATTTTCTAGTTACAGAGCCAAAGAAAGAAATAAGTATATGAAGTCACTTTTATCCGAAATTTTAAATATAGAAACTTGCTTAGATGAAAATAATAAAGAAAGGCTATTCCAACTTCAATCTGAATTAAAAGAATTAAGACAAGAAAAACTTAAGGGGTACTTTGCACGATCAAAATGGATTGATGATGGCGAAAAAGTAACGAACTATTTTTGAAAATCTTGAAAAACAACACAATTCATAAAAATCCATAAAATATATCGAAAAACAAGACGCAAAACCAATCTTTAGCCAAGATGAAATACTGCATGAAACAAAGATATTTTATGAAAACAAGATACCTCAAAAAAGTACAATTTTGAAGAGTTTTTGCAGTTGGAGGGTCTTTTAAATTACCAAGAAGTAACCTATACTTTAACAAATATGAATAATGACAAAAGTCCCAGATGTGATAGACTTACGGCAAATGTTTATGAAGTATTCTGGTCCAAAATTGGTCATTTTGTTGTAAGATGTCTAAACTATGCCTATATTAACGACTCATTTTCAAGTAATATCAAATCCGGAATCATTACATATATCCCTTAAGATAATAAACCTAAACAGTTCTTAAACAATTGGAGACCTATAACCCTATTAAATGTATTGTACAAATTAGCTTCGGGAACAAATAGCAAAAGGACTAAAAACAGTACTGGATGAGTTAATCTCAAATGACCAAACTGGTTTCCTAAAAGGGCGTTTTATATGAGAAAATACTCGATTGGTCTATAATGTGATGAAATATTGTAAAGAGAATAATATTCCAGGATTGCTGATGCTAATCGATTTTGAAAAAGCCTTCGATTCTGCTTCTTTTGATTTTATCTCAAAAACTCTTGATTACTTTAAATTGGGTCCTATGTTCAAAAAGTGGATAAAAATCATTTTTATACAATACGCAGGTAAGCGTTCAGTTAAATGGCTTCCTGTCGGAATTTTTTACTGTTAAAAGGGGCTGTCGCCAAGGGAACCCCGTATCGTCTGTTATTTTCATCCTTTGTTCGGAAATTTTAAGTATTAAATTAAAACAATGCAAAGACATTAAAGTATACAAATAAAGGAAACTGAATATCTCATTAGTCAATTTGCTGATGACACCACTTTGCCCTTAGACGGGACAGAAAACTCATTGAAAAGTGTTTTAAAAGTTCCGAATACATTCTCCATTATATCAGGATTTAAAATGTAATTTCGATAAAACAAAGCTTATCTGGATTGGATCGCGCAAATATAGTATACACTCAATACAAACATAGTGGAAATTAACCTGGGGAGAAACGCAGTTTAAGTTACTTGGCATTATTTTTGACGTGAAGCTTAACAAAATGAATGATTTAAACTTTGAGCCAAAACTTAAAAGCATTTATTAATGTATAAATTTTTGGAAAAGAAGGTAATTAACACCTATTGGTAGAATAAAAATCGTAAAAACACTCCTTATACCAATTTTAACACATTTATTTATTAGCCTTCCGTCTCCAAAAGCAGATATTATAACAAACTTAAATGAAACACTGTAAAGATTCGTTTAGGATGGAAGAGCTAAAAAAAAAAAAAAAATTTTCATTAAAGGTTATGAGGAAGGAGGTTTAAACATGATAGATATCAAAAGTTGTATCTCTAGCATGAAATTGAAATGGCCAAATAACTTAACAACTTTTAAAAATTACAAATGCTATGAAATTATATACAATTTATTTGACGTAAGAAAAATAATTAATTTAGGAAAAATCTTGTGAACATACTTCAAAAACCGTGAAAAACGATTTTTGGATTGACGTATTAAAATCGTACATAAAATACATAAACAAAATTAAAATCAACTCTTGGGATAAGATACTAAACATGCCTTTGTTCTTCTACAATGAACATTTTAAAATCAATTCGAAAGTTATATATATATCAAAGAATTGTATGATAGAGGATTTAGAATGGTGAGAGATCTAATGTATAACACTGGGAAATTATATTGAGACCATCTTAGGTAAACAATTTAACTTTTTAGTGTATTATGGTTTATTTAAAACAGTTAAAACGTTTATATGAAAAAGAAACATCAGCGGCACTGACGGTCTTGTATTGACAGATACTAACCCTGGTATAAATACATATTTAAAGGAAATTCTTATAAATAAAGATACAAATAAATTAATTTATAAAACACTTACTAGTAACGAGGAAACTCCTACTAGTCAAAATAAATGAGAATCTCTTTACCCTAATATACACTATAATTGGAAAGAGATATACGGGAACACGTATATTCAATGGATGCAAACGAAAATTGCTCATAGATTTCCCCCATTAATTCTCTACTACAAAAAATGAATCTTAAGCCAAGTAACATATACTCTTTTTGTAATAAAAGAGAAGAAACGCTACTCAATTTATTTTATGAATGTGAAAAGTTTATACCAATTCTACAACATTTAATATCAATGGTAAGAGAAATAGACCCATTAATACAAATAAACAGCGCTAAAGTTCTTATAGGTTCTTGTAATGCTGATTATAAATTAGATACGATGTTGTTAAATTTCAAAAGATATATCGTTTCATGCAATCAAAATCAAATATTCCATCAATTGTGGGACTTAAGAACAGCTTCCATTTAGCATGGAATATATAAAAAGAAACCAAAACAAAAGAATCTGAATTAGAACAGTTCGCAATGGTAAAACATGTCATTTAAATCCACTCTAAATCGGAAGTACCCTGGGTTATATACGCACCTCATTTCTCAAATGACCGTGCAGCTCAATATCTCACCTTTTTTTTATACGCAGGAAATAACATAATGTTCTCATAATTTGTTATATGTATATATGATTGTTATTCCTGAGTCCTATGATTAAAACTTACTCCTGTGATAAATAAGCTAGTAGAAACTCGAGATGCAATCCCTTGTTTATTGACGCCGCGTGGAAGCGCGGCGTCAGTATGGGATAGGTTTTAATTTTGTACCATGGGGTGACGTAATCGAAAAGGGAGAAACCAATGTTATTATTGTTAAAAAAACCTCTGTTTATTGTTTGAAAAAAAAAAAACCTTTATGAATCAATAAATTGTATAAAATGATTTAAGACACAAACAGATACAAAATACTGAAAATATGTCTTCTACGGTTATTACACAATTTTAGACACATCTAATGGGTATTTAATAACTTTCCCCTTACTTTCTAGGCTACGTTCTTTTTATAGTTTGGTTTACGACCCGATTCATCAAAGCTAAAAAAAAAAGTTTCAGGCGATGTTTTTGCCTATTTACAATATTGAGATTTTTAAATAAATGGGTAATCTTTTAAAAATCAATGATTATTCAATTGAATTACTACATATTACAGTATAATTCTAGAAACTGTAAAAACAACGTTAACCCATCAATGCAATAGGCATGGCCGTAACGTGACCCGTTCTATTTGTAAATGCAGCATGTCATCGCTTGGCAATTTTGGTCATTCTTATTGAATAGACGACACGGTGCCATCGGTTCCCATAGAGTAATTAAGTTGTCTCTGCTTCCTTCCGTTATGAATACTTCGCTGTTTTCACGATTTCATTCGATTTCTAAAATCCATTGGATTCGTACCCGGTTTTTCATGTTTCGTTCGAGATGAACGATTCGTACCAACTGGTTTTCGCTCTTTGCTCTTGGGGAACTGACTTGACCATTTTCTTTTGTTTATTTTTCAGTTTTCTACTGGCATATTCAAAACAATTAAAGTGACATCACAAACAAACAAAACAGACTTAATAGTTCTTGCTATATGTTGACTATACATGTGAACTTTCATAATGCTCAATCTTGATTATAAATATCTTCTTTTAATTTTAAATTTCTTCGTATTTTTTGTTTATATACTCCCGCTTTTGCTATCATACTTTTGCTAAACTTTAAGGAGAATAGACCCCCCCCTTTCTCCTTCCAAAGCTTGTGTCACATTTAACTTATAACTAGAGGCAATACACCTTAATATATAATAATATTTAAGCACGTATGTTTGTTTTTTATCTAATGGACCTAGTTAGAGGATTTAAAACAGTTTATTGGTAAAAAATAAAACACTTGAGAAACTTTAGCTTGTATGACACATTATAGTTGCAGTGAATTTTAAGCACAACGGAAACAAAATGGTTTCAGGACTAAACTTGTCATTTCACGACTAAACTTCACATGCTGAATATCACATAGATCGTAGCATATAAAACGTTTAATCTCTACGTCAATATTGACCCTTTCTGCTCTTGGTAACCTTTTTATATAGGCTATGGTAGCCAGGTGTGCAATATAGGCACACCTTGGCCTTCTTGTTTAACATAAAGGGACATTTGGCCTTCTTGTTCGAAATAATTACATCCTGTCTGCTGGCACAGGTTATTTAAATGTACTGTACTGCATCTGCTTCCTTTAAGTCATGCTTCAAAATCATGCGCGGCGTCTTTGATGCTTTGCATCAAAATTCTTCTTGTTATATTTTGGAATGCTCCTTTCTCTATATGTTTAGTACAATATAAATAACACCAGTTATCAGAAGAGCTATATAACTCAGCCAGCTTAATCCATGCCGCAACCTCCCTTTGTAACTTTGCGTGCTGATTGTATTGCAACCAAATTTACTCTTAAGTATTGGTAACAAGTTGAATAATTGTTCAAATGGAGGTGTTCTCTTTGCCAAACTTCACGGAATTGTACATCTTGATATCAAAGATTCTCATGTACTAAATATGATGCTCAGATTTCTTAACACGTTTCGTTTTCTGTGTTCATACCATGACTCCTACATTTATTTTGACTTAGACCTGGAACAATCCATGCGTCTTTATATATTCATGGAATCAGGTAAGCGATCTAGACCCATTGGGCCTCCTGTATATTATCATACTATAAAAAAAAGTATCGTATTTTATTAAAAGCAATGTAGCGTATCCTGGTATAATTCATGATTAAACATTGTGTAAATATTAAGTTACATTTAAACGAGATTACAACACATCTATATCTATAACCTGAGGGAAGATGGTCTTTGCAATGACAATTCGTTACAACAGTAAAACTTATTAAACAGATTTGAGTCAATCTACGGTTCCACATTGTGGTAATCCGACACGAGCAGAATATATTGTGCTTCTTTGTCCAAACTTGACAAGCCTCGAGCATCAATTAACTATTGCAAAAGAATATGCAAATGACTGGGGATATAGTTTCAATACTGACAAGTGTTAATTAATCATATTTGATAAAGACCATAGTAATATTACGTCGGTTAGATTCGGAAACTCTATCATAGATATCTGCAAAACAGTGACCCATGTTGGTATAACACTTAACAAACTCACATACAATAAGAAACCGCGTCAGCAAAGGGCGGGCCTCTATGTTATCTCTACTAGCAATAAACAACATTTGATATATCAACCTTATTACAATGGGTACACTAATGAAAACACTTCCAATTTCGTCTACACTAGCAAACACTTCAGGGAAACTGTCAGTCAGTGTGTGTAATGCCAACATATTATTACAAATACCCAGGGACACTCAATATCCGAATGTGCTCATTTCTCAATTGAACGGAATTTATATTTTTCAAAACATCAGTTTTTACTGTACTATTGATAGCTATAAACGTTGCTAAACTTCAGGGCTTGGCTCAACAGTATGAGTGTATATGTGATAAGTTCATGTGTTGACGCGAACCAGAATACAGTTTTCTAAATACAGAAAGCCATCAACTAGAACCTGTGTATGTATTCAACTGAAGAAGAATGTGCTGTGATGTTTGTCAACGTTTATTTTAGTGAGTTTAATACGTTGACAAACATCAGGCTCATTTACATCTAAGATATGCATTTGGGGACCGTCCACCAGTACGTGTGTACTTTAGGTAATTTCATGCGTGGACGCGCCCCGGAATACACTTCCCCCATGAAAAAAGTCATTAGCAAGAACCTGTGTATGAAGAGATTCAACTGAAGAAGAATATGCTGTGATGTTTGTCAACGTATATTTCGTTGTGTTTCATTTCTTAAAAAACATCAGGGCTCATTTTCATGCACAAGTTCGTATGTATATATGTGATAATTCCATAGGTGAATGCGCCTCAAAATAATTTTCCCAATGCAGAAAGTAATCAACTAGAACCTGTATATGTCGAAGTCAAATATCAGGACCGATTTTCATATCATATATTCATTTATCTGCCGTTCACCAGAATACATTTACCTCATACAGAAAGCCATCAACTAAAACCTAGGTATTTATATATTTAACTGAACAAGGATGTGCTGTGATGTTTGTCAACATTTATTTTGGGGCATTTTATACATTGACAGACATCAGGGCTCATTTTCATTGAAGATATGAGTTTGGGTACCGTACCGTCCACCGGTACATGTGAATATATGAGGTAATATCATGCGTGGACAATCCCTAGAATTCACTTTCCCAACGAAGAAAGCCAAACTTCTGTAATTAGAGACAAGAGAAAGTTGATGCAACGCATCAATGTCGCCGGAAATCCATACTGCAGTTATGCATAACACTAACATTATAGTAGTTGAATAAACAGTTATCAACTGAAGGGCATATTGGAACATCAGGGGTGGGGTCAAGTGAAAATGTATCATAACTTGCATTGTTTTGTCAACGAAGTGAATGATAATTGAAGCCTTTCATTGTTTATGATCAATCTCCATTCCAAAGTAGGTTGACCATACACACAACCAACTAATTATTGATCATAAACAGTAATGGAAATGAGTAATCTTGCCAATCATTAGTCTTAGTATGTATACAGTGC
Source organism: Serripes groenlandicus (assembly GCA_031761405.1). Lineage (NCBI taxonomy): Eukaryota > Metazoa > Mollusca > Bivalvia > Cardiida > Cardiidae > Serripes > Serripes groenlandicus. Next base: position 55,263,003 of record JASEVX010000003.1, read on the forward strand.
TGGAAAAGGAATAATTATAAGATTTGTGAATTCCACATACACTTTTCAAGATGTTTGTCAGAATATTTGAATTTTATTATTTTTCAATAAAACGACAAAACAGACAATTTAGGATTTGCATGCAATAGCACGTCATTTTACCTTTCCTCTATTAAAGTGAACAGTGGACACCTTTGCAGCAATCTACTTTAAAACAATGAGATAAGGGTTAAATCGCTGAAGACATGAGTTTTCTATTTTTCTCAAGATGATATTAGCTTGGCATCCTAATTATATCATACTTTAACAAATGTTGAAATGTAGTTCAATATTTATAAATTAGACCACCTTCGAAATATAATATCAACTAAACAGTTAAATCTCATTGAAATTGTTGTATAATTTAAACTTAATTTCGAACATAAACTGAGCCCTACAACATGTTAATTTATTTTAATTCTTTCCTTCCTTTTTCATAATGAAAATAACAAACTACTCATGTTTTAAAATTATATTATGATGAGCGCCCTTGTGTCAATGATGCATAACAACATGCAGATCGGAAGCAATATGCCTTTAGGGAATTAAAAGACACATTTAAAATTGTCAAGGACGAAATAATTTTGTACGAAAGACCCGATTCTTTCTTATTCGCAGAGGTGTCGTTCTTGAAACTCTCTTTATAGGCAGAGAGTGTTCGTTCAAAGTAATTTTTCTATTAAAACCAGTTTTATCTCGGTTTGTTCTTTTCTTCATTTGTTTTGAACCAAATAAACATTTTAAATCGCATATGATTTACTATTTGTAAGTGAGTGTAAAGAGCGGCTCTCTGCAAAGGAGATTGATCTACGCAGTTGGTATTCGCGAGTCACGCGATCAACAGTTTATAAAGGTTTGTAGTTATAGCCTTTTGATTACATGTAGTATATAGTGTAAAATACAGTATTTCATTCTAGCAAATAGGGACTGTTTTGTCTTCGTAAATAAAATAAAAAAACACAAATGTGAGTCAAAATAAAGAAACTGAAAATACCTAAAACATCGGAATATTTATTTCATTTTAGATGTGTCATTACTTAGTGTTTTTAAACAAACACAATTGTAATATGTTCAAGACATCTAAATGTGTTTCTTTCTAATAATAATCCCCACTTCCATGTGATTTCCGAAAACCTATTAAAAATAGAAGTCGCGGGCTTCTGCCCGGCGACTAATAACACCTAAGTAGAATATGCTGTGATGTTTGACAACGTTTATTTTGGTGTGTTATAAACGTTGACAAACCCAAAGGGCCGATTATCATACAAGATATTCATTTGTGGTCCGTTCACCAGTATGTATGTTTATTTGTGATACATTCATGCGTTGATTTGCCCCAGATTACACTTCCCCATGCAGAAAGGCATTAGCAAGAACCTGTGTATGTAGAGATTCAAATGTGCTATGATGTTCGTGAACATATATTGTTGTATGATATAAACGTTGACAAACATCAGGGCCGATTTTAATACAAGATATTCATTTGTAGTTCGGTTACCAGTGTGTATGTATATTTGAGACAAATTCATGCTTCTTCCCAATATACGCTTCCCTATAGAGAAAGTCATTAACAAGAACCTGTGTATGAAGCAATTTAAATGAAGAAGAATGTGCAGTGATGTTTCTCAATGTATATTTCGTTCGGTCTTAGCATAACAAGAATGTATAATCCCAGCAAAAAAACGAAATTGACGAGTTGACGAATTGACGAACCTAACGAAGCTCTTTTAAATGACAGATGGCCATGCAATTTGAAATAGGGCATATATGCATTCATTAGTCCAGATACATTATCTAAAAGACAGAAATAATAAGTTTTCAGATTTTTCTTTTTTTCGTCAATTCGTCAACACAATTGACGAGTTGGCGAATTGACGAACTTGACGAAGCTCTTCTGAATGACTGATTACCATGACACATGAACTAGTGTCCAATTGTATTCACTACGTCCAGATACATTATTTAAAAGAAAGAAAGAAAGCTTTTAGAAAAACATTTCTTTCGTCAATTTCGTCAACTAAATTGACGAGGTGACGAATTGACGAACCTGACAAAGCTCTTCTAGTTTAGTTGAATCGTATTAAATTCTCGTGCTTTTACATAGAAGGAAACACAAAGTAATTTACAATGGATAAATGGATTGGACTGAAACTCATAGCTTAGTTTAGGTCCTCTCTTATACAGATTGAATTTCAGGAAGCACGGTGAATATTCTACATGTTTAGAAAATACCAGCTTACTTTAGCTGTATACTTTATCATACAAGAACAAAGTTGACGAATTCACGACATTGATGGAGCTGCATCAGTACTTGATGAATATTTTGAAGTTTGTCACTCGTCAATTCGTCACTCGTCAACCTAACTTCACGGACCTTAAAAATGTCACAGTTCGTCACTCGTCAACTTAACTTCACGAACCTAAAATAATGTTCGTCTCTCGTCAATTTGTCACTCGCCAACCTAACTTCAAGGACCTGTCTTAGCATCAGTCAAACCCATTCACACCCACAACAGCGTATCGTATCAATCGGAACTACTCGGGTAGTTCCGCCATACATCATCATTCGAGGTATTCCGATTGCGTATCGTATTAACAGGGGATTATCCATATCGATAAACGAGATAAAGGTCAAGTTACGCCAAATACATTCGCGGTCATGCTGATCCCAAATAGTCCCTAAAAAAACCTTTGTTTGTGTATAAATGAGTCTATACCATCACCAGAATGCATTGATTCGAATATATAACATTGAGTTTAAACTCATTGTAAATGTGTATAGAATGCAGTGGAACTAATTGATTTGATCACTTTTAGTATTTTGAACTTGAATTTTGAAGTAAAGAATGCATGACCCCCAAATTCTTTTGATTGTTTTAAAGCTTAGAGGTAACTCTTTTCAATGACATGAGAAACACTTAGGAAGTGTTACAATTAATGACTGAAACTGGTCGATTTAAATGAAAACAGAGAAGGAATTTATTTGGAGTATTGTAACCCAAAGGGAAGATTTGATTGCCAAATGTTCGAATTTTTTAGACTATTGAAACGAATAGGGTCAATTGGAGATGACCTTTTATGCGGTGTCGTCAGATACAACATACGAACAGCGAAGTATTTTGGTTTGATTACAATGAGATTGATTCAGTAGTTACCATGATATACGTTTTGACTATTTGTTTAGTTTAGTTTAAACTTATCTATTTTACATCGTTGCAAAACAAGCTTGAATCTAATATTAATCACGCTCGATCTGCTTCCTGGAGACTTAACCAGTACTCGCATCGTTTAGTCGCCCGACACACGTTTTGACCATTTGTTTAGTTTCGTTTAACTTATTTGCTTTAAACCATTGCGAAATAGGCTTGACTCTTATATTAATCACGCTCGATGTCTTGTTCCTGGAGACATAACCAGTACTCGCACCGTTTAGGTGGTACAATCAGAACCCGCTGATCACGGGATTCGAACCCAGCACATTTGATATGAGATAAAGACGCTGATTCTTGTTTAAGTTCAATGTAAACTGATTGCAGGGGTCGGTAGAAGCTTGTTATCAACCACGAATCGTCTCCATAATAAGTAGCTAAACTCTCGTGGTGCCCGCGAGATTAAATGTCAGACTTTTTTTTTTACCGGTGAAGCGAATCTCTGTATTCATATGTCTAGATATGAGACTAATATGTAATGTCTATGTCGGGTTCATATAGTCGCCCGACACATCATTCATATTAATTATGGTATCCTCTATGTACTAGGAGAATTGCCAACTAGATGAGCGACTCAGTGCTGTGTACTTATGTAGAAATATGTGTTTATTAGGTTGAACAGTGAAATGCACCCACTGTGTACAATTCTTGTTTTCTTAATAGCGACATATAGGCCCATGGGGTCGTTATTTTTTTTTATATTTTGTTATTTGTTTGTTTTGTTATACACATGTCACTATACTAAAAGACTTACTTACTTACTTACGTATATACTCATCCACAATGTTCATATAAATTCATCAAACAAAACAGCATGCATGCAATAAACAATACCAAGCAGAACACTACAAAGCAGAATGAATTCAAATACCTGGATTCGGGTTGCTTTCCTCTACTCACATCCCATCTATCTAAGTTTGTATTAACAAGTTGTTTCACATCCGTTGAGACTTTAGCCGATTTATAGTATATGGTATATATGCTTATCAATACCAATAGTATCAGAACAACTTTTAAAAACGAAAAGTAAGATCGTCCGGGCATTTTCACTAAGTCAAAGAAAGGTCTGTAAAGTTTTGCCTTCTCCGTGTATATGCTTATTTGTATATAAGTCCATTACATTCCCAGCTGCTGTTCGTTTCGTCGAGATGATATGCATATATTATCGACTTAGAGGTCAAAGGTCAAAATGAGTACTGTTCGATAGGACTATACCTTGTCCGGCTCACATCTAACCATGCATCATAGGATTCCCAAGCTACTGGGCACACATGTTTACCATGATGAGACGACATGTGGCACACAAGACACAGGCTTGTACCTCAAAGGTCAAAGTCACACTTAGAGTTCAATGGTCCGGTAGGGGACTATTGTATTGCTTGAAAATACTATTGTATTGCTTGCAATACGACATTAACTTGTTTTAGTACATTAATTGGTATAAATTTAACTCTTTCCCAAAAAAGTCAAATTTGCAGTATACAAAATTGAAAACCTCCTTTAGAAAAAGTCTGAAATCTCCTTAACCCTTTCCCTCATATAGACACTTTCTGACACTTCTGTAGTAGACGGATTTTTCAAAACATGGGCTTTTTGAAAACATGGCGAAAAAAGAAGAAATTGCTCAAAACGAGTAATTCCTCCTTTTGTCACACCATGTTTTCAAATCTATTCAATAATTGTTCTTTCATTTAAAGGGATTTTCTGTGCTTTTGCCTAGACATTTTCTAAATAGTACACTCAGTCTCTAATAAATGATAATTTATTTTATGTAAATTTCCATACAAATAATTTATTGACAAAATACCTGGAATGGTGCCTCAATTATGTTTGGCCCATGCTATCTAGAGTAATCTTAGAAATGTGGTTTAAAAGCAATTATTAATAGTGTAACTTATTTCATTAATTAAGCATTTTCTTCAATGGCATAGATTTTCATCTCAGATGAATTTTAACTACCTTTGTAAAAAGGTAGTATCAACAATAACATGAATGAACCAACATATATGTTTTATAGGAAATTAAAAGAATATTAGAAAATGTGCACTGCTTCAATGACTTGTTAAGAAGGTTTTCTACAATTTGACCTTGTGAACGTATGTTTAACTCCATAAGACCAGTTTTGAAACTGACTGAAATGTGAAGTAGACAGAAATGTTCTGATAACTTTCATAAACATTGTATGTTTAATGTGTCATATAGTATTCACAAGGTAATTTAAAATTACCCACATCTTTGGTTGCAAACCTTTAACAAGGGCTGTCAATTCAAGGCAAACATTCTTTCTAATGTATTTCATCTGCCACCAATGTGTTAACAGTCCATTTAGAAAAGTAGTTAGTTGAAACTTTCGGACACCTACAACCGCTGGGATTTGAAAACATTGTAACAAATGATGAAATTTATCATAATGAGCAATTCCGCCTTTTACCACAATGTTTTAAACTCTATCCAATTTGCATTGTTCATACTTTAATTTATAAAGATGTTTTTAATTTTTATAGTTTTGATTTCAAAGTCATCTGCTGCAGAGTTGTGGTATGTGAGAAAGGGTAACACTAGACCATTGTTTTATTCCGAGTGTCATATGTTTATGTGAAAAGGTAGTATTGTGGGGGTATTAATCAGTTTCAGTCATAGCTCTATGATATAAAATAATAATAATAATTATTGTCTATGATATACAGTACATATACAAAACAAGCTAATAGGACATTATACCTCTGGTGTTTCAAAGACAATATTAGTGATACTTGCATTAGCATCTGGAATCGTTGTCAGACAATTCCTGTGAAGTTGGGTTGCAATTTATGTGGTGGTTATAGATGAAATGTTGTGGCTTGGCCTGTGAAGTTGGGTTGAAATTTGTGTGATGGTAATGGAGGATATGTTGTAGCTTAAAGTTAACAATCAACAGACAAATAGTGATAATGCTAGATCACCTTGAGCCTTTTACCAGAGGAGCTGTTCATGCCTACAGGGCCCTCTTGTTGTTTAAATAGAAATGATATATATATATATATATATATATATATATATATATATATATCATATTTATTTTTATATTTTCAGGAGTGAGGACTTAAGTAGATTGCCCTGGTGAGGCAGTTTTGGAGGTAGCCACCAGCTACAGGATTGAAATTCTCACAACCCTGCAAGATTCTTATAATGAGAGAAAAAGACATACAGACTATCAACAGTTTATTTTGTGGCAGCATCATTTGAGCAATAACAGTTTGATCTGTCCATGGGAAAGCAAAGTTGACAGTTTGATCCATGTTTTAATTATAAATGTATATTATTATCAACTTTTAGCAATGAGATGTAATTCTACAAAAAATGATTTTCCAAAAGGATATATTGAGATATGGTTAAAAAGTACAATGTACATAAGTTTGCTAAATTACATTTGAACAGTTATGATTCTTGGTTAGTGTAACTCCAGATCAATATATATATATGGGCCACTCCATGAGAAAACCGGTGAGAGTGACAACATTTTCGATTTTGGGATTTTTACATTTTCATACAGTCCAAATTGTCTAGTTTTGTTTGATATATATGTGGACTTCGTATGGCGAATATTGACGCCGTAATGGACATCAAAAGAAGACATGTGTTACTAATTATTGAAATGACGTCGACGTCATTTTCATATCTATGCTCGACACTCAAACAAAATTTACAGCAACGTTATTTTTACTTTTCTCAAAATGGCTTGCTTACGTTTTAAGCTTTTCAACGTATAACTTCACCTGTAAAGCAGTACTACTTCGAACGGTGGTGCATTTTAAAGCACAGCGCTTTGAACAAGATGTCAGGGTACATGTATGAAATATTGTTGGAGTCTTATTTCCTTTGCTACACGAAAACTATTTCTACGCATCTAGCTGATTATGTGAATGCCACCGGGGGCATCGATTGCTCACAACTTAGAAACAAATCAGGAAATAAATTATATCGAAGGAAAATGAATTGCATGAATTTAGATTTGGCTTTGCTGATAGTATCCGTTTAACGAGATCTTATTTCCGATTTACTAAAAATCTGTGTGGTTTGTAATTATATAGCGACCTTTAAAGATCTGAGATCAGTGTACGAGTTCCTGCCGGTTCACTACCAATTCTCAATTGGCAATAGTCAAATTCAATCTTTAAATTATCTTGGTTGTTTGGATAGTACTACGAAAGCTACTGTTTCAGTTGACAGAGCTAGAAACTCTGTCTGTGTTGTATAACTGAATGCATTGTTGAATGACTTTTAACAAATAACAACACACTTGCATCACAATCGAAGGATTCCCTGTTATATAAGCATTTAAACAACGAGTTATTGATATTTCAATACAAAAGTGGCACACAGGTATGTGTAACTCTTCAAAAGCGTATAACTACTACAAAGATTTCAGATCATTATTGGACATGGAAACATACCTAATGATTGTATGCATTATATATATCGACGAACATACATTTAAGGTCCTCTAACCACAGTTTAGCTATAGAAAGAGAACGCCATGACAATACTGAGAACATGTTTAGAGTTTGTACTTATTGTTTAAATACAAATATTTACATTATTGAATACGATTTACATTTTGTATTGATGTGTCCGTTATATGATAACTTAAGAAAACGTCACTTTCCACAAAATGGCAATAATAATTTACCAACAAAACATCTGTTAAATAGGATAATGCAATGTCAAAACAAAATTTTAATTCAAATCCTGGCTACATGTGTAGATATATGACATTTGCATTTAAACAGAGACTTATTTGAAAACTGCTTCTAATAACTGATATTTAAGAATACTTCAAATGAACAAATCATTTAATAGAACATATTAAATTGCATTAATTAGGATGAAATAGATGCATATATATGACACTAATATAATTCATAAAGTATGCTACTTGGTAAATAACTATTTACATATCTACATTTATTGTCCGTATTAAGAATTGTTGTCAAATTTGTGTATATTGTGAGTTGCTCTGAAGCATTGATTTGTATGTAATCTATATGTATTGTGGGCTGGAGGCCTTATATTACAATATATAATCATATTGTATTGTATTGTATTGTATTATATTGTATTGTATAGGTTAATTGAATTTCACAAATGATGATATTTTTATCATTTTCTCTTATCTATATTCAGATATGCAACATTCTACTTTAATTTGTTTTAATCAAAACAACACTTGGTTCGTCAGTGGGGAACACATGGCAGTTGGGATAAATAGATAACAAGATGTTCAGGTGTTTTTCGTCAAATCAAACATTCAGATCTGCAACAGTCTGCTTTAATGACAGCTGGGATAACTAGATAACGACAAAATCAATGCCAATTTCATTTATATTTCAGACTTAAGTTGGCTTTTAACATTTCTTTCAAACTTACTCTCAGGAAGAATGTAAAACTGAACGGACAAGGGCGTTCCTGACCAGGCTGAACAAATGCATAAGCTTATCAGGATTTCATTAGTCGCAAATTCATGAAGATGATATTACCATATATATATAATTATATAGCATAACTCTACTTTAATGTCCTATGTTATGTACCATATATCATTTTGTTTGAATGCAGAACAGATAACAACTGCCAGGCCGATCTTTCATTATGTCGGCATCATGCAAATAGTATACACCACCGCTGCATGGCGGCATTACATTGTATTGAAAAGAAAACAAAAATACCCAATATATTTACAGACAGTCAGTTGCCTAAAATGAATAATGGTTTGAATACTGCTAGGAATATTTCATAGTAATTATCTACATATTATCACCGTATAAATAGAAGAATTACAGCATACAGCATACATAAACCTAACAACTGATCAAGATCCTTCATCAAACTGCGTTTTCCCCACGGTTTAAAAAATATCTAGAATCATTGTTGCTTCTGGAGATCAGTAGACAACAACATGAACAGTGCTTCCAAGATCCTTCTTGTTATCTTATACAAACCATTTTGATATAAGATCCATGATCTCAATCCATGTCAAAATCTAGATAGCCACTAAATTAGCAGTATTGTATATTTAGGTATCACATGACATTTGTTTTCGAAAGATGACTATCGTCACTGGTTACTATCACTTCATATTCAAACGTAAACTTCTCGGAAGCGTTGGTGACTTATTAATTAAGATCAGATTGAGATACGCGGATTGGTCTAGATCTACACTGGCTAGATATGCCACTAACGTTGTTTTTTCTATCTGGTCACATAATTGAAAATCGAAACTGAAAATGTGTTAAATTTGCTTTTAATGCATTGCACCGTATGTATTTTACCTTTATACATAATCCATGTACATGAAAGTAAGTCTACGAAAATTTAAACCAAATTGTTTATGGCTTTCAAGAATGAAACACGCATCAGAAACTGATTATATATACTATGTATCTTCTTTTATAAATGCAGATTGATATAGTACATGCAGAATGAAACAAACATTATTCCAGGTCAGCCTCCTGCAAGTGCAACACCCATTGAGGAAATATTTCATAGTCAATCTCTCTTACAAATCACGTAAGCCATAACGTAATATAGTTTAACTGAAGTTGGGTAGCTGTGTACCTAATAGATTGAGCTCTTTTCTACTGTCTAGGGTGTTTTCGACAAGTGTATATTACGATCTATACCCGCACATACATCACACATGAGCCAGGTGTATACTGTTGGTCCGAAGTATAACAACGGGTTATATAACCTATACACCTAGATGCGGAATAAATTGTATGGATTTGCAAGCTGATTCTTTAACGCTCGCAAATTCATACATAATTGAATAATAATGACACAAAACAAAGAATTTTGTTTCCTCAATTTCAAGCGATTCACACGGTTTTATTTCATAAACTTTTGTTTTTCAATGGCTACAAGTTCAAAACCTATGTTTTATTCAATTTACTTTTCGCAGATGCAGATAATTTTTTTTCATAAAGTCTTGTATAACACCATTACAGCGTTAAACTATATTAAGTATTTATTTAAATTGAAAGGTGTTAGCTATAAATAGGAATTTCACATAATCAAAAACAGAAGAAAAGAAGAATGTTTAAATGGTAAAACACGTTTCAAATCTATCTCAGAAACATATTTAACTCTAAACCATAAATGGAACAATTAAAGAGGGAATTCACAGATCACGAAAAACTAAATAGTTAAAATAAATATTGATATACATATATATAATTTATATATATATCTGTTTACTAATCTTACACGCTCGTGTTTATTGGACGTTTTGAATAATTAATACATTCTTCCAATAAATTTTGCAGATTAACCGGCTTGTAACAGTATGTCGCTCTACATTTCATCCGCCGATGAACATGATGTTAATAAACCAAATAAAACTCTGTGTATACATGCGAGTTTACTTCCGCGTAAGCACACAAATCACGTCAATCTTTGAGTGATGATTACGTCATTTCTTATGCGATGTCACTATCACCGGTTTTCTCATGGAGCGGCCCATATATATGTCTGAGTGAAGTTTGATCAGGCTTTTCAAATAGAGTTAACAAAAACTTTCTTGACACATTGATCTTTTGTTAAAGACAGTTTTTTCCAATCATTCCATAGATTTTCATTTCAGATGATGTGGAAATGTATTTTAATTCATTTACATGGATAGAACAAGAGGCCCATGAGGGCCTATGCTCTACAGGGATGGTTATTTGGTCATTTTCAATCCAGAGCATGTATGTATGTTAAAGATCGGATAGTAAATGGAGGTTCTTTTGTGTTCAAAAGCTGTTTTATAGCAATTTTGACAATTTCAAGGGCCATTATCCAGTCTGTACGGATGGATCTGGCTGGTTTGCGAAAGGAACCACGCTCTCATCAATATTTAACTACTATCTAAGTTTGGTGAAGATCGGATAGTAAATGGAGGCTCTATTGTGTTCACAAGCTGTATTATAGCAATTTTGACAATTTCAAGGGCCATAATCCAGTCATACAAGAGCACATATGGCTGGTTTTCGAAAGGCACCAAGCTCTCATCAATATTTAACTACTATCTAAGTTTGGTGAAGATCATATTGTAAATGGAGCCTCTATTGTGTTCACAAGCTCTATTATAGCAATTTTGACATTTTCAAGGGCCATACTCCAGTCCAATCTGACTAAAGTACACGATCTGACTATATGTAAGATCTGATGGCGATCCATTCGAATTCATCTTCTTGTTTTATCGGATTTCCAATATCGCTATTTTTAGATCCACCAAGCTATTTTTATTTTAACCAATCAGAGGACTCGTTTCAACAACCGTTTAGCTTAACCTTCAAAATGGCGTCTACATGATGCGTTGAGCAAATTTAAAATAGACCATTTAAAACCAGAGCAAGGAACACTTGTCGATGCTGTATGGTCAAGGAAAGACTGTATCGGTGTTTTGCCGATATATTTTTTTTAAAAATCGCTTCCGTATCAAGTGCTGTCTTTGGTAAACCGCATGTGGAATAAGTGGAACATGCATGTAAATCACTATGCGAAAATTGGGATCCCATGCTAAATATAGATTTTTTTGGTAAATACAGACTTTTACTTTCACTTTCAAAAACGTGAAAGCAAGGTTCTGAATGGCTGGCAGAAAGGTTGTCTGAACGTGACCCTCTATCGGTTGTCCTCAGATCCTATGCGTAGCGTTAATAGGAGCGGATTTTAATGAGATTGTACTCTAGTCTTGCATGGGCGGATCTGGCTGGTTTGCAAAAGGAACCGAGCTCTCATCAATATTTAACTACTATCTAAGTTTGGTGAAGATCGGATAGTAAATGGAGGCTCTATTGTGTTCACAAGCTGTATTAGCAATTTTGACAATTTCAAGGGCCATAATCCATTCTTGCATAGGCAGATGTAGCTGGTTTGCAACGGGAACCGAGCTCTCATGGATATCTAACGACTGTATAAGTTTGATGTAGATACAATCAAAACTGAAGATTTTATCGCGTTCACAAGCTGTATTATAGCAAATTTGACAATTTCAAGGGCCATAATCCAGTCTTGCATGGGCGGATGTGGCTGGTTTGCCAAAGGAACGGAGCTCTTATGGATATCTAACTACTGTATAAGTTTGTTTGAGATACAATCAAAACTGAAGAATGTATCGCGTTCACAAGAAATTGTTTACGGACGCACGCACTCACAGACAACGGACACCACACCACGGCATAAGCCAGTAGAGCTAAAAAGCTGTTATAACAATTTCTAAATAGAGGGATTCAAAACTAGATGTTACTTAAATGTCATGAAAACTTAATCATTGTGACACCACATGCTGATTTATAACATTCATAAGTACTTTTAACATTTGAGAACATAAATTGTATAAAGCATGATGACATTTATTGTATACATATTTTAACCAACAACTAAAAATCTTTCTTGCAAGCAATATAATTGAATAGGTCCGTGAAGTTAGGTTGACGAGTGACGAAATGACGAGTGACGAACTGTGACATTGTTTAAGGTCCGAGAAGTTAGGTTGACGAGTGACGAATTGACGAGTGACGAACTGTGACATTTTTTCTAAAAACTTTATTTCTTTTCTTTAGAAAATGTATCTGGCCCTATTTCATGTTTCATAGCGATCAGTCAATCAGAAGAGCTTCGTGAATTCGTCAACTCGTCAATTTAGTTGACGAAATTGACGAAATAAATATTTTTCTACAACTTTATTTCTTTCCTTTAGATAATGTATCTGGACGTATTGAATGCATATTAGGCCCTATTTTATGTTTCATGGCGATAAGGAAATCAGAAGAGCTTCGTCAAGTTCGTCAATTCGTCAACTCGTCAATTTAGTTGACGAAATTGACGAACAAAAATATTTGTATGTATCTGGACGTATTGAATGCAAAGGAGGCCCTATTTCAAATTTCATGGCCATCAGTCATTCAAAAGGGCTCTGTCAAGTTCGTCAATTCGTCAACACGTCAATTTTGTTGACGAATTGACGAAAAAAATATTTTTCTAATAAACTTTATTTCTGTCTTTCAGATACTTAATCTGAACGTATTGAATGCAAATTAGACCCTATTTCAATTCTCCTGGCCATCAGTCATTCAGAAGAGCTACATCAAGTTCGTCAATTCGTCAACACGTCATTATTGTTGACGAATTGACGAAAAAGAAAAAACAGACTCGTAAAGCAAACCATGCATGAAAATGAGCCCTGGTGTTTTTCAAGAAATAAAACACAACGAAATATACGTTGATAAACATCACATATTCTTCTTCAGTTGAATCTCTTCACACACATGTTCTAACTAATAGCTTTCTGCATAGGGGAAGTGTATTCTGTGGCGTGTCCACGCATGCAATTACCTAAAGTACACACGTACTGGCGGACGGTCCCCAAATGCATATTTTAGATGTAAATGAGCCTTGATGTTTGTCAACGTATAAAACGCATCAAAAATAAACGTTGACAAACATCACAGCACATTCTTCTTCAATAGAATACATACACAGGTTCTAGTTGATAGCTTTCAGTTGATAGCTTTCTGTATTTAGAAAATGTATTCTGGTGCACGTCCACGCATGCAATTATTACATATACACCTATACTATTGAGCGAAGCCCTGAAGTTTAACAACGTTTATAGCTATCATTAGTACAGTAAAAACTGATGTTTTCAAAAATATAAATTCCGTTCAATTGAGAAATGAGCACATTCCGATATTAAGTGTCCCTGGATATTTGTATTAATATTTTGGCATTACATACACTGACTGACAGTTTCCCTTAAGTGTTTGCTAATAACTAATACTTGTATAGTACTTAATGCAGATGCATAGTTCTGCGCATTTTGGCAAATATAAAAAAATGGAAGGCTGTTTTTGTGAACTAACACAAAACGGTCGAAGCCATGGTGGAGGTTCATTCTTTCCTGACGCTCGCATTTAAACTTCCGTTCAACAGCCCTAAAAACTTTCCTTTTTTAAGAACTTTTTTCTCAGGGAATGTACCAGTAGTTAGATACGAGTGCACATACAATGTATGCAGTTAAAGTATCGGAAATAAAACATTTTTATCGAGTACATTTAATTGTTTTAAACCAGTTGAGACAATAAGTGCAAATCCGGTTAGTGAGACGATTCGTGGGCATTTTACACAGTCTTTGAAGGAAATTTGTTTTGCGATTGTTAATTTCACATTGTATATTGTACCGACCTAGCAGACTATATACCATATCTGTACGTGTTCTACAGTGCAAATGCTGTGATTGTTTGCCACATAATTACCAAAATTGCAACGTTCTGGATATCTAAAGAAGACATAGAATGCCATAGCTCACATCCATACAGTGTAGACGAAATTGGTATTGTTTTCATTAGTGAACCCATTGTAATAAGGTTGACATATCAAATGTTGTAAATTAACTGCTAGTAAAGAGAACATAAAGGCCCGTCCTTTGGCTGTTACCAAGATATACAAAACCGTGAAGTTTGGCAAAGAGAACCCCTCCATTTGAACAAATATAATTTTTAACTTGTTACCACTACTTAAGAGTAATTTGGTTGCAATACAATCAGCAAGCAAAGTTACAAAGGGATGTTGCGGCATGGATTAAGCTCGCTGATGTATATATCTATTCTGATATTCTTATTTATATTGTACTAACAATATAAGGAAAGGAGCATTTCAAAATATAATAAACAAGGCTCTCCAGTTTCTACTAAAGTCTTCATCACAGGAGTTAGTTTTAATCATAGGACTCAGAAAACACAATCATATTTTTTTCGTCAATTCGTCAACAAAATTGACGATTAGACGAATTGACGAACTTGACGAAGCCCTTCTGAATGACCGATCGCCATGACATTTGAAATGGGGCCTTATTTGCATCCAGATACATTATTTAAAAGACGGAAATAAAGTTTTTAGAAAAATATCTTTTTCGTCAATTCGTCAACAAAATTGACATGTTGACGAATTGACGTACTTGACAAAACTCTTCTGAATGACTGATGGCCATGCAATTTGAAATAGGGCTTAATTTGCATTCAATACGTTCAGATACATTATCTTAAAGACAGAAATAAAGTTTTTAGAAACATAAATTTTTTTGTCAATTCGTCAACAAAGTTGACGAATTGACGAAGCTCTTCTGATTGACTGATCGCCATGAACCATGAAAAAGGGCCCAATTTGCATTCAATACGTCCAGATACATCATCTAAAGGAAAGAAATAAAGTTTTTAGATTTTTTTTCCCGTCAATTTCGTTAACTAAATTGACGAGTGACGAATTGACGAATTTGACGAAGCTCTTCTGAATGACTGATGGCCATTGGGCCTTATTTGCATTCAATACGTCCAGATACATTATCCAAAAAACAGAAATAAAGTTTTTAGAAAAATATTGTTTTCGTCAATTTCGTCAACTAAATTGACGAATTGACGAATTGATGAAGCTCTTCTGAATGACTGATGGCCATTTAATTTGAAATAGGGCCTAGTTTGCATTCTCTTCGTCCAGATACATTATCTTAAGGAAAGAAATAAAAAAATTATAAAAATATTGACGAACTTGACGAAGCTCTTCTGATTGAGTGATCGCCAGGAAACATGAAATAGAGCTTTATTTGCATTTAATACGTCCCGATACATTATCTTAAAGAAAGAAATAAAGTTTTTAGAAAAAACACAGTTCGTCACTCGTCAATTCGTCACTCGTCAACCTAACTTCACGGACCTTAATTGAATATGTTCGTACGTTGACAACATTTTATAACAAGCTTGTCTAAGTAGTATATGAACAGTGTAGATCCTGAACAGAATGTAAGGATGCAAAAACCGATCCGGTTTTATACTGTTCTCGAAAGACAACTCGTACATTTTCCCATGCTCAAACATAACAATTTATGTTAGAAGGAGCCAAAATTATGGAAACTTTTATTTATTGAAAAAGTTCGAAACATTGTGGCAAAATGAGAAATTGCTGATATTGAGAAATTTCTTCTTTTGTCTCAATGTTTTCAAAAGTCATCTGCATGTATAGATTGGAAAGGAATTAACTGACTGGAACATGTCTATAGCAAAAAAAAAATCTTTTAAATCAAGAGGACAATATAGAAACATCAGTTTCAATGTTTTCAAGATTTTGTTTATAGAAATATTAAAAGTGTGTTCTGAAGATCGGCCAGATCTCTAGATAAGGGGCGTTTTAAATGTTCTAAAATCTTTATTTGACCCTCTGTTAAAAAAATTGTTCAAGCCATATAGATTTGTTGAACAAGATATCCATTATTCTAGATTCAGAAATGCAGCTTCTGTGTCTTTCTCATATTTCACTTAGTATTTGACCTAGAATCACATATCCAAACTTGACAAAGGTATCATTCAGATAAACTGTCTGAAAAAGTTTCAGTCAAAAAGTGGTCTCTAGAATGTTAACTCTTTCCCAAATACAATAAATCTGCAGCAGATGGCTGAATAAAAATATCTTTGTTAATGTCAAATCTTCAAATGTTTTTCAGTTTTACTTGCTACAAATGTTGGGACGGGTGATACTTAAGGTGCAACTATGTTTCTTATCCCGCTTATCCACGTCCCTATCATGTTCAATAACTGTGTATATGTGTATCACATTAATGATGCGTTTAAACAGAAAAGTAAAGAGATGATTCAAGTGTATCCCCGACTGATGAATTGCACTATTCTCTTTGTATACACAGTGAGGTGATTGCTACACTTAGATGGCTTTACGGCATCCAAATTGGTTTTGATATTCTCCAATAAGTCGGCCTGTATGCTGTGCGTCCCAATATCGAACTGTAAGAGAAGATAAATAACTCATATGCATACAGTGGAACCTGTATAAAGACTACCCCAAGGTAACATAACACCCATAGTAAGCGAGCAATTTGGTCTTTGTTCACAGGTGCAGGGTCATTTATGGAGAAATTGGGAAAATAAAATTAGGATGCTATAGATAGGGAATCGTTATTCCGAGGTGGTCTTTAGCAAATGGTTTGACTGCGCATGTAAACGTTTTAAAAGAAATGACAGCTGTGGTGTATTCAGATTGACATAAAACGTCAAACACTCACTCGGCTTTGAATTAATGACTTATAACCCATTATGGGAAAGTCACCGTAGGAAACTGTCAAAGCAATAGACACACCTGAGAAATGATTGACGTGTGCTCTTTTATAGCATGCAAGTTATTCGGTATAAATGAAAGCGATTTACTACAACCAATGAGAAATTTGGACTCATAGCTAGAGGTCAGTACTCCCAGTCCGGAGTCAACCAGGCCAAACATTTACACTATTTACATTATTATTAATCTATAATATAAATCAAGCAGTTCTTGGGATTGATTGTGTGCTAGTTAAAAGCTGTAGTTTGATTGACCTTCGTGAATTCTTTCAATTGACTGTTTTTTAACATTATTGCCAAAATAGTTGTGAACTATTTATTTCTTACTTTGTCGTAACTATAAGCAATATTTGCAGAAATTTCAAAAATGTTGATCTCCATCTGGAGTTCAGCACCTTTAAAGCAGTTGTCAAACACAATAAAAAGGTTAGATAATCAATCAATAAGGATATCTTAGTACAATGAACGTTTCTCGATATATTTAAATATTTCATGAAACGTATTACAATACCATTGTTTTTAGTATATGTGTACTAGGTAAATGTGCTTGCTTGAAGTGTTTTGTTGGTATGCATCGAGCAAGGGTCTACCGCTCCCGACGGGTTACGCTAGAACAACTATACAACACAATGGATGTTGTTTGCATGTGGTAGATAAGTTGAATGACAAGACAGCATATCCAACGCCAAAATACAAAGTATATACAAAAGACAACTATTGATAAATGTAGTCGAACATCCCCTGTACACCACTGTCATCGAAACGGTTATTATTCTCATTCTAACTAGCTATTCATGGTTGTAGTAAACATAATTTGATAAATACCGGAGTCACGTGGAAAATGAAAATCTATGACATGTCTTTGATTTCGTACAATGCGCAAGCATGATTCCGGTTGATCTCCTATTCCTTACTGCATTAAACATTTCACGCTACACCGGCATCCGATGTTTAATTTGATTACTCTAGAAATATTAGATGGATCCTGTGCTTTACTAACCTGCCTAAATGCTGAGAACACGGCCTTCAATGGAGGATATTTATTACTTATGAATGAAAACGTAGTTCCATGCAAGATAGCTGCACCTGCTGTTGTCGCATTTTTGCAAATACATTCAGAACCACGACGGTAGTTCCACTCACACGGTAGTAAATAGGCTTGTTCTGAAATAAACAAACTAAAAGTGCAAATCGCTCCCGTACCTTTGGGGTGATATTCCTCGTGGTGCAGTGGTTAAAACGTCCGCAGTGGGAGAAGGACATCCGGGTTTGATCATGCAATAACCTTTTTATTACATAATTGGCTATTTAAATGTGTCGTTTGGTGAGTTTTAATCACTTCGAGCTTTTAGAAAATTAATAACTGTTTTGATAAATAAACATTTACGATTTATCGCGCAATTATTGTCCTTTTCGATGGTTGCTAAGGTCTTGAAAAATATGTATAATTTGTACTTTGTGTTCCCCATTTGGTTTTGGCTCGAAATTGAATCGTCGTCAAAATGACGTGAAGGCCTAATGCTTTTTGTTAACAGTGGATTTCATTAATAACTCGTGAGTTATCGTATTCTGGTAATTACGTCTAGATAGTGTATTCTTTATTACGATTAAGATGCTTCTTTTGACCTCACAGTATGTTCAGTAAAGCGAACATACATCTTCTATTTTGCGTTGAAAACCTTCACAGCGGAGAATGACAAACATAATCAGAAGACCTACCTACATAAGACCTACCCTTTAAACAATTATTTTCATATTCATCCTAGCAGTTTTTAAATCCCCCTTGATTTTGCTGGTATTGTTTTATTGAGATAAACTTGTATAGAACGTCAACGACTATCAAAAACAACTATTGCGTATGACAAAAATATGTAGCAAGTCAACAAATACCAATTTCATTGAATTACACGTCACATTATAACGTTAGACACTACGTATGTATTTACACACAGCTAACGCTATTGTAAATGCCGTAAATCACTACACTTACAAAAAACAAAAACATAAAACTTTCATCTGCAGGAAACGATAATTTTACGTAATGATGTTTTGCCTGTTTCTTTTACAAATTAAGAGGAAGGGATAATAGCTTAAAGTAAGCACTTGCCCCCCCCCCCCCCCCCCACCCCCCCCCCCCCCTACACATCCCCCTAATTGTTCTACTCTAAATTAAACAAGACGAATTTTGGATGCAATTCAAAGATGCCGCACATGATTTTGACTTAAAGGAAGCAGATCTAGTTCAGTACATTTAAATAACGTGTGCAAACAGACAGGATGTAACAATTTCGAACAAGAAGGCCAAATGTCACTTTATGCCTATATTGCTAATCTGGCTACCATAGCCTATGCTAAAAGGTTACCAAGAGTAGAAAGGTTCAATGTTGACGTAGGGATTAGACGTTTTATATGCTGCGATCTATGTGATATTCAGCATGTGAAGTTCAGTCGTGAAATGACAAGTTTGGTCCTGAAACCATTTGGTTTACAGTTTGCATAACATTGACTGCAAGTATAATGTGTCATATCAGCTGAAGTTTCTTAATTTTTTACCAATAGACGGTTTTAAATCTGCTCTTTCTAGATCAATCAGATAAAACAAAAACATAGGTGCTTAAATATTAACATATATTAAGGTTTAATGCCTCTAGTTATAAGTTAAGTGTGACACAAGCTTTAGAAGGAGAGGGGGAGTCTATTCTCCTTCCAGTTTAGCAGAAGTATGATAACAAAAACAGGAGTGTATAAACAAAAAATACGAAGTAATCTTTAAAAGTTTAAAGATATTTATAATCAAAATTGAGCAGTTATGAAATTAAAGGAAAAAGTTCAACATATAGCAAGAATACAATGGTCTGAATGAACAAACTATATGGGAAGGAGCGTTTTAAGTTTAGAAATACTACAGAATTTTATAAATAGGCAAAATTATCCTCCGAATTTTGAGGCCGTAAACCAAACAATTAAAAAAGAGTTGCCTAGGAAGTTGGAGAAAAGTGAAAAAAAATTGTGAGCTTTGAAGAATAGTGTCGTGAAGGCCATAAATCAAACTATTAAAAAAAGCGTAGCCTAGGACGTTGGGGATAAGTTATTAAATATAAATTAAATGTCTCTAAAGATTTGTAATAACGGTAGAAGACATACGTATGTTGCATCTTGATGTTTTTTAAACCAGTTAATACAATTTATTGATTCATAAAGATTGTTTTTTTCAAACATATTACTTTAAAGTTTTTCTTTACAATAATAATGTTGGCTGCTCCCTTTTCGATTACGTCAATCCATGGTACAACATTAAAACCTATTCAATACCGGCGCTTCCACGCGGCGTCAAAACATGTCGCGGGAGGTAAAAATAGGCCTCTTTTTATCTGCGAACCATGAGGACTCAGGTCGACAAGTCAAATCAACCGATCCCAAAGCTAAATGGTTTAGGCATCCGCTTCGGGATCGGGAGGTCGAATGTTCGAATCCCCGTGGGGTCAATTCTTATATTGGCCGTTGGTTAACCGTAGGTTTGTTAAATAATGGTATTGAAAGCCTGGCAAAAAAATAAGACTTTGGAAGTAAACATGTTTTCCCGAAAAAGGTGTCTCGTAAGTTATAAATAACTGGCCCTTTCAATAGGGGTGACACTATCATAAACACAAAACTGTTATTCTATTTATACATAACATCGTTCGTCTTCAATGTCCAGTTTCATTCAGAATAAGTTGGGCTGTAATAGGATTATCAATGAGATATTTCATTTGAATGGATTCAAAATGGGATACAGAAACTGGAGAAAAATCTAATTAAGATAAAATTTCAAAGGTAATAAGCATTTTTGCATTTTCTAAAATCATAATTTGACTCCAAAAACCGATATGTTGCGGGAACTCAAACGAAGTGCTTTACTGAGATTATTCTTTTGAGTATTCACAACATATGGTTTGGTTCTGTAATTAGAGAGATATTGTGGGGAAAATACCAGTTCACTCCCCCTTAATAGCCCTCTGATTCGAAAAAAAGCACTTACCTGGATTTTTATTCAAGTATCTATTAAGAATGTCTTGATCTCCGTAACTCTGCATGAGTCCCTGTTTTAAACCCATCATTGTTTCCATTACGGACGATGCCCATGTTGATTGCCGGAGTCGAGTTAAGTTCAACAGCAAGAGACCCGAATTTATACCTGATAAATGATTTTAAACGTCCATTAACTTACTAACTAAAGCGTAGCAAAACGCTAAATAAGGGGCATTTTACTTTTCTAAAATCATCATTTGACACTCACAATTAGTAGAGTCCGTAGACGGCTTTTACAATTAGTCGGCTTGGCGAACATCTGAACATGTGTTACGGTCAGAAGTTGACATATTGTTGTTGTTGTTGTTTGACATTGCTTGATTGATTGGGGTTTTAATTAACGCCGCTTTAAAAATGTTCATTCATATCACGGCGGCCAGTTCACATAATCGTGTGTTTTCAGGCTTTCCCACATCAGCACAACATACTTTCCAAGCAACTGGCTGCCTTTCCACATAGCCTGTTAGTCCATTCATGGAAGACGAATGACGCTTGTCTGGATGATTTTTGTGAAATTTGGCCGAGCTGGCGTTCGAACCCACCTCCCTTGGATTGGAAGCCCGCTGCGCTACCGACTTAGCTATTGGGGCTCAGCTGTTTGGCATCGAGAAGCAGCAGAAATGCAGACCAAACTCAATTTTAGTGCTAAGTTTTAACCGAAACATGGTGTCCCGTTTTTAATCATACCTGTCTGGCCTTCGATTGGAATATCAATTTGGGCTTTAAAGTAGAGACCATAGTTGGGCCGATCTTAAGACCTCTTGTGAACAAAGACCACATTGTTGTGTTCCCATTGGTGGTCGTTATACACAGGTACCACTGTACTTAGTTTTAACTAAACCATAGTGTTCTCTTCTTGCTCATACCTGTCTGTCCTACAATTGGTATATCGGTTCGTTCTTTAAAGTAGAGACCATGGTTAGGCTGATCCGAAACTGGTACGGCTGCCACGATCTGAGTTGAATTAAACTTTGTGAAGAAAGACCATAGTTGGTCTACAGGAGCAAGAAACAACGTGTCGATATCCGCATAAATGACCGAGTCCACGTCCGTCAGGAGATCCTGGGGATGACAGAAAGTATGACAGATAATTTCATAGTTGGATCGTTTATTAATGGACTTTTATCTGTAAATATCTCTCTGAATAAGTATATCATCATTTCTTTAGGTCAACGATTAACAATTTCCAACATACAAACGCTCTCTGCTGCAGACGACTATTTAAATCACTTTGACCAAAGGAGAAATTGCTAATAATGAGCAATCTCTCCTTTTGCCAAAATATATTCAACTCTTTGTTATAATAAATCTTTCATTTTATAGAGAGTTTCCCTGGATATTAGCATAGTCGTCTGCTGTATATATTGTATGTGGGAAAGTGTTAACAATTCTTCGAGAGCTTTAAGGCAGAGTTCGATTCCCGTACGGGAATACCCATGAAGCGTATTTGTGGGGTTATTTCTTTTGTTTGAATATTGTGGGTTGCACCCCACAAGTATGCTTTTCATTCCGTAATTAATCCCCTTTTACGGAATGAATAACATTATATGCAATTGAGATACCCGTTATAAAAAATAAAAATAGACTATTTATCTAAGTGTCTTTATAACGGTGGTGGGTGGGCTTTATCTAAGTGTCTTTATAACGGTGGTGGGTGTGCTTTATCTAAGTGTCTTTATAAGGGTTGTGGGTGGGCTTTAGGAAAAACGAACACCCCACAAGTACTCGGTCACCAGGACGGGATTCACAGCGTTATTTAAAGATGGCAGTAATGGCTTCATTGCGACTGGTGCCTGGTGTTAACACACCAGCTGTACTGGTAGGTTACTAAAGAAATTTAATTCTATGACTGAAATAATGTTGGAAGCGTCGTTAACATATTTCATAATTTGCGTTTCAATAATACAATGACATCAAAAGTATAGAAATTTGGATTTTTAACATCCGATTCGTTAAACAATCATTATCAGTTATATTTGAACTCAATTTAAAAATTGTAAACGAGTGCATTTATAGGCAAATGTTAACATATCCTTGCTTTCGATCCTTTATCGAGTAGATTTTAATTATCTCATTTAATTATTTCTTCTAGAAGTATTATTTGTTTTGAAATTTACTTTTCATTTAATCAAAACGTAAGAATATCGTGGCTTCACAATGACTCTTTTCAAGACACAATTTTTGGATACATGCTATAGAAAAGTTCATACACATTACCTGTGGACGGGTAAACATTTTTAATTTCGTTAGATGCAACCTGTTCAGTGTTGTTATATCAGATTGGATGGTATTTTACGCCTCTTTCATCATTTTCAGTTATATCACAGCGTTGCCTGGGTAAGTAAACGCTACTACTGGTCCATTTATCCTGACACCGGTCAGTCAGTCGTAAGGCTAACCCCGTAACCCTGAACGCCAAGAGAACAGCCATCACTACCATTTGAAAGTAATTCGTATGACCCGGTCGGGTATTGAACCCACGTCCTCCCGCACCGAGGTAGAGGCTCTATCACTACACCAACGAGGCGGTACTTGTTATACCAGAAGTGCTTTATAATTGAGCCGTCCCGCGATGAAATCAACATTATGGCCTCTGCGTAATGTATAGACCCAGATCAGCCTGCGCAGTCCGCGCAAATTGATCCGGGCCGACACATTCCGTCTCAGGGGGACAGAAAATCGAGAGGAGGCGAAACGTATATGTCTGGGTTAGCCTGCGTGGCATGCCTTGACTGACCCGGGTCGATACTTTACGCCGAGTCCACACTGTTTGTTTTCTCGCGGGACGGCTCATTTATTGAAATATGTTTGGGTATAATAAATATCAGGTTTCTTGTCAATATAAGTGTTTAGATCATCTACATGTTCTCGTATGCCACTAACCTCTCATCTCGGAAATTCTCGTTTTGATTGGCTTTTACCGATCACTTTATATTAGATAGTGTAATACATGGAAAGGCAAATGACTATAGCCGAGTACGTGTGCAAGGAAACCCAGCTGACGACTTATGAGCAGGTAACCAATCTAAAGCTTAACGAGGCATTGAACTTTGCTACTCCGGTTTCGGGAGATATCTTTTTTTTTCAACGCGCATCGTAATATAATGCAAAGCAACATATCATTTATATAACATACTATTCAATTAAGGTTATGACTCACTTATTTTATTTTTTCAAGCTGTTAAACAGACTAGTTAACCGCCAAGAAACGCCGCTGAGTAGCACAAGGTCTGTACTTTGCTACTTCAGTTAGACGCGCCTCGCAGTATAATACAAAGCAACATATCACTTATATAACATAATATTCCATTACGGTTATGACCCACTTATTTTTTTATTTATATTTTGAAGCTGTTAAACAGACTTACCGCCAAAAAAAGACAATGTGTGTCGTTTGCTAATTCAGTTTTAAGATATATCATTTTTTTCCAACGCGCCTCGTAGTATAATACAAAGCAACATATCACTTTTATATCATAATATTCCATTACGGTTATGACCCACTTATTTTTTTATTTTGTTCAAGCTGTTAAACAGACTTACCGCCAAGAAAAGACGCTGAGTAGCACAAGGTCTGAAAAATGTTTTCCATTCGAAATGCTTACACTTTTTACAGTTTACATCGGCGGGAAATGACACGTTATAGATGCTAATCTGTAGGTTCTTTCTGACATCAGGAGGCAGGGACTCCAGCTACGTAAATGGACAATAAACGATATGTCTTAGATAAGCTTGTTCTGTCTGTAAGTAAGATGAATTTATTTATGTTCGTATTAAAAATATTTTCTTTTAAACGGGGACATATAAATACATGTTTGAAAATTGAATATATTTTTCGTTGAAAATAAATTTCACTCTTTTTTTAATTGTCTACTGTGTGGACATCTCAGATTCAGGCGCGTAGCTAGGCTTACGCACGTACGCACGTACGCACGTGCGTAAGAAATATTTTGAGAGGTTCAAAAATAAAAAATGAAACAAATGCGAAAAATGCAATGAAAACTGAACCCTAATGGGGGTAAGGTTGAAAACGGACACATCAGAACAATTCATACATGGACAAATTGTCACATGAAGCATCTATGTTTATTGATAATATTAGATGCCTATACATGAAGTTTGTATGTATACAGTTATATAGTATTTGCATATTGTACATGGGAGTACGATATTCGAAGTCTATTGGTGGAGCGAATTGTGGTCCGTGCCATTTATTTGGATCTGAGCAGAGATCGCTAGTGTCGCAACCTGCAACCAGAAAAAACGCGAAACGTTCCACGGTTTACCACTATGAGAAGGGTTAAAACATATCTACGGCCGCCAACCCTTACCACCGGTAGATTATCCGGGCTTGTTTTGATGAACATTCACCATGATCGTGACATAAACACTGATTTTTTTAGTGATAGATGATATTTTGCAAGAAGAAAGAAGCGACGACTAGCCCTTCTATTTCGCGTGTAGGCTTAAAGAAAGTACCTAGTATGAATCATCTGAATGTACAATAAAACCTCGTTGGCTCGAACATGGGAAAAGTCGAACACCCTGGAAAACTCAAACTCCTCCCTCGGTCCCGGTCAAACCCTCATAAAATTTTTAACCTGAAAAACTCGAAAACCTGCTCTTTCGAATTATCGAACTAAAACACGGTCCCTTCGGCTACATTAAAGCACAAAGTACTGATAGGTCGAATTATTAACTGTGGGCTCCTCGAGTTCATGCCTTCAAAATTTTAATTTTGTTGAAGTGACAGTCAATGTTAGAAAATATAAATTCCGAATGCTGCAAATGTTTTAAGGGTATTTTGTGTATACATGCCGTACATAAGGGTATCAAGTAGGCTCATCAAGATATTGTGAAATATACGCCAGATGTCACCTGATCCCATATAGCCGAATTTTTTTTCCCGGGGGAGCATGACCCAGAAAAAATAAATTTCGAATGCTGCAAATGTTTTCAGGGTATTTTGTGTATATATGCCGTACATAAGTGTATCAAGTAGGCTCATTAAGATATTGTGAAATATACGCCAGATGTCACCTGAGCCCATATAGCCGAATTTTTTTTCCCGGGGGAGCATGACCCAGAAAAAATAAATTTCGAATGCTGCAAATGTTTTCAGGGTATTTTGTGTATATATGCCGTACATAAGTGTATCAAGTAGGCTCATTAAGATATTGTGAAATATACGCCAGATGTCACCTGAGCCCATATAGACGATTTATTTTTCCCGGGGGAGCATGACCCAGAAAAATAAATTTCGAAGGCTGCAAATGTTTTCAGGGTATTGTGTGTATATATGCCGTACATAAGTGTATCAAGTAGGCTCATTAAGATATTGTGAAATATACGCCAGAAGTCACCTGAGCCCATATAGACGAAAAAATAATAATTATAAAAATTCGGTGCGTAGTCCATATTTCGGCCCAGCTACGCCCCTGAGATTGTTCGATTTCATAAAATATTGCCTCGCACTACAAATATAGATTTTTTTCAATGTAAAAGTCTCATTAAATGAAACAATAAGACTGTTGGTAACTTTCCTTATTTAAGCTCTTAAGCTGAACATTCTGTTTTTAGAAAAGCGAAAAAGATAGCTATTAAAACGATAGGAAATAACAAATCAATACTTTTGTAAACCAAACATATACAGTCAAACTTGTATTAAGAGACCACCCAAGGGAAATGCTATAAGTGGTCTCTTAAGACAGGTGGTCTCTTATTGAGGTACACATGTATTTTTTCTTTTTTTTGGTCTTATGTATACTACATT
Source organism: Serripes groenlandicus (assembly GCA_031761405.1). Taxonomy (NCBI): domain Eukaryota; kingdom Metazoa; phylum Mollusca; class Bivalvia; order Cardiida; family Cardiidae; genus Serripes; species Serripes groenlandicus. The sequence goes on from JASEVX010000003.1 coordinate 55,290,209, forward strand.
ATACATGTACATGTATTGGTATTAAAGAATAAATAACAATAAACATTTTGTTGTTCTTCTAATTTTATATTTTATTTCAATATTAATAATATTTATTTGCAAAAGTGTAAGTTGATAAATAAAACATATATAAATTTAATCACAAACTTGATTGTTATTTATTATTTGATGTTTTTGTTTAACTATAACATGAAAAGGATATGTACATGTCAGGTTATTCTGTTTCAAAGACTGTCCATCTAAAAACAAATTATTTAAGGAGTCATTTAAAGACATAGTCAGGTTTAAAAATTTTGAGTGTCCACAGATTTGGTAATTAAATCTAATAAAAGAGCCGATTAAATAAACGTGCTATCACCATTAGAAAGCAAAAAACAAACACAGATCCAATTAAAGAGATCAAAAAGTCGGACCAAAATTGTCATATTTAATCCACAAACTATCCACGGGGTGATTTAACTCGGTCAATAATTGACGTTAAAGTGTATTAAGTACAAACTGATAAACATGCAATTATCGGCTTTTACCACTGATACATCTGCAGTATTTGAGAGTCATAACAAAGACAATAACTGTAGCTAAAATGTATTAAATACAAACTGCAAACAAGGCCATTAACGGTTTTTACCCACTCTAATACACGTCTGCAGAATTTGACCTCGGATAATTTTACATGTAACACCTTTAGCTTGATGATAATTTAAACCTGTGTGGTTTACACGCGACAGTTGTGTTAGGATTATTTGACTGTTAGATTTAAGGTCGCTGAACCGTGGATTTTTATTAAAAAGGGAATGGTTTTAGTGTCCGTTGGTCGCAGACAGCAGGATCTCGCTTATTGCGGGTTAATTTATGACTAAAAAACATCGGGGGGAGTTCAATGTGGTCGCTTAAACCAGGGGGTCGGTTATACCAGGTGGTCGGTAGTACAGGTTTGACTGTACATCCTAAATGTTTTGCTTTATGTACATGTATATACATGTAATGATTACGTATATACCCGGGGGCCTTCGTATTAGATATCATAAATTGAATTGAATCCAAAGTTTAACAAATCTTTAAAACACACGTCTTCCACTTGTTTTTATTTTATTTTTCATTTTACTGACCAGTCAAATTCAGTTGTATTATTAGACATTGTACACGAGTGATTCAATCATATCAATTTTTGATTTTCTTTTTATAGTCGTTCGTGATATTCATTTATATGAATATTTGAATAATTTTGTAAAAATCATACTTGTATTTCATCGATATACCTGTTTGAATCTTTTTTTGTAAAATGTGTAATTCATCGATATAAATATTTAAACATCTGTGTAAAATCGAACATGTCATTCATTGATATAAATTGTTGAATCTTTTTGCAAAGCTGTACGCGCGATTATTTGATGTCATTGTTTAACTATTTAAAACAAAAATCACATGTGTAATTCATCGATATAATGATTGAACTTTTTTGTAAAATCGTATGTGAGATATCAATATAAATGTAAAATCATACGTGTCAGGTATCGTTAAAATGTTTGAATATTTTTGCTAATTCGTAAGAACGATTCATTGATATAAAAATATAGATAATCTCTTTGTAAAAGCGTATGTGTTTTTCATTTATATAATTAATTGAATTTTTATCTTTCTGTAAAACTGTGCGTGTGGTTCATTAATATCAATGTTTAAACTGTTTGTAAAATTACAAATGTAATTCATGGATACACATGTTTAAATCTCTTTGTAAAAAACACTCATGTAGATCATCGATATGAATATTTGATTTTTTTGTAAAATCGTACGTGTAATACATTGATACAAATGATTCATATTTTTATATAATTATACGTGTAATATAAATTGTTGAGTATCTTTTATAAAAACATGTGATTCATAGCTTATTCGAATATATCCTGTGGTTTATTGCAATGTTTCCGTTTTCTGATAAAATGCTAATGTTAGTTTACAATTATTTATTTTACATCTATTTAGAATCGAATCTTTCAGCTTATATATATATCACGCTCAATGTCGGCTTCCTTGAAAATTAACCAGTATTCGCGCCGTTTGTGTGGACAAATCCCAAAGGCAGAACCCGCTAATCGCGGGATGAGAACCCAGCAGCTTTTGTACGAGATGCCGAAGCTCTACCACTGTCTTTTTAAATTGATGCTCCCTTTCATCTTTCTAACAGCACAGAACAGAACCGAAGTTTATTTACAACACAAGCATATAAGCTCATTGTGCATAGCATACATAATTAACATTCATGGTAATGCAAATAGTAATCATTCAATGTATAGTTTTCAAACAAAGTAAATACATTTATTAGTTGATGATTATGTTATTTAGTTGATTTTCCTTAAATAAAATGAATCTTGTTTAACCAAGTTTGATACTGATATATATCTAAGTTGGGAAAACTAGACAAATTATGATTAACATGCATGAATGACAACATATAATGTGTTTGTTCCTTATTTGTGTAAAAAAATGGACAAATTATAACAAAGTGGTATTCGTTTTCTAAATCGTTTAAAGTACAAAGCTCACATTTCCTGTTCTTTCTGTCAATTTGTCTATGTCTACCACTTTCTATCATTAGATTATGGGATGAAAGTCTAATTTTGGCAATTGATTGTCGAAATGATTTGGTTTCTAGTACGTCCAGATACCCTGCTCGAGCGAACTCGATCTTAAATGTTCTGTAACAATATAGTGAAGGGGATAGTTGGATGTTTGCTTGCCATTGATTGACATATATATCTTTAAATCGTTGGGAAATTATAGGTATACACCTATTCACTAAAACGGATTCGGGATATAACCAAATGTCAGAAAAACCTGACGACTCTAGCAGATGTTTAACCTTATTTGACCAGTTACTATTATCACGGTCTCTCGTTATTTCTCTACGTTGGTGAGTAACTATGTTAGATAATATACAGTTAGATGCTTACGGCCCGTACAGTTTTAACCAATAATTAAATATACAGAACTGCCTATTTATGTAAAGTGGGAATATATTTAAAGTTCTGAGTATAAAGCTAGCGAGTTTGTTGACCTTTTTACATTAATTAACCACTTGCAGAATTTTCTGAGGACTCGCTCAAGATTTTCAGTCTCGTTAAAACCCTACACTTCACAATTATATTTCGTATTAATCAAAAAGGTACAGCATAATATCAACTGGGACGTCCTTATCTGTTGTACTGTTAAATAACGATCCCGTCACCCGAAGGCTTTTACCGGCCAATGTTTTAGTGGCATGTATGAATGATCCACCACTAGAAAATACTTATATACCATTTGCATAGTCTTCCTTGAGACGCCCCCCTTATTTGTATAAAATACAACAACTTCTATTTTGTCAATATTGATCGATAGATTCCATTTAGAACAGTATTGAGTTAGACTATCAAGCGGTTTCTGTAGACCCGATGCAGTGTCGGATAAAACAGCCGCTTTGTCTGCAAATAGTAAAAGGTATATATAGTCAGCTGATCGAACGTTATACCGGCATTTAGGTTACTATGTAGGTGCAATTCTATGTCATTTAAAAAAGGGAAAACATTATTTGGGAGGTTATTTCCCATTGTAATAATCCGACCTTACTAGCGATGAATTCAGACAATGCACCCATATATCTCACACAAAGCCTAACTTCCGAGTAAATTGATTTTAAAACCCTTAGTAATTTTCCATCTATACCCGATTGTATCAGTTTAAACCACAACACATTTCTATCAATTAAATCGTACGCCTTTCGAAAATCGATAAAACAGGCTAATTATTTGAATTTTTCTGAAACTTTGTCAGATGTATTATTTGGTCATGGGACATCTGTCAACGTCATAATTTTTAGGGTCAAGGTTATAATTGTGCAGAACTTGACCTTTGTTAGGTAACTTAACCTCAAAACTTAACCTTTCTTATATCTCAGCAACCCCTGCTTGAATTTTACTGAAACTTTGTCAGATGTATTGTTTGGTCATGGGACATCTGTCAACGTCAACATTTTCAGGGTCAAGGTCATAATTGTGCAGAACTTGACCTTTGTTAGGTAACTTAACCTCAAAACTTAACCTTTCTTATATCTCAGCAACCTCTGCTTGAATGTTTCTGAAACTTTTTCAGATGTATTGTTTGGTCATGGGACATCTGTCAACGTCATAATTGTCAGGGTCAAGGTCATAATTGTGCAGAACTTGACCTTTGTTAGGTAACTTAACCTCAAAACTTAACCTTTCTTATATCTCAGCAACCTCTGCTTGAATGTTTCTGAAACTTTGTCAGATGTATTATTTGGTCATGGGACATCTGTCAATGTCATAATTTTCAGGGTCAATGTCATAATTGTGCAGATCTTAACCCTTTCTTATATCTCAGCAACCCCTGCTGGATTTTTTGCTGAAACTTTGTCAGATGTTTTGTTTGGTCATGGGACATCCATCAACGTCAACATTTTCAGGGTCAAGGTCATAATTGTGCAGAAGTTGACCTATGTTAGGGAACTTAACCTCAAAACTTAAAACTTTCTTATATCTCAGCAACCCCTGCTGGAATTCTTCTGAAACTTTGTCAGATGTATTGTTTGGTCATGGGACATCCATCAACGTCAAAATTGTCAGGGTCAAGGTCATAATTGTGCAGAACTTGACCTTTGTTAGATAACTTAACCTCAAAACTTAACCTTTCTTATATCTCAGCAACCCTTGCTGGACTTTTTCTGAAACTTTGTCAGATGAATTGTTTGGTCATAGGACATCCGTGTCAACATCAAAATGTTCAGGGTCGAGGTCATAATTGTGCAGAACTTTACCTTTGTTAGGTAACTTAACCTCAAAACTTAAACTTTCTTATATCTCAGCAACCCCTGCTGAAATGTTTCTGAAACTTTGTCAGATGTATTGTTAGGTCATGGGACATCCGTCAACGTCAAAACTTTCCGGGTCAAGGTCATAATTGTGCAGAACTTCACCTTTGTTAGATAACTTAACCTCAAAACGTAACCTTAGTCCTATCTCAGCAACCCTTTATGGAATCTTTCTGAAATGTCAGATGTATTGTTTGGTCATGGGACATCCGTTAACATTTTAAGGTCAAGGTCATAATTTTACAGAACTTGACCTTTGTTAGGTAACTCAATCTTGGTTATACCTCAGCAACCCCTGCTGGAAGTTTTCTGAAACTTTGTCAGATGTATTGTTTGGTCATGGAACATCTGTCAATGTCAAATTTTCAAGGTCAAGGTCATATATTAAGATATATATACACATGTAGTGAGTTTATTATTTATCATGACACGTTGATAACAATGCATTGACAGACACTTACTTTTTCACATGTTATCAACTTTACTTTCTTTTTGCATAGTGATACCATTTAATATCTGATTTTCTTAGAAGGGCGAGACACCCTCAGCCCGAGGTCTTGTTTGTATATTGGTACTATAAGACCTTTAGACCAACTTTTGGGAAATATTCCTGTAATATATAGTTAAATAATAGTTTAAAAGATCCAACTGTTAAGTCCGCACTCTCTTTCAGATATTCATATACATGTAATATGTTATCATGTGAGCAGGCTTTGTTACTATTTAACTGTTTACATGCACGGCGAATGTCACTTGAGTAATGTGTTTATCTAATTCTTCAAAGGTACTATTGATTTGTTGATTATTGAAATATGATAAAAAAATCATTGACTTCATCATTCATATTTTGTTCTCCTTGATCAGATGACAAGTTTTAAAGTGAGTAAAAAAAGGTTTCTGTAGAAACACTTTCCCCCTTACATAAAGGAGATTTCTTATTAAACAGTTTCAAAAACTTTCGAGGGCGACAACGTCTCATTTCATTGATTTTGCTTTGCTAAGTCAGTATTATAATTCAACTTCCTTTTCTCTACAATAATATTTGTTATCTTTTAGAACTCTAACTAACTCCTGTCGTGCCACGTCTAAATCTTGCAAGAAGTCAGAAGTTTTTAAAACTTTAACACTAAGATATCAGTATCTCTTTTGTGTTCAATCTCTTACTTTAATGATTGTTCAAGGTCAGATATTCCATACGTAATGTCATGTAAAAACTCATTTCTGTATTTATCATCCCATTTATTATATGAAATATCCTCTAAATTGTAATCACGTTTTATTAACTGTGTTTTAAATGTGAACGATATAGGTGCATGTTTAGAAGGTTTGGTAAAATCGTGTACATAGAAATCGTTGAAACATGACAAATTTCGAACAATTGTCAATAGGTAAACAACGGTTCTTTGTCCGTTATGTGTGAACAGGTGAGTTGTCCAGTGTAATTGTCACCAGAAAATCGACCGTTTACCAATCTCATGTCTGTAGATTTACAAAGATCGAGCAGATAATCTCCAAACCAGTTGATCGGGAATCACACGAATTGCGCTTTGGTGGTATCAAATGATCACCTAAATCCTCTATATCCAAATCGTAATCATTTTCTACACAGTCATTATTTTGACAGACTCGGCTATTGGTGTCGCCAACTATAAACACATATTTGTAACATTATGCCTACGGAAATAAGGCGCATACTTTGTCACATCAATTAGAAACAGTGTTCATGCCTACCTTGAGTCCACTACAATCTGTTTACATAGCCGGGCCCCGGTATCTCAATCAGTAGCGACGCCGGCTTTCCATCAAGGGGTTGTGAGTTCGAATCCCAGATCGGCCAACATTCTTTCTGACGTTTGACTAAAGTCACTGTGACAAGCGTCATTCGTATTCACCAATGCACTAACAGTCTATGTGGAAAAGCAGCCAGTGGCTTGGAAAGTATGTTGTGAGGAGAACTGATATGAGAAAGCTAGGAAACAAACGAGTAGGTGAACATGATTGAGGCGAAAATCTTTGAAAAGGGCGTTAAAGGTTCACGTGAATTCATCTGCGATGATGCCGAGTGTTAGAAGTTTGTTATACTCTAGTATTCGCTGTGATTCGTACGTTTCACAATATGCAATTGAAATAAAATTATGTTAAAGAACTCCATGCTGAAGATTTTTTTTTTTTTAAAGGGTTGTAAGTTTTACAAAATGTTATTCATAGAATCCATGTTTTAAAATGGTTCACACACTTGTTGCATATATGTTATAACACATGTAGCACATTATGTATACCTGTTGTCGAAGCTCGATCTGAGTTTCTGGTTCAGTAAAGATGTGAACTACCAGGAAAGAGTTGGTGAACAGAATAGCTGATTTTAACATGTTCCATGCTTCAATGAACCTGTCTCCACACAGCGTAAATGCTAAATGGGGTATGCCTCTTTGGTTCTCCCTGAAAAGAACAACAACACATTGCGCAATCAGGAAAGACATACTATTATAAATTATGTAAACGTGGAAGCCTACTAATAGTTCTCTTGACCATATTTAATAAATATGAGCCGTTCCACTAGGAAACCAACATTATGAACACTGCGTAATGTATTGATCCATATCAGCCTGCCCAGTCCGATCAGGCTAATCCGGGACGACTTATTCCGTCTCAGGTGGATAGAGGTATAGAGTAATTATTCATGAAACATAAAATCCACAGAAGGCGAAACGTGTATTGCCTGCGCGACATGCTTAGGCTGATCCGGGTTGATACTTTACGTGGAGTCAACACTGTTGGTTTTCTCGTAGTACGGTTCATAGTGTGTAGCACCTTAACATTTAAAATTTAGTGCACTTTTATTTGGTGTGAAAACCGGTAATTACCACAGGTGCCAGTCTCGTTTAAAATATAAAAATAGCATTTGACTAAACATGTATAATGACAATATATAGTCAAATGCTTTTTTTAGATTTTAAACCGGACTGGCACCTGTGGTAATTACCCGAGGCAAGCAGGAAAATTGATGGACACACAGTGACATTGTTACTCTTTAATCCGAAAAGAACACGGTTCCATTTAGTTTATGCTACGTAGATACCAAAGAAAAAAAGGAAATTTAATTAATCGTCATTTGCAATTGAGTGGATTTAGGTCGAAAATAAACGCATGAAATCTGAGGACATGGAATATCTCCATGTATCCAAGGAAACCTGTTAAGGTCAACAAGAGGAAACAGCCATGACCGAGGGTTTAGCTTTGGGTGATTTGGAAACGGGCTTTCCGTGCTCGATCCACAGTCGCGGCGCGACGGTCATGGTCGAGTGCCCTTCGAGTGCCCGTTGGACAAGGCACATTTCCTAACCCTATACTAGTTTGTCTATCCGGGGATAATGAATAAGTGAACTGTCGCTGTGATATAACTGAAATAATGTTGAAAATAAAATAAAAAAATAATAATAAGTTACAAAACTCAAAAACGACATTCTGACTGTCTAAAGATGAACAATACTCTCCAAATTGGAGATTATAAAAATAAAATTACAAGACACTCAGTCTGAATATATTTGGTGTTAGCATTATCCGTGTTAATTGAACTGCCGTAAGATGAATACATAGCAAGGTTATATCTAATCAAAACACTGAAAATGCTGCCTGTAAGGGTGCTAACTGCATATCACGGAATATATTTAGACAAGGGTTTTACCGATCACACAAATTTGATCAAATAAACTTTACAATAGAACATTGTTATGCCCTTATGTTGAATAATATTTGAGTCGAAAGTACAATATTGTTAACACAGAATGGGGGTTTATCGATTTAATTTTGGTTTACCAAGAGGTTGTTGCATAGTTAAACACACTTCTTTATGCAATTAATACATAGCATGTCAAATCAAAATCAAAAGAAGGTCACTGTATTAACAACTATATTGAGAGACACATTCTAATATTAAAGCAAAACTGCCATTTGCATCTACATTTTCTAGTTTCTTTAAATAAGAAAACAAATATTGGTGGCATCATTGTCTTGCATTGTTTAAAAATGTTATATCATGCTTTTAAATGAACACATTCACTTTATAGACAAATGAATATTTAACGGTGTGCTGTTGTGTCTAACATGTATTAGAACATAAATAAAATGGAGTGTGTCTAGAGATTATTGGACAGTAAACTACTTCAATACATACTTAACTTAAATGCGAATTTCAGGGATTTGTAAACCATAGTTACAGCGGTCTTAATTCTTTCAGCGCCAATGGCAATATTGAGTTTTTTTGCAAACAATACAGATTCAGGTGAGTCAGCAAGTAACCGCATTTTCTTTGATAGACAAGGATTATCTAGCGGTTCAATGTAGGATGGTTGTGAAATAGGATGGTAATAGTCATTCCTAAATAATCACAGATACATGTACTTGAATGTACATTCCATACAATCTACATCTCTGAACACGACTATAGAAAGCGATACTGGAAGTAATACAATACCTATATTGTAATAATACTTAAACATTAGGGACTAATTCCAGTCTAGATTGCGATATAAACTAAACCGTAGGCGCTGCGACGTGCAGACACCGTATCATTTATGAAACAAGACATACACTTCGCTGAAATAGCAAATACTCGTTCATATTCTATTTATAGCATCAGATAGTATGCAATTTCTCTCTCTGTCTCTCTGTCTCTGTCTCTGTCTGTCTGTCTGTCTGTCTGTCTGTCTGTCTGTCTGTCTGTCTGTCTGTCTCTCTCTCTCTCTCTCTCTCTCTCTCTCTTTCTCTCTCTATCTCTCTATCTCTCTCTCTCTCCCCTTCTCTTCTCTCTCTCTCTCTCTCTCTCTCTCTCTCTCTCTCTCTCTCTCTCTCTCTCTCTCTCTCTCTCTCTCTTTCTCTCCCTCTCGTTTCGAAACAAGCTTGAATCTGATATTTATGACACTCGATGTCTGCTTCCTGTAGACATAACCAGTACTCGCATCGTTTAGGTTGAGACATCCCTAAGGCAGAACCCGTTTTCTGTTTGCGGGAGTCGGTAGACGCTTGTTATCAACCACGAATCGTCTCCAAAATAAGTAGCGAAACTCTCGTGGTGCCCGCGAGACTAAATGTTATATTGTGTGTACAGGTGAAGCGAATCTCTGTATTTATATGTCTTGATATGAGACTAATATGTAATGTGTACGTCGGGTTTATATATTCGCCCGACGCCTCGTTTCTATTAATTAGGGTATCTTCTATGTACTAGGAAACATACTAACTAGATGAGCGACTCAGTGTTGTTTAATTATGTACATACGAGTATATGTGTTTATTAGGTGGAACTCACTGTGTAAATATCTATTTTTCTTAACAGCGACATATAAGCCCATAGGGCCGTGTGTTTTTTATTATTATATTTTTTTATATGTTTGTTTTGTTACACACATGTCACTATACTAAAAGACTTACTTACTAACTTAATTACTTACTTACTTACTTACTTATATACTCATCCACAATGTACATATACATTCATCAAACAAAACAGCATGCATGCAATAAAAAATAAAAGCAGAACAATACAAAGCAGAATTAATTCAAATACCTGGATTCGGGTTGCTTTCCTCTACTCACATCCCATCTATTTAAGTATGTATTAACAAGTTGTTTCACTTCCGTTGATACTTCAGCCGATTTATAGTTAAGGTTATATATGCTTATCAATACCAAAAGTAACAGAACAACTTTTAAAAACGAAAAGCGAGATAGTCTGGTCATTTTCACTAAGTCAAAGAAAGGCCTGGCAAGTTTTGCCTTCTCCATGTATATGCCCAAGTGTGTACATTAGTCGATTACATTCCCAGCTGCTGTTCGTTTCGTCGAACATTGCGGATTAAGATAATATGCAAATATTATCGACATACATTTTTTTTGTCCATCTTTATTCCGTAATCGCACGTCTTCCGTCGCAAATTCATGCGAAATGTCATATGTAAAAACGCTGATTTATCGTAATCTGCAATGTTGGAAAATATCTTGTGGTAAGTTTTCGCAAAGCGCCGGTAATAATTGATTATAGATGTGTTCACTCGTTCTTCAAGCGATGTTGAAGTTAATGGCAATTTGTTTAGAACCAATACTCTTTTTGAGAAATTTGGTTTGCTGCATTTATTAACCCCTTCCTACACACACAACATAACTGCAGAAGACGACGTTGACAACATTCTGGCAAACATTTGGAAATTCTTAATAAATGGGAGTTTAATAATTAAATAGAGTTGAAAACGTTGTGGCAAAAGGGTAAAATTAGCAATTTCTCTTTCTGACACAATGTCTGGTGCAGATGTGTCCGAACGCGTCTGCAAGCCGGAAACGGGAGCGTTACGAAGATAATTATGTTAATAAAGTAAATACTTCTTCCTAGAAAAAGTATTCTGATTAAAAAAGACGAGATGGCTAGTAACCTTTATGCTATAATGTTCTTTGTGTTAAACTGTATGTTGCTTTAATGTTTTACGCAATAATTGTATATTATATTGTATATTGTATTTTATACTGTAAAACACTTTTCATTCGCGTTAGATAAATTTTCGCTCATATACGCGAATTCATAATCATCATGAATAATGTCAGGGATTTTTAAACAAACTTAAATATGATAATTAAGCCGATAATGATAATACATTAAACGGTCTTAACTTATTTGTAACGGGTACACTGCATTCAACATTGAGTACTAACTTTTGGAACCCGGCATAAGTTGTAGAATGGTCAATGTGTTAAAATCAATATATTCAAATGTGAAATCATGTTTTAATTTGAATATCAACATGCAACTTTCAGATGTCTTTGATGTGTCAATGGGACTCAAACAGGTGAGCCATTATCGCCGTTGTTATTTATTCTCTTTATTAATGATATTATGGTTTCGATTGACTAGAACCATTTGGACGAAATTGACTTGAACATTCTTTCTATCAATCTGATTCGTTTTGAAGATGATATTGTGTTATTTACAACTAACCCAAAAACCCTTACACTTCAAATAGATAACGTTTGTAGATATTCGTCAAATTGGGGTCTGAAAATTAAAAAATCCAAAACAAAAGTCTGCGTTTTTCGCAAAGGCCATCATCCTGTTCTGGAACGTTTATTTATTGACACCGATGAAATTGAAATAGTTAACAATTTCGTATATCTTGGTTTGAGCTTCAGTTCTGATGGCAAATTAACCAAATTTTGCTGTTAATTCGTTACATGACAAGTCACTGAAAGCATACCCCAGCCTAATGGGATTATTTGATTATATCTAAAATGTGAACTGACTCTTTTTTATTCAATGTCGTTCCCAGCATTTTATATGGGTCTGAGGTTTGGGGCATCTACAACTATAAATTCATTGATAAACTTCACATACGTTTTTGTAAATACATTTGGGGAGTAAGTCAACAAACTCAAAACTATGCAGTTAACGGTAAACTTGGACGTTTTCCTCTTAATATACTTGCTAAAGAGAGATGTTTAAAATTCTATTACAAAATTCTCAAATCGCCTTTCTCAATAATCCATTTTATATATTTCGACCAATTAAATAACGTGGTCTTGCACACTGATGAGTGTTATTGAGCCTCTGGGTTACGGTTGTTTGGCTAATAATGCTTATGTAAACACACCCCATTCCATGCTTAAAAGCAGATTGAGAGATCAGTTGGGTCTAGTTATATTAATAACACTTCTAACTTGTCATATTTTCGTAAATTCAAAACCGAATTTTGTTTTGATTAATATCTCCAAAAGTTGCCAAATGATAATCTGAGAAAACAGTTAAGCAGCATTGGATTGAGCTCCCATTCTCTCGAAATATAATCGTCTTTGTAAACTATGTAACATGGAATTTGTCGAGTCAGAATTTAATTTTCTTTTATGTTGCCCTCAGTATGACACTTTACGTAAAACATACATTGATAATATTGCATGGCCCTCACTTGTTTTTTTGACATAATGGATTGTACAATTTCCACAAAATTATTGAAACTATCAGCATATATGTAAATGAATCGATGACCATAAGAAAACAAGTATTGAACACTCCTCTGATTGCATAAACTACTGTGAATTGTTATAACAGGGATGCTGCTTATCGTTTTCATCTTTACCTTACTTATCCTAATAGTACGTCTTCTCCTTCGCGAAGTTTGTATACTCAACGAAAATGCCTACACATGAAATACCCCCTTTATATGACTGTTCAATTCCTTGCGTACTTGTGTTCTCTTTTCTTTATTTGTTACTCAAATGTATTTACTTTGTATTCACTTTTCTGTTTTGCCATATTTCAAATGTAAATGGTTTGCTGATGCAAAAGAAAAGTATGTATGTATGTTGAAAACTTGGTACAAAATCAGTTAGGCATTACATTTAACTTTTTATTCACATTCACACATATCCTCTCGTTAATTAGGTTATTTAAGCAATTTAGCTCATTAATATCTGTTCTGGTATCCGATGACATTATTTTGTTAATATTGTCTCTATTTCACACGCATGATAACACATAAGTATTAAGTAGCACCGTTCCACTGATTTGGGTTAGCCGAGTGTGATACCGATGTTGACAAAAATCACGAAATTTTGTCCTCACAAATTCAAAGTGTTTTACAGTATTGTATTGTATTATATTGTATTTTGTATGTGGGTTGCATTATATTGTATATTTTATTGTATATTGTATTGTAGAATTGTATTTAATTTTGTTTTTCATTGCATATTGCATAAAATTGTTTTGTATATTGTATTTTATTGTATATTTTATTATAAATTATATTGTTTTGTAAGAAATTGTATATTGCATTGTATTATAGTGCGTGTTGTATTGTATAACACTAGCTGACAAACAAATCACCAAGTAATACCGTATGGCAGTCTGACTACTAGTTATATTTATCTTGGTTAATCGGTTTAATTAACCCTATATTAGCTTGATAGGCTGTTGCACTATAATGGGATTATAGTGTCCTGTACTTAACTTTTGTTGTCCAAATTGTCCGTTTTAATCAATTAGTTAATTAGCAATAAAACACCAATAAAGCAATGTTCTATGTTGAATCACTTGATATTGTCAGAACAGTACATTTTCGTTGTCACTGTTTATCAACTCACTGCATATTGTATGGACTTTTTCAGTTTATCATTCAAGTAGCCAAAGCTAATCTATATGAGTGAGTGTTTGTGCGATTATTTTGACAACCAATTTAATATCACAAAATATTTATGTAAGACAATCTATCAATATCCTGCAGAAGAGAAACGATCTGTAACGTTACGGTATTTCGAATTAGTTTGTTTCGAAAATTATCTGAACAAAAATAGAACAAAAGGAATAGTATACAAAAGCGTAGACACAGAATACCTGGCTTATCGATTCTAACTACGTACGACACATATAATTATTGTATACTAAAAAAACCATTAAACTGATGTGGAACAGAGCCGACTTAGAACGAACGTTACTGTATGGTGAAATAGCTCAACCCTACGAGACATGTGCACGTAATCCATTAAGTAATTTATAACACAATATTGATTATTTTACGCCGCGTCTAACCATATGATGAAAGAATATTGTGGGTTTTTGCATACTTTAATATTAATCCTTCTATTTTCCATAAGTATTTGTCGATATTCTGTACTTTGATATTGCACTCAGAACTTGTTCACGTGCTGCTAAGAACGAATCTATTTTCATACAATAACGTTACAAAGTGATTCTGTTCATCATTTGTTGAGTTTAAAGACCAATGTATAATCTTTTGTAGATGACAATCACTGACAAATCTATACGCAAACACAAATCCAAATATTGTCTAGTTATAGCGCTAGCTGTGTGTAAATACATACGTTTTTTCTGACGTAATAATATGACGAGTCGTACAATGTTTGTAGATTCGCTTCAAAAATTGGCATACGCTATAATTAAGTGTTTGTCTTTGACGATCTATATACGTTTATCTTAAGTACACTAGGGATTTAATAACTCCTAGAATGTATAAGCAAATTATTGTATTAAAGGTAGGTTTTCTGATTGTTTTTGTCAATCTCCAATTTAAAGTTTTCAACGCAAAATACTTAAAAAGAAGGTGTGTGTTTGCTTTACTGAACATACTGTGAGGTCAAAACGGGCATCTAAATCGATATAAAGAACATAAATATCCACGCGTAAATACCCGAAACAGAATATAACACAATCTGAATATTATCAACTGTTTGAAAAAAAAATTCACATCTCATGCTATCATCTTGTCTACGATTAAATTTCGAGTCGAAACCAAATGGGGAAATAAAAATGGCGTCGACGTACATTTATATTTGCCACGACTCTAGCAACCATATGAAAGGACATTATACTTGCGCGATAAATTGTAAATGTGAATTTAACAAAACAGTTCGAAACAGATGTTTATTTTCTTAGTGTTTTTATAAAAGACACAAAACGATAAACTTAAAATTTATAATATTAAACTATACAATAGAAAGCTTATTGCGGGGAAATAGGAAACTATTGTGCTTTGACTCGATAAAAAAAGAATTGACAAATTCTAATATATCAAGTTGAAATTTAGAAAATACATTTACGGCTTAGCTCCCGCTGTAGCATTCATTTCAGTTCGACACATTTTTGTACTTAGAAACCTGTAGGAACAATAGGGAAGTCTTTAATAACATTGTCCGTTTCATCAATGGGCTTATGGTATGCCAATTTTAGACATCTCACTGACACAGGCAGCAGGCTTATGGTTTACCCATTTTAGAAATCGCAAGAATGTATGGTACCGGGTTATGGTAAACCGATTTTAGACACCTCAAGTTCCCATGTTGCAGCCTTATGATGTATCGATTTAATATATTTCATGTAGTCATGGTGCAGGCTAATGTTATACATATTGTGAACATCTTAAGTACACATGATGCAGGCTAATAGTATACATAGCATAGACATCTAAATTACCCATGTGCAGTATTATGGTAAACAGATTGTACACATCTCAAGTACGCTTGGTGCAGGCTAATTTTAAACAGATTGTAGACATCTCAATTACACATGATGTAGGCTTATGGTATACAAATTGTAGACATCTCAAGTACGCTTGGTTAATGGTATACCTATTATAGACATATGAAGTACACATTATTGTAGACATCCCAAGAACACATGGTGCAGGCTTATGGTATACCAATTGTAGACATCCATCTGCAGTAAATTATAATGGTGAAGGCATCTCAAGAACACTTGGTGCAGGATTATGGTAAACCGATTGTAGACATCTCAAGTACGCATGGTGGAGGCTTAATATGGTATACACATTGTAGACATCTCAAGTACCCTTGGTGTAGGCTAATGTAATACAGATTGTAGACATCTCAAGTACCAATGATGCAGCATTATGGTAAACAGCGTATAGACATCTCAAGTACACATAGTGCAGGCGAATGGTTTACATATTGTAGACATTTCAAGTACCCATGGTGCAGGCCAAAGGTATACATATTGTAGACATCTCAAGCATCCATGGTGCAGGCTAATGGTTTACATATTGTACACATCTCAAGTATCCATGGTGCAAGACCTTGGTAAACAGGTTGTAGACATCTCAAGTACACATGGTACAGGCTTATGGTATATATATAGTAGACATCTCAAGTACACATGATACAGGCTTATGGTATATATATAGTAGACATCTCAAGTACACATAGTACAGGCTAATGGTTTACATATTGTAGATATCTCAAGTACACATAGTACAGGCTAATGGTTTACATATTGTAGATATCTCAAGTACACATAGTACAGGCTAATGGTTTACATATTGTAGATATCTCAAGTACACATAGGACAGGCTAATGGTTTACACATTATAGACATCTCAAGTACACATAGTACAGGCTAATGGTTTACATATTGTAGATATCTCAATTACACATGGTGCAGGATCATGGTATACAGATTGTAGACATATCTTATAGCCATGGCGCAGACTTAAGGTATTACAACGTAGCAACGGCATCTCAAGTACATATGATTGTAGACATCTCAAGTACGCATAGTGCAGGGTAATGGTATACGTATTGTAGATATCTCAAGTACACATGGTGCAGGATCATGGTATACAGATTGTAGACAACTCTTATAGCCATGGCGCAGACTTAAGGTATTACAAAGTAGCAACGACATTCCCTTCTAGGCGCTTAGGGTTGTGCGGTTAGCATTAAGACTGACTCGCTGGTGTCAATATATCAGTCGTCAATAGTACTTGTAACCCTGGAAAGTCATGACATAACTAAGACATTGTTGAAACCAGTGTTAAACACCATACAAACACATGAAACGTTTATTATTAGCCTCATACTATTAAAGATATATTACAACAAAACATGAGTACTCCAATTAAACCCACAAAAACGTAGAAAGCCAATCAAGCATGTTAACTACACCTGTTGAAGCCATTATACATATGTGTCCATATAATAGGTTCATACGTTTTTGATATTGACTACGGATTATGTGTAGGTATTCTAAGTCGTATGGATTGGAAATTTAGTATGGATTATCAAAGCTACAAGTTACCTTTGCCCAAACTTAAAGGGGCAATTTTGCATTTATCTACAAGGGATATGGACCAGTTCACAAATAACGCAGTGGCTATAAACTATCAATGATCGAACAACCGAGACTACTGTATATTTAAATTTCTGCTTAATAACCCGTCTCTTATCTACGATGAATAGTGTTTAATGATCATTTGACAATTACATAGAAGGGACACAATGGTAACTTTTTGCAATTTAACACTATTTATTTCAAACACTTTTAACATGTATATATACCTATATATCTCAGTTATTAAGATGAATTTGTTGCATTGCATTAGGAGTAATTTAAGACAAACTGAAATTTGAGCCGCGAGAAAACCAACATAATGGCCTCTGCGTAATGTTTCGGCCCAGCTCAGCGTGCGCAGTCCGCCAATGCTAATACTGGCCGACACATTCCGTCTCAGCGGATAGAGGTACAGAGTAATGATTCCTGAAACAGAAAATCCACAGGACGCGAAAAGTGTACGATCAAAGCTTTTAGTGTTCTTGCAAACTTTTGTCAGAGCTAGGAATCCTTGTTCGCCAATATCGAATTAATAATTGTGTGTAATAATTTTTTGTTTGATTTTCTGCAGTAGACAAGAGTTTTGAGTACAGTGTTTTCTCTTTAATCATACAGACACATATGCACAATGATCTCCAACTGTAATGTCAGAAAACACTTAACCCTTTCCCCCTTATAGATCTCCATTTTCATGTATCTACAGCAGAAAACATTTGGAAACTTTGTGGCAAAAGAAGAAATTGCTCATAATGTTGCCACAATGTTTTCAATTCATTTCATTATCTGTACTTTCATTTATGGAGATATTTTGCCTTGATCTTTTCAAATTCGTCGGCTGTAGATTTGCTGTAACATAGCTCACAACGCACTTCAACGTTTCCTTAATACAGCCATTTGGTTGTCTTTTTCAGCAAGATGGTTTCCTGTTTACAAAGCTATAAATAACCATTATAATTAGTATAGGATTAATTTCCTCAAATTAATAATTCACTGAGTTGTTTATTTTGCTATTAAATTATCTTGTTCATATTAATCAATACAAGAAGCTTTCGCATTTTTCTACCTATTTGAAGGAAAATGCAACACAAATTTAAAAACAAAGGCTTTCATCGTCTAAACAAATTGACCTTATTTGCATTAGTCTTCTTAGGTATTACCTTTATTATAGGAAATTTCCTATAATCAGTATGGAAAAAAAATGGGTACCAAATTTTACTATGGCCCTTCTCGTGAAATTCAAAGTAAAATTACATAGAACAGAGCAGGGAACCATGACCGACAATTATCACATCCGGTGACGTCATATTTAGCCGGTACCCGAGATAACTAGAAAAACTGTGCTGTTTACATTAAAGGCTGACAACCATAACGTAATCGGCTGCGAGTTTCTTTGCGTCAGGTAAGAATTTTTATCGCTCTCGTTTCCCATTGAATAACATAAATTTTATTTTGGCGTTGGTATAAAATCAAGCTGTAGTGTGAATCTGAGAATCAGCGATGGGTTGTATTCATTGACGTATGTTCTGTCGATGGACTATTTTGGTTTCACTGTCTGACTAAGATGCTCTTAAGGGTAAATTTGTTTCACCCTAAATGCTACGCAGACTTCGCTGAAGTCGTATGTCCATCTGACAAAAACTCCTTCGAACTGTCAAAATTCAATGCAATACTTGGCTGAACACAGCGGTTGTAAACACGAAACACCCTGTGACCCAAATCAGAGACATGTATATTTATGTCTCTAACAAAGTACACCAACACAGAGTTGAATCACAGGGACGTGCTCCTGTCTAAATTTATGCATAGGGTAATATTCTGTTCTTGATCACACAGGAGCACCTGGTTAAAATTTCGGAATCGCTACCGCCATAATACCCCATTCATACTTCATGCGACCACTAAAACCGCACATTTATAAGAAGAAAAAGTAAATCTATTTTTAGAAGTGTTTTTGGAAGTCCTCAAGTGCAGATTGTTGACACATTTTATGACGCAATATCTTACGTTTCTGCTGCATGACATCCACTCCATTTTTTTTAGTGGTGAAACACATTGCAATGTGGACGGAATATTTCTGAATAATGGCTATTTAGTTAAAACTAACATCTTTTCCGACTAAGCGAACCCAAGATGAAACGTCCCCCGTGAATTCAAGAGCCGAAACGGATATATGGGCATGACTTTTCCTGTGTGCTCTTAACAAAATTAAAAATTATTTTTACATGTAAAAAAGGATGTGCCAATTATCGAAATTGAATCTTAACAATGCACATTGCAGGTCAGGATCACTGCGATGCTCTAAAGGAACCCACCCTGCGGCAAAACATGATTCATGTAAGTAACATTGCACATTGTCACTAATTTGACCTTTTATCATATATAAATGGCCGAGCTCCGGTAGCGAAGCGGGCTGTCAATCCAGGGTTGTGAGTTTGAATCCCAGCTCGACCAACATTAATTCTGACGTTTGACAAAAGTCATTGTGACCTGCGTCATTCGTCTTTCACCAATGGTCTGTTTAACAGTCTAAGTGGAAAAGCAGCCTGTTGTGCGGTGTACTGGAGTGGGAAAACCAGAAAATGCATGAGTAAGTGAACTGGTCGCCGTGACATGACTGAAAACTTGTTGAAAACGGCCTTAATGGCTCCTTTTTTCCGAACATAAGTGGGGAGTTGGCCCCTTTGAAAAAAAAATCATAGAAGCAACTCTGCCCAAATATTGGCTTAACAAATGTCAAATGCGGTGCATAGAAAATCCCCCAAATATTTACTGAATTCGAAGCGGTGAAGACTGGGATTTTCTGCACAAATGGCGTAAGAACTGGTTGTATCTCAAGGACATGGAGTGTGATTAAAATAAGATTTAAGCTAAAATAGATAAGTTTAAAGTAATTGGTTTAAATGAATAATCCAGATAAGACTGCACAGAGAGAGGTACAACCTGATCTAAATCAAAACTTGAACATTATTCTCAGAGCCCAAAGCTTGGCTTTCTGACATAACTAATATACATGTTTATTCTCCTAGATCTTTTTTTTAATTAATTTATCATCTCATTTTATTTAAAGACATTTATAATCTTATTTTATTTAAAGACATTTATCATCTTATTTTATTAAAAGTCACTCTTATTTGCAGTTATTGTCATGTATTAAAACAGCAGTCAATGATTATTGATATTAGCATCAAGTTTTATTTTAAAACACAGAATGGATTAAGAACATCCCATATAATCATGGAATAACAGTTCTTATGGCGATTACTGGAGAGGAAATTCATATCTATATAGGAAGTTAGTGATATACCCTTTGGTCATTGGTACCCGTCAATACAATGAAAAATGCATGCATCTTTGACTGTGGGGTAATATTCTTTCCTGCATACACATCAAAACAGTAAATGGATTGAGAGCAACCTGTACAATCATGGAATCACAGCTATTATGTCGAAAATGGGAGAGGAGGTTCATATATAATAGGCAGTTAGTGATATACCCTTTGGTCATTCGTGCCTGTCAAAACAATGAAAATTGCATGCATCTTTAACTGTGGGATAATATAACTTCCTGCATCAACATTAAACAAGGGAATAGATTGAGAGCAACGCATACAATGATCGATGGAATTACAGCTGTTTTGAGGATGACTGGAGAAGAAATTCAGCTGATTACATATAATACTAATGGATTAATACAAGGTAATGTTTATAAACAGATAAGTATATATATCAAATTCAAATAAAGTCCTGTTCTTTGATTGCACAGTTTGTGTTTTTCATGATCACAGTTTGTCTGATGTCCTTCGTTCACATGCCATCATCAATTGCCTTGTGAACACTCTACAGGCAACATTTTACAACATCCAATATGAATGCAAGTTTAGCAGTAGTTCATCTCCAACAAATCTTGGCCCTGTGAGGTGAAAATTTAGGTCACAATGTCAATTTGATGGAAAATATATATTGTAAACACTCTGGAGGCCTTATTTAACATGGTCATATGAGGTCAAAAACTGGGTCATAAGTTCAAATTGAAGGAAAATCTTGTTAACACTGGAGGCTGCATATTTATCTTTAGCATGTTGAAATTTTGTAAGAATTATGGTCTTGATGTCATTTATGAGAAAGGCTAAGTTCAATTTTTGGGTCATATCCGGTCATAAACTAGGTCACTTCACCAATCTGAAGGAAAATCTTGTTTACAGTCTAGAAACCACACGTTTACTTCAGCAGCTTGAAACTTTGTCAGAATGTTTGTCTTGACAATACATAGGCCTAGTAAAAAAAGGGTCATGGTGGGTCAAAAATTAGGTCACAAGAGCAAATTGAAGGCACATTTTGCAATCAGACATTTTGAATGCTGCATTTTTAATTTTAGCATGTTGACATTTTGTCATAATTGGTGTTATGGTCAAATCTAGGCTAAATTCAATTAAAGATCATGTTGGATAAAAAAACAACAAGGTCACTAGGAAACATTTGAGAACAATCTTGTAAACACTCTTGACCTCAATGTTTGCTTCAGTATTCTGAGACTTTGTCAGAATGTTTGTCCTGAGGGTAGCTAGGCCAAGTTCAAATATGTGTCATTTCGGATCAAACATAAGGTCATTAGACCATATTTAAGGAAAATGTTGTTAACACTCTGAAAGCTTTTCATTTAATGTTAGCATGTTGAAACTTTGACAGATGGTTGTTTTGAACATTGCTATAAACCTGTCTGAAACTATGTCACAAGGCCAAATTGAAGGATATCTTGTTAAGGCTATTAATATGTTTGACTTTACTGTATTATATATGTGATTGCTTATGTGATGAAGTGAATGTTTAAATGTTTGATGATCTGACTTTGCACCAAAAGATAAAGTAGGGATAGTGTACAATAACGGTCCCAGTTCCGACAGCTTGTAACATATTCCTTAATAATGGTAGTCATATACCTACAGCTTAGACCTATTATAGGCGCTGTGCTCGTGACGAGGCTTTGCCTTTTTCATATTAAGTAATATCAATAGAATTCAAGTTTTTATATTTTCAACATTGAAATCACATCGTGTTATTCTGAATGGATTACATTCAAATGGAACAGGGTAAAATGTCATATATTAATCTATAGTTTTAATGGATTCAATATTTTAAAATTAAGGGGATAATTGAAAATTCATAGTATAAACATTGGTTCACTGACCCTCAATCATGAAATTCTTATCTGTTTTAGTTTTCAGAACATTCAGTATTATAATAAATATGCCTAAATGTTTTGTATATTATTTTGCGTAACTTCTTTATTTGTAGAATTATAACAATTCAGGTTATCTGAATCATGCTATAAATCAGCTTTAATTGAAAATCATTTATTACATGTTGATATTGATAAAAAAAGGTATTTGAAATAACCTGATGAAGGCTTCATCGCGTTAATGTTCACCACACGTGTTGTTGTTTATTTTTAATCAATCAATAGATACTGATAATCATCCAGAACTCTTTTCAACATCAGCAATTCTAAATCAGACGAGTCAAAATTATTGGAAAGAGTTGAAAACTTTATGGAAATTAAAAATTTCTTATCGTGAGATATTTTATTTTTGTCACATATATAATTATAATGTTTTCAAAAGTTGCAAATGTATCAAATGCATCTGCATGTTGGCAATATTTATTTTTAACAACTCTTCAGGTGTTGTCAATCGGTCATTGGTGAACAGTAGTTCTTAGGTAACCTTTATTATAAATGCTTATCATTCAAAGGTGAAATTGCTCATGATGACTTCTTTAGAAATTCATCGGTATGAAAGGATGTAAGTTGTATTCTTAACCCAAACAAAGTTGTCATGCCTAGAGAAAGTTGAAAGTTGTATTTTCTCTCTGAATGCGTTAGTTCATTAACTTTCAAATACATGACTGGGCCAAAGAATAAATATCTAAACCATGACAAAAAATGATATTGATACAAAGCATTTTCTCAAATTTCTACTTTCCTCATAATATTTTAAAACGTTTACTGCAGAGTATTTAAATGCCTCTATCTCGGGGAAAGGATGAACCCGAACCATTAGGGATGCTTCTGCAGCAGACAACTGCTGAAATCGTTTTGACATAATCAGTAATAACTCATTAAACGTCCATGTATAGAAATCGTTCATATTCCTATATGATGATGTCAATGTCATGCTGTAGATTTATTGTATGTGGGAAAGGCTTAATATGTTTAAGTAAGTGCAGGCCGCACATCAAGGGAATAATTGCACTGTGAATGATTAATAGGCTTTTAGTGCAAATCTAAGCTATTTATATGAGGAAAAGTTGTTGATTTTTTTTTCTGTGTCTGTGTTTTGACTTTGAAAGGTTTTATTCATACATTAAATATTAACTTAACTCTTTCCCCATACACATGATCTTTTCCCAGTATTACGCCAAGAACATTTTTGACACAAAATGTTTGGATAAATTGAAAGAAAAACTTTGGGTCCTACACTTAAATGTTCAGTTTCTAAAATACCTTACATAATATCTTCTATGATTTTGCTTCATACAACAGCTCATAATCAAATGTTGATATCATTCACACGTAACTGCAGCAGCAGCTAACACATGAACGAGCTGAATAACTGTTCTGCAAAACTCAATTCCTTTTTCAGTTTATAAGTTTATGATTTACAGGCAAATTAATTGTCTTTGCTTTACATATATTTCCATTGATCCAACGCTATAACAAAATCAAACTGGTCAACAGAACCACATTCTTGTTTCTTAGTAAATAATTCATCAGGTTCTCTGCTGAAAGCCTGTTTCTCAAAGCACTCTTAATTTGGTAATTGAGAGCTGAACACGTGCTCACAATCTGCAGTATGTATTGGAGCAGTTAGAGCGAAATTCCGGAAGTTGTGAAATTCCTCACCTTGAAACTTGTTTAACAGTCTACATAATGTCTGCATACTCTATATTTGCTAACCTTAATTGATGATCAGAAGTTCCACAATTGACGTTTTGTTTCTAGTCTGAAATGGGTGGGGACACTCAATGAGACAGGAAGCCACAGCTTGATCCTGGCTTAATACCGTAAGAGGGTCTGAACGATTGGATTCAATGCAATGTTTCATCAGCAGGTAGGGTGTGTTTTTGGATTCAATATCTTTTTTATTTTTATATAAATGTAATGTCAAGGACCGGTCTCTTCTTTCATGTCCGCCGCAATATGACTTTAGCTGTTGAAAGCGTCATACGACCTAAGTCAATAACAGGGTCTATAGTCACACAACTTTCAATGTTTCTGGTATGTTTCGAAACTTATGCATCACCATACTTGGTGATTATTTTCTTATTTTGTTATCATCTCATGTCATCACCTTCTTCTTTGAGCATAAGGGCTTGGGTCTCAGGGTTAATACTTCAAAGCGGTACCTTATTTTGCTATCTTTCTCAGGAAATCTTATCTGAAGTTCTTTCTATAAAAACATCCATAGACTCAATAACCTCTATTTCGTTTTTTCCCTGATATCGCATGATTGGTTTTGAAAACAACATTACTTCCAGAGAATAAACGCTGATCATAATATAGTTGGTTGAGGTTTGTAACCTCTGATGCATTTCTAAGTTTCAAAAGAGAATTCTTGCAATGATTGCAATGATTGATAAACATATGGACAATCTTAATTAATGAAAGTATATTAAGTATTGATACTTGAATAGAATTGCAAATATTGTTTCAAAAGAAGAAATATCTCAGAGGCATCATAAAGCGTCTATACTTGGGAAAGAGGTAAAGATTAAAAATGAATGTCCAAGCAACCATTGACTGAAGACGAATGACGCTTTTCATAGT
The DNA here is from genome assembly GCA_031761405.1 of Serripes groenlandicus. Classification (NCBI taxonomy): domain Eukaryota; kingdom Metazoa; phylum Mollusca; class Bivalvia; order Cardiida; family Cardiidae; genus Serripes; species Serripes groenlandicus. The sequence continues at coordinate 55,315,516 of JASEVX010000003.1, forward strand.
GACTTTTGTTAAACGTCGGAAAGAATGTTGGCCGAGCAGGGCTTCGAATTCACAATCCCTTTATTGACAACCCGCGTCGCTACCGTCTGTTGTATATGGGGAAAGGATAGAATGAAGCAATGAATTTGCCGATATTCCATTTACATGTATTTGAATAACGGGACTGTTAATACCATTGAATATACTAGATACAAGCATTACTTCAAATTTCCTTTGCTTTTCTATTATTGGACAGCACTTGTTTCAATTATTTATATTTGCATGCATGCAAAAGTGCAACGTCATTAGTATATGCGTAATACAATTACACGACATAACATGGAAATCCATATTTTTACAGATTATGAAGTTCATTGTACGGCCATCAACAATTCTATGCCTTGAAAACGGAGTATATTTGCTTCAAACATATTTGTACATAATTTGTTCAATTATCAAATGTATATGCATGAATAAGTACACTGTCATTAGAAGATACGTAGTACAATTCCATGATAAAAGATGGAAATCAAAATAAGAATAGAGAAAATAAATTAACTTTGCAGATTTTACAGTTCAATTAATTTCTTTGATTTATGTATCAACTGCTCCTTACTTAGACAACGGATTCTAACTAATTCACACATAATTAGCCAGTATGTCGTGAGTTATCCATAAACAAAAAATATATGCATGCATAAGTGGTATGCCAATAGTATATGACGTGTGAAGAACAATTCCACGACACAAAAATAAACTTGTATAAAAATAATTTGACAGATGATGTAGATGAAGTAATTTTTGTTGATATAGGCATCGACTTTTGTATGCGTTAAATGGATTCGAACCGATTCATATTCATTTCTGAACGATGAATTGTTTTATTCTTTTAATGTAAAGACTGATTAGTCATCCACAACGAGAAGGCTCTGTGACATCCAATTTGCTTTTAATATCCACCGACAAGTCATTCCGAATGCTGTGATTTCCAATATCAAACTGTAAAAACTATAAATTACCAATATGCAAGGAAATATAAACAAAATACTCACACCGAGCCCGGTAGCTCAGTCGGTAGAGACGTAGGCTGTCAATTCAGGTTTGTTTTAGTTCGAACCCGAGCTCGTCCAACATTCATTACGACGTTTGACAAAAGGCAATGCGACAAACTTCATTCGTTTTATATGGAAAAGCAGCCAGTTGTTTGGAAAAAACTGTTGTGTTGAGTACTAGTTGGAGAATTCAGGAAATACACGGGAATGTCAACTGGCCACCGTGGTATGATTGTCAAATGTGACCAGTTATATTCTGAAGAATATGGTCAATTTATGAACATTAAGATTTCTATATATTGCCCATCAGAACACAACATAAACTTCTTTTGGCATTTACATAGTACATACTCAAGTACACACGTACATACTTACACTATTTCGCGCATACATTATATCGTTCTGTAATGAGTATGATGCTACAATTATTAAAGGATAATACCTTTAAATATTCAATGGAAAGGAAAGAAGTTAACACATCCTTAACCCAATATGGTTAAATAAATCGAATATCAAAGCAAAACATTCCCTGTAATACTAAAGAGCAAACATTAATAGATACATTCATCCAATGGTCGTCTGTTGATATACAAAATAGAAGGTATTGTAATATAATGCTCATTTTAAAGATATATTTGAAATAAAACAAAACATAATGAGTTGTTACCTAGTCACTTATATGTGCATCGGGCCAAGTCAAGGCTTTCATCACACGATTGGTGTACTTTTTGCGATTAAATTAATATTGAAGACGAATATCATTTGGTTTTAATCTGTCTGGCTTACGCTAATACCAGAACTACATATTGAAAAGTTATTTACATAACCAAACCATGTGTCTATGCATTTGTTGAACTTTAAAAAAAGTGATAACAAGAAAACATTAATGAATTTGGTTAAATATATCCGAGAAGCATCTTTTCTACGTTTTCTTTTATTCATAGACATTACTATGACATTGAAAATGATTGAACATTTTGATATTGCAGTGTAGTGTACAATAAAAATGATGAAGTATATATTTTTAAATATCTATGGCTTGTTCATCCTCGTATATGTATGTGTTATACCGGATTAATGCTTATACATGTAGCTAATTAATGACTTCGGTAAAATATGTATATACATTTTTTTGTATGTAACTAGAGACTATGTAAATATGTATATACATTTTTTTGTATGTAACTAGAGACTATGTAAAGTAAAGATTACAATTACAGAATATCTATCCATCTATCTACAATAACTGTAATCACCCGTATTTATGTTCAGGTGTGAAGGGTTTGAACCACGCCTGCATGTTTAACTGTCTCCCTTGAACGATCACAAATTGCCCTACGCGACAATCAAGATCAAGATATTAACTCTCACAGCGTCAAGCGAATTATCTATTAATTGTATATATATACGTGCATGCGTCTGTCTGTCTGTCTGTGCGTTTTATCATTTATCGCTTTAAATTCGGTAGTAAAAGCTGATTATTATGGAAGACAAAATAGGTTTCTATAGAATAGCTACGTATATATTGTGAACTTTATTTGAACAATGAATCCAAAAACATCATTCGGTCAACGGTACTCGAACAATCGGTAAACACGGAACTTTAATGAATGTTCATTAGTACGAGAGACTAGTGAGACTGTTGAGGAAGCCGCCTTGGTCGAAATAGTAAGCGTCAGGGATTTGGTACCGGGCGTCCTGGGTTCAAACACCAGTCGCGGCGGTCGTGGTGGAGTACCCTGCGGGCAAGGCAAATTTCGTAGCCTAGTACTGATTTATTTACCAAGGTTATGACCTCATGTCGTGATCAAACTGAAATAATGTAAAAAACGGCATACAACTCCAATAAAATAGAGAGGCTAGGTACAATCGTAGAGCCTTCCAACTTCGCGATCTACCTTAGTTTCTGACGTTATTATGTGTGTCCTTTTCTCCCATGACTTTGTATTAGCAGTCCATTGATAAGTGTGTCGCTATTTTCTAATGTCTAATGAATCGTTTAGTCCTCGACAATGTTTTAAGTATACAGAATGTTATTCTCCAAAGTACGTAGTCAATTATTTCACAATAATTAAAATAAGTGAGTAGGGATCAGAATGTGTCATGTGCAAAATACAATATTATGATATTTATGGTGTATAATGAAAAGCTATGTATAGTACAAGACAATAACACAGATATATCTGTTTATATTTCATTGTGCATCAAAGCAGGGATAAATTCCATCGTATCATGTTAAAACAGTTATGATTTCAGTAGATCGCTCACAATTTGGTTTTGTGTCATTATTTATATATATGTATAAAAATAATACGGTTTCATCTGCCGCGAAACAAATATTTAACATATAACTGAGAGAAGGAGTAGTTTGATAATGATGAGTACACAGACGCCGTCTGATTTCGTTGCACACACTGAAATCAGAGTTATCCAAAGACATTTCTGATACAATTGGGATCAGTGAAGTTCCACACCGACTGTTATCCCATTGGTGGGAGATGAATGATGCAAAGGATTGAAATAATATTGGCCGAGCTTTTGTTCAAACCTGAATTGACTGCCCGTGTCGCTAACGACTGCGCCACAGGGGTTCGGCATTTAATATATGACACATTTCAAGATGTTGAATCAAAATGAAAATTATATACAATTGTACAAAGAACACAGTCAGGTCGAACATGTAATGTAATCATCGCTCTCGGTGCCTGCTTCCTGAAGAAGAAAAATGCAACCAGTACTCGAACTTATGGTGTTGACAGATCGTTCAAAATTTGACCGCACTGTTACGGAAATCGAACTCCTAATTTTATCCCGACTTTTCGGAGAAAAGACCAGCTATCCTTCCCGCCCGGGAGTCGGTGTCGGCGTCGGCGTTAACGTCATACATTGGCATACTATTATTGCTTTGACACTTACACTACTTATTCAGCACCATTACCTCATAAACAGACAAGAGTACATAACTCTGTCAAGGTTTTTGTAAACGTTAGAATTTAAGTTAGTTTTTCGTACCGTCCGACTCTTTCTCAATCATCATTACAGACAAACTTACAATGCTTATTTACCATCATTGCATCCATTAACACACAGTGGTTTTTAACTCTGTAAATAATAATGTAAACATTATTGCCCTTTATCAATTTAGAATTTTGGTTAAGTTTTTCGTAACACCCCACTTTCTTTTAATGTTTTTTTCAGAATTATTTCCTTTTTTAGTATTAGAAAATACATGGAATCTAGGTAAAATCCAATTATTGACTTAAACTTTCAGGATATTGCTGTGCAACTTGGAATACTTGTTTACCATCATGACCGACATCTGTAGACAAGAGAATGTAACTCTATCAAGGATTTAAAAAAAAGAGGCCCTTTTGTGACTAACAATTTAGGTTAAGTTTTCGTACCAGATCACTTTTGACTTAATCATTTCAAACTTTGCTGTAGTGTTCAGGAGCATCAGATATTTCAGTAAGATTATCCTGCTACTTATGGCACTTGTTTACACTTTGACGTAACAAAAATAGAGATTTTTGTTTTGCCTTTTACTCCAAAAAGCTTTGTCATATTGACAAGCATTGAACAAATAAGAGCGCGCTGTATAACAAGGGACAAGCGCTCTTCACATTCTACCGCTCGAATTATTGTGACACATGTATACGTCAATGGAAATGCATTTTTATCATATTCGGGTAGCCCCGGTGCTTTGGTTACGAATTAGATCTGACAACCTGTGTATGTGTCTCCTTTAACCCTTTCCCTCAAATAGGCGCTTTCTGACGCCTCTGTAGCTGTCGACTTTTTGAAAACATGGCGACAAAAGAAGAAATTGCTCAAACGAGCATGTTCTCCCTTTTTACCATGTTTTCAACTCTATTCAATTATTGTACTTTCAATTATAGAGAGTATGTATATTTTATGTTTTCAAAGTCGTCTGCTGCAGATTTGTTGTATGTGGGAAAAAAGGGTTAACTATTATGATATTTTAACTTGAACTATTCCTTGAATTGATTCTCATTTCGATCTTTGATTATGTTGCTCTTCATTTCACATTTTTAATTTGTATCAACGAACAGGTCGAATATCCAACTGTATACCCTTTAACAGTATTTTTAATTTTTTTAATTTAAATCAAGCAAACATAAGTTGCAAAACATCCGCATTCAGCCATGAATTATTTTGACCAACCAGTGTACAGGAATGGCGTGGGATATTCAACTTGTTGTAACGTCATGTCACTAGACCAAACATTTATTATTGAAAGCTTATGCGGATTTAGAAAGGTAAACTTTGACTCTTGTTGATTGATTTTAAGAAGACAAGCCACACATATCTTACACCTGTTGTCTTTTGCAAGTGTTTCGATGTTATTTTCTTGGTGGGGAAGTTATGTGGACAAATGCTTTTTTCACAGTCAGACATGCACATTTGTCAAATCTCGAGACACAACCTGAACACACGAGGCGTGGTCGCCAGACCAAAGTGAATGAAAAACCCATTAGGATTTGTCAAAGAGAATAACAAGGCACACGTTAAGTGCATTCAATTAGCAATTACTTACCAACATGATAATGCATTGATGCTAATCTGTTTCAGACCAACAGATGAGGCGTGGTCGCCAGACAGAAGTAAATGAAACAAGAGGGCCACCATGGCCCTGGATCGCTCAACTGATTTTATCTTTTTCTTCACTTTAGCCATATAAGCTCCGCCCCCTGGCGGCCATAGTTTCCGACCAATCAACTTGGCTTGAAGGAAGCTGATAGAAAATCACCCAATGAACATTTCTACAAAATTATTTGAAAATCAGCAAGACACTTTCGGAGGAGAATATGTTTAAGTTTTCACTATAGCCATATAAGGCAAAAAGTCCCCCCCCCCTCTCCCCCTCTTTGTGGCCATGATTTTCAACCAATCAACATGACTTGAAGGAATCTGATAGAGGGTCATCCAAGGAACATTTCTACAAAATTATTTGAAATTCTGCCTACCAGTCTGCCTACAGTGAAGTTTTTTTCATTTCGTTGCCATGGAATTCTACATGGATCCCAAAAATTTGAAGGAATTTTGGTGAAGTCATTGAGAGGATGCTTTCTGTAAAGTTTCATCCCATTAGACCAACTGGTTACTGAGGAGAAAAGGTTGAAGGACCACTGACGACGGACGACTGACGACGGACGGACGCACGACGCACGACGGACGCCGGACAAAAAACGATCACAATAACTCACCTTGAGCAAAGCTCTGGTGAGCTTAAAACCCATTTCGATTTGTCAAAGAGAATGACAAGGCACACGTTAAGTGCATTCCATTAGCAATTATATAGCGATATGTTAATGCATTGATGCTAATCTGTTTCAGATTAATCTCTAGGGATACTCATTGAGGTGTTTAAGCGAAAGGAATAAGAAAACGGTGTTATTTTGTATCTTACTAGAAAATACATATAGTTTAAACAACTGGAACGTCCATTTATGGTATTGGTAAATTAAACAATTTATCTTTGATTCCATCGTGGATTAAATTCATTGAATGATATATCTCAATTGTTTTGGAGTTTTTAGGGGTATGGTCTTTCATTATTTTACATTTATAAGCAATATCCTACATAAGCTCTGAAAGTAAATGCAATTAAATTCCGTCAGAAAAAATATTATTTGCACTTCCTAAAGAATAAACATTTGATGCAATTAAGTTCTAAATTTGTCATAATATCGACCAACAATTTGACCACTTAATTAAAGATTGCAATACGTGTCAACAATGGTTTACATGTTGAATGACATGCATGCATTGTGGCAGGTGGGATGTATTGCCTCACACGATTTCAAGCCCGATTCAAGGTTTTGACAACACACATTTTAATCGTCTTATTCGAAAACGAGGGCCGAGCACCGGTAGCTCAGTCGGTAGCGACGCGGGCTGTCAATCCATGGGTTGTGAGTTCGAATCCCGGCTCGGCCAACTTTCTTTCCGAGGATTGACAAAAGTCAATGCGACATGCGTCATTCGTCTTCCACCAATGGGCTAAGTCTATGTGGAAAAGCAGCCAGTTGCTTGGGAAGATTGTTGTGTGGAGTACTGGTGTGAGAAAACCAGGAAATGCATGAGTAGGTGAACTGGCCGCCGTGATATAACTGAGAAATCGTTAAAAACGGCGTTAAACCCCAATAAATCAATAAATAAATCGAAAACGAGGGAACACACCGATAGGCTGTCTCCTCGGTTTCATTGTTTCTTACTTCGATATTTCATTAACTTCTTCCCAAAATTGTCCATCTTGTCTACAATCCGGTATATCCAAGGATCCCGTACAAAACTCAACAAGACCACAATGGTTCTCTGCCTTACGATAAACAACATGTGTGTGTGTAGGAATCGATCAAGAGGAATCTTGCGTAGCCGAGTGGTAGGAAACGGGGTTCGATCTACGGTCGCGTTCGTCCTGATACATTGCCCTTGGAAAAAGGCACATTTCCTAGCCTGGTACTAGTGTGTTTACCCAGTGGTCATGAATAAGTTAACTGTGGTCGTGATATTACTGAAATGATGTTAAAAACTGCATAATACCTCAACACAAGAAAACGATCAATACAAACAAGCACTGTATATCAGATGCTTCATCAATACATCTTTGGCTTATGAACAAACAGCATCGAACACAATCAGACTGTACGCATGCGCAGGTCGATATTGGTTTACCATGGTCCCAGAAATCAGTTTGTTTGTTTGATTGGTGTTTATCGCTGCATTAGAAAAAAATCAGTTATATAATAAAGTTTCCTGGGTAAGTTACCAGAACTACTTGTCCTTATATTCTGACAGAAGCGAATCAGTCGTAATGCTAAGCATGAGCCTAAATGAGGGAAAGCCATTGCTACCGTTTTTAAAGTTTTTCATTAAAATCAGACCATTTCATCTCGATTTTTAAACGTCTATTCGAGCGTGTACTCTAGCATCAATGTTTTGGTCAGGTTTAAATGAGATATAGATAAAATTCTATTCAACTTGCATTATCGAAACATGAAATTAAACAGTAGAGCTAATGAGCGTGAAATGTCAAACTTATCATAACAGTATGGGAAGAAGACAACGAGTACATTATATGCACTCATTTAGCAAGTCTTACTACATATATGTTTTTATTTATGCTGTGGATACCTCTTTAGATAATGCAATAATTATCGAATTTTATTTCTACATAGATCCGAAATGTAAATAAGCAAATCTTTAGCCAATGAAAAAATGGTTATGTTCTGTTTGGTACACTCAATTGCCGTACGAACAAAAGCCATGCAATGCATGAGAACCGGGTAGATTTTAACGATTAATGGTTGGTTTGTTGTGATACATGCCGAAGTGAATGGCTTAAAATTCGATCTCGGATCTATGAATTGACCTGTCGTCGGTTTTGCCGTGGTGCCGCTCAATGCTTATTAAGGCATTATCAAAAGACTTGATCTTTGCTGACGTATGGCTACACCATTTATTAATTGACGTTATAATGCTTTTATTTTACAATTAAACTTCTCCGTAGCAGTTGGCCTCGTGGTATTATACGCATCATGTTATGTACCTTTTACCGACAATAAGACATTCAAATGCGTCGTTCAATTATGTATAATCACATTAACACAACCGTTAAAAGCATTTTGATGCCTGTATGTCATCCAATGGGATTCGTTGCATTTCAACCTCTGGTGAATGTCTGAATATACTTCTATAACCATATGATGAATATCGTGTCTTGTGAAATTTCAATTAAATTCTTGTCTTAGTTATTGTCACAGCATGCATTCATATTATGAGGATTCAGCTAGAGTATGGCAATGCAAGAGATTTATGTATATTTAAAAAAAGCACTTTTTATTATTTTTAAGAAGAGATGAATAAGGCTGAAAGGAGACTTTTATCTTTCACAATGGAGTGTCATCACAGACTAACGTTTCAAATGTTATTTAAATTAATTGCAATGTACTGTTTTGTAATACATTTCGGTGTTTCAAACTGTGACACATTTCGACATGTCAGATCCAAATATGTCATGACATACTACAAAATCAATAGGGATATTGACAATTCTATTGCATACAACAGTTTCCGTGTAAACAGTTTAGCGCGCTGTTCCTACAGATGTACAAGCACGTTGAGCCCATCGCTTTATTTCTCGGTAAACGATTCTACTTGCCACTGTAACAACGGTACAGACGTACACACGGAGCACGACCCAGGAAAACCAGCGATTGTCTACGGGTACTACCAATATCATCTAAAGGTAGGTGTTTCAAGCATTTTCACTGAATATAATCCAGATGTCCGGATAAGGGGTATTCATATATTTTCCCCACAAATTCCTCTCTTATTATTAAAGTAAACGCTATGTTGTGGTTACTAAAAATAAATCGATTTTTTTTTAGTACACACAACATAGGGTTAGAGGGTCGAATACGAATGTTAGAACATTTAAAACGCCCATTATCTAGAGCTCCGTTAAATATATATCTTTGCTATGGAATTGGTACGTAACATATTCGGACGAGATGAGTTGAGGTCAAATAACACCAACTACATGTACATCCAAATAGCCCCTATAAAAACATTTGTTTGCATTGAAATGAGTGTATACCTTCGAAAAATTGCATTCAATAGTTCAAATTCTTTGTAAATATGTATAAGAGGCAATTGAACTGTTTGATTTGATCATTTTGGTATTTTACCTTGTGTGCAAGTGAAAGTAGAGAATGTGTAAAACCAGTTTTAACCTAGCAAGATTGCGCTTAAAATGACGATAACCATCTTTGCGTTGAGAATTATTTCTTGCGTAATACATGACCCCCATTTTCTTTTGATTATATTACAGCTTAGGGGTAACCCCTATCAATGATATAGGTTGTTCTATCTGTAAAACGTTTAACAAATGTGACAATTGAGGGTTGAAACTGGTTGATTTACATGAACGCAAAGAAGAAATATCATTGATGTATTGTGACTTACAACGGTTTGGACTACACTTAATTGACAATCGAAATCGTTACAAATACGGGGTCCAAACTCATCACCTTCAGGCTTCTAGTAAACATTAGTTGTAACTTATCTGACGTTTTATTAAAATTCTTAGATACATGCTTTTGTTTTAAGCTAACGTTAAACGATTATATTACCATGGATATAGTGTCAAATATGTTATTAAATGAACGAATTAAAACCATCTGCCCTGCATTCCGTTGGATAAGGTTGATTGATTAGGGTTTTACGCCGTGTTAAAAAAGAATTCAGTCATATCGTGGCGGCCAGTTCACCTACAAATGTGTCTCATGACTTTCTAACACCAGTATTCTACACAACATATTTTCCATGCAACTGGCTGCTTTTCCACATAGACTGTTAGCACATTGGTGGAAGACGAATGACGCTTGTTGCAATGACTTTTGTCAAACGTCGGAAAGAATGTTGGCAAATGTTTGGTTCAAACTCACAACCCCTGGATTGACAGCTCTCGTCACTACCGACCGAGCTACCGGGGCTCGTCTATATAAGGTTGAATATATAACCAAAAAACACGTGAAAAGGAATTCCGAAACATCTGTGGTTGGAGTAACCTGAAGAAAATTGTTATATCAACTAATACGCTATATTTTACATTATCAGTTAATTTAAGATTACAGTTGGACGTCTTGCGCAGCTATGACAAATATGTGAAGCTGGCACAAATTTATCTGTCTGACCGTTTATATATTATGAAGAAGCAATCCTTTAGTTTCAAACATGTAAGGTGGACTCGCGATAGCTCAAACATGTGATAATTCGTATATATCGTATAACCCGAACCAATTACTTGAACGGATCCGTCTTTTTAAAACCTCATAGTGTGAACTGCTGCTTTTTTATGATTGTATCATTGACTTGCTTTTCAATATTAACATTTATACATTATAAGATTGGAGTTAGCATAACTTGACTGATTAGTCGAACAATTTTTTTTTAACATCGAGTTATCGCGTTCCCATTGTGGATCAAAATATAATTTAATATATTATATATATATTGACCTCAAACAATCTGTAAGGCTTGCCCGTAATTCATATCTATATCATATTCAGCGAAGAGGCATAGCCTTTTCTTTGCTTTTCATAAAAGATCATTTCGGAAATCCTAAAACATACCATCTATCTCAGTGGTAATGTCAGCGCGTTAACCATTTTCTGTTTAGGGAGAAAGGGTTTTGTTTAAACTTTTTTATTTTGCATCGGTTGCGAATGAAGCTTTCAGCTTATATTAATAACTGTCGGTGTCCGCTTCCCGGAGACTTAACCGATACTCGCGCCAATTGTTTAGACAAAGTCTAAAGGACCCTCTCAAAAGGGGTTCGAACTCGGGACCTTTAGTACGAGAGACCGACGCTCTAGCACTGCACCTGTGTCTTCCAGAGAAAGGGGTTTTATTTCATTTTTGTCATGTTATAAAAAAAAACTAACATGGAAGCCTACTTCCACGATCTTTCAGTTTCTTTGTTCAACTTGGTTATATTTATTTTTTATAATTGACATATAATTGACAGGTTTCAAAGTACAACCAGTTCACTAAATGGAACTTTCGGCCTCACAAATACGATTGCTTGGATCTGTACAACGTTGGGTATACTGAAGATGGTGTATACACTATACAACCTTCAGGACTGGATGCTGTAGACACGTGGTGTGATATGCGAAATGGGGGATGGACTGTGTTCCAACGAAGACAGGATGGCTCCGAGGACTTCAATCGCGGATGGACGGACTATGTACGGGGATTTGGCAATAGGACAGGCGAATATTGGCTTGGCCTTGATAATATCCATGTTCTGACTATACAGACAAGTGAGCTGCACATCTATATGGAAACATTTGGAGATCGGACTCCAATTAATGCCTACGCGCATTTCACATACGTTTTGATAGATGGCTATTCTGTTAATTATCGTTTACACTTCAGCGGGTTTTCGGGCACATGTGGTGTCAGCACATTTAGGTATGATGGAATGGCATTTACAACGCATGACAAAGATAACGACATAAGTAAGAACGCCAATTGTGCAAAGAAGTATAAAGGAGGTTGGTGGTTCGACATGTGTCATCGTAATAACCTGAACGGCTTCTATTACGGTGGTGCGCATTCTTCACTTGCAGATGGTGTCAACTCGGAACATTGTTGGGGAATGTACTACTCAATGAAGACAGCAATAATGAAAGTAAAGAGAAAGTAAACTTGCAGAGGGGTAACACTTTCATGTTACTTCAGAATATGAATATTTGCTCCAGGTCAAGGGAACAGTGTTTTGATTGAACTGTATTTCTATTTATATATAATACATATTTCGTTTTCCGTCCATAACTATGTTATAAATTGATGAGTGGAAACGGTACCCTACATCTCTGACAATCGAACAAGAGCCGTGTGTTACGTGAAAGAATCCTTTCGTTACGTTCATTGTCAACGTCACAGAGATGGGTTGCAATGTTAATATTGTAAATAATAATGCACATGTCGTTTCCGATCTATAGCTTTGTGACTGGTAATTGGATTTAAATGACATTTTGCAGATATATTTATCAAAATAAGCATACTCTTTAAACGTTTAGGTACCTTGTCGTTGTGTTCAAGGTAAATGTCACCGTTTAGTTTTTATCTTTTGTTACATACATTATGACATCCACATTTCCTTCAATGAATGGTTGGATTTCAATAACATTGTGCATAAGTGATAACCACAATGAATCAATGTGTTAACAATTATTGGTTGTATTGAGTTATTATTGATACATACATTGTGCATAAGTGATAACCAAAATGAATTGATGTGTTGAAAGTTATTGGTTTTATTGTGTTCTTATTGATACATACATTGTGCATAAGTGATAACCAAAATGAATTGATGTGTTGAAAGTTATTGGTTGTATTGTGTTCTTATTGCAACATACATTGTGCATAAGTGATAACCAAAATGAATTGATGTGTTAACAATTATTGGTTGTATTGAGTTATTATTGCTATATACATTGTGCATAAGTGATAACCAAAAGGAATCGATGTGTTAACAGTTACTGGTTTTATAGTTCTCGTTTTGCTACATACATTATGACATTCACATTTCGTTCAAAGAATGGTTGGATATCCAAAACATTTTGCATAAATGAAAACCACAATGAATCGATGCGATAGTAGTTATTGGCTGTATTGTGTTTTTATGGCTACATACATTGTACATTGCACATTTTGTTCAGTGAATGGTTGGAAGTCAATAACATTGTGCAGATATGATAACCACAACAAAACGATTTTATTAGTTGTTGGTTTTATAGTTCTCTTTTTGCTACATACATTATGTCATTCATATTTCGTTCAATAAATGGTTGAAATTCAATTAAATTGTGCAGATTTGATAACCACTATGAATCGATGAGATAGTAGTTATTGGTTGTATTGTGTTCTTATGGCTACATACATTGTGGATTGGTACGACCCGACAGGGACTGAAATGTATATGTATTTATTAATATTATTTAAACACTTTATTTACCCTTTTGTCCAATTTCTTCTTTGTGACAGAAAAGTCTGAATCTTGAATAAGTTACTTGATATTTTCATTTCCTTTAATGCATGAAAGATATTTTTCTGATTAATTTTCAAATTTGAATAGTCTTTAAGATTATGTTTGTGAGGGTTGTTTATATTACTGTACCCAATTTGTTTGAATATTTCTAAAATACATTGCTTTAGCTGTTTACGGATAATTCCTGGTTTTTTTTTATTAACTAATATATAGCTTAGTTCTGTATTATCTGTTCTATGTTATAAGTTATTTGGTCTGTTACTGACCCACTACAAAAAATAGGTGGTCTGTGGAATGTATAGGGGGCGAGGCAAACTGTTGAAAATCAAAAATTATGTTATTATAAAGATGGTCGACAAATATATATCAGTTATAACTGAACGATTCATCATTTCGAAAACAAGTATTTGTTCGGTTAAGATTGACATGTAAATACTCAACTCTATGCGAACTTTAAACCTAAATATTTGCTTTATATTGGGCCGGTGGCCTCTATTTACAAATAAAGATGCATTGTATTGTATTGTATTGATTTGCATGTGAATCCCACAAAATCGATGTGCAAATAAAAAATATAAATCTATTTATAGCACTATCTGTAATATTATATCAACTTGTTGCTGACGTAATTATATGTGTTTTATTAATTTTGTCTAGATATGTTTTTGTCTTTGGCGTGTTATAGATGATTATCTGAGTTGTGCATTACTAACAAAATAAGACGATTTATGAACTGCTATGTTGAATAACCAATGTTTCGTTATAAACGTAGATCTTCTTCTTTTATTTTATTATCATATTTGTTGAAAGTGCACTTTACAAAACATACAGTGAAGTCACAACAAGCATATAAGTCGTCTTTAAAAACAATAATATCCATATGATGCACGTGTCATTTTTATGGTGATATTCCCTTTAACTCCATGGTCACGCCTTCAAGTTGCACTATCATTTTTTTAAATATTCACTGGAAAGAAAGCAGTTGCCGGCTTAAATTTTATATCGGACGGTATGATGACTAAGATTAAAATTGAATTATCAATGCCTGGATCAACAGCTCTCGTCTTTATAAATTTAGCTATCCCGGCAATTATAGTACAGAAATTGGGTTGTTGCACAGAAGCTTATGAAATTGTTGGGCAAGGAACTTAATCTGATTATGTTAAGACTGGTTGCACATTCAGAAATTGCAGATGCTTAGCCATAGTTAATATTATCAAACTGCACACAGTTAGAACAACATCGTTACACGTTTTATGTACATTTTTGCCAACGATTTTATTTCGAGTGGAAACCAAATGAAATTGCCATACATTTCTATGTTCCTAGAAACTAGCATCAATCGGAAATGAAAAATGCTTCCTTGATAAATAGTAAATGGTGAATTTAACACGACACTCAATACGATTGTTATTTTTCTAAATGTTTAAAGTGATTTTATAC
The DNA here is from genome assembly GCA_031761405.1 of Serripes groenlandicus. NCBI lineage: Eukaryota > Metazoa > Mollusca > Bivalvia > Cardiida > Cardiidae > Serripes > Serripes groenlandicus. The sequence continues at coordinate 55,330,576 of JASEVX010000003.1, forward strand.
ACATATTGTGCTTTGGCTGATTCCTTCGATGGATTTTCTCTCTCTTCTCCAAAAGGAACCCGTTCAATAGATACTTATGTAATAACCTTGAGTAATGTTTGATGTGTTATTGTGGCAATATTAAATTTAAAGCGTGTTTCTAAAAAAAAATTCGGTATGACCCTTTTGATAAAAAAGTAAAGGTATTGCTAACACCATCATGACCCTTTTTGTAGCTAAATTGAGTCTCTTCGGGCTATGGTTATATCCTGGGGGATTGACCTACTCGGCTCTTACTTCTGGTTATATCCTGGGGGATTGATCGCCTGGGTTTAATTTCAAGGTTTCGGTAATGCCTTATTTGTGTGTTGAATTATGGGTTTGGTTTTCGTAAATTGATTAATAATCGGATTATGCAATTGTCCAATGAGTGCAGACGACCTGGAATGTGTTAATGCTACTGACCTGCACAAATGTAACCATTAACCGGTGAGCAAAAATGTAATATGTGTTTTTAGCTTACCTGAGCACGAAGTGCTCAACGTGAGTTAGTGTGATCGCCGTTTGTCCGGCGACCGTCGTGCGTCGTGCGTCGGCCGTCAACATCTTCTCCTCTGTAACCAGTGGGTCAATTGGGATAGAACTTCACGGAAAGCATCTTCTGAATGTCTTCACTAGAATTCCTTCAACATTTTCGGATTCATTTCTGGTTTCCATGGCAACCAAACGAAAACAAATCTTCTTCTCCCAAAGTGATTGGTCGAATTTCAAATAATTTTGTAGAAATGATCCTTGGGTGACCCTCTATCAGATTCCTCCAAGCCATGTTGATTGGTCAAAAAAGAGGACCGTTAGGGGGCGGGGCTTTATTGCCTTATATGGCTATAATGGAACCTTAAAAATCTTCTCCGATGAAAGTACCTGGCAAACCATGTTGATTGGTCTTAAAATATGGCTGTCAGGGGGGGGGGGGGGGGGGGGGGGGGGGGGGGGGCAAAAGTGATGTTGATTGGTAGCAAATCATGGCCGCCAGGGGGCGGGGCTGTTTTGCCTTATATAGTTTTAGTGGAAACTTTAAAAATCTTCTCCCCCGAAAGTGTTAGGCCGATTTTCTAATAATTTTGTTGAAATGTACCTTGGCTGACCTTCTTTCAGAGTCTTTCAAGCCATTTTGATTGGTTAAAAAACATGGCCACCAGGGGGCGGCGCTGTTTTGTCTTATATGCATTTTATTCAAAACTTTTAAAAAATCTGCTTCTCCGAAAGTGTTTGGCTGATTTTTTAATAATTCGTAGAAATGTTTCTTGAGATTTCCTTTTTTAGATTCCTTTAAGCAATGTTGATTCGTAAAAAAACATGGCCCCCAGGGGGCGGGGCTATTTTTCCTTATATGGCTACAGTGAAAGCTTCAAAAGAAATATTCTCCTCCCAAAGTGTCAAGCAGATTTTTGAATAATTTTGTAGAAATGTTCCTTGGATGACTGTCTTTGAGATTCCTTCTAGCCATGGTTATTGGTAAATAAAAACATGGCCGCCAGGAGCCAGGGCAAATCACTTTGCAGAATTCATATGAGCGATCCAGGGCCGTCATGGCCATATTGTTGTAAATAGTTTAGTTTATATTGTTTAATTTCATATCAACCTCAATTGGGTTATGCTCAAGGGTTTTGGATGATTGGATAAACTCCACACACTGTTTTTCCAAAACGTCATTGGACAGGTTGCAGTCCTAGTTATAGTGTATTCCTTTACTAAACAAGACTGTTTGAGATTGTATTGTCACCAAAGTCTTTTCATACCATTGTTTCATAACATGTTTTGCCCTGTTTTAGCAATCTGGAGTCTATACAGTTTCAAAGGGACTAAGGACTTTTTCCTTCGAAAGTGTGTTTTACATACATGTATAGACTCTCTTGTAATCAATCCGTCCACAACACTTTCAGACCTTCTTAGCCTCTTTTACATAACCGTGATCCTGATTGGATCAGGTAAAATAAACTGGTCTCTATGACTTGCCTTTAATCATGGACCTTTAAAATAAGACCATGTTGAAATTTAGTTTAATCAGGCATTCTAATATAACACTTACAATCATAGAGCTTATTGTTATAGGCTATGTTGTAGCCCATGTTTTGTGTTTGTCATCTTGGAAGGTTCAATATTATCAAATGGTTGATAAAAACATGTAGACTATTTCTATTTATTGTATTAATGATAATAACAGTTGCCTTAAAGTAGAATTATGCCATTATCTTCATATAAGAAGAAGGGAGATTTTAATTAAATCATTTTTCCTAAATTTTTAACAATGTAAGGGATGAGATCTTAAGCCAGATTGCAAATATGCATTTTATCTTGAATAATTCAAGAAAATTTTACTTTGGCTTGTTTTGGAAAATCAAATCATTACTTTATAATCAGCCAATTAAATTTTAGCCTTTGTTAGTATAAAACATGATGCTCCCAAAATTAAGCACTTTTTCACAGACTTAATCTCATGACTTTTACACATCGCCATAATAATTATAGTATGAAGTTTGATACTTATTAATTATTTTTATTTTATTTTTATTGTTGTATTTTGGAATAAGGAAATTTAGAATCGTTTTAGTTAAGGACTTGATATCTTTTACCGTGCTTTTCTAAAAAGTTTGTAATCATACTTATTGCTGTGTTTTTACATCTTACATTGACCTTTATCGTTTTGTCTTTTAATCAAATCATATTTGAACTGTTGGCTTGTATTTATGTTTATGAAACGCAATACTCTATTACTGGTTTATGACTGCAGGGGCATTTGTAGAGTGTAACTCCATTGTAACGTCTTGGTAAATAGCAAAGATTTAGACTGTTACACTCTACTATTTCTGTCAAGCCGCGGTAGCTCAGTCGTAACGACGCGGGCTGTCAATCAAGGGGTTGTGTTCGAATCCCAGCTCGGCCAACATTCTTTCTGACGTTTGACAAAAGTCACTGTGACAAGCGTCATTCGTCTTTCACCAATAAGCTTACAGTCTATGTGGAAAGCAGCCAGTTGCTTCGTTAGTATGTTGAGCGGATTACTGGTGTGAGAAAGCTAGAAACACATGAATAAGTGAACTGGCCATCGTGATATGACTGAATTCTTTTTGAAAACGGCATTAAACCCAATCAATCTCTTTCTAGTGTTTTATAATATGAGGTGATTTTAGACTTATTAAATAATAATTATTCTTTAACATTGTTAGTATTCTTTATTTTATGAGGTACTGGCTTCCTCCGTTTAAATGGTGGTACCACCCTGATAATTCTATTTCTAATATCCGCCTAATCATGATCCTTTATAAAATAACCCTTATAATTCTGAACCGCTGAACCAGGTTTAAAACAATTGTCAAAAGAAGGCCAATATGGCAATACATTGATCAAAATAGTAATGGTATTGTAGCAAATGGAGTAAATTTGGAAAAAAGTGGGAATGACACTACAAGTAGTTAACACTGTTAACACAATAGCGTAACGACACAAGAAGTGTTAACGCCAAATGTAACAAGTAACTACACGAAAACATATCAAAGGTGATTAGACCCAGTAACTAACGGCCATGTTAAATGTTAAATATGGCTTGATCCATTTCTGTTGGAGGGTCATCTCTATAATTGATTTGAGTAAATGCGTATTTAACATGTTTCCTGACTTTCCCGTATATACTATTTAGACAATTGGTGAAGACGAATGGCGCTTGTCACAGTGACCATTCTCAATGCTAAAATCACAGCCGGGGTTCGAACACACGAGCCCTTGATTAATAGTCCTCCTCGCCTGTGTTGACTGAGATCGCGGCTCAACAATGGTTATCTATGGAAAATCTCTATAAAATAATCGAGAAATCAGAAAAATATCTTTAATCAATTCATTTTTGAGATAAGCGCAAGCCTTTTGAAGCTAAAAGTAAATGATGACGGCTGAACATAGAGTTTTCCCAATATATATCCCCGGGCCTTCGCCTCGTGTGATATAAAAAGAGTATGAAATGATAATTGTATATTCATCATGGGAACAAGCTCATCTTTGAACCATATTGTATTACCAAGTCATCTTATCATAATGAACTCTTATTTGAATACATGGTGGAAGACTCAAGATCAACAATAATCTTAAATACACTTTATTGTGACATTTGTCGGTAATATTTCTGCCAGATTATCTTGAAATCATACACACAGTTTCATAAGACAATATTTAATGTTTTTCCATTTTAACATCCTACATTGAATATATTTATTTTTAACGCTACACAGAATCATATCTTTGTTGATTTGAGCCAATGGGTTTTAGAGGATATGTTGTTTTAAAGAAATTGTTGATGATGACGGACAAAAAAAACCAACATACAAACGTAGACCCCGATTTACTAGTGCTCACTTTATGTTATCTAAGCTTAAATAAAATTTGAGTGTTGAAATTTAATTCTAAAATAAGTCGTCGACATGGTTATTGTCTTAGGCATCTGACAAGTATTATACAAATGTTAAAGTTCAATTCTTGTTTACTTTTCTGTCGTACAATTTCGTATTAATGTTTCCACATTATCTATGCTTTACATGTATGGTTTCGAATATAAAATTTTCAAAATATCACATCTTTCAAAAGAAAAATATATAAATAGTCAGACAAATGTATGCGACATTCTTTTTGTTCTCTAATGATGATCACGTGTAATAAAATACAATAATGTTGTTGACTTTAACTTGGTAGCATGCAATGAACAAAAACCATTGTTAGTGTGTTTTAACATTTTTCCACATACATGTACAACAAATCTATAGAGGATGATTCTTAAAACACAGAAATAAGACTATTCAAACGAATAATAGATTAAAGTAGTAAATGAATCCAGTTGAAAACGTCAAGACAAAAACAGAACTTGCTCATTTCAGGTCGTCTGCTATAGACGAGTCAAAACATGCAATAGATAGGAAATGATTAAAGTGCACCATGTAATGTTAGTTATTAAGATCCCTGATTGCAGAAAGTGATTGGATTTGTGAACCGATTACCTGGAACAAATTACTATTGATTATTTTTTGGAAAAGATAATTCAGATGTGATCAATAACGAATACTTTTCATCTATATTACGACTTGCACATGTATATTATCCGTTTAGATTAAACTGCTGCTGTCAAATATCTTGGGCCAGAGGTCTACATTATCAATACATGTATTGACTTTGCCTTAATCCATGTAACACAAAAACTGCCCTTTGAAGTTGTGACGAGCGACTATTCAGACCGGCATGTGATCCCATGTAGGCTGATCAGTATATTCAGTGTTCACCTAATAAGATGGTACAAATTTTTCAGAGACATATGATTGATTGATTGATTGACTGACTGGGGTTTAACGCCGTTTTTAACAATTTCTCAGTCATATCACGGCGGCCAGTTCACCTACTCATGTGTTTCCTGGTTTTCTCACACCAGTACTCCACACAGCAATCTTTCCCAAGCAACTGGCTGCTTTCCACATAGACTAAGCCCATTGATGGATGACGCATGTCGCAATGACTTTTGTCAAATGTCGGAAAGAAAGTTGGCCGAGCCGGAATTCGAACTCACAACCAGAGACATATGAAGAAATACCATGAGAAACAAGTGGCTTTTAAAGTAAGTGTTTCAATGTGATTGCTATTGTCGGACCTTTTAACAGATGACTAGATAAGGCCTAGTAAATTGGTCCTTTCTCACCAATTTCTCTCTTACTACTTAATCAAACTATATGTGGTGGGTATTCAAAAGAATATTTTCCAAATATGGATGTTGGAAAGCGTAATACTCTAAACGTAATCCTTTTTATTTGCGCCAATTTCAGCTCGTCTGTTTTTAGAAGAAAAGACGTTGGGCTATTGTGATTACCTTGGTGTGGTCGTCGTCTGCGGCGTCTGTGTCGTCACTAAACTATAACCTTACCTCACAAATTAAAAACCATTTAACATTTCCAAATGAAACTTAGTACACATATTGTTAGGAACAATATGCATGTCTTGACAAATCACATTACTCTGGTTATAATCATCATTCTGTAATACTTCTTTTTCGACTTACTCATCGATGGAGTTGACTTTTAGAAATTATAGTCATTTCTTATTTCAAACTGAAAATTACAACTGTTTATTTCTTTAAGCCAAAAGTATCAACAATTTTCACAACTTGGCATCATATCTACGGTGCTCTGCCAAAGTCAACCGTAGGACATTTTACGACCAATGTAGAGCCAGATCAGACAGCGCATCCCCGCAATTTAAATACTGTTTGACGATATTGGAAGTGAATAAGAATCTCACTAACGAATTGTCCCAGATGCCTTTAAGCTCGATTGATATGGATGGTAACTGTCTGCATGTGGAGTAAATAATTCATTCGCATTTGTTTTATATCGCTTAAAAAGTTCCAGTTGGTTGGAGCCCAAATGCGTACAAATTACAAAAGTAAGTACCATCGATTGTTCAGTAAGTGATTTCCCTTCACATTATATCCAATTAAGATTTTCCTTTACAATTTGAGTGTTGAAATTTAATTTTGAATACGTCATCGCCATGATTGTTGCCTAGGGCACCAGACAAAATACACTGAAAGAATGAAGAAAGGGACAAAATATTTAACAAATGTTAAAGTTCCTTCATTGTTTTCTGTCTTGCAATTTCGTCTTAATTGTCCACATTATCTATGAATATAAAATTTTCAAAATATCACATCTTTAAAAAGAAAAAGAATATAAATAGTCAGGCAAATGGTTGTATTTCTTTAATGCTGATCATGTGTATTAGTACATCAATGTTGTTGACTTCAACTTGGTAGCATGCAATAAACAAAAACCATTGTTAGTGCGTTTTAACATTTTCCCACATACAACAAATCTATAGAGAACGATTCTTAAAACACAGAAATAAGACTATTCAAACGAATACTAGATTAAAGAGGTAATTGAATCAAGTTGAAAACATTAAGACAAACACATAACTTGCTCATTTCAGGTCGTCTGCTGCAGACGAGTTCAAACATGCTACAGATATGAAATCGTTAAAGTGCACCATGTAAAATTAGTTATTAAAATACCTGATTGCAGAAAGTGCTTGGATTTGTGAACAATATATCAGGAACAAATTACTATCGATTTTTCTGTTGAAAAACAGAATTCATATGTGATCAATAACGATTACTTTCCATCTATATTACGACTTGCACATGTATAACTTCCGTTTAAATTGAACTCTTGCAGTCAAATAATTTGGGCCAGTGGCCTGAATTATCTATACATGTTTTGACTTGACTTGATTTGCCTTAATCCCTGTTACGCTAAAACCGCCCTTCACAAGTTGTGACGAGCGACTGTCCAGACGGGCATGCGCGCCCACGCAGTCTGATCAGTATATCCAAGTGTTCGCCTAATAATATAGTACACGTTTCCCAGAGACATATGGAGAACTATCATGAGATGTAAGTGACTGTTAAAGTAAGTGTTTAAATGCGAATGCCATTGTCGGACCTATCAACGTAGGACTAGATAAGGCCGAGTAAACTGATCCTTTCCCACCAATGTATATCTTACTACTCAATCAATGTGGTGGGTATTCAAAAGACTGATTTTCAGTATTTGTTTCAGTACGCGTCTAAAATATGGATGGTGGAAAGCGTAATACTCTAAATGTAATCCTTTTTACTTGCGCCAATTTAAGCTCGTCTGTTTTTCGAAGAAAAGACGTTGGGCTATTGTGATTACCTTGGTGTGGTCGTCGTCTGCGGCGTCTGCGGCGTCTGCGTCGTCTGCGTCGTCTGTGTCGTCTGCGTCGTCTGTGTCGTCTGTGTCGTCTGTGTCGTCTGTGTCGTCTGTGTCGTCTGCGGCGTATGTGTCGTCTGTGTCGTCTGTGTCGTCTGCGGCGTCTGTGTCGTCTGTGTCGTCTGCGGCGTCTGTGTCGTCTGTGTCGTCTGTGTCGTCTGTGTCGTCTGCGGCGTCTGCGGCGTCTGTGTCGTCTGCGTCGTCTGTGTCGTCTGTGTCGTCTGTGTCGTCTGTGTCGTGTCGTCTGTGTCGTCTGCGGCGTCTGTGTCGTCTGTGTCGTCACTAAACTTTAACGTTACCTTACAACTCAAAAACCATCATTTCCAAATGAAACTTGAAACACATATTTTAGGAACAATCCGCATGTCTATGACAAATCACATAGCTATAATCATCATTCTGTAATGCCTCTTTTTCGACTTACCCATCTAAATCTCTGGGTTAGTGTACATGTCCCGTGGCCCAAGTAATAGAGTAGATTTGTAGAAATTCGATTCATTACTTATTTTAAATTGAAAATTACAACTATTTATTTGTTAGCCAAACGTCCCAAGAATTTGAGCAATTGAGCAATATATCCATGGCGCTTTGCGAAAGTCAATCTTAGGGCTTTTTACGACCAGTGTAGAACCAGATCAGACGGCACATCCCCGCAATCTGAAGATTGTCTGACGACATTGCAGTGAATAAGACTTTCATTAACGAATTTTCCCAGATGCTTTTAAGATCGATCGATATGGATGTTAACTGTCTTCTTGTGGAGTAAATAATTTAATCGCATTTGTTTTAAAACGCTTAAAACGTTCCAATTGGTCTGAGCCCAAATGCGTACAAAATACCATAGTAAGTATCATCGATTGTTCAGTAAGTGATTGCCCATTTCATTTTACTCAATTCAGATTTTCCTTCAAATGGTACATTAATGTCTACTAACAAAGGTACGAACACATTTCGCATTTTCCTACCTACCTACCTACCTATTTGACAACGTTCAAACATATAGTCATCATTATTGGAAAGAGTAATCGTGAGCAATAACGCTTTTGTCACATATATAATTTATAATGTTTTCAAAAGTCGCAGATGTGTCCAATGCATCTGTATGCTGGAAAGAATTCTTTTTAGCAAATCTTCAGGAGCTTTGTTATAGGTTATTGATGAACAGTAATTCTTAAGTAACCTAAATTATACATGTGTATTATCCCAGATAAGCACATCGCCCAATCATTCATCCTACAGAAGTGTTTTAACACATTTGTTACGCAGATGCTTTTTAAAAACATTCTTGCTAAAGGAAAAATTGCACATGATGAGCAATTTCCCCTTCTGCCATTATAATTTCAACTTTACTGAAAAGAATCCTTTCAATTATAGAGAGTTTCCATGTTTTGTCTACAGCAAATTTGATGTCATCTCCAAAAACAATTTATCGGATTTTAGCAGACGACTCAATTTCCTTTACAGAAGCGGGCCTTTTGCTCCACTCCCAAAATCTTGTCAGTAGATTTGTCATTTACTTTTTCGCTGTATTGTCCGCTTGCCTTTTGGCCCTATGGTGTAAGTTTCCTCTAAAGTATGATACATCTTACAGAATAATTACCATTGTATAAGTTTGTACTAGTTTCAAGACGGATCTTGGTCTATTAGCTACATGTATTTTAATTTTCTACGCGTTCTGGTAACGCACGTGGTACTTTGCTGATATTGCAATCGTTTTTTGATTAATACGGAGTAGATAACATATATGTATTTAAGCTTCAAACTTTGTCTGATCTGTATCTTCACGCAGTGTATATGCTCAGATGTTGATCATTCATTGACAAAACCTTTCTTCGGTCATTTCATGCAAGAATGTGCTACAGCTCAAGGGAGCTAACTCTCGGTAAACTTTGTAATTGTTGATAAATGGTTGTTTCCCTTTACTTACAATAGACAGACATAATCACAGGATTTTATCCTTATTTTATCTGTCCCATGTTTGGTGAAGCAAGACATTTATATTCTTTTCACATGCTCTGTATGCATTTTTGTGTGGCATTTGAATGGCATGCATCATCACTCATACGACTTGCAAACAATGTAGACTTTGGTCAGATTTTAGTGTTTTCATTGGGAGTCATTCTGTAACAGAATTATACAGAGAAGGATCTCTATCCCACAGGGAGAAATAAACTGAGAAGATACGATACAGTAAAATAGACTGTATACACAATAAGATAAATCTTGACGTCACAGACGACAACAACCGTGCAGCTTCTGTGAGAAAAGATATCTCCTGGCTGGATAGGTCCAGTGTGAAATCAATATGCAGTAGTAGGGCTAGCTCCATCTTGACTCGACAAAAAGCAAAGGCCGAAGCAGCAAAGATTCGGTTACAATATGAAGAGCGTGACTTTGAGTTGAAAAAGCTGATTTCAGATGCAGAGAGAAGAAGGATGAGTGAAATTGAAACTCAGATCAAACTACTTGGTACACGAAAGGAAGCCCCCATGGCGCAAACCGAATATGAAGCATATACAAGGGAATAAGAGGATCATTACAGTGTTGAATAAAAAGTTGATGTACCCAACATAGACAAACATGAGCGTACAAAACAATATGTTCATGAACACTTGACAAATATGGCTGTGAAAAGAGACAGTATGGTAAATAATGAACAATTACAAGAATAATATCATCATTTAGAAGGCACTAATATCGTGGATTGATCCCAAACTCAAAACTCTTTATTCCGTCCAAACAATCATCAGGGGGAAATGGAATGATGAACTTCCTTTTTAGAAGAGATTTGCAAATGCAGAGACTTGTACCATTTGACGATAAACCAGAGACATTTTCGTTATGGAGAAACAGTTTTGTGAGTGTGGTGAATGATTTAAGTTTGTCTCCAGCAGAAGAGTAAGATTTGATGGTCAAATGGCTTGGCCCAGAATCCAAGGAATATGCTTCCAGCATCAGAGCATCAAATGTGACAGATTACTTGAGAGGCGTGGAAAGGTTATGGGAGAGACTAAATGGACGACATGGATCACCAGAAATGGTAAAAGCGGCTTTGTAAAATAGACGTAATGCTTTCCCAAAATTATCAAACAATAACAAGTTGAACTTTGAACTTTCAGACATTCTTTCTGCGATTGAATCATTGATGGAGGATCCTAGATACAAGACACTTTTTGGTTACTACAACTCTTCCTCTGGTGTGATTCCAATTGTAAGTGAGTTGCCAAGTCAAATGCAGCACAAGTGGACAGCAAGAGCTACAATCTATAAACATTTTCAGAGTTCGTAAGGGAGATAAGTTCAATGTTTAATGACCCTGCTTTCAAATACATAGACACTGGAAGGACTGATCCAAAACCAATGAATTATGCCAAGAAACAAATATCTGTGAATGTCAGAAAAACAGACATCAAACATGACTCAGATCAGAATGTGTGCCCATTACACAAGACTAATCACTCCCTAAATCAGTGTAAAGTGAAGACAATTTCAAGCAAGATCTTTGAAAGAAAGAAAGGGTTTTCTCCGCGAACACAACATATTAATATTTTATTAATGCTGTGAAAGTGACACTCGTGTACATGTTTTAACAACTGTTCAGCTGTTGTTATTTGTACTAAGTGCAAAAGTGATGATCATCCCACTGCTCTACATTTTGACTCAGAGCAAATACCATTGAAAAAACATGACAGGGAGAAATCGTACAAACCCTCCATTTTAACTACAGAAAGTCCGATTGAGACGTCAGTGAAGACTAAGTATACACATGTGTATGGAACAGAGTTCCAATGTAGATGTTGCGCCAGAATTGTCTTTGTCAACTTTTTCCCTATAAATGACCCAAACAATTTAAAACTAACATGGGATTCTCGATCACCACAGCAATCGTTCAATGTGCAGAACAAAATTGTTTAACTCCATGCAATTGAATATATCACCACATAATAGTACTACCTATACATTGCAGTCATGTGCAGGCTCAGCGTTGATTAATAGAAGGAGTCGCGGTCTCCTCCATTAACAATAGCTTCACACTTAAGCTTCCTACATTGCTAAACATTGCAAATTGCTAAAATGCAGCGACATTCCAAATACCAGAAATTCCCACGCCAGAAGTTTTTCACCAGCATTTGAGAGATGTTGATATTCCCAATTTAGAATTTAGTACAGGATGCTGGAATCCCGCTTCTTATTGGTTGAGACTTACCTGAAGCATATCATGTTTTTGAGCAAAGAAAATACCCACAATGTGACATAACTATCTCTTTGCACAGAAACTTGGACTGGGCTGGGTTGTTATAGGCGACGTGTGCACAGACGATGTCAATGTTTTAAAGACAAGGGTAAATGGAGATGGTAGGCCAAAGATATTTTCCCAATGGAACTACGAATTTGTGATACGGCATCACTCGGATGATCCTCCGAATCTTGACACAGACAATTTTAGCATAACAAAACACGGAGCTGGTAACCAGTCGTTTACATTGATATGTCCAGATGATGATTGTGAGATCCGTTCACAAGTCTTGACATGTAAAACGAGAGTTGACAAAAAATGTAAATTCGGAATAGACCGTTTTGCTAGATTTTCAGACATGAAACGATTAATAGTAGCCATGTAATTGCTCATGCATATTGCTAGGAGCTTCAACTCCGGAATGTCAGGTAACACACAGTGTGAAATATGGCATAAGTGTTAAAACTACAAAAGTACTAGTTTACATGACAAAGCAAGAGATTTTATCATACGCCAATTTAAATCACATTCCTATGGGAAAGAGAAACATCATCTTAAGCAGAACGAGCTTTTACCAAAGGACAGCAGTACTTTGCCTTTACCCCCTTTCCATGACGAAAATGCTATAATACGTGTTGGTGGAAGAATAAAGAACGTATACCCGCCATTACCATGAATCAGTGTGTCATCAGGGTCGCCATTTTACCGAGGGAGCTGTCCGAGCAGCTGGGTATTGGATATTGGGGGAAGGGGGGGGGGGGGGGGGGGGGGGAATATACCTTCTCATTTACAAGTGTGTTAAGTGTAGAAGATTGCGTGGAAAGCGAGGAACGACTGACACCAGCACTTCCATTCAGTTTTGAAGGGGTCTCTATTTTTGACCCATGGGATATTGTGACCCGTCGAACAAGAGGAGGATCGTCATCTTCAAAGAGATGGGCTGTGTTATTTGAATGTCAGACTACGAGTCAGACTACGAGAGCCATTCATCTTCAACTTGTGGACGAAATGTCGAGTTCGTCTTTCATAAATGCTTTGAGAAGATGTTGTGCCATTAGAAGTAAAGTGCAAGAACTTAGATCAGATAGAGGGACACATTTTGTAGGTACTATAGATAAACTTCAGAATAACGCAATCAGTGTTGAATATGAACTTTTTAAGCAGCATTTATACCAATTAGGATCTGCATGACGCTTTAAAGCCCCACACTCGTCCCATATGGGTGGCTCGTTGGAGCGATTACTCGGTGTATCGAGACGAATATTAGATGCAATGCTTTCAGACAATAAACTCAAACTGACACACGATATATTATCAACATGGCCGAAGTGATGGCGATAGTGAACTCGCGACCCATAGTTCCAGTTTCGGCCGATACCGAATCTCCTTATATACTTAAACCTTCTGTGCTTCTTACCCAGAAGTCTGGAAATGACGTTGAAACGTTCACTTAGATTGAAATTGACATCAAAGACACTTAAAGAAACAGGTGCAGTATCTGGCCGATATGTTTTGGAAGCATTGGAGGAAAAAATATATCCAGACTCTTCAGCCACGAGCGAAATGGCAACACATTTCTTTTCAATAGTCTAAATGTCATCTGTTGAGTAAGCAAAGTCAAATAGTTGTCATCTGTGACATGTGTAGGGTTGATAGTGTGTTATTAAGCTCTTGTTAGGAAAAGCTGGTATATTTTCCTACATGTCCTGCCATTCTGGTTTTGGGATAGTCTTATAGTATATCAATACATAGGATATAACTGTAAACTGTTATAATGATTGTCTGGAAGATAGTGATACATTATATCAATAAATCAGGCAGGGAGTGTGATGTCATCTCCACAAACAATTAATCGGGTTTTAGCAGACGACCCAATTACTGTTACAGAAGCGAGCATTTTGCTCCACTCCCAAAATTAGTCCTCATGACAGAAGAATTGTCATTTACTTTTTCGATGTATTGTCACTTATCTTGTGGCCCTATGTGTAAGTTTTCTCTAAACTATAATACATCTTAAAGAATAATTACCATTGTATAAGTTTGTACTGGTTTCAAGACGGAGCTTGGTGTATTTGATTTACTATGCGTTCGGGTACCGCACGTGGTACTTTGTTGATATTGCAATCATTTATTGATAAATAAGGAGTAGATACAAGATATGTATTTAAGCTTCAAACTTTGTAAGATCTGTATCTTCACGCTTTGTATATGCTCAGATGCTAAAAGGGAGCTAACTCTCGGTAAGCTTTGGAATTGTTGATCAGTGGTTGTTTCCGTTTACTTACAATGGAGAGACATAATCACAGGATTTAATCCTTATTTTCTCTGGTCGTTTTGGTCATGCAAGACATTTATATTCTATTCACATGCTCTGTATGCATTTTTGTGTGGGATTTGAATGGCATGCATCACATACGACTTGTAAACAATGTAGACTTTGGTCAGATTTTCGTGTTTTCATTTTTCTGTAACTGACGTATACAGAGAAGGTTCTCTATCCCACAGGGTTTAATATAAGAACAAGTTACTTTACCTTATTTTGCTATCTCCATAAGGAACTCTTGTCTGAAGCTCTTTTTATAAAAACATCTGTGGACTCAAAAACCTCTATTTCGTTCTTTCCCTAATATCGCATGATTGGTTTTGAAAACAACATTTCTTCCAGAGAATAAACGATGATCATAATGTAGTTGGTTGAGGTTTGTACCCTCTGACGCATTTCTAAGTTTCAAAAGAGAATTCTTGCAATGATTGCAATGATTGACAAACATATGGACAATCTTTATTAATGAAAGTATATGAAGTATTGATACTTGAATAGAATTGAAAATGTTGTTGCAAACGAAGAAATTTCTCAGAGGCATCATAAAGCGTCTATATTTGTGAAAGAGTTAAAGAAAATGAAAAACTATGAATACTTCTTGCAACACGTCCATTACAATGTATGTTTTTCCAAGAAATTTAAAGTGTGCCATCTTTTTTACCTAGACTTTTGAACTAAGCATCCTAGTCACTTGCGTAAATGAGATCAAAGAATCTAATGAAGTGTTGACAGTTTCCAATGCCGAGAACATAGAAAGATTTTTGACGCCTCTGTAATAAACAACTTTTGTGGCAAAAGAGCAAATTGCCCAAAATGTTAAAAGTTATAAAAGTTATAAAATAGTCTATTACATAGTTATACATTATTTTATAATGTGTTTCCATATTTATGTCTAGATGTGTTCAAAGCCGTCTGCTGCATATTTTCTGTATATGGGATGTGATTGATTGATTGATTGGGGTTTAACGCCGTTTTCATTAATTCATCAGTCATATCAGGGTTGTCATTACACCTACGCATGTGTCTCCTGGCTTTCTCACACCAGTTATCCACCCAACATATTGTCCAAGTAACTGGCTGCTTTTCCGCATAGACTGTTAGCCAATTGATTGAAGACGAATAACGCTTTTCACAGTTACTTTTGTTAAACGTCGGAAAGAATGTTGGCTGAGCTGGGGTTCGAACTCACAATACCTGAATTGACAGCCCGCGTTGCTACCGTCTGTTGTTTATGGGAAAAGGGTATAATGAAGCAATGAATTTGCCGATATTCCATGTACATGTATTTGAATAACGGGACTGTTAAAACCATTGAATATACATACAAGCATTACTTCGAATTTCTTTTTTTTCTATTATTGGACAGCATTTGTTTCAATTATTTATATTTGCATGCAAAAGTGCAACGTTATTAGTATATGTGTAGTACAATTACACGACATAAGATGGAAATCCAGATATTGACAGTTTATTAAGTTCAGGTTACGACCATCGACATTTTTATGCCTTGAAAACGGAGTTTAATTGCTTCAAACATATTTGTACAGAATTTGTTCAATTATCATGACAGAAGATTTGTCTTTTATTTTTTCACTGTATTGTCACTTATCTTGTGGCCCTATGGTGTAAGTTTCCTCTAAACTATACTACATCTTACAGAATAATTACCATTGTTTAAGTGTGTACTGGTTTCTAGATGGAGCTTGGTGTATTAGCTACATTAATTTTGATATACTATGCGTTCGGGTAACTTACGTGGTACTTTGTTGATATTGCAATAATTTATTGATACATAAGGAGTAGATGACAGATATGTATTTAAGCTTCAAACTTTGTAAGATCTGTATCTTTACGCTTTGTATATGCTCAGATGTTGATCATTCAATGAAACAACCTTTCTTTGGTCATTTCATGCAAGAATGTACTACAGCTAAAGGGAGCTAACTCTCAGTAAACTTTGGAAGTGTTGATCAGTGGTTCCTTCCGTTTACTTACAATGGAGAGACATAATGACAGGATTTTATCCTTATTTTTTCTGGTCGTTATGGTCATGCAAGACATTTATATTCTATTCACATGCGCTGTATGATTGTTGTGTGTGGGATTTGAATAGCATGCATCACATAATCATACGACTTGCAAACAATGTAGACTTTGGTCAGATTTTCGTGTTTTAATTTTCCTGTAACTGACTTATACAGAGAAGGATCTCTATCCCACAGGGTTTAATATAAGAACAAAATACTTTAGCTTTGCAATTTTATATTTTTCAGCTTTTTACTACTTTCTGAGAAATGAAGTGAGAGAAAACTTTTACGGCAAATGTGCTGCATGAAGAGAAGTGACAAAAGGAAGTCTGTGAGTGATACCAATTAAACATACCATATTAGAATTCATAAATTGCTTTACAATTGCTTTGTTTCATGTCTATTTTTATTTCACACAAAAAACCAATGTATTAAAATGTTCCTTCTAATTCAGTGCCAAGAGAATCAGTGCTTGGTAATGGTCATATTATAGGACTATCAAAACAGTCAGTTCCAACAGAGGACCCCACTGCCAGGGGTGCTAGTGGACCAAGATGTGTAATCAGTCGAAGAAACTATCATAGAGTATACAACCAAACTCAATGCCTCATTGGCCAGAAACAGAATCAAAGCATCTGCTCGATCATTGGAGTTTCTATTCCCAGACTAGGACAGGAGTAAAGAAAACATTCGCTAAAAGATACCTGTCTACGTGTGGATCAATAATTTAAAGTCAAGGGATTCTGTCAAATATTGGTCACTGGAATCCGTTACCACATACATAGTCTCTCTGGGCATAATATGATTGAAGGCAAAGCTTCCAAAAGTCTCGAACGGTTGATTTTAAGCAATGATTTAAGTGAATACATTTACTTAGGAATTTTAATAAGATTGATAACGAGGAGGGAAATTGGCAGTTTTCTAATTGGACAACATCCCATTCTCTTTTTAGTCATTTTATAGTTCATGCAGTCAAAATATATCCGTTCCATGGCGCCTTTTCTGACCCTTTTCAACATTATTTCATTGATAGAGATATATCCATTCCATGGCGCCTTTTCTGACTCTTTTCAACATTATTTCATTGATAGAGGTTACACATACACAACAGTATTACTGAATTCATATTAGCAATGACTTCTTTAAAAATTCATTACAGGGATGTGGACGGGCACATGTAAGTACAGCAGGTGTCAGTGTGAAAGGATGTAAGTTTTATCCTACACTCGGGAAAAGTTGTCATGCCCGGAGAAAGTTGAAAGGGATATTTTCTCTTTGAATGTTTTAGTTCTTTAACTGTCACATACATCACTGGGACACAGAATAAATATCTAAACCATTACGAAGACTGATTTTGATACAAAGCATATTCTAAAATTTCTCCTTTCCTTAAAATATTTTGTAAAATTTGCTGCATTGTATTTAAATGCCTCTATCTTAAGGAAAGGTAGAACTCTCACCCACATACAGACGAATTTTGATGCATCTGCAGCAACAACTACTTAAAACATTGCGACATAATCAGCAATATCTCCTTTTGTCACAATGTTTTCGAATCCATTCTTTAATTAAACTTCCATGTATATAAATCGTCCATATTCCTATATGATGATGTTAATGTCGTCTGCTGCAGATTTATTGTATGTGGGAAAGTGTTATTATGTTTTGTTGGCGCAGGCCAGTTATGAAGGGACTAATAGCACTGTGAATGATTAAATTTAGTACAAATCAAAGCTATTCATACGAGGACAAATTGGTTTTTTTTATTACACATGATCTTTTCCCAATATTATGCCAAAAGAAGCTTTTTGACATGAAAAGTTTAGATCAATTGAAAACAACTTGAGATCCTAAACTAAAATGTAATATTTCTAGAATACCTAACATAACACCTTCTTTGTTGTTGCTTCATCCAACAGCTATTAATATAATGCGATATCGTTCACACGTAAAGTAACTGCAGCAAAAGACCAACTTATTTACAGATTTGTAAATACCTTTTTCAGCTTATAAGTCTATAATTAAGATGCAATTAATTTTCTTTGCTTTACATATCCCTAATGATCCAACGCTATAACACAATCAAACTGTTCAACAGAACCATATCCTAGTTACTTGGTGTCATCAGTTTTTGCTGAAAGCCTGTTTCTCAATTGATTGATTTGGGTTTCAACGCCGTTTTAAAAAAGAAATCGGTCATATCACGGTTGACAGTTCACCTACTCATATGTTTCCTGGTTTGCTAACACCAGTACTCCACACAACATTACTTTCCTAGCAACTGGCTGCTTTTCCACATAGACTCATTGGTGAAAGACGAATGACGCTTGACACAGTGACATTTGTCAAACATGGAAATAATGTTGGGCCGAGCTGGGGTTCGAACTCACAACCCCTGGATTAAAGCATTCTTAATTTGATTTTGAGAGCTGAACACGTGCTCACAATATGCAGTATGTATTGGAGCAGTTAGAGCTAAATTCAGGAAGTTGTAAATTCCTCTTCTTGAAAGTTTTTTAACAGACCCCATTATGTCTGCATACTCTATCTTGTATACCATAAATTGATGATCAGAAGTTTTACAATTGATGTTTTGTTTCTTGTCTGAAGCGGGTCGGGACACTCAATGAGACAGGCAGCCACAACTTCATCCTGGTTTGAACCCTAAGAGCAAGCTAGAAGGGGTCTGAACGATTTGAGTCAATGCAATGATTCAGCAGCAGGTAGGGTGTGTCTTTGGATTCAATATTTTTTATTTATCTTTTATATAAATGTAATGTCAAGGACCAGTCTCTTCTTTCAAGGCCGCCGCAATATGACTTTAGGTGTTGAAAGCGTCATACAACCCAAGTCAATAACAGGGTCTATAGTGACACAACTGTTAATGTTTCTTTTAGGTTTTGAAACGTATGACTTGTTCTTTATCATCTCATGTCATCAACTTCATCTTTGAGCATAAGGGTTTGGGTCTCAGGGTTAATACTTCAAAGCGGTACCTTATTTTGCTATCTCCCTCAGGAACTCTTGTCTGAAGCTCTTTCTATAAAAACATCTGTGGATTCAAAAACATCTATTTCGTTATTCCCCTGATATCGCATGATTGGTTTAGAGAATTCTTGCAATGATTGCAATGATTGACAAACAAACATATGGACAATCTGTATTAATGAAAGTATATTAAGTATTGATGCTTGAATAGAATTGAAAATGTTGTTGCAAACGAAGAAATTTCTCAGAGGCATCATAAAGCGTCTATATTTGTCTCTATTTGTGAAAGAGTTAAAGAAAACGAAAAACTATGAATACTTTTTGCAACACGTCCATTAAATGTATGCTTTTCCAAGAAATTTAAAGTGTGACATCTTTTTTACCAAGCCCTTTGAACAAAGCATCCTAGTCACTTGCGTAAATGAGATCAAAGAATCTAATGAAGTGTTGACAGTTTCCAATGCCAAGAACATAGAAAGTCATATAACCTCTTGACTCCTTCGATTGTAGGTTCTGGTTCATTTAAATTCTCCTGATTTGTTTTTAGACGAGATGTTCTGTAAGAGGAAGCGTTTAAGCAGGGCATACTAGTAAATGTTAATGTATCTTCCCTATTGCTCAGATTAAACATTACATGGGTTCTAGCTTCATAAAAGCTAGAAAAGCGCCAGTCTCCGGTGAGACAATGTCAACAAATACATGCCCGTATAAACACTCGGACTTACCGTGCAAATTAGTGTGATATTAAACCCTATCTCACATACAGATGATTTCGGACGACTATGTAAAGCGACCATGTCACCAATGATTGTTTTGGTTCCGATAGTACGCGATCCTTTTTTGGTCGATCGGCCGCTTTTTGCGAAAATAGTCGGGAACCTGCGAGCACTGTCGAGCACTACCCTATACCTTCGGGGGGAAAATCTGGCGCGATAGCTTCAGTCCTCTGAGGGTCGTGTAACCGAAAAAGTGATCGGCTACTGTTTTTAAACATGTTGAAAAAAAGTAGCCGATCAAAACCGTTGGCCCGTGGTCGTCTTGGTCATCCGAGGGTCCCCTGAAGGTCCTCTTGTCTCGCCAGCCCTCTGGAGCTTTTGTATAGCCTCTGCCGCTCTCTACCGAGGGCCGTGCCTTTGCCGTGTACCTGCGGGTACTTGCTCGTACTTTCGCATAATTGCGCCCTGGAAACGTATCGATCGCGCGAAGAAAGGACATGATTCGTCGGCCCCGACCTGTTCCAATAGTCGGGACCCAATCGGGTCAAAAAAGTGACGATTAGAGGCGATTCAGGACGACAATCGGGCCGATCAAAACAATTGATTCATCGGGGACAATCTGGTCCAGACCGGGCCGATTGGAAAAAACAATCCTTGGTGAAATGCGGCCATAATAGACAACTTTTGTGGCAAAAGGGCAAACTGCCCAAAATGTTATAAGTTATAAAAGTTATAAAATAGTATATTACATAGTTATACATTATTTTATAATGTGTTTCCATATTTATGTCTAGATGTTTTCAAAGCCGTCTGCTGCATATTTTCTGTATATTGGATGTGATTGATTGATTGATTGGGGTTTAACGCCGTTTTCATAAATTCATCAGTCATATCAGGGTTGTCATTACACCTACGCATGTGTCTCCTGGCTTTCTCACACCAGTTATCCACACAACATATTGTCCAAGTAACTGGCTGCTTTTCCACATAGACTATTATCCCATTGATTGAAGCCGAATAACGCTTTTCACAGTTACTTCCGTTAAACGTCGGAAAGAATGTTGGCCGAGCTGGGGTTCGAACTCACAATACCTGAATTGACAGCCCGCGTTGCTACCGTCTGTTGTTTATGGGAAAAGGGTATAATGAAGCCATGAATTTGCCGATATTCCACTTACATGTATTTGAATAACGCGACTGTTAAAACCATTGAATAAACATACAAGCATATATATATTTGCATGCAAAAGTTCAACGTTATTAGTATATGCGTAGTACAATTACACGACATAACATGGAAATCTATATATTTACAGATTATTAAGTTCATGGTACGGCCATCGACATGTCTATGCCTTTAAAACGGAGTATAATTGCTTCAAACATCTTTGTACAGAATTTGTTCAATTATCAAATGTGTATGCATGCATAAGTGCACTGTCATTGGAAGATACGTAGTACAATTCCATGATCAAAGATTGAAATCAAAATTAGAATAGAGAAAAATAAATTAACTTTGCAGATCTTACAGTTCAATTGATTTATTTGATTTATGTATCAACTGCTCCTTACTTAGATAACGGATTCTAACTAATTCACACATAATTGTTCAGTATGTCGTGAGTTATCAATATACAAAATGTATATACATGCATAAGTGTTTTGCCAATAGTACATGACGTGTGAAGTACAATTTCACGACACAAAAATAAACTTGTGTAAAAATAACTTGACAGACGATGTAAATCAAGTAATTTTCGTTGATATAGGCATCGACTTTTTTATGCGTTAAAATGGATTCGAAGTGATTCATATTTATTTCTGAATGACGAATTGTTCTATTCTTTTAATGTACAGATTGAGTAGTTTTCCACACCGAGAAGGCTCTGTGACATCCAATTTGCTCTTAATATCCACCAACAAGTCATTCTGAATGCTGTGATTTCCAATATCGAACTGTAAAAAATATAAATTATCAATATGCATGTAAGAATAAACAAAACTCACACCTAGCCCAGGTAGCTCAGTAGGTAGAGACGCGGGCTGTCAATCCAGGTTTTTTGTTTGTTTGAACCCAAGCTTGGCCATCATTCATTCCGACGTTTGACGAATAGCAATGCGACAAGCTCCATTCGTCTTCCACCAATGGGCTAACTGTCTTTATGGAATTACTGCTGTGTTGAGTACTAGTGGGAGAATTTAGGAAATACACGGAAATGTAATACCTTTAAATATTCAATGGAAAGGAAAGAAGTTAACACATCCTTAACCCAATATGGTCAAATAAATCGAATACCAATGGTAAAACATTCCCTATAATACTTATAGATAAATTCATCTAATGGTCGTCTGTTGAGATAAAAAATAGAAGGTCTTGTCATATAATTCTCTTTTTAAAGATACATTTGAAATACAAAAACATAATGAGGTGTTACCTAGTCACTTATATGTTCATCGGGCAAAGTCAAGGCTTTCATCACACGATTTAAAGGAAGATTCTGGACGTTATGCAGGTCAATATATTGAGTATAACCAGCGACGGTGTACTTTTTGTGATTTAATAATATTGAAGACGATGTCATTTTGTTTTAATCTGTCTGGCTTAAGCTAATACCAGAACTACATATTGAAAAGCTATCTACATAACCAAACCATGTGTCTATACATTTGTTGATATTTAAAAAAGTGATAACGAGAAAACATTAATGAATTTGGTTAAATATATACGTTTGACTTTTATTCATTGGCATTAATATGACATTTAACGATGATTGAACATTTTGACATTGCATTGTACCATAACAATGATGAAGTATATATATTTTAAATATCTATGGCTTGTTCATCCTCGTATATGTATGTGTGATACCGGATTAATTTTATAGCTCATTAATGACTTCGGTAAAATATGAATATACATTTTTTTTGTATGTAACTAGAAACTATGTAAAGTTTCCGTTACAATACAAAGAATATTTATCCATCTATCTTTTATCAACCGTATTTATGTTCAGGTTTGTAGGGTTTTAACCACGTGTCAAAAATTTCCCTACGCGACAATCAAGATCAAGATATACACACTCGCAGCGTCGAGCGAATCATCTATTAAATATATATATATACGTGCGTGTGTGTGTCTGTCTGTGTGTGCGTTTTATCATTTATCGCCTTAAATTCGGTAGTAAAAGCTGATTATTATGGAGGACCAAATAGGATTCCATATAATATCTACGTATATATTGTGAACTTTATTTGAACAAGGAATAAAACAAATTCATTCGGTCCATGGTACTCGAACAATCGGTGAATGTTTGATGAATGTTCGTTAGTATAATTAAACAGAGAGACTGGTGAGGAATCCGCCGTGGTCGAAATGGTCAGGGATTTGGAACCTGGCGTCCTTGGTTCGAACACCAGTCGCGGAGGTCGTGGTACAGTACCCTGCAGGCAAGGCAAATGTCATAGTCTAGTACTGATTTATTCACCCGGGTTATGTGAATAAGTGACCTGATGCCGTGATCAAACTGAAATAATTTTAAAAACGGCATACAACTCCAATAACATAGAGAGGCTAGGTAAAATCGTATAGCCTTTGAACTTCGTGATCTACCTTAGTTTCTGACGTCAATATTTTCGTCTTTTTTTCCCATGACTTTGTATTAGCAGTCCGTTGAGAAGTTATTCGCTATTTTCTAATGTCGTTTAGCTCTCGATAATATTTTAAGCATACAAAATGTTGTTTTCCAAAGTACGTAGTAAATTATTACACAATAATTAAAATAAGTGAGTATGGATCAGAATGTGTCATGTGCGAAATGAAAAAGCATGTTGTATAACAAAAAGCTATAGTACACAACAATACAGCAGATATATCTGTTTATGTTTCATTGTGCATCAAAGCAGGGATAAATTCCGTCGTATCATGTAAAAACAGTTATGATTTCAGTAGATCGCTCACAATTTGGTTTTGTGTCATTATTGAGATATATATAAACTATTAATACGGTTTTATCTACCCCGAAACAACATTTAACATATAACTGAGAGAAGGGGAAGCTTGATAATGATAAGTACAGACGCCGTCTGTTTTCGTTGCACGCACTGTCATCAGAGTTATCCAAAGACATTTCTGATACAATTGGGATCAGTGAAGTTCCACACCGACTGTTAGCCCATTGGTGGGAGATAAATGATGCAAAGGGTGGAAATAATATTGGCCGAGCTTTGGTTCAAACTTACGGCAACTGGATTGACAGCCCAAGTCGCTAACGACTGAGCCACAGGGGTTCGGCATTTAATATATGGCACATTTCAAAATGTTGAAATCAAAGTAAAAATTATATACGATTGTACAAAAAACACAGTCAGGTCGAACATGTAATGTAATAATCGCTCTCGGTGCCTGCTTCCTGAAGAACTAGTACTCGAACTTGTGTGTGGACAGATCGTTCAAAATTTGACCGCGCTGTTACGGAAAATGAACTGCTATTTTTATCTCGTCTTTTCGGAGGAAAGACAAGCTATCCTTCTCGCCGTGGAGGTAGTCGACGTCGGCGTTTGCGTCATACCGTGGGTAAGATTTTGTACCGCCTCATTTTTTCAAAACCATTGTTGATCTTGCTTTTAAACTTACAATACGTTTTAATCAATCATTACCCCATCAACAGACAAGAGTACATGAAGATAACTCTGTCAAGGCTGTTGAAAAAAAAATATATATTTTAGTAAAGTATTTCTTACCGTCCACCTTTTTCTCAATCATCATTACCGACAAACCTACAATGCTAATTTGCCGTCATTACCTCCATCAACACACAATAGTATTCAACTCTGTCAATAATAATGTAAGAATTACAGCCCTTTATTGATTTAAATTTTGGTTAAGTTTTTCGTACCACCCCACTTTATTTTCAAAACCATTTCAGATTTATTCACTTACAATACTTATTTACCACCATTCGACTCCATCAACAGACAAAGGAGCATTAACACTGTGCATGTTTTGTCAGAATTATTTCCCGTTTTCGTCTTAGAAAATACATGGAATCTAGATAAAATACAATTATTAACTTAACCTTTCAGGATATTGCTGTGAAACTTGGAATACTAGTTTACCACCATGACCCCCTTGTTTACACTTTGACATATACAGATAACTTTTGATTTATTGACAAGCATTGAACAAAGGTGAGCGCGCTGTCTTGTGGGCAGGTCTTGTTTAACAAGGGACGAGCTCTCTTCACATTATACCAGTTGAATTATTTGTGACACATACGTCAATGGAAATGCAAGTTTATCATATTCGTATAGCGCCGGTGCTTTGGTTACACATTAAACCTGACAACATGTGTATGTCTCTCCTTTAAATATTGTAATATTTAAACTTGAACTATTCTTTGAATTTATTCTCATTTTGATCATTGATTATGTTGCATTTCATTTCACTTTTTCAAATTGTATCAACGAATATGTCGAAAACCAAGCATTATACCCTTTAACAGTATGGTTAAATTTATTATCTTAATCAAGGAAACATAAGTATAAGCATCCGCATTCAGCCATGAATTATTCTGATCCACCGGTGTACAGGAATGGCGTGGGGTTATTATATGCTACATGTTGTAATGTCATGCCACTAGACAAAACAATTGTTATTCATTTATTATTGAAAGCTAATGCTGATTCAGAAAGGTAAACTTTATCTCTTGTTGATTTATTTTAAGAAGACGGGCCACAAATATCTTACACCTGTTGTCTTTTGCAAGTGTTTTGGTGTTATTTTCTTGGTGGGGAAGTTATTATTCTACTTTGTGAAATAATGTTTTTCCACAGTCAGACATGCATTTTTGTTAAATCTCGAGACACATCTTGAACAAATGAGGAGTGGTCGATAGACCGATGTGACTGAAAAACCCATTGGGATTTGTCAAAGAGAATGAATGACAAGGCATACGTAAAGTGCATTGCAATAACAATTATATACAAACATGATAATTCATTGATGCTAATCTGTTTCAATCTAACAAATAAGGCGTGGTCGACAGACCGAAGTGAATGAAAAAAACCATTTCGATTTGTCAAAGAGAATTACAAGGCACACGTTAACTGCATTATATTAGCAAGTATATAGCAACATGTTAATGCATTGATGCTAATCTGTTTCAGACTAATCTAATCGCCAGACCGAAGTGAATGAAAACCCCCATTTCGATTTGTCAAAGAGAATGACAAGGCACACGTTAAGTGCATTCTATTACCAATTATACACCAACATGATAATGCATTGATGCTAGTCTGTTTAAGATTAATCTCTAGGGATACCCCAATTCAACACAAGAAAACGATCAATACAAATAAGCACTGTATATCGGATGCTTCATCAATACATCTTTAGCTTATGAACGAACAGCATCGAACACAATCAGATTGTTTTACCATGGTCGCAGAAGCCCCAATCTCATTGAAATCAGTTTGTTTGTTTGATTGGTGTTTATCGCCGCATTAGAAAAAAATCAGTTATATAATGGCGTTTCCTGGGTAAGTTACCAGAATTACTTTTCCTTCTCTTCTGACAGCAGCGAATCAGTCGTAATGCTAAACCCACAAGCATGAGCCTCAATAAGGGAAAGCCATTGCTACCGTTTTAAAAGTCTTTCATTGAAATCAGACCAAATTATCTCGATTTATAAACGTCTATTCGAGCGTGTACTATAGCATCAATGTTTTGGTCAGGTTTAAATGAGATATAGATAATATACGATTCAACTTGCATTATTGAAACATTAAATTAAACAGTGGAGCGTGAAATGTCAACCTTATCATAACAGTATGGGAAGAAGACAACGAGTACATTTCGATGCACTCACTTAGAAAGTCTTACTACATATACGTACTGCACGAGAACCGGGTAGTTTTTAACGATTAATGGTGGCTTAAAATACGATCTTGATTCTATGAATTGCCCTGTCGTCGGTCTTGCCGTGGTGCCGCTCAATGCTTATTAAGGCATTATCAAAAGACTCGATCTTTGCTGACGTATGGCTACATGATTTATTCATTGACGTTAGTCATATAATGGGTATGCTATTATTTTACAATTAAATTTCTCTTTAGCCGTTGGGCTGGTGGTATTTTACGCACCATGTTATGTACTTTTACCGATAATAAGACATTCAAATGCGTCGTTCAATTATGTATAACCACATTAACACAAACGTTAAATGCATTTTGATGCCTGTATGTCATCCAATGGGATTCGCTGCATTTCAACATACTTCTATAACCATATGATGATTGGCTCTTCAATATCGTGAAATTTTAATTAAATTATTGTCTTAGTTATTGTAACAGCATGCATTCATATTATGAGGATTCAGCTAGAGTATGGCAATGCAAGAGAGTTATGTATATTTAAAAAAAAGCACTTTTTATTATTTTTAAGAAGAGATAAACAAGGCTGAAAGGAGACTTTTATCTTTCACAATGGAGTGTCGTCACAGACTAACGTTTCAAATGTTATTTAAATTAATTGCAATGTACCTTTTTGTAATACATTTCGTTGTTACAAACTGTGACGAATTTCAACATGTCGGATCCAAATAGGGATATTGACAATTCTATTACATACAACAGTTTCCGTGTAAACAGTTTAGCGCGCTGTTCCTACAGATGTACAGGCACGTTGAGCCCATCGCTTTATTTCTCGGTAAACGATTCTACTTGCCACTGTAACAACGGTACCGACGTACACACGGAGCACGACCCAGGAAAACCGGCGATTGTCTACGGGTAGCATTTTCACTGAATATAATCCAGAGATCCGGATAAGGGGTATTCAGCTCTTTTCCCCACAATTCCTCTCTTATTATTAACGCAAACGCTATGTTGTGGTTACTAAAAATAATAGATTGTTTTGAGAACACACAACAAAGGGTTAGAGGGTCAAATACGGATATTAGAACATGCAAAACGCCCATTATCTAGAGCTCTGTTAAATATATATCTTTGCTATGGAATTGGTACGTAACGTATTCGGACGAGATGTGTTTAGGTCAAATTACACCAAATACATGTACATCCAAATAGCCCTTATAAAAACATTTCTTTGCATTGAAATGAGTGTATACCTTCAAAAGAATGCATTGCATAGTTCAAAGTCTTTGTAAATATGTATAAGAGGCAACTGAACTGTTTGATTTGAACATTTTGGTATTTTAACCTTGTATACAAGTGAAGGTAGAGAGTGTGCAAAACCAGTTTCAACCTAGCAGTTTGTGTTCAAAATGACGAAAACCA
Organism: Serripes groenlandicus; assembly: GCA_031761405.1. NCBI lineage: Eukaryota > Metazoa > Mollusca > Bivalvia > Cardiida > Cardiidae > Serripes > Serripes groenlandicus. The sequence goes on from JASEVX010000003.1 coordinate 55,358,958, forward strand.
TCTTCGCGTTGAGAATTATTTCTTGCGTAATACATGACCCCTATTTTTTTTTTATTATATTAAAGCTTAGAGGTAACCCCTTTCAATGATATAGGTTGTTCTATCTGTAAAACGTTTAACAAATGTGACAATTGAGGGTTGAAACTGGTTGATTTACATGGACGCAAAGAACGAATAGCATTGATGTATTGTGACTTACAACTTCTAGTAAACATTACTTGTAACTTATCTGACGTTTTATTAAAATTCTTAGATACATGCTTTTGTATTAAGCTAACGTTAAACGGTTACATCACCATGGATATAGGGTCAAATATGTTATTAAATGAACGAACTAAAAACATCTGCCCTGCATTACTTTAGATAAGGTTAATTGATTGGGGCTTTACGCCGTGTTCAACGATTTTTCAGTCATAACATGGCGGCCAGTTCACCTACAAATGTGTCTCATGACTTACTCACACCAGTTCTCTACACAACATAATTTCCATGCAACTGGCTGCTTTTCCACATAGACTGTTAGCACATTGTTGGAAGATGACGCTTGTCGCAATGACTTTTGTCAAACGTCGGAAAGAATGTTGCCCAATCTTTGGTTCGAACTCGTCACTACCGACCGACCTACCGGGGCTCGTCTAGATAAGGTTGAATATATAACCAAAAAACACGTGAAAAGGAATTCCGAAACATCTGTGGTTGGAGTAACCTGAAGAAAATTGTTATATCAACTGATACGCTATATTTTACATTATCAGTTAATTTAAGATTACAGTTTGACGTCTTGCGCAGCAGCTATGACAAACATGTGAAGCTGGCACAAATTTATCTGTCTGACCGTTTATATATTATGAAGAAGCAGTTACAAACATGTAAGGTTGACTCGCGATAGCTCAAACATGTGATAATTCGTATATATCGTATAAATCGAAACAATTACTTGAACGCATCCGTCTTTTGAAAACCTCATAGTGTGAACTGCTGCTTTTTTATGATTTTATCATTGGCTTGCTTTTCAAAATTAACATTTATACATAATAAGATTGGAGTTAGCATAAATCGACTGATTAGCCGAACAATTTTTTGTTAACGTCTAGTTATCGCGATCCCATTGTGAATCAAAAGATAATATAATATATTATATATATATTGAAATCAAACAATATGTAAAGCTCGCCCGTAATTCATTTCTATATCATATTCAGCGAAGAGGCATAGCCTTTTCTTTTTTTTTCATAAAAGATCATTTCGGAAATCCTAAAACCTACCATCTATTTATGTGGTAATGTCTGCGTGTTAACCGATTTATGTTTGCGAAGAAACGGTTTTGTTTAAACTTATTTATTTTGCATCGGTTGCGAATGAAGCTTTCAGCTTATATTAATAACTGTCGGTGTCCGCTTCCCGGAGACTTAACCGATACTCGCGCCGATTATGTAGAAAAATTCCAAAGGCGGAACCCTCTCACATGGGGTCCGAACCCGGGACCTTTAGTACGAGATGCCGACGGTCTAGCACTGCACATGTGTCTTCCAGAGAAAAGGGTTTGATTTCATTTTTGTCATGATATCAAAATGAACTTACATGGTAGCCTACTTCCACGATCTTTCAGTTTCTTTGTTCAATTTGGTTTTATATATATTTTATAATTGACAGGTTTCAAAGTACAACCTGTTCACTAAATGGAACTTTCAACCTCACAAATCCGATTGCTTGGATCTGTACAACGCTGGGTATAGTGAAGATGGTGTTTACACTATACAACCTTCAGGGCAGGATGCTGTAGACACGTGGTGTGATATGCGAAATGGGGGATGGACTGTGTTCCAACGAAGACAGGATGGCTCCGAGGACTTCAATCGCGGATGGACGGACTATGTACAGGGATTTGGCAATAGGACAGGCGAATATTGGCTTGGCCTTGATAATATCTATGTTTTGACTACACAGGCAAGTGAGCTGCACATATTTATGGAAACATTTGGAGATCGGACTCCAATTAATGCCTACGCGCATTTCACATACGTTTTGATAGATGGCTATTCTGTTAATTATCGTTTACACTTCAGCGGGTTTTCGGGCACATTTGGTGTCAGCACATTTAGGTATGATGGAATGGCATTTACAACGCATGACAAAGATAACGACATAAGTAAGAACGCCAATTGTGCAAAGAAGTATAAAGGAGGTTGGTGGTTCGACATGTGTCATCGTAATAACCTGAACGGCTTCTATTACGGTGGTGCGCATTCTTCACTCGCAGATGGTGTCAACTCGGAACATTGTTGGGGAATGTACTACTCAATGAAGACAGCAGTAATGAAAGTAAAGAGAAAGTAAACTTGCAGAGGGGTAACACTCTCATGTTACTTCAGAATATGAATCTTTGCTTCAGGTCAAGGGAACAGTGTTTTGATTGAACTGTATTTCTATTATATATAATACATATTTCGTTTTCCGTCCATAACTATGTTATAAATTGATGAGTGGAAACGGTACCCTACATCTCTGACAATCGAACAAGAGCCGTGTGAAAGAATCCTTTCGTTACGTTCATTGTCAACGTCACAGAGATGGGTTGCAGAGATGTAATGTTAATATTGTAAATAATAATGCACATGTCGTTTCCGATCTATAGCTTTGTGACTAGTAATTGGATTTAAATGACATTTTGCAGATATATTTATCAAAATAAGCATACTCTTTAAACGTTTAGATACCTTGTCGTTTTGTTCAAGGTTAATGTCACCGTGTTTAATGTTTAGTTTTTATCCTTTGTTACATACATTATGACATCCACATTTCCTTCAATGAATGGTTGGATTTCAATAACATTGTGCATAAGTGATAACCACAATGAATCAATGTGTTAACAATTATTGGTTGTATTGAGTTCTTATTGCTATATACATTGTGCATACGTGATGACCAAAATGAAATGATGTGTTAACAGTTACTGGTTTTATAGTTCTCCTTTTTCTACATACATTATGACATTCACATTAAGTTCAATGGATGGTTGAATATCCAAAACATTTTGCATAAATGAAAACCACAATGAATCGATACGATAGTAGTTATTGGCTGTATTGTGTTTTTATGGCTACATACATTGTGAATTGCACATTTTGTTCAGTGAATGGTTGGAAGTCAATAACATTGGGCAGATATGATAACCACAACAAAACGATTTTATTAGTTGTTGGTTTTATAGTTCTCTTTTTGCTAAATACAGTATGACATTCATATTTCGTTCAATAAATGGTTGAAATTCAACTAAATTGTTCAGATTTGATAACCACTATGAATCGATGAGATAGTAGTTATCGGTTGTATTGTGTTCTTATGGCTACATACATTGTGGATTGGTACGACCCGACAGGGACTGAAATGTATATGTATTTATTAATATTATTTAAACACTTTATTTACCCTTTTGTCCATTTTTTTCTTTGTGACTGAAAAGTCTGAATCTTGAATAAGTTACTTGATATTTTACTTCCTTTAATGCATGAAAGATATTTTTCTGATTCATTTTTAAATTTGAATAGTCTATAAGATTATGTTTGTGAGGGTTGTTAGCATCATTATAATTAGTATTGTTTCCGCTTTAATATACATATACGCCATTTCATATATTTTATCCATTTAAGGATTATCATTGTGTTTGTGTTATCTAATATTTGAACACAAGTAACAGCTATTGATTTGTATAGGGTATCCACCCAAATCACCATATAATGTTTCATGGTTTGTAGATTTATTAACACCAAAAAATTGCCTTAAATAAACAATATTTTTCTATATCTGAACATGTACCATTTTCAAAAAGAGATGCACTATAGTTTAATACTGATCCAACTAAAATATCAACTAAACGATATTTAAAACTTGCATAAAGATACATTTGATTAAAACTGGAACACATTATAGAAAAGTTAATTATATTGTTGTGCATTTCGTTTATATGTCCTGTAAAAATATTTACCTTAATATTCAAATTGTTGTACAACCTCCGATACTTCATCAGATTGTAAACTCTTTTCAACTTTTTTTATTCTTGTGGTTTGTTTCTAAAATATTAATTATCATACTTTATACATTGTATTACATTTCAAGATTGTGTAGCAGTATTGAATCTAAGACTTTTTGGATCTTTCAACAACGACAGTACCATCAGCAAAGAAGAGTGTGAACAAGCTTACTTCGTCATGGGTGAACATGATATTTACGTTTGAATCTATGAAATTTATAATGTCATTAACACAAAATAAGATAAATAAACTGGTACTCCCTGTGCAACTCTTACAGTTTAACCGTTTCATCCAATACGCCCGTAATATCTTACACGATTTAACTGTTTAATGCATCGATTAAATAGATTCTTCATTTCTTTTGTCCTTTCGTGTGCAATAAACAATTAGGTCGTTTCAGAAATATTGTAGAATATATTTTTGAAATCAAACTCATTGACATTGAAAAAACGTTTAAACAGTTCTGCTAGTAAACCACCAATTCAGTCACATTTGTTATTATTTTGTTCAAATATTGCTTGTTTCACATCTTCGTTTGTAA